>JAQFVV010000153.1:1821711-3050587 GCA_028023455.1 Epiperipatus broadwayi
TTTTATATTCATATTTACTGAAAGTCAAAGAAATTTTAAATATTTAAATATTGTTGTTAGAGACTGGGAGTAGAATAATTAAAATGTTTTAACACATATATATTGAATTAAGTATATAATATTAAAACTGGTAAAAATCTGCTTGATCTTGGATTATATCTAATTAATACATTCAAAATACAAAAAAAAAAAAAACAGTAAATCTTTTCATTTCATGTAACAAATTATTCCCACATAAAATGGAGACATTAAAAATGATGCCAACTGATAAGCCACCACTCAATTTCTGGAGAAATCTCATTATACCACTCCACACAATTTCTAACTTTAATCTTCTCTCCAGTCCAAAATACAAATTTTGGCAAATATTTAGCCTTATTCAAATCCCTACCTCAAATCATGAAAAGAAACCAATTCTTAATATAAACAACAAACAACTGATTAAAAAATTTAAATTCTGGTCACTTGAACTGAAGAACTCAGATTTGCTTATCAAAATAAATATAGAATCACTATCTGCACTTCACTTTTATCGACACAGAACACAGTACAAGAATATTGATGAATAATGCAGCTTTTGCCATAAAGATTCAAAAACTTAATATTATCTTTTCTTTGAATGTGAAGGTCTTGAGAACATATGCAAAGCAATCCCAAAACTTTTTAACAACTCTAAATATAATATTAATACTCTATTCCAGACATTCAAACAAGGAATGCAACAACATCTGAAACCATAATAAGATATAATCATTTTCTGAAAGTGAATGTAACAATGGCGAAATTTTAAGATTTAGACTTTTTTTTTCTCGTTTTTTTTTATTTATATAGCTTTTTCCTCTTTAATAAACTTTAAAACTATTTTTTTGTAAATAATGTTGTAAGCCAATAAACATCACATGATCATCATTGATGTTTATTGGCTTAAAACCAATCCTGCCTAATAGGATAGTGGTGGCTATGTTTATTAAAGAACCAAAGTCACCATAATGTATAGGTACTGAACTGAGTCCAGACCTATATGACTATATAAGCTAATGAGCTTGGATTGAAAATCTTAGTGTTTTCAATTTAAGACTCATAGTTTTGTAGTTAAGTAGAAATAAAAGGTGGCTGCTGGAGAGTTACATTAGATCCTAAGATCTAGGTGCATTGCTCTCAGATCTAAGGCTCCTCACTGACGAAGGCTATAAGGCAGAAACTAGTCTGGGGATATTGGATGAGTAGATACTAGATAGGGATTTTATGCACAAGCCTTCTGGCATCCATTGATTACTGGCTTGCACTGAGTGGCAATACATATAGAGAGTTTTGCCTGGTTTAAATAATGATATAAAAGACAATAATCTAAAACCACATTTCTTAATCTGTAATCTGTCATAGACTCTTTCTCATTATCAAGGCTGTTTTATTTTTTTTAACCTGATATAATAGATTTTTATAGAGCAATAAATGCCTTTAAAGCATATATATAAGACTAAAAGAGAAAATACTTATAGCCAGTAAAGTGATTTTCTTCAAAGGTAAAATTAATATAATCCCTGGAAATAATCCATAAAAAAAATATTAGGAATTAAAAGTTGATTATTGTCAAAAAGTATTTAGAATGTGCAAATGCCTTGCAAGCCTAGATGTACATATATATATACAGAAGTCTATTTGTTCACTAAAAATGTATACGCGATATTATATACACCATTTTAATATTTTAAATAAAATAAATAAACTTTCAGTTCCTTGTCGGAGAAAGACAATATCGGTTAATAACATATAATCTCAACAATATTAAAAGATATTTACCGCATCGGATCAAATAACTATTATTATTATCTCTGTTTTTTTTCTTTAAATGTCTGAATATGAGCTTGAAATATTTAAAAAGAAAACTGCTTTCAACAATTTTTAAAAAATGATTGATTGATTATCAATTTTTTAACTTTAATCTTGATTTAGTATTGAAAATTAATCCATAATTTACTTTACAGGTTATTATATAGCATATTTTATTATGTAGCATATTTTCAACCTGATGACTTATTAAATGTTCACATGCTGACTCACTAAGTGTAACACACTTCAATTCCGTATAGGAGGATTATTTTTTGGGACTTTTTTAAGTATTTTTGTCGTTGATTGAAAATCTTGGAATGTAGACTGAACGGATTTTAATGAAGAGAAGAATTCTGAAAAAAAGTTATGACTGCTTTAAAAATAATATTTCCTTTTTTAATGAAAAAAAAATTTTTTAATATCTAAGTGTAATACCGCCTCTTTATAGTTGTTTATTTAGATACTTTGAAAAAAATAATTAACAGTCATTTGAAATAATATATCTTTTTTGACATTAAAAAAAAGATATTTTCATGAATTTTTGAGAGTTAGTGGATTCTAATAAGTCTCTAAATGCGTTTTTAATTTATTATATATACATATATAATAATATCTGCAAAAAAAAATAGTAATTTATATTATTTAATTCTTCTCTAGTCTTAAAAGCTAAGCAAATTTTGAAAGCCCTTTTATTCTTTCTTGTAGCATGTACTAAAGTTATTTGATTGTTCATTCCTGAACCATACTCATAAATTTTTGAGTGTTAGTGGACTCTAATAAGCCTCTAAATGCGTTTTTAATTTATTATATATATATAATAATTATCTGCAAAAAAAAATAATACTTTAGGTTATTTGATTCTTCTCTAGTCTTAAAAAGCTAAGCAAATTTTGAAAGCCCTTCTATTCTTTTTTGTTGTAACATGTATTAAAGTTATTTGATTGTTCATTCCTGAACCATACTCATTGGACACAGTTTATTTCTGAAATAAAACTGTTTAACTGTGCAATCGTTTTAATATAATATACATTTCAGAAATTAATGAAAACATCTATTTTCCATAACTTTTTCTTGTTGTCTGTGGACAGTAATATTCTTAAAATTTATCAAAAAGATCTGTTTTACATTTATTATTGTATTGACCAAATAATCTCATTTTTATCACTTCAATCTAAATGTATCTTTATAATCATGAGTATTTAATGGGCCCTTAATGGCAGCACCAGTCAGATCTTAGTTATGGATTTTATAGATATAGAGAAAGCATATGATAGAGTAAATAAAAATAGATTATAGGTAAGGTTAGCCAATTTGGGAATGGATGAAGCTTTAGTAAATATTATTAAGAAATTATATGAAAATAATTATTATACTTATCAATTAGGGGATATAGAATCAGTTAAAGTTAAAAATGGGGTGGGATTAAGGCAAGGATGCCCTATGTCACCTATTTTGTTTTTGTTGTTTTTGAGTAAAATGGAGAAAGCAATAGAAAGACTAGGAAGAGGGGTAGAGATGCCATTAATAGGTGGCAAGGGAGTATATATTGTGTCAGGTCTTTTTTTGTGGATGATATCTTTTTGTGTGTAGAAAGAAGAGAAGATATGAAAATTATGTTGAGGACATGTGCAAGGGTGGGTAAAAAGATGGGGATTAAATTTAGTGAAGAAAAATCAAATATAATGATGGTTAATACTGGGGAAAGAGAAGATGTAGAATTTTAATTGGGGGATATAAAGTTAAGTGTGGTGGATAGATATAGGTATTTGGGAATCATCTTATGTAATCAGGAAAATTGCTTGGATGAATGGGAGAAAAAATTGGTAAATAAAGCAAAGAAAAGAAAGGGTTTGGTAAAGAAATTAACAGTATTTTCATATAATAAATATGATGTAGCTAGAATTGTATGGAAGGGAGTTGCAATAGCAGGGTTAACATATGGTAATGATGCATTATGTGTTAGTAAAAGGGTTTTAGATTATTTAGAGAGAGTACAAAGGGAAGTAGGAAGACATGCATTAGATGCAGAGATGTGGACAGCAAAGGAGGCAATTCAAGGAGAAATAGGATGGTCAAATTTTTATATGAGAGATACAAAAAGTAAAATGAAAATGTTTGGTAGATTGCTTTTTTTGTTTCCAAAATTATTTAAACCCGTTATTCCTATAACAAAAAACTCATTAATGCAGTCTTGTTTGATAACTATCAGGTTTATTTCTCTCTCTCTCTCTCTCTCTCTCTCTCTCTCTCTCTCTCTCTCTCTCTCTCTCTCTCTCTCTCTCTCTCTCTCTCTCTCTCTCTCTCTCTTTTTAATAAAATGTATAACTAATAACAATTTACTGAGACAGTGGAGCCATGAACTATATTACATTTTGTTCCAACCACCCCCCTCGTATCAAATGTATATAGCATATAACAGCTCATATTTTATTGATAAACAATAATTAGAATATGCATTGTACATGCACACACACACATAACATATATATATATATATATGTCATATTATTATTACTATTTGTGGGATATTCCGTGTAGTGAAAAAGCTCTGAGGAAGGTACTTGATATTGTACTGAAATGTCAGCATTTAGCTTTTTCACTACACGGAATATCCCGCAAATAGTAATAATAATATGACATCTTTTATCCGTGAAAATATTAGAATTAATATATATATAACACAAACATGTATTTTAATTTATAGAAAGCAATTATAAGTTTATAATGTAAACAACATTTTTAAAAAATAATAATAGAATTATTAATAATAATTGAGAGAACACATTTACACATATTTTTCTGAGTGTGTGTTCATTCATACATTCACTGAAATAATAAGAATAAGAAAAAATACTAACTACCCTATTTTTAATTTTAAAATTATAGTAAAATGTCTGACTTTTATCACTATTAAATACACTCTGGATGATATTCTTTTTTTTTTCAATAATTTTTTTCTCTTATAGAAACATAATAATGGTTTTGTCACCAAGAAATTAGGCTCTCTCTAATTGTTTTGACATTTTAAAATCAGTTTCAACTTTTAGTATGATCAAAAATTTTGGAAAAATTTTAGTATTACACTCAGAAACTATTTTATTATGCAAAATACTGCACATAAAATTCAGAAATGATAATAAAGCATAAATAAAATGTATATGCTTTCAGCATAAACCAAAGAAATTTTATTAATAAATATAATCATGTGCAGCACTCCAAGACAGAAAAATGGTTATTGGCATATTGTAAAATTTATTTACAAATTTTACTTTTTTTATTAAATGTGATGTACTGAGCTCAGAGGGGGAAAAAAGGCTTTTTGAATATCATAGAATTTTCACATTTTAATGGGTGGTTTGTTTATTTATTTACATTTTTATTTGTTTACAGTATATCTCACAACTCTACTATATTTAAGATATGTATTATAATGTTTTTCATTTTGTTAGGCCTCTACACACTAATATAAACTGTGCGCGAGTTGATCAAGCTATGTCAAAAAGGAAGAAAGTTGTATTTCTATTCTAAAACATAGCTATATTTCCTGATCAACTTGGCCTATTAATTGTTGAGAATTATGCTATCGATGAGATCAGCTTTTAATTTATTTGATAGGCACCAGAGTTCTACAAGAACTTGCTGAAACCATCACATAACATCTCGCAAATTAAAAAGAAAAAAATGTTTTTAAACTAATCGGTATTGCATCATACCGTAACGAGAATTATTTTCTCCTTTTTGATTATTATTCCTGTGCTTGTTTAAACATATTGGCAAGGTAAATTCTGTTTTAAATCTTATTAAACTAATAATAAATTTAATACTAAAAAAATAATAACTATTATTAATAACGCACAATGAAAAGGTTGATAAAAGTAAAATCTCTTTTATTCTAACAAACTAAAAATATTTATAAGTTAAATTACAAATTAACTAAACAGGAAAGTACACACACACTAATCCAGATAATGAATCGATTAACAAAAACAGTTAGATTAAGCAATTAAAGCAATTTAATAATGTCCCAAGATCTTGTATAAAATTCTTTATTAGAAAGTCTCTTGAATATGAAAAGAAAAGTCTATATCAGGATGTTAGTCTAAGCTTAGATAAATAATTGTTTGCAAACTTTTAAGTCACTATCAGGAAAATTTATTCTTAACTTACCGGTAAGTTCATGTACGTTTATGGGATCCCAGATCATGAGAATTTCCATTGGTCTCTCCTGCCGGCATCTCCCATTATTGTTCCATTCTATAGATGGAGAAAGGCACAGTTGTAGTGACTCTTTTATTGCAAAAAGCAGCCTTCACAATTCCCATTTCCATGCTTGCGTGACAGCTTGGTACAGCAAGGGGCATACCTGTGTAGAAGTATATTTTTTGCCATAGGTTATGCTCGCGGAAACCTCCAACTTTCAGAGACGTAACTAGAAGTTAAAGAGAAGACCCAGATTGAAGTTGTCCTCTCCTTTTTATATCACGATCCAGTTTATGAAACTTCTGCACACTCTTTTGTCTTTTTATCAGCATATAAGATAATAATCTTGTACACTCTCTCTTAAATTTAAATTACAAAGTCTTAATTTTTTTAGCATTATTCTTCCATCTTTAATTAGCTAAAATATTTTTCTTTTAGCTTATACTTTTGAAATTCTTTTAATTTATCTGGATTAGTAATCTGCATGTCATTTATTCTTTCCAATTTTTATTTCCAATTAGATAAAAAAAAAAATAAGAATGACAATTTTAACTTTCATTGCACGTTTTAACAAAAATTATACTAATCACAAAAAAATCTAAATTTACTTTTTTAGCTTTTACCAAATGCCAATATATTTGCAACGTATATAAATAAACGTTACAGTATGTACATAACAAAAGTAAGTTTAAATTTTAATAAACTATAAAATTTTATTGTTTAATTTTTAATTTTAATAAAAGCCAAAAATAAAGAACTTACTTATTAGATTTGTCACAAATTTGTTGTATTGCTTTAAAAGAGCAATTTCATGCCTTATTATTATTGCTTTTTTCAAATCAATGTTCTTCTATTACAATATTTTAACTGATAATAATTTTTTTTCAGATTTTATTTTATAAGAATACAATTACAGAAAAAAGTTAATGGATATATAATTACAATTTGTATTTGCTTGGATATATATAAAAAGAAAGGATAGGAAATTATCATTACTACATTATTTTTTTATTGTTTCTCTGAAGATTTGTGATGATGGTGCTCTAGCTCTATTTTTATATTGGACTATTTCCATCATCTAATATGTGTGTTGAATGTCTTTAGAAAAGTTTAATTTTAGTTAAATATTCCAAATGCATTCATCTATAAAAAAAAAAATTGAAGATCTTTTAGGTAGCCGAGATATTCCAAAGCAAGCCCAGAGTTTTTTAAATACAATTCTAAGATATCTTATATATGATGTGATGCAAAATGACTTTTTATTAAATGAAACAGAAGTATTGATGCACAGATTTTATACTCATAAACTCTGTTAGACAATCTAAACATTTCTTCTTCTAAAACTCATCACATAGTACAATAAATTCGTCTATTTCCCAATTATTTTCCCAGTTCTGGTTCATTTCCTTTTTCTTCTATCCCATTTTAATAAAAAGTTATATTGAAAGATCCACTATCCTGTTCTCTTATCTCCTAATTTTTTTTATAAAGACCTAAACAAAAAATTATAAAATCTTTATTTCTTTCACTCTCTTTATCTTAAAATTTTCCTATTCTTTTATCAACTTTATCTGATCCTTTTTTATTATCATACACTGCAGGAATAAGTGTTTAATGTGTCTTTATCATCGCCACATAATCTGCATCTACAATCAAATTTTTATTTTATTTTTGCCTTCTTTTTCTGTATGTACCAAATAACAATAATCTCTATTTTGTGTTACCATATACCATTTTGTATTTTATATAATTTTTATTCCTGTAAATGTCCAAGCTATTTATTGTATTCATATTCATTTACCAAAAGTCTAATTCTTTTTCTCTAATTTATTTATTCTCTTTTCTGGACCTTCATAATCATGCACATGCATATGTAATTCATTTTCAATTATGATTGAAAATTTTTTTAAAAGTTCTATTAATTCATTGTTTAAAAAGATATAGAATGTTATATAATAGCAGCATTTGATTGTGAATTATGATGATAAATTAATTTCCAGATACTTTATTCAAAAAAGTAAAGATTAAAAATAAATGGATTATTCAGATGTATAATGAAACATTGTTTTAAAAAAAAATGATTAAAATCAGATAAGACTCACTATTATTGACATGTCTACGGCAAGGATTCCATAAAATTAGATGATGGTAGAAATTTTTTTTAGTATAGAAAATTAATGGAATGCGATGGTTAATCATTCAAAAAAATTATTCAGTTGAAACGTATAAACTAAAATTCATTACAATATAAAATATTACTTGTAAATTTTAATTCATTTTTCACAAAATTCAAAATTATTTTCTTACCTGTTTTTTTTTTTTTTTTTTATGAAAGCAGAACTCACAACCTCACTCAAATATTTTTTTTTACTTCAAAACATTCAAAAGATTGATATTATTTATTGTAATGTGATAAACAAATTCCCATATATGAGGGTGCACCCAAAATAATTGGAATTTAGTAATAAAAAATTTATTTTAGGTGTTACAAGTTGAATCATCTTTAAAATATAGTCCATTCAATGCAATATATTGGACTAAACATGTTTTTCACTTTACAAAATAGTTCAGAAACCCTTGCAAATTGATGTTTTTTAATGCCTGCATTGTTTCTTTTTTTACCACTTTTAAGTCTGCAAAAAAATGTTTGAGGAATTTTTTGATTCAGGTGAATGTACTGAAATCAGGTGATTATAGCTGATAGATAATCTGGGTCATGCTATTGTAATTAAAAATTGTACCACACTCAAGGCTTTGTACATTGGCACATTGTCATGATAAAGCAAAGCATTCTCTATTAAGCCAAAAACTGGGATAATTTCATTTTACTGCACCACATAAACTTTTAAAAATGTACACGTAAAACATATGATCATTACAAATAAATTGTGAGTGAATAATAACATTTGCATCAAAAAAAGCAGCATTATCTTAGCATTGGACTTCACTCACCACCCTTTTTTTTTTTTTGGAAAATTATGAATTTGACACTTTCATTAAACCACTCATATTCCCCAGAATAGCTTGTTTGAAAGCTGTTTATGCATTATAATTGTTTTTCCTGACATTTTCCTAACAGTAAACAGAATTTCATATTGTTTCAACTTTTCAGTCATTACAAAAATTGACAAATAAGTTAGACACATTTACTATATCACAATACCACTTCTTTTAATGATATTAACTGTTAGACTGGTGCAGAGGTCTCCACAAAAAGCACCTAGTATGAGAAGCATGTACTATAATGAGCTCATCCTCCAAAGAATGATTTCCATTATTTTTGGGCACCCTCTCATAAGTACATTTTAATTTCTTTATATCAATTCAATAAGCATGCTTAGAATTATTTTTTCAAATAGTCTTTTTAAACGAATTATATATAGAATCATTAACAGTAATAAAACTAGTATTTAAAAAACGGACATTTTATAAGCAATTGCAAAATAATAATTTACTTAATATATTTGTTATCTTAAAATACCATTAAGTTATCACATATTTAACTAATTCTCACATTATCTTTGCTTACATCTTGCTATTTATTTGCATACATTTTTTATTCTTATCATTTGTATACTATTAACTAGTAGTTCAAACTAAAAACTTTTTTTTTCTCAATTTTCTCAATTTAAGGCTGTTTACTTGCCTAGTTATATAGATCTAAAAGCAGTTCAGTTTCTGTATATTATGGAAGATTTATTTTTCAATAACCTTAGGCATCTTTATTCTTTGACCAGAAATGGTACAACATCATTAAGACATCACATGATCAACTAGTCATGAATACTTTGAGCTGATAGCTAGAGAATATAACAAAAAAAAAAAAATTAAAAAATGGCTTCTAGAGTAAATATGCATTAGATTTAAAGGTCATTATTCAAAAAAATTCAAAACGTTCCTCACCAATGAAAGCCATGAGATTAAAATTTGTCTACGAAATTTTGATAAAATAGAACTGGGTAGAGATTTATTAAGCACTACCATCTAGCTACTGATCACTAAAGCTTCAATAAAATGGCATAAACATCACATAATCACTATTTTTATGCTAGCACATTACTGTTATTAAAACAGGCTAAACTACCCATACAGTAGCTCCACTTAGTGCCAACCAGTGCCTTCTGGTATCCATTGATTACTCTGATTGGCAGTGAGTGTACTACTGTATGGAGAGTTTTGCCTGTTTTAAAATGGCAATCAGAGTAATCAATGGAGTAATCGATGGATACCAGAAGGCATTGGTTAGCACTGAGGGGCGCTACTGTATGGAGAGTTTTGCCTGTTTTAAAATGGCATAAAAGTGGTGAAAATAGATTATTTTAAAATATTTGAATTCCTAAAATGTGAAAAAAATACCATATATTCTTACAACTGAATGCTTTTTGTAGTTATAAATACTCTGCACAACTAATTTGTTAGTATCAGTATAATAAAAAATGTGCAAGTTAGATTATTTGATATTTCAAATATATTATTAAATTTAATTTCCTATATTGTAATAATAGACTTTCGATCAGCAGAGTAAATTAATGACTGCGTTAGATTTTAAAAAGCAGAAGAAGTTGATATCTTCATCACATCATAACACAACAGACTAGTGGTTTCTTTAAATAGCTAAATATATCAAAAATGGCAATATAGTTTATTATGCAGAAGCAGTTTTTGCATACTTTCAGCACATAGATTGTGAACAAAAATCTTTACTTCTAAGATAAGACTATCATTTACATACAAAACAAAGTATTAAATGATTTTTTTTACATTTAAAATATTTATTTACGCCAATAAACATCACATGGTCACCAATACGTATAGAGAGTTTTGCCTGTTTTAAAATATTTATTGGTAGCAGTAATTCACTTTATACCATTTTAGTCTAGTCATTTATACAAACATGATACTAGAAAATAATGATAACTACTTCCTCCGATTAGCATATTAGAATTAACAGTAAATGTAGATACAGATTTTGTAAAGATGATTATTGCTGTCAATAAAACATCAGTATATTTGTGCATATATATATATAAAGTAATTTAGAAAATCCTTATTTATTGTTAGGAATTATATAATCCAATATTAAAAGGAAAGTTGAAGAGTTTTAATGTATACTTTCGTTATAAGATTGATACATGGAAATTATTTATATGATAAATATTCCATTTATCTTACCTTCACTATTCAAAACTTTCGAACCATTAATTATTTTATGTAGATTTAAATCAAATATCTCAAGTAAAGAATTTCTCTCTGTTTCTTTAATTAAATATTAAATACACTTTTTTAATTTTGCCTTTTTAAACGTGTTAAAAGCTCAGCAAACTAACTCATGCTATGATTAATTATTATTTTGCCTGTTGGTCAGAATATTCTTTACCAAAATAACTTTGTTGGAATTAATAAATTCGTTTTCAATAAAATTTCAATATATATACATTCCGTGTGTACATAACTTTATATATAAAGTTGTGTTTTTTAAAAAAAACTAATTTATTACAGGATGGAAAAATCTTCTATATGAGTTGGACTGAAAAACTAATAGGACGTATACTACTTAGTAAACAAGTTAGCATTAATCTAGCTATGTATGTTTAAAGCAGTGATCGCCAACGTTTTGGACTCACGAATCACTTAAAGCCTGCTGATTACTAATATGATATTTTTAAAAAAGATTAACACCTTTGTAAAATAATGGTCAGAGAACTTCCACTTTATTAATATAAAACACTCTATTTAATATAACAAAATTATAAATGCCGCTTCAGTATTATTATTATTATTATTATTATTATTATTATTATTATTATTATTATTATTATTATTATTATTAATAATAAAACATATAACATGCAAATAATGTCCAGATATTTCTGCGGACCACCGATTAGCGATCGCTAGTTTAAAAGACATTAAGGACTTTATATATGTGCAGAAGGGAAGCGCATCTACCTTTCATTCTTGGGATCTGGGTTTGAATCGGGCTGAATAAAAATTGATTTATTCTTCAAATTACAATTTGTTTACAGATATCAGACCTTAGACAATCCAGCTAATTGTTAAATACTGGTCGGTAACGGGTATCTGGTTATTTTTACTTAAATAATAAAACGATTATACCAAGATGAGTAATGTAATTAATATAAGGGATTCGAACTCAGACTTTCACACGACCCTCAGTGCTCCATGCCATCTCATATTGCTGACCCACCTGATCGTACACATGTTGAAAAGATAAATAATCACCAATATACGTATTTCATGCTAATCCAGCAATCATTATTTGGTCCAGATTACTATCTCTACAAATATATACAATCAGTGCTCACCTTTATATTAAGATAGCCAATCTTCACACTTTAATGGACAGGCTTCAAACTACTCCAACCCACAATTCTTCAGCCATCCATTTCATTGAAAATCTGATGATGGAATGTTCAAAGGCCTCGTTAGTGCCAAGGTTGTCATCCTACCCATGTTGACCATTTAGTCATTCTGTGAAAGTTTGAGTTCGGATCCCTTATATATTACATTATATATATGCAGGTGTGTGTAAGTCTGTACAGTGTATTAATTTACAGGATGAGTAATATTTTTTTTCCTTCACTATTCATGGGAGAAGCTTTTATTGAGAACTTTGTCCCACGGTGAGCTATTATAAAAGCTGTTTTATTTTTTACCTTTTACATAGTATATATATTACTTTATGTACTCCTCATTTTTCCCATATTAAATCCATCTTTCCTCCAAGGAGGTAAATTAACAGAGTACTATATCAGCAGCCCATATTGCAGTATAAATTTTGCTGACGGCAAAATATGATTGACATAAAAATGAAAGCTTGACTGCGTGGAAAAACTTTCACTACGCAATTTTGCATCTTTTTTTTTTCATTATTTGTTGTTGCTAAATTGACAATGAAAATGAGGACAGTAATTTTTACTCGTTCTTTTTCCCCCCTAGACGTAATTATAATCTTTATTTAATTAAGATTCTAGCTTGATTGAGTCCATAACCTTATTATTTTTTAATTGAGTAACTATATTTCAAAAGAATAGTTAATAATTCATTATTGATTTATTATAACATTTTAACCCCCTTTTATAGGTGAAAATATTACCTGTTTAGAAGTGTCGAATGTGAAAAAATTGATTATTTCTATGATACTTCACCGTCTCCTCTATTTCAACGCCTTTGACAATAATGGAAAACATTTTATTGATTAACGATGAAAGTTGCTTAAATAAATAAATATATATACGTGTACTTGTGTTATTAAAATATTTATATATCATCTCTCTCACTTTATGTATATATTTAAAATATTTTCAGCCAAAATTAACTAACCTTCCAATTAGTGATCGATAAATGGAATATTTGCCTAATCATAAACAAAGAAAAAAAAATACAGATGTATGAACTCCATCCCGCATTTGATTGCTGTGAGTGTGTCTCTATAACTGGATGCTATATAATAAGCGTTTGCCCTAAAGCATATATTGAAAGACTATTTTGTCATTAGGCATATATATATATTATTATGTGTATATGTGGAATGGGCTATTAGAGTAAACAATTTTGCTTAAAGGCTGTCAATAATAAATAATAACTAGTAACACGTTTTTTTAGTTATTACGCGAAAATGTTCCCACTCATCATAAAATAGAGAATACCGAAATATTAGTGTAAGCTGAAAAAAGATTGATAAAAAAAAAAAATGCAATTCAGTGATTTTTTTTACTACAAAAATATTCTGTAATTAAACAATAAAAAGAAAAGCAACTGATTTATATCTCATCGTAACCAAACTGAAATCTTTTTATTATTTAAAAATTACAGATAAGCTTCAAAGGTATGAGAATTATGCTATACCACTTTAAAAAATAAATGTCAAGCATTGGTGGTTGAAAGGTCAGCGACAGCTGCTTTACAAGCAGTTGTCCCGGGTTCGCTTCCGCGCTGATGCTATGACACATGAGAAAAAAATAAATAAGTAAGTAAATACACTCTGTCCTTCCCCAAGTCATATGAGGTTTTTATATAATGATTCTTTTTTTAAATGATTATAATTTAAGTGGCAACTATTTTATAAGTCTTTTGATGTCATTGGTGACATCATGAAAAAAATGTTTTCATAAAATAAAATATCACCCACCCCCCTCTTCCCAAATATACTATACGATATATATTCATTATGTAACTAAAAATAAATTAGATGATATATAATGATATAATAATAAAATGTTAGTAACTTATCTAATTTTTATTCATTATCTTTATACTATGGTCTATAATAAGATTTCTGATACAGTGAAAGCTTGAGAGGCTTTCATTACAAACACAAACAATCTTGACAAAAAGTAAATTACAAATTTTATTCAGTTTGTAATTAAATATAAACTTTCTCAATATACAGAAATAAAGTGTATTAGAAATATATTAAAAATTGTGTACATTTTCTTTTTTTAAAAAAAACATTTTTTTTATTTAATATTTTGTAGCTATAGAAATTTTTATCCCACCGCCCCACTATATGAAAATGCCTATCATCATAAATAGAATAATACTGGCTAAAAAACAAAAGGTTTAATCATTTATATTATTAAGACTATAGTAATTAACTTACTAATATATTTCCTGAATTAATTTTTATTTGATTCCAGACTGCATTTTCATAAAAATAAAAAAGCAGACCAATGATATTTAAAATGTTTTTTGCCACTTCATTGGTTATGTGATTGCAAATCATTGATAACATAGCATAGAATGAATCAAAAATAAATAACAAATGTGCATTATAATAACTTATTTTTTTATACATGCTTCATTTCAATTTAAGAAATCGTAAGTTCAGTTGAATAGCATCCTTAATCAATGCAGTAAATTCAAAAGAGTAACTGTAAAATATAAAATTAGTAGTTAAAAAAAAATTCCCAACAGATAAACACTGTTTTTTAATTAATAATAAGCTTAGTTAAATGTTTGTTCATTAATTATCTTTTTTTTTTTTAAATTTTAAACTTTATTTTTACATCAGCTTTTAATATTTATTATATATTTTAAATTCATGGTAATGTGTTAAATTTTTAATATATAAAACCATTATAATTATTTTTATACAATTTCAATTTGAGATACTTTATACGATCAATTGATCTCATTGTTCAAGATAAAATTACATATTATTTTTATTTAACTAAAGTAAAAAAAATATTAACTTTTTTTATTATAAATATTATGCATGAATCTATATGTGTGTATATATATATATAATACTTTGGGTGCAATTTGAAATTTATAATTGCAGTTTGTAATGTTATAATTGACTATTTATTAATAGATATTTAGAATAGGTTATATTTGCCCGTTTAAAGAGGTTTATTTAAATTTCTTTATATCAATAATTTCAATCTCTGTAGTCAAGTTGCAGTCTGCCTTGACAACAGTTTGAAATTGTTGATTGTTATCGTTATTGGGATTGTCTAAGTGTTGACTGGTTTTTAATGATATATATATATATATATATATATATATATATATATATATATATATATATATATATATATATATATATATATATATATATATATATATATATATATATATATAAGGCAGAAGGAAAGAGATTAAAACTGCACTAGAAAATCAAATTCTGAGCAAAAACTTTTTTGTACCTCTACACAAAAAGAAAAACTGAAGAAGAAATTATTAATTATCATGCTAATCAACTTTTCCTGATTTAGTTTTTAATTAAGAATAGAAAAATACTTATTTATTGACTAATAGTGGGATAACTCTCTCAGTTAACTATAAACCAGTTACCTAAAAAATTTTATTCCACCAATGTTCAACTCTCAAGTCTTGAGCATGACACTAATTACATTTATATAAATGTGTCCAGCAGTTTCTGTTATTTGCATATATTATGAATTTTTTTTATCTTTCTTACCACATATGTTCAAATCATTTTTATCAACAAAACTGATTTTGCTTCTATTAGCAACTAATAATATTGTGTAGAAATGAATTCAAATAATAATAAAATGCATAAATGAAATTATGTTATTGTAAAAGTAAGTAGGATACATACTCATTTTTAATAACTCTAAGAAAGGTTAAATTAATATTAATATATAAATTTTATACTTTTATATATAGCATAAGAATAATGTAATAAATTAAACGTTTTGTTCTTATTTTTTACTACATACCAAATAATGTGAAAAATCTTGCAGTATTATTTCACAAATAGCTAAAATTAGAAACCTTCTACCAATAGTTTTTTTTTGACAAAATGACACAAAACATATATATATATTAAAACTCTCTATAGTTTAAATTAACATTTTAATTACTTTAATATTAAGTGAAATTTTAACCAAATTAATAGCTTCAGTTTCAAAATATTTTATTAGATAAGTTTTTTTTATATCATTATTAAAGAAGATGATCTTAGTTTGCTCAAATAAAATCTTATGACCTATATTTTTTTTATAAATTTACATCAAACCGGATTACGATATTTTTAATTACTCTTATTTAATTCTTCATTATTTATTTATAAAAGAAATATAAGCTATAGGATTTTGCTTGAGCAGTCTTAGATTGGTTTTTGTTGTTTTTGATATGAATGAAAATAAAAATTAAACTTTTCAAATAAAATATTTTAAATTGGCTGCTATTAATTGTTTCAAACTTCTTTTAATATTAAATGAAATTGAAATCCTAAATTAAAATGTGAAAAGATATTACAGAATATATATTTATGTGTGTGTATTATTTTGTTTCATTTTTCCTTTTTGAAAAGTCTGACTTGGCAAAAAAAAAAAACATTTACAGTAAATGAGTGAATGTTGAATGTAAAGAAAATTTAAAACTTTATTTAAACTTTCCAAATAAAACAACTTGTTAGTAATAACACACAAATAGACAATACAGGTTAGTAATTACACAATTCTTCTTCAGGTGTTGCTGACCTATATGCACAGTGACAATATTCACTTAGAAGTTGAACTCGCACCTTTAGATTCTTGAATATCGAATTTTAAGGCAAACGCAGTTGGTAGAGCATTTGCCTTAAAATTCGATATTCAAGAATCTAAAGGTGTGAGTTCAACTTCTAAGCGAATATTGTCACTGTGCATATAGGCCAGCAACACCTGAAGAAGAGTGGAGAATAATACTACTCGAAACATTGTGTAATTACTAACCTGTATTGTCTATTTATGTATTATTACTAACAAGTTGTTTGTATTTGGAAAGTTTAAATAAAGTTTAAAATTTACAGTAAATTTTTCATTTGACTTTGGCTAATATTTGAATTTTAATTTATATGTAATTTTAATATTACAGTAATTGTGTATACTTAAAAATAAAAATTAATATTAAATATAATAATTAAATACAAGTGCAATATTCTTTTCTGAGGCATTTTTTATTTTAAGTATTTTAAAAGCCTTTATCTAAAAACTTTTAAAGTTTTCACAGTTTTTTTAAAATGTTTCATTTATTATTTCAAATAATAGAAAGGCAATTGAAACATTAGAAGAGTTTCTGTATGTGTGGCTGTTTTTTTAATTTATTAATTTTTGTTAACTTTTCAACAAATGATTAAAAAAATTCACACGAGACAACTTTTTAATGATAGCAATGGGAGCCTCTAACTGCATATGCTGCACTGCTGCCTGCAACAGCTTTAATTCATTTTCTAGCAGCTATCTTTAGTACTATTTATCAGTTTTGTATATATTTAGTGGCAAAAACCAGAACTAATATAACATTGATTTATAATTTCAAAACAATGTTCACATGATAGTATTATCCAGAAAAACTCATTACCAACAAGCTAACAATGAGCTGACAAAATAGCTGATTGACAGTTTCTTATTCTCTCTATATGAGAATGTATGACAAAGCCTTTGAAAGTGATAATTACTTTTGTTTAGATTTTGAAAATGAAAATATATGTTTTCTTTAGTTTGTTTACCTATGTATGATAATTTTTGCAAAATGTTTGTATAATACTTTTTTTTAAAAAAAAATAATGTGATTGGATTCATATTTTACTCAAAAATATTTGCTTTTAGTAAAAAGACAATGCAGAAGACATCAATAACATGCAACTAAAGCTTGTAATTGGCTGAAAAATAAACACATTCATATTGAACTTGCCATATTTTTTATCATTTTTTGATAATTATAAATAGAATGTTAAATTTTAAATGGAATTTCATTAGCTGTTAATAATATAAACAACAATTTGTTCAAGTTTTTGAAACTTAATTTAAACAAATCTATTTTTTTTTAATTTAATATTTTTATCAGCAATAAGTAAATAAATAAATAAATAAGAAAAAGAATGTATTTCTTTTTTTTTTCTATATTTGCAAAGATGAAATAATATTTTTAAAATTAATTTTTATTTTTTACCATATATTTCTACCGTATATTATTTTAAATTTCTGAAAATATCATAAAGAATAAAAAACAATTTGATTAAATAAAAAATTGGAAATTTAATGCACCAGCTTTTACAGGCTGTTATTTTTAATACTAATACAAAAGGTCAAAACTGAATTTGTAGATATTTTATTGAAATTGATTGAACCAAGTATATTTTCAATGCTTATATGTCATATTCATGTAAATCTGTTGTCTATAATCATGGATGTAATGCACAATTATTGAAAGTATACCTGGTTCAATTAATTCCAATAAAATATATACAAACTCTGTTTTGACACATTATGTTAATATTTATATGTAAATATTTATATAAACATAAATAAAAGAATTAAATACATTAAAAACTTATAAAATCTGAAAGTTCATTAATTTTTCAATTAGCATACAAGCATATAGCAAAGCTCTTGCATGTAATTTTAAAGTTATGATGCAATATTTTTGTAAAAGATTAATTTTTAAACCAAAAACAATTTATTTTTAAAAAGACAACTCTTAAAAAGTTCATTGCAGCAACTGCAAGCAGTTTTAACTGAGCAAAAATAAATTACTGTTGTCAAAACAATAAATAAAATACTTAAAATGTTTAACACAATAAATAATTTATTAACTTTTAGACGTTTTTTTCTTTGATGCCAATTAATCCTAAATATATCCTTGTTTTAATAATATCTAATGTTCTTTTACTTTTTTACTAGCTAAATTACAATCAATGAAGCAATACACTCTTGTTACAGGTAAGAATTCATTTAGATATTTATTTTTATATTTTAAAAAAATATTTATTTTTAAAATTGTTATCACTTGAAGGCTTACATTTGTAATAAATAAGATTAAAATTATCTTATATTATATAGAGAAAAGGTTTAATTGTAAAGATAAAATGCTCAAATATAGAGAAATATTAATATTACACTCACTAGATTCCAATCAAAATAGACAGCAATTTTCTACTAAACAGGTTAAACTATATTAGATTGGAATACTACCAAAAGTTCTATTACTATTTGATAAATGATATTATAGATCCTGAAATAATTATTCTGAGAGAACTGATTGGCTGTTTATTTCAGTGTGTTATCAATGTTGGTGAAGGTTTAACACAGATAAAGATTGACTAGCATCATTTAAACTTTGCTAAGAATTATCTAATATATATATATATATATATATATATATATATATTATATATTCTTAGGGCGATTACAATATATATATATATATATATATATATATATATATATATTAAAAATCACTCAGCAATTAGACAATCCCAATATCAATAACAATTAACAATTTTAAACTGTTGTCAAGGCAATCTCTTTTTAGCAACAGTTTGAAATTGTTGATTGTTTTTTATATTGGGATTATCTAACTGTTGAGTGGTTTGTAATGATTACTTACAAACCCATTTAACCTTGATCATTATTTCACTTTTGGACATATATTATATTTTTAAAAAGTTTAATCTATTAATAATAATAGCATTTTTTAATATACTCTTACATTTGATTTTTTTCAAAAGAAGAAACCAGAGAATTGCTGAAAATCAAAATTGGATGAATGCCATGGTATACATTTTATTTAGCTTTGTAATTTTATTTTAATGACAAATGATGTGAAATCTAAATACTGTACAGTGAACAGAAATAATAATAAAATAAGATGAAATATTATATAGTAAACAAAAAAATTTTAAAAAATCTCACTTTGAATGTAATTTTATTTTTATAAACTAGAAAGCAACAGAAACAGAAATAAAACACTTCTTAGAGAAGAGAATTTTGATGGACGTAGGATCTGGGATGAATGATGATGATTTGGAATTTGAATGTTTGAGAGATGGATAATTCACATGTAGATATGTTGCATTGATTTTTTCTTCCTTTTCAAAAAACTTATTTATGAAAGGCTGTTTGGGCTTTCAGGCCATTATTTACTTTAAAACATTTTATTAATTTGAATATTAATGAGAAAAATGTTTGGAGTTAAAAAGACGAATCAATTATAGAAATTTCAAAATCGATTATGAATACTATATATATATGTGTGTGTGTGTTTTATAATTTCAAAAGTATCTATGAAAGCTGTTATCACAAAAATAACTGATTTTTTTTTACTCTTAGCAGTTGATATAATGGCAGGTTGGAATTAATTCCCAACTTCTAATTTTATCAAATTTATCTTTATTCATTATTGAATTTTCAGAAATTTTGAATTATTTGTTAGAAATATATGTTTATAAATGAAAATTAATCTTAAAACTATTATTTTGGCTTTGCAGATAATAGAACAAAAAAAATTAAACTGAAATGCATAGATTTATAAAAATAAAACACGTTTTTTTTTTTTTATTCAAAGTTTACTACATTGTTCATAAAAACATTAAACTAAAAAAAATTCAGAATTGTTTTAACTTTAGCTAGAATAAATTATGTTCAAACTACATAAAGCTAATGAAATTCTGTTTAAAATATGATTTATATTTTTTTCAAAAATGACAAAAATAAACATGCTGTGGTTAATATGAAAGGATTCTTTGTCAACCAATTACAAGTTGTCATCATTATCATCAACCATTATCAATCCACTGCAGGATGAAGGTCTCTCAAAGTTCAATCCATCTCTGATCATTAGCTTTTCTTCTCCACATCATCCCTGCACACTTTCTTATTTCATCTATCCATCTCACTTGTGGTCTCTTTCTGGGTCTTTTACAATCTCTTGGAATCCAGTTTAAGATTTCAATTGTCCATCTACTATCATCTCTTCTAGCAATATGTCCAGCCCAACTCCACTTCAATTTTTTAATTTTTTTAATGAGGTCAGTAACACCTGTTTTTCTCTTACCCATACATTGCATTTTCGATCTCTTCTTGTTACTCCCAACATGCATCTCTCCATCCTTCTCTGAGTCGTCTGAAGTCTCTGTATTGCTCTTCTATTAAATGTCCAAGTCTCAGATCCATAAGTAAGAACTGATAAAACACAAGTTGTAGTTATATATTATTGATTTATTTTAAATTGTCTTCTTCAAATAGTAAATATTTTCAAATAAAATCTGAATCTTAACATATTATTTTTCTTTAAAAAACTAAATATTACACAAACTTACTGCAAAAATAATCATAATTATGTAAATAAATTATAGAAAATATACATTTTTGTTTTTTGAAATCTAATAAAAAATGAATATACTGGAAAACCCTCAAATACTCCCATGTAGAAAGATCAAGAAATTATCAATCAGACATGTTGTGGGAAAGCTTTATCTTGTTTGTAAATAAATTTATCTGGTTAATACTTACATTTTGAGACTTTTTAAAATTAAAAAATCAATATTATTTTTTGCTCAAATAAATGCAAAACCAGCAAGTAGATGCTAAAGATGGCTGCAAGAGAGTGAATTAATCCAAAAAAATGCTAATGCCACTAGTGGTGGCATAATGTTAAGTTCAATGCTAGAAAGAAATTAACAGTATAAATACATAAATAAATCCTGTATTTTGTTTACAGTATTGAAACAAAAGTAACTACTTCCCACTGAGTTATGTGGCAGCAAAAATCACAAATGAATAATTTCAGAAAACATGAAATAACATCTTTTATTCAAAGTCTGAATGAAAAAAAAGTGCATAGTGCATAAAATGAACCAATTGTAGATTATTAAATAAGACATGCAAAATTTTATAACATGATTATAATTTAATATGGTGGAAAAAATAATGAAAATCAAAAATCAAAATGTTCAAAATTGAGATATGCTGGTATAAGAAATGTGCTTTTTGAAGTATACTAATTATGAATACTTTTTGTTTTCAAATTAAATCAAAAAATAAAAAATAAATTGATAAATGAAATAATTATTAGCTTTTGTTTACTTTTTACTTAATCTAAAACAAATCAATTTTAAGTAAATTGTCATTAGTTTTTTTTTTCTGTCAAGATTTTTATCAAAAAATTTTATTTCTAGAGTGTGAAACCTGGCTTTTAAGTATTTTATTTTTTTCAATTAATCGATTTTGCTTCTCTATTGCCATTCACAAATTTTATTTTATCCCGTAAATTAAAAACTTTAAATATATTTTAGGATTACTCAAAAAATTACAACTTTATATATAAACATTTTTATAAATAAATATATAAAAGTAAATTTATTTATGCAATAAATAAGAAGTTCTGAAACAAATTAACCAAGCCTTATTCTTTTAAATAAAAAAAAAGACTTTAATTTTAAATTGATATGTCTTTTTATCGTTTATTTTGTTTATATTAATAAAATAAAAAAAATAAAGCCTTTAAATAAATCATTGCGCAACAAAAAAATTCTAGGGTAGTATTAGAGCTGCGACATGAAGAATAATAATTGTTTAATCATTAAATTAATTAGGTTATTAAATCAAAAACATATTTTAAAATCTACATTTTTAAAAAAAAATACAAAAAGCATTAATGGGAAGAATAGTTAAAAAGCGTGTTTAAATCGAATTGAGTGTGTGTTTGCACGTGCATATTCTGCATAATCTATTTTAATAGATTGTATGGGCGTACACCTGCATTTATATATGTAATATATGTGGGATTCGAACTCAGACTTTCACACGACTTACAACTCTCAGTGCCATCTTATATTGCTGACTCACCTGATCACACACATGTTGAAAAGATAAATAATCACCAATATACATATTTCATGCTAAACCAGCACTCATCAGTTGGTTCAGATTATCGTCTCCACACATATATACAATTAGTACTCAGCTTTATATTAAGATAACCAATCTTTTAATGAGTGCTGTTTTAGCATGAAATACATATATTGGTGATTATTTATCTTTTCAACATGCATGTGATCAGGTGAGTCAGCAATATAAGCTGGCACTGAGAGTTGTAGGTCATGTGAAAGTCTGAGTTTGAATCCTGCATATATTACATATATAAATGTACATGCAAACACACACTCAATTTGATTTAAACATGCATTTTAACTATTCTTCACATTAATGCTTTTCGTATTTTTTTTTTGTTAAATTGTTTTTTTTTTAAATGTAGATTTTAAAATATGTTTTTGATTTAATAATCTAATTAATTTAATGATTAAATGATTATAATTCTTCATGTTGCAGCTCTAATACCACAGTACCATTTTTAGCAATCTCATCTCCATGATTTTCTTTTGGAAAGAGGGAACCATGATTGAGATTATATTTCTTACACAGGTAGTCAAATGTCAAGTAATAAAGTTTTACCATATTTTTCATAATTTACTCTGTAATTAAGAATACCTTGATACCCACTTAATAGCCAATAAGTGGATGTTTAGTTTGGTGATGCAGGCTAACTAATTCAAATAATGCTAAGTTGAGTTTGAAACTTAAAAAAAAAACTTTCACCTATCCCAGATTTAAAACCTGTGGTAAGCAGATGCGAAAGTACCATGAGTACTTTCATTTTAATAATAGCTTCATTATTAAATAAAATAATTTACCAATTAATATTATTATAAAGCACTGAAAATTTGAAATTCTTAAATCAGAAGTCAATTCCAATAATGCACTATTACTTTAAATATTATAAATCTCTGTGCACTCACACATCAGTAAGAGTTAAAATATTAATACATTAGCAGAATTTGACTTCCGATTTAAGAATTTCAATTAATATTGTTAATTGTTTTTTGGATATACACCTGGGTCTCATTTTATGCAGATTATTTTAATGCGATTTTGAAGTTATGCAATTCATGTTTCTTCTTAATATCTTTCATATTTCACTATATTTATTAGATATCAAGAAATTTAAATTACTAATAACTTATTTTGACATGAAATACTTTTTTTTTTTTTCAAAAATATAATGTTATATTAGCAGCTAATGTGAATATGGTCTGAAGCTGTATTTAGAATCTTAGCTTCTATATAAATAGCCTACTTATACTAATGAGTAAATAATAATAATAGATTTATATGGATGTATAAAAATATCGCAATAAATATTCAGAAATTTTAAACTTTTAAAACATTTTGTTAGACATAACAGAAATAAATATTTTTTTAGATTTTTAAAATAAATAATAATGAATATTTTATTGATTTTATAAACTGAAAATAATCTTTCTAATGATAATATATAGTCTTTTTCTTTTGATTGCGATCTCATTTTTTTAATATATAAACAGAAAACCATTAATACAGCATAAGTCTGAAAGGGGCACTAGTTGTACATTGCATCACGAATCTGATTTCTTATCAGTTCACAAACGAACTCACACATTGTCAAATAGCGGTAATGATTAAAATATGTATGAAAAAATGTAAAAATAAATAGTATAGTTAATAAAAAAAAGTAAAAAAAGTTTGTCTTGTATTAATTTTTTTCAAATATTTGAAATTTTTTATTAGTCATACTTTATTTTCTTATTTTTTTAATGCAAATTTTAAAGTAATTTTTCCTTGTTGCTTTGCTTTTATGTAATCTCTGAAAATTACTGGAACATATCCCCCATTTTCAAGGTAAGTTAAGTCTATTTTTGTGTGATTTCTTTTGAGCGTGTTTTCTGAGGAACCTATCTACTGTATAAAGTGAGACCCAGGTGTATATCAAACAGAAATGATGTCTGAGAGTCTAATTCTGGATTGATTTTCATTTTAAAAAATGTTTCATTAATTAAATGGACCTGTTTGTATTCAGATACTAATGCTGTTGCTATCATCATATTATTTTTCCAGAGATAGACCCATAATTATTTTTTATTACAGATTTTGCAATTAAGTCTCACAGTTTTGGATTAATTTTATTGTACTTTACCTATTCTATTATTACTGATTTTTATTATAAGGTATATCTTCTTGGCAGAATAGTAAAATGAATACTGATGTCCATGGATGATATGAAAGTTAGACAGAAATCCAGCAACTGACATGAAGTCTTAAAAGTGATTGATGGTTGAAATTTTACTTTGTTGATCACATTTGCATTAAATAGTTTGTTGCTTGTGATGTGATAATTTATATAAATGAAAAAGAAAAAGGAATGCAATAATAAATATGGCATAACAATGTTATCCATTAGAATGTTAAATAGATAGTTTTCAGTCATAGATTAATGGCTACCAAAAGCTTGATGTAGTTTTAAAAAGCATTTTAAACATAGTTTTTATTGTCAAAAGTATGCAAAGAATAACATATCAAAAACAGTTTATATGTTGTTTTGACTGATTTTAGCAACACTTCAATTTAATTAGATTCAACAAAGAAATTTCTGGAAAATGTTTGGAAATAGTTGGTTGTTTATTAAAGTTTATACATATTCTATAGATTCTACACGATAGAATAAGAAGAAAAGTTATTGCTGTTAATCAAACATGAGACATTTGAAATAAAAACCAGCTTCAACATTGTTCTTCATTTTTTTCTAATAATGTTTTGTAAAATGGGCAATATGTGTTTAATGCTAGAGTTTTTCTTTGAACAGAAAAAAGTAAAAATAATAACTTTATCATGTTGGCTTCTATGCTCTTCTTACCAATTCAAAAGATGTCTTAAATAAAGATTATTAATAATCTGAAAATATTAATTTTACAATTTTCAATTTATCAATACATAAATAAAAAATAAGAATTAAAACAGGCTTATGGCTTGACTGCCAGCTTCTATAGAATATATCGTTTAATATTTAAAAATTAAAATTTCATTAAATACTGTACTCACAACGTTAATATTCTAATATAAATAGCCAATCTTTCCCAATTTTTATATATTTACATAATTTTTATTGTTTATTTAATAATAGATATAAAATGTATCTCCTTGAGTTTTCATATCTTCAAATTATCTTCCACATGCAAAATAAAAACATTGTCAAAACAAAAACTTCCATTGCGAATAACTAAATGTTTTGTATACTCATGTTTACACCTAACTTTAGAATAAAATGTTTTTATACAACTATTCATGTTCAAAAAAAAATGTTAATGCCTATTTTAACTCATTAATATAGCTTGCCCCACATTTACGTCCTGGTTTATAAATAACACTACATTTATTGATTTTTGGTATTACATTAATTAAACGCAATATTAAAATAAGAATGAAAGAAATGATGCAATCATACTAAAAATTCTATCATTTATATGTGGTAGTAAAATCCATTTTTCTCTTCAGTACTTTTCTTTATTGATTATGTTTAAACTTAATATATTTTAAAGATCTTTATTTTTATATCCTTAGTTTTATAATTCATACTGATTACTTTGAAATTTACATAACATTTTATTTCTGAATAAAAATGTTCTAAATCAAGCCATTTTGTTGCATAATATAAATCTTTTAATGACAGTGTACAATTCCTCTAATTGATAAGAGTTTTATAAATATCTTAAAACTGATGCTATTATTTTAAGCACTTTTTTTACAATTTTGATTATCAGGTTTGTTATATATATGTGTGTGTGTTTATTATAAATTATATATGCTGTAAATAAATTTCATATAAATTTAGTTGGAAAAAAAGGGAATCCGAAGTTGCCCATAATGCCCTCTGTTTTTAGTCAATTATATAATATTTACATAATTAATATTATAAAAATAGCATATCAATTGGATCACGGTAAAACCACATTGCATCATTTTATTGTTTTCATTTGTTCACATATTTTTAATGGCTTTCTTTGATTTTGGAGCTAGTTTCATATTGATATTGTTGTTTATTTATTCTGGGTCCATCATTCCTTCAGTTCTTGTTTTATTGCATCAGCTATTTTATCATATCAATAGTTTTTTATTAAAAAATTGCTCTTCATCTTTTTCTATATGATGATTTGAAAACAATATTTTTAAATATAAGGCTTCATCACGAACAGTTATTAATTTGCTCACTTTTGAGTTTTAATTTACTGTGAGCAACTTCTCTGCATATTCACATGTATCAGTTTCACTTGTGTTGCCCTATTTCATTGAGTTTTGCTTCTGTTATTGTTTTATTGTTTTAATGCAGTATTTAATTTATTACATAAAGGGTAGTGGAACTGAGTTTGAACTTAAATTGTTGCATTAGATCACATCACATTGTATTTTACATATTCGGAAGATGTGAACAACACTATAAAAATGATTGTAAAAGAGTTCAAAGACTTGTCAAGCATTGGTGGTCGAGAGGTCAGCGCAGCTGCCTTACAAGCAGTTGTCCCGGGTTATCGGGTTCGCTTCCCGGCCGATGCTATGACACATGGAAAAAAAAGTGTTCTAAGACTTGTAAAATTGTTTTTTGAATTAAAGAGTAAGATTTGCATAAAATAAATGTTAATCAGATTTTTTTATATAAATAGTGTCTTTAAAATATATTTAAAATTCATAAAATCTCTTCTATGATTTTAAAGATCTTTTTACTTATATTTTGGTTACCTGTAAAATTAAAATTAAGATTATTACAGAAAGTAAATTAAAAAAAGATCAGTAATATCTAATTCCTAAGTCTTATACTAAAATCAATTTTAAAACTATATATAATTAATGTCATTAAAATTATATATATAAGGACATATTTCGCAAATAATAATTGCGACCGTTTTCAATTATAAAATCTAATTTATGCTTATATACATATATGCCCAGAATAATAATCGTTAAATTGGTTGTTTTTTTTTAATTTTAAATACGTTCATGGATCTTTATATATAGTATATTCTTTTTATTCTCTGACTCTTTTAAAGAGAATGGGTGAAGTTTTCACTGTTACAAGAGATTTGATAAACAACTTAAAATACTTTTAAGATTGTTCTGGTGCAGAGAAGAGATGGAATAGGAGATGTGGATCTCACGGTCCACGGAACTCCACGGATAGGACTCAGCTCTATAATTTCCTGTGCTCAAACTTATCAACTCTCGAGCAATAAATAAATCATTCGATTATTTTTAATATTCATAAAGCTGATAAATAAAAAATGTTTGAATAAAAATAGAATGACATTTACAATGAGTAACAATATGCTAATAAAAATGTAATTTAAAAAAAAATTAAATGAAATAAATATTAAACTAATTAAAAAAAAAAAACCGTTTAAAGTAAGAGTTTTTAAACAAAACAACAAAACAAAAAACATGGGGTTTTCCCCACTTTTTTTAATTTTTGAATTACAAAATTTGGTAGCCTAGTGGTTAGCATAGCTGCCTTCCAAGCAGATGGCCCGGGTTCACTTCCTGGTCAAAGCATTTGACATGTGAAAAAAAAAAAATTAAAAAGGGGAAATGGGGGGGGGGGCTATCTCAAATGACTGCTTTAATAAAAAAGTACAGTAGTTAGAAAAGATTAAAAGACGGGGTATTACAATCGAAACCCAATAAATAAATTATTATATGCCATTAAACCAATAGTCTCTTGGTGACCATCTAAATAAAATTTCTCCTATTATCAGTTAGGTTTTTTATGTTATTTAAAAGTGCGTGCAGCTTATTACTAATTAATCTATTAATCATTCATCATTAACCTAATAAGAACAAAATATGACAATTTCAATATAATCATTTGTACATAAGATGAGTCCTTTTTCTTGCTGATCATGATTTTTTAAAAAATAAAATCTTATCAGCATATTTCAAAACCATTACTATTTTTCATCATTGTCCAATTTTCACATCCATGGAGAAGTATATAAAATATTACAAAACTAATGGTAAAAACATAGAAGTTTAACAATTCTAATCTTTATTTTTAAAATATGTCTTACTTTTAAAAATCCTTTCCAGGCATTACATTGCTACTATGATTACAGCTGGTATATAACAATTCTTTAGGTCAGGGATGGGGAAACTTTTCCAATTATTCGCCATACAGACGACTGTAAAATCTCTAGCAGGCCGCATATTAAAAGAAATGTTTTTACTTTCTAATAATATGTTGCAATCATGTGAAACGATTTTCTACTTTTAATAAATTTTCATGAAAGTAAGATTTTAGTATCTGTTTCAGGCAAGTTTAGAATGGCGTCTGATGTAGTATATGTATATATGTGTATATGTTAGTTTGTAATCGAATTTCGATAACAAAACAAAATTTTGCAATGAAATTTTGGTATCACAATCTATGTCGGCTAACTTAGATACCTATTGTTGGGCAACAATATCCAATCACGGAAACTTCCCGTTTGACGTAACTCAACTTTTAGTTTACGATAATGAAAATTAATTTAATATGTGGAGCAAAAATATTTAACAAAAAAAAATCAGGTTCAAAATTTAAGACATTTTTATATGAAATAATTTTTAAGTAAGATTCATTATTTTTTAATTATATCGAATAAAAGGCAGAACTTATGACTTGCAGCAAGTTAGGCATAACATTTTATGGAAAATGGTAAAAGTTATGTAGAATTTCAGAGGTAATAAGTTATATTTGAAGCATTTTTCAATAAAATATATGTTATAATAACCTTCATCATATCATTTCGTATATATTTTACAACAATATTACCGAGCAAAATATGTTCTGAATGAAATTTTAAATCTTTTTACTTTAAACTTTTTTCTGCAATAAAATAATTTTAAAAAATCTTAACACTTGGCATCAGCTGTGGGCTGCAAGAGTCATCTTGCTCTACACTGCTATTTTGCCGATGGTGAATGATCTACGAAAGCTAAAACTGTAAACATGTACTATGTTTTCAATATCAATTTTAAATTCAGCTATATATCTCTACGTTAAGACAACTACATATACTGTTAAGAAATGCTGCGATATCAATAAATCCATTAGAAGTTTGTTTGAAATACATGGGAAAGCTACTTTCTAACAAAGGAATATTAATCATTATAATATAATAATTTAACAACTAATTATAATCATTAGTCAACAAAAAAAAATCATTTATAACATATACGATTTTGCTGATGAATTATTATTGAAATATAAAGGTTAAAACAGTGCAATATTTTTTTTAGTTATTTTATAGATTCATTGAATATATAAAATAAATTTATTTACTTTTAATAATTATTTGAATTTAATTAACGATTTTTCCCTCTACTTATTTTTACTTAAAAAATGTTTCATACTTAGTATTAATTATCTGTTAATTTTTCTCTCTTTTAAATGTGATTGCTTGTAGCTATTTTGATTTTTCACCCAGACGGGTGCCCTGAAAATATTCTTGTAATCCACTTTAGAAGGCATGTATAACCAATACATATTAAAACAGTAAAATCATCGTGAGAATATTACATAAAATTAATTTTATATTTTTTTAAATACTGGACATTCTTCTAATAGTTGCTTTAAAAAGTATATAATTTTTAAGCTTGCTTTCAAGCAATTAATGATAATTAAATTAAAATGTAGCATTGACCTTCAATTAAAAACGCTTGAACACAATTACAAAATTATTTAGAAAGCCTACATACTTCACTTACTCATCAATGAGAAAAAAATTAAGCTCTGCCATCTAGAGTTAAATTATTAAATTAATTTTCAAGTTTCTGTAATATTTTTCTATATTAAATGAATTCGCACACTGGAATATCTTTACTTTTATATGTTTGTGTTGTTTTTATATGAAAGTTTATTGGTGCTATCAATAATATATATTGTCAAATTTTTTCAACCAGCTTCAGCCTGAGTATATATACTTGTTAGAGAGAGTATGTGTAAACACCACCTATGTGTGTGTGTGTGTGGGGGGGGGGTAAGTCTGTAAAATTAAATGTTTCTGATGCAAAAACTAACAACAAAATGATTAGAGGGAAAAATCAGTAAAAATACAAAATGATTATTTCTCAAGAAGTGATTTGACATTCTAACACCAAGTTGATAGATAGAGTTTTGTCATGCTATCACTCACTATTAACTAAACCAGGAAAAAATATGATGGACCATAAATTATTAACTAAACTAAAAAATTAAAATATATGTAATTTTTATATAGCACCATATTTCTAAAACACCACTGATAATTACAGTTTTTCTTATATAACACAATATTACTTTAATTATAAAGGGAATTGAAAAAAATTATACATAGGGATATTTTTAGTTTTTTATCTGGTTTTATGTTGACATATAACTGTAAGGTAATTTTTAACATTTCTAATTTTTTTTTAAACTCCTATCATTGGTTATTGTGTAAGAGCAAATTACTATAAAAATCTTATTTTATTTTGTTAAAACATTTTTAGATTATTGTATTTGGGGTGCTTGAGACTATTAAAAATTGTAAGCTTAAAACAGGGATGGGTAGAATTTTTTTCTGCCAAGGGCCATTAGATATTTATAATATCATTGATGGCCATACAAAAATATCCACTTAAAAATTAGCATCCTATATTTGATCAAACATTTAATTAACTCCTAATCTTTAGAGGTGAGAAATCTTTTCAACTACTTTCCCTTTTAAATGAGGGCCATTATTTTTTTGTGAGTTAAAAATAAAGTAACATCATTATTATTAATAACTGATCCACATTTAATAACAATTTTTCCAATTTATCTCATAACTATTCTTCATAATATAGATATATTCTCAAATTTCTTTTTATATTCTGGATAGATTAATTTTATAGCAAATAGAAAGCAATCTTTTATAAAGTTCCTTCTGGAAAATGATTTCTTTTAAATAACTTGCTTTCATATAATTTTCTGATTTGTTTGTATTTTTTATCAAACATGTCAGACACTTAATGAAGCTCCTTTTCAAGTTTTCTATTTTAATATTTCCTTCTTCTCTAACAATTTTATTGTAATCAGAATGTTTTGATAAATAATCCCTCTTAATATTGAGTTCTTTTTTTTATTTAGTTATTTATATATCAGTTTACTTATAAATTCCATGTGAAGAAAAAATCACTTGTGGAGTTTAAAAATATAATAAAAAAAATAAATATACAAATATATAAAACTTAAATAAAGTAATAAAATTAAAAGTTAAGACAAAAAAATAACAATTGAAATATAGATAGCTATCATCAAATAATATAAAAATATTCATTTATAAACATACATACATACATACATATATATATATATATATATATATATATATATATATATATATATATATATATAAAGCATAATATATTATGATTAACAATTATAAATATAATAAACTATTTTTGCAGTCTTATCATTTAATTACATACATAATGTTCAAAATTCAACAAGGTCAATTCTATTTTACTTTTAATAATTATTACTAATGTAATAATTTTACATACTTTTTACAATACAATTGAAATATAGACAGTTATAATCAAATATTAAATTTATCCCAATTATTAGTTGAAATCAATCATAACATTATTTTTTCTTGTATCTATTAATAAAATATTGCACATAATATCAGGATAATAGTGCATTGGACCAATATAACATATTTGATATCTACTGTGGATTTTATTATAATGTGAATAGATAATCAAATTAAATGTACACTTTCTAGTTTTTATCTTTTTTTTAAGAAACAATACATTGAAATTATATAGTTTGAAATAATGTCATAAAATATTGACTGTAAATAATATTTGGACAGAAAAAATTCCTAATATATTATATAAAGGGTCAAGATGATATTCCAATGATTTATTTAAAATAATCCTTAAAAAAATATCTGTAGATTCTTTAAGAAGTTGTGATGCTGTGCTTCCCCAAAATAATTTTCCATAAGTTAATTTAGGGAGAAAAATTTGCTTATAATACTGTATAATATTTTTTTGTGTTAAAATGTTCTTAATCTTCTAAAAAATAAAATTTCAGAGTCTTAAATTTTTTTGCAAATAAATTATTTATCTCAACTAATTCATTAATAATCCCAAATAAAATGTACATTCAAGTTTTATGAGTTTATTCTTTGACATTTTAACAGAACATCTTGAAAAATAAATTATTTTATAATTATAAATATTTTGATTTATTATAATTGATAATTATATTATTATAGAAAAACCAATGCTTAATTATATTTAAATCCTCATTTATTAATTTTAAAGTAGTCCATAAGTTGTAGATGATAAAACAAATGCTTTGTCATCTGCAAAACATGAAATATTTGAATGCAAAGTTGAGATTCATCAAGTAACTAATGTAATAATGAAAAGGAATAGACCTAAAATTGATCCCCGTGGTACACTAAATTTAATAAAAGAATAGTCACTTTGTTCTATAAAAAAATGCTTTGGTTCATTTTTTTTGGGATGCAGCAACTCTCTGCATCAATTTTTCTTATCTTATTTGATGTAGCCCATTTTAATTTTAAAAAATGAATGCAAAATAACTACAATTTTAGTTTTATTTTTGCTAGTATGTATATGTCTATGAAAATCACGATAAAAACAAATAAAATGCCCTCGTGGTTATAGAATAAATTAGTAATTAGAGAAACCACACAATATAGATAATTTGTTGGATTATTGATCCTCTGATAGAATGAACTAGAAGTATTATAAAGGCTGAAATGAGATCTAGTTGAGAAAAGAAATATTTTATTTTACTTCTCTTAATTCAATATTTGCACTCCACACATGTTTAAATATATGCATTTTTGAAAATGTCCTGGTGGGAACAGATTGAGAGTTTTCAGGAACTGGAGTTCCCATGGGCTGGAGGTTTTCCAGCAGAGAAAATTAAATGTAACTTCATTATCTGATATTTGTGTATTATTATTTTTTAGTAAAGACTTGTTTCTAGTAGTTATAAATATGTTTCTAGGTAGGTCAAACTAAACGTAATTTCCAAATGTCATACATCTTGCCTAATACCTTTTTAATAAATAAATAATTATTAATTATTTTTATAACTGTATTTAAACTTTAATAAATCTAAGGTCTATATAAATATAGGGGAATTTAACGCAGACTTTCAAGCACCCTTCAACTATCCACACTATCACTGATACACATGCCCACACACATGAAAAAGAAATAAATAATTACCAATATATGTATTTCATGCTGAACCTGCACTCATCAGTTGGTCCAGATTATCATCTCCCATATATATATATATATATATATATATATATATAATCAGTGCTCAGTTTATATTAAGATAGCAAATCTTTATATTTTAATGGACAAGTCTCAATCTACTCCAACCTCCAACTTTTCAGGCATCCATACCATTGAAAATCTGATAATAAAGCTTAAATCCCATGCTGATGCCAATATTATTGTTATGCCAATGTCGGCTTCAAGTCACTCTGACCTCTCATATATAGTACCTTATCCATTTAAATACATAGAAGAGGGATGGCAGGATGCAGGCTTAATGTTTAATATTTGAAATACAGGCATTCTTCATATACTTGGAGATTAATTGTAAATTTAGGGAATTTGAACACAAACTTTCAAGCACCCTTCAACTATCCACACTATCTCATACAACAGATGCACATGACCACACAAATGTAAAAAGATAAATAATCACCAGTATATATATTTCATGCTGAACCCACACTCATCAGTTAGTCCAGATTATTATCTTCCACACATATATATAATCAGTGCTCAGTTTATATTAAGATAGCAAATTTTCATACTTTAATGGACAGGCTTCAATCTACTTCAACCTCCAACTCTTCAGCCATCCATACCATTTAAAATCTGATAATGGAAAGCCCAAATCCCATGCTGAGCAATGATTATATATATATGAAAAAACAAAAAACAAGTTAAAAACTTGCTAATGCTTGTATTTATGTCAACAGATGGCATTCTACCAAAAACACCATCAAGCATATGTTTACATAAACGTCAGAGCATGCATTCACTATCTCTAACTTTAATTCCACTTTCAGATCATGATTTCAAGCTATTTGCTATCATCAGTGAAAGACAGGAATTTTAGAAACTAGATCTAAACACAAACTCTGAGCGTTTATGAAACAGTTTCTATTCAGCTTGCAAGCATGAATCTTTTAGACATGTAATGTTTTCAAACTCACCATAGCAAGCCAGATACCTATATGGGTCTGATCTCAGTTCAGCATCACCACATAGTAGAAGCCTCTGCAACATATATCATTGCTAGAAAGACCTCAAAGGTACATTTATGAAAAACAAACGACAAGTTAAAAACTTGCCAACGCTTGTATTTATGTCAACAGATGGCATTCTACCAAAAACACCATCAAGCGTATGTTTACATAAACATCAGAGCATGCATTCACTATCTCTAACTTTAATTCGACTCTCAGATCATCATCAGTGAAAGACAGGAATTTTAGAAACTAGATCTAAACACAAACTCTGAGCGTTTATGAAACAGTTCCTATTCAGCTTGCAAGTGTGAATCTTTTAGACACGTAATGTTTTCAAACTCACCATAGCAAGCCAGATACCTATAGGGGTCTGACCTCAGTTCAGCATCACCACATAGTATAAGCCTCTGCAATATATATCATTGCTAGAAAGACCTCAAAGGTACATTTATGAAAAACAAAAAACAAGTTAAAAACTTGCTAACACTTGTATTTATGTCAACAGATGGCGTTAGCAAGTTTTTAACTTGTTTTTGTTTTTCATAAATGTACCTTTGTGGTCTTTCTAGCAATGATATATATTGCAGAGGCTTCTACTATGTGGTGATGCTGAACTGAAATCAGACCCATATAGGTATCTGGCTTGCTATGGTGAGTTTGAAAACATTATGTGTCTAAAAGATTCACGCTTGCAAGCTGAATAGAAACTGTTTCATAAACGCTCAGAGTTTGTGTTTAGATCTAGTTTCTAAAATTCCTGTCTTTCACTGATGATAGCAAATAGCTTAAAATCATGATCTGAAAGTGGAATTAAAGTTAGAGATAGTGAATGCATACTCTGACGTTTATGTACACATACGCTTGATGGTATTTTTGGTAGAATGCCATTTGTTGACATATATATATTTATATATATCTAGGAGATGATGGTTCAGTGTGAATTAGTGTGAAATATGGATATTGGTGATTATTTATCTTTTCTACATGTATGTGGTCATGTGTATTGGAGTTATGAGATAGTTTGGATAGTTGAAGGATGCTTGAAAATCTATGTTCAAATTTCCTATATACCTGGGTCTTGTTTTATGTGGTAGATAGGTCCCACAGAAAACCCACATTAAAAAAAATCACACAAAATTAGACTTAACTTACCTTGAAAAATGGGGGATAGGTGCTGTAATTTTCAGAATTCGCATAAAAGCAAAGCAATTAGAAAAAATTACTTTAAAATTCACATTAAAAAAATAAGCAAATAAAGTATGACTAATAAAAAATTTCAAATATTTGAAAAAAATTAATACAAGACAAACTTTTTTACTTTTTTTATTAATTACAGTATTTAATTTTACATTTTTCATACATATTAATCATTATTGCTAGCATTCATATGTAAACTGACAAGAAATCAGATTTGATGTGATGTGATGTATTGTGGCTTCTCTTTAAACAAAGTCAAGAACCTCTCAGTAATTATGCCCAGAGAAACCTGTTAGCCACTTTATTTTTATTCATAGTGTGATCTACAACTAATGCCACTTTCAGTCTTGTGCTGTGTTAATGGTTTTTTGTTTCTATATTTAAAAAATGAGATTGCAATCAAAACAAAAATATTATACATTATCATTAGAAAGATTATTTTCAGTTTATAAAATCTTTGTTTTTTATTTTAAAAATCTAAAAGATTATTTATTTCTGTTATATATAACAAAATACATTTTAAAAGTTTAAATTTTTTGAATATTTATTGCGATATTTTTATATGTAAGTATAAATCTATTATTATTATTTACTCATTAATATAAATAGGTTATTTACATAGAAGCTAAAATTCTAAATACAGTTTCAGGCCTGCTAATATAACGTTATATTTTTGAAGGAAAAAAAAGTATTTCAAGTGAAAATAGTGTATTAATAATTTAAATTTCTTGATATCTAATAAATATAGTGAAATATGAAGGATATTAAGAAGAAACATGAATCGCATAACTTCAAAATCACATTAAAATAATCTGCATAAAACGAGATCCAGGTGTATTTACAATTAAGCTCCAGATATATGAAGAATATTAATTACTGATCTAATAAAAACTGATTAATAATCATTTATGTATTATTGAAAAATGATTATTTTATAAAAATAAATGTAGATTGAATAATAATTGCATATATCCATAGTTTCTTTACCAGCTTTCTTCTCTCTCTCTTTTTTTTTTTTTTACTTGCCACAAATCAAGAGTTTTCTTTTGTTTTAGTAGTATTAGTGTTATATTATTTTTTAATTTTATAGTTGTATTTTGGTTTCTTCTATTATTAAAAGATACATTGAAATTTATTACCTTTATATTTATTATTTACTAGGTTTCTACCTATTTAGACTTGGAACATTTTCAGGATTTTTTTTTTGCATATATACATAGTGTAATGAACACATACGCCGTTACATTATTTTTTTAAAAATTAAACATGAAAAATAAAAGTTTGCAAATAAAAACTTTTTTTTTTTAAGAATTAAAAATTGAAAATTAAAAATCATCTAAACTCTAATATATAAAATCGCACAGATGAAAAATTATTAAATGAAAACTTTATTAAGAAGAAAAAAGGATTTTAAAACTAAATTTTCAGTAAAGATTTAAAGATAAAAATATATCTAAGTTTGTACAAGAAATTAATTAATGTTATTGTAAAATGGAAATGATTATTTTAATTAGTCCAAGTGAACTAGCCCTTGGGCATTTCAAAATATATAAGAAAAGGTCAGATAGGAGAGAAAAAACAATAGAAACTAATAACCAATAAAAGAAATCCCTCAGGAATCAGACCTCAATGAAAAGACCATCACCACCATCATGACGTAATGTCCACTGAATCCAAAATTCTAATATAAAAGAAAAAGTTTGGAAATAAATATTAGTGAGTGAAGAAAGAGCTGGGAGAGAAGATAGAGATATGACAGCAGAGGTGTGCTATATGTGTTGCAGGAGAAGGGATTGAAAAGATGCACTCTTTTAATCCCTTCAGTTTTGCTTGAAAAAAAAAGAAGGAAAGAGAAATGACCAATCATTTTCTTATATTGCGGACCACAGGACATTGGGTGAATTAACGATGGATCCCAAATGGTAAGCAAGGAATAAAGATACAATGCAATATTTTATATAATAAAAATATATTTACATATATTTTTACATAAAATATTGTATTGTAGATAAATATTATATAAAAGGAATATGTGGGTGGTGAAAAAATACATTGAAGATAACTTATGCATAAATAGATCGAAAAGTAGGAAGTAATAAATATAAAATAAATTTCAGTCAGTATTTTAATTTTAGAAAAGTGCATCTACAAAAAAAACTATATATATATATATACCTTTGGAAGTAACCTCTAATTATGACGGATTACGTGTTAGGGCAAATATTTTTATAAAGCTAGTGAAATTTTAAACATCAAATAATTTAATTATCTTTAATATAATTGTTCACTTCATAGTTGTTCTATTTTTAGGTCTTAGTTTTGATTATGAAAAAAGCAGAGCTCATCTGGATTGAATAACTTAATTTAGATTTTAAAGTGAATGGTTTAATTTTTAACTTTAAAAAGATAAAAAAAAAAAACGCAATTTATCATTGGAATAAAGCTGTGAATTAGATGATAACGTTCAACTTCTAAACTAAAATAAGCAGATATACCATGAGTTTGAAGCTCATAGGCACGTGCTCTTCCTTTACCAATAGTTACATTACAATCGCATTCATCTTATCTTCCTTCAATCAGCTCTTTAACACTTATCCGACTACTTCAGTTTAATTTTTTTTATCAGTGGTTTCTGTTTTTTACAGCCAGTTGATTCAGTTTCATTTGACTAATTCAGATTTACCCAATATCTTTTACCCTTTGACTAGCAATGGTCTGGCTATCTTTAAAAAAAATTCTAAACCTGTTTGTGATCTGAAAAAAATGTCAAAATGATTTTGAATTTTAAATGATGGTGGTGGAAAGCAGCTGTGTCACTTCCTGGTAAAATAACTGGTAATATTGAACCCCCAATAAATTGTATTTTAATTTTTTTCTAGTCAGGGACAATTGACATTGAGGATGCCTAGAAAAGCATTATCAACTGTACATAAATTAAAGTAATAGAGCTTCTATTAGATTTGATGAATGGATATAAATAATTCCTGTGTTATGTCTTTAATTGAGGTGAAGGAGATAGACAATTGGGTGTAATTTTAAATGGCTAAGTCAAACTGAAGATGCCAATAAATAAAGTTATGCTGATAAACAAAAAGTCATTACAGGTTAAAGGTCAATAACTAACTCAAAATATTATTGAACTGATAAGTAAAAATAACCTCAATTGTTTATTAACATGTGGTTTCTTAAACCATCAGTATTACATAAAAAAATTTTGCTAATTCCCTGGCATGATATTTAGAGAATGCTTTGACAGATTTAGTTAATTAAGTTTTATTCATAAATTTTGCATACAAAAAGTTTGTTTTAAAAAAAATAGATATGAGTTTTTAGGTGAGTTTAATACTTGGTCACTTTTTCTTGAAGCAAAGAAAATAATATTATGATTTAGGAAAGACCTGTTAATTTGGTAATGGCAACATTAAAGTATAGTTATGCATTTATATAGTTTAGTGGAATAGAGATAACTGTTAACAAAGGGCTTATATTTAGACTTGCGATTTAAATTATACTTTCTATTTTGCATCAAAATTTGAGTACTAGAACAAAGCATTATTCGAATACATTTGATTGATCTCTACTATTATTATGTTAACATTGGAATACATTAATATTTATCTTAAATGTTCGTTGCTGCTATTGTTTTCTATTGAAAATGTGATACAATCTTATTTTTAAAAAAGTTCATTTTTAAAAAACTTGATTGTAAGTTTTTAGGAGTTAATGCAGTATTTGTACTTGAAGATTTTCTCTTTCGTTTTTGATATTTTCAGTGCATTCATTTAAATAACATTCTGATGAAAATGGGTATGAAGCATCTTGCTATATACTATTGAGTTGATAAGTTTTATAACAACAGAAAAATTAAATATGTGACTTAAGAATATAATTTTTTAGTATGTCTCTTAGTTTTTTGTTTGTGTTGGGAGTTTGTTTTTTTTGTTGTTGGGTTTTTTTTTGTTGTTTTTTTTGGACTTTTATATAATATTTTATAAAAATGAAGACTCCTGATCAAACTATTAACAGTAGGTTTCAATAAAGTCTTGGTTTTAAATAGGTAGCCATGTTGGTCATTCTTGATGTTGATTATGATGTTGTCAATATCTTCTATGAATTTACAAATGAATTATAATGATGATGATGATACATCTGAATTGAAGATTTTTTTCCAAATCAATTACTTTATTATATGTTTTTGTATCTAATGTTTCTCTGAACAAAATCAGTTAAAATATCAATTCTGTGCATTTGTATTTAAAAAACGTTATTTATGACTATGCTTAAAAATTAAATAAAGTTTTAAAATATTTATCTGAATAGATTCTGAAAATGATTGATTAAAGTCATAAATATTGAAGGTTTTCTATATGTCACAATACATATAGTATGCAATGATTTAGGTTCATTGTAAAAATATTTTATTTATCAATACAACTTTTTGTTTTTAACTTTGTGCTTTTAGTAATGTATTTAAAATATACTATTATTTGGATCATATACTTGTGTTTATCAAAGAATAATTATTTATAATTACATTATTTCATTTATAAATTTTGTTTTAATAGATGCACCTTTTTATTTGTAAACTCATAGTAGATACAAATGTCACATTATCTTAATATGAGAGATTAATATTAGGGTTCTCTTAATAGCCCCTTGGTACTATAACACTATGTCCTAATGGTGACTAGTTCTCTGAAATATCATCTCTGAATTAATGCACTTGTTAGTTAGTGACATAGTTGAGCTATTCTCCATAAAAATTTTAAAGTTCTGACAGGTCTGGATCACAGTTATAGCATGAAATGTAGCTGTGTGTGTCATACCTTAATGTACAATGGAACAACATACTAATAATAAATTTTGTTTTCAGTTGAAAACCAATCATTCTAAAACATTAAAATAATTAAAATTGTATGTCAAAATGGTCATGAATCAAAGGATATTTTGAAGTGACTTGTAATATTTTGTGATGGCAGAAAGTGCCTGGAAAAGAATTAATAAAAATATGAAACATATTGTAACAGTATACAATATGCCGTTACATTAATTTAAAATTAAAATAAAAACTTAAGTTTGTAAATAAACACTAAAAGCTAAAAAATTAAAAAGTTGTTAAATGTATATATATATTTGCACAGATGCAAAACTTTAAAAGTATTTTTTTTTAATTAAAAAAAAAGTATTTGAAGGGAAAGATCTAAATATAAAATATTTTTAGTAAAAATTAACATAAATGAAAAAGATTCCTATGTAATCTCAGTAAATAGAAATGATTGTGTTATTAATTATCGAAAAGCAAACTAGCCCTTGGGGCTCTTATATAAAAAAAGTCAAATGAAATATATAGATAAGAGAACAAAAAAAAAAATTAGATGTCCAATAGAAGCAGCAACCAATGCTCGGACCTTAACGAAAATTTGGAACAGAAAACCATGTTCAGTGAATCCGGACAATTGGTATAAAAAGAAAAAATATTCAAATTAAAACAGTTCCAGCTTGATTTTTTTTTTTTTGAGAAGGGTGGTAAGATGCACTTTTCACCCCCTCTTTTATTTCAAATGAAATGACTGTTGAATTAGGAACAGTACTATTGCAGACCCTGAATCATATGATTTCTACAATAAAATAGTACCAGGATTGAACCAGCTAAGGCCACCTCCAGAACAACAGACCAGCCTTCCAATAAAGACTTCATGGGAGTTGGCACCAGGAACCAGGACTCTTCTACTGTAAGATATGAACTGTAAAATTTTAAAAAAGTAATTAAGAACTTTCGTCAGGATTTGACAAGCTTTTTATAATCAACTAAACCTAAATTTTAAAAAAGAACTTTTATCTGACTTTTAAGATTTCAAAATCAATTATTAATGTTTAATTTTATATATTTGAGTGTGATAATTCAATCATTTCCATTTTTTATTAATATTTATTGACTAAATTATATAAATGTTAAATTTAAGTCGGGCATGAATGGCTGCATAGATTTGTAAAGTTATATTAATTAATTAAGGGAGGGTTAATCTCAGGTTATTTGTTTCATAGTTAAATTGGGTTAATCAATTGGATATATTGGTGTAATTAGTAAATGTAGCATGAGATCCAGTATGTACAGGATCATGTTATATGTCACACTTGGAAAAATAAGTCCCATTTCTCACTGACCATCAGAAGCAGATGGTATTTCCTACTCCTTGGATCATCCCTTTAGCCTGTGGAAAAGGATAGTAAGATGGAAAATGGAGTCCCTTCCTATGGAGGTTTTTTTTTTGTTCTTCTTGCCAGATAGATGTACTATTCCTGTACTGGACAAGAGTCAATGTCTTTTATAACTATGCTGTTCAGATGTGCATTCCTGACAGTATGGTATTGTGCCATCGTATTCATGCTGCATTGAATACATCAATATATCAGATAGATTGGCATCAGTTTGAATATGAACTTTTGGCCTAAGGTTAAATAAGGGATAGAATATTTTCTTTTCATATGCAATCTATGTAGTTTATTCATACTCGACACTCTAATAAAATATTATTAAATTCATCTGTGTGGATTGTTTAAAATAAAAATTTAAATTTAAAAATTAATAACCAATCTAAAATAATAAATTTTATTCCTCACTTTTATTTATATGCACATTAATAAATGTTTGTGTGTTAATTACTTGCAGTGGCTTATTTCATTTTTTTTTAAATATTAATATATTTCTTTTAAGTAAGTTTTATATTAAATCTCTGTGTCTCCATGAACTAGTGGCATGGGCTGATGGTTGGAATAATATATATATGTAAAAGTTAGATCTTAACAGCACGTATCTGCCTACTATATAAATTGTCCAGGTTCAAATAGCCTGATGGCACCCTGTATGGCAGATATAATAAGATTCTATTATCACCCCAACCATTATAATATAAAGAATAAAAACTTTACTTTCTTTAAATGGCAATCAATGAACATGTGTTCTTCAACCTAAAGCCTCAAAACGTTATTTTCTTTCTCAAATAAATCACTTTCTTACTCAAATTAAAAAAATTCTTTAATAACAAAATTACTAAAACCAATTAATTTTACATACAACTTAGTTATAAAACCTCCTTACAGTAACACTACCACAACAAAAAAAAATTTTTTTCACTTTTATACTTAAAGTGGCATAACAAAACACTATCAAGCATTATCAAAATTATTCACAATCTTTCCAAATCCAATTAAAACTCTCTCTATTGGCCCCAATTTTCTTTCTATATCCACATAGCAAGCACATAATTTTTATAGTAATAAATTTTTGAAAGTAATTGCAAAAAAATATATAAACTTTAACTTATCTTGTAGAACAAAATAGCCACATCAATACAGCAACTTATAGTCAAGCTTATTGAGTAGTGCCACCACGTGCAATCCTTTGTAATCAATGGATGCAGGAAGACTGGTGCATAAAATCCCTATCTAGTAATTACTCATATAACATCCCTAGACTAATTTCTATTTTGTGGCTTTCATCAGTGAGGATCCTTGGATTGAGAGTATCCTCTGGCAGCCATCTTTTAATACTTGGTTAACTCTAAAGCTAAGACTCCAAAATGAAAACAATATAATGTTTCCAACCCAAACTCATTTTTATGAATAATTCTGTAGATCTAAACTCAGTTCAGCATCTACATGTTTTGGGTATCTTTGGTTTTTCAAAATCTGCACTCTCCATTATTCTATGGGCAGGATAGGTATAAAACCATCAAAACATCACATGATCACTATTTCATATGCTTACACATGCTGTTAATAATAATACCAAAATCTTCATGCATTAGAGCTACAAAGTACAAGCCCTTGTTATCAATAGATGCAGAAGATTTGTAAATAAAATCCCTACCTAGTGCCTACTAATCCAATAGTTCCAGACTAGTTTCTAGCTTGTAGCTTTCATCAGTGAGTAGTCTTGGATTGAGAGCTCTGCACTTAGACTTAGGATCTAATGCAACTCTCTAGCAGCTATCTTTGCTAGGAATCCAAGATGAAAACACCATAATGTTTCCAACCCATACCCATTTGCTTCTATAGCCATATAGATCCGAACTCAGTTCAGCATCTATACATTCTGGTGTCTTTGGTTTTTCAAAAACCACAGTCGTCATTATCATATAAAACCATCAAAACATCACATGATCACTAATTCATATCCTTACACATGCTGTTAATAAGAGTACCAAACTCTCTATATATTAATGCCATCAAGTAAAATCCTTTGTAATCAATGGATTCAGGAAAGTTTCTGCATAAAATTTCTATTTAGTGCCTACTCATCCAATATCCCCATCTTTTACCTATTTGGTTAACTATAAAGTTAGGAGCCCAAGATGAAAACATCATAATATGTTTCCAACCCAAGCTTATTCACTTGTATATTCATATAGATCTGAACTTTTAAGCATTTACACATTATGGTGTCTTTGGTTTTAAAGTTAATCAAATAGGTAAAAGTTGGCTACAATTGGTAAGATTTAAAATTGTTATTTTTTGCTTTCTTATTTTCTCTTCATATTCAAAATTCTATTTATTGAAAAATTTTAAAAAATATTTTATACTCTAATAGTTTTTTTCCCAAATATTGTTAATTTTTTTTCAAATCGCACTTCTTACTTATGCTCCTGGGCTTTTTAAAAATCTCTATAGCTTCCCTTAGCAGTCTCTGGTCAAGTTGTTCAATTTTTGCCAGAATATTGTTTCATTAAAATTGATGTCATGGTTAGTTAATTTAATGTGTGGATAAATTACTGATGAAATGAATTATTCTCTAACTGCCATTACAAGGAAGCTTCCTGAAATAATACTATGAATTCATCATTTATCCGTGAGAATATTAGAATTAAATATATATATACACACATAGAAACACCATATTAGAAATAAATTCTTTTTAAATTACTGCAATTAAATATATTATCTATTTTTGATTAGCAAAGTACATAGATTAATTAATTTCTTTTTTTTTAAACAAAATATATACAAATTTATAACTCGAAAAATAGAAAAAAAAGAAATAGAATTACAAGGTTACAAGCAAAAAAAAAATTAATTTCAACTTGAATATTTTTGTTTATAATTTTCACCCTTTTAAGAAATTATAATTTTAAATGGCATAGATTAATTTTTCATCTAATTTTTTGTAAGATTATATTTATATATTTTTATCTTTCCCCCAAAGTCAGTTTTCATAAACCCTTTTAAATGCATTTGGATCATCAGTTAATATGTGTAGCTAAATGTGATGACCCTTCTTAACATTTATAAAACTGAAATTAATTCCATCACTTCCGCCCCGCCTCCACTCTTCTTACACATTTTAACTTTATGGGATGGCCAGGAAGCCTATATGGTCAGGCTAAACCGAGTCTGAACCATTATAATATATACTGTTACCTTTAATTACAAATACATAATCCATTTCAAAAACAAACAAAAAAATTAAACATAATAATACAATAAAATGCTAATAATTGCAATTAAATAAATATTAGTTCATAATTTAATATGTTACTGTTATATAAACATTGCAATAAATAATCATAACTTGTAAATATCTGCAATTGCAAAGTGTAAATAACGACCTCTCACTAATATTAAAACAGTCTTATCAAGTTTCTCTATTGATGTAAGTGCTAACATCTGCTTATAGTTAGAAATTCCTGATTTTTTATATATTCTTTTGGTGTTAGACAATTCTAAAGTAATTTTTTTATGTTTTATATGTTGGTTGATTCTCTTCAAAATCCTGATTAATATTTCTGGCTGGTTATTAACAATAGATCTCTTCTATCCATGAATTTGTCATTTCTCTTTCTATTTAGTCCTTAGACTGGTCATAAATTCTCCAAGTTAGGATGGTTGGCACTGATATGTTTTTTTTTTTGTATTATGATTTAGTTGTAGGTTAAACATCATTATTTGATAGAATTTTGGAGGGGTCATCTGTTGTCATATAAATCTTAGTGTAAAGAAAACTTATTTTCGTGTTAATAAAGTTTCTTTACATTTTAAAGATGGACTTTATAAGTTCTTTCTTCTTATAGTGCTATATACTAGGGCAGAGATGAACACATGTAGAGAGTGAATTGGCCACTCATGATAAGGAAGCACAAACCACTGTATTTTGGCCAATTTGTTTTTTAATGAAACTCGCCCATCAGCAAATATAGATTGATGTATTTGTCTTCACTATAATTGCAGCTAACACTATATTATTTATCTATGCTTTCCCTTTCTGTATAATGATCTTCTCTAATTTCATGCATTCACTCCACTGGGCAAGATATTATGACCAAAATTAATTATTTAACCCCTTTTACAACTTCTGACCACTGTGTTTTAAAAAATGCTTTTCAAAAATCGTTGTCTCTAACACCACTGTTTTTGAAAAAATGCTTTTTCAAAATAACTGACTACTATCTAAAATTATCTTATCTCTCTTAATTAGTCAAATTTTTTATTACATATCTTCACTTTTTCCGTTCTTTTTTTAGTCTGTTTAAATTATAGTAATTTTTTAAGAACAACTCTTTTTTTCTAAAGACAATATATATATTGTCTAAATGTTTAAAATACAGGGCACTCTTTACATACCTGGAGCCTAATTGTAAATATAGGGGATTTGAACTCAGACTTTCAAGCTTGAAAGTCTGAGTTTAAATCCCCTAAATATATTGTCTTTAAAAATTTGAATTTGTTTTTGAAAATAATCTGCATTTAATATTAATTTAATAACTTTTCAGCTTAATATTTAATTTTAATAACTCTGATTTTTTTTCTTTTGAAATAACTAATTTTCAAGCTGTTTCATTTTTTTTTCCAATTATAACATATTTTAAACAAAGAAAAATAAATAGCTAAAAGAGAGCATATTGACACTTCTTAGCTTTATAGCTTGAATTCCATTTACCCTCTCTCTATGTCAATCTGTACATTTTTAGTATTGTCTTGTTTTTAATTGTAGATACTTACAAAAGGCTACAATATAAATATATGGGTTGATAATCATCGAGTAGAAATAAATATAGTATAGTAGTAACATCAATATTTTATTAACAAAATTAGGCAAGTAAGAGTATTCAAGACACCAGATGTCAATAAAATCAAATTTGCAAACTCTTACATTCTGTTTTAGTCTATTGATCTTTATTCAGATATTAGATAGTGTTAGGCAAAAATTAATCTAGAACTCTAAATCTTTTTGTGCTATTCGATCAATCTGATTAGTCATAATTCAAAAAATATTTTCATAATCTCACTTACAAGATAACTACCAAGAATAACAACCAAGAAAATATCACTTTTCTTTTTCTTCTTTTTTTCACTCCAGTTTCTTTTCCCTTCCCTTCCTCTCTTTCCACATTTCATGTTTATTTTCCTCTTTCTTATTTCTCTTTAATTTTCCTTTTTCTTTCCTTTTCTCTTACTTCCACTTTCTCACAATCTTTTTCTCTTTCTTTCTTCTATTCTGCTCAATTTATTTATTTTTCTCATAGCTTAAAAAAAAGTTCTATAGATAATTGAAATTATTAACATATACAAAATTCTAAACTAATTTAAATCTTTGTAATTCATCAGATTGATGGCTTAGATTCAAAATAAGGTATTTAAACATTTTTGTGAATATTTTGACTGAATAGTAAGTATAATGTTAATAAATATAAGTTTTTATTTAATTATTATCTCTGCTTAAATTATGGACAACATCCAAAACTCATCATAAAAATATGCAGGAATTATCTTTAACAAATTATAAAATAATAAATTAAAAGAACCATTTGGTATTTTGTTTGCTACATATTGTGGTTAAGCTTATATTTGTGTTATTGATAAATGATGCGCATTTGTCTTCATTTTTTTGAAAAACTGTAAGAAAAAATATCTGGTTTATTACACTTTATTTCTCAATATATTCTCTGGTTTAGACAGATAAGGAATGTATTAATATATACTTCTGCAAGAAGATTTTTACACTAAAATGCACTTTTTTGTATTGAATAGACATCGATATAGTTGGTATACAATTCAGTTTTATATGTTTAATGTAGCAAAATATTTTATTCCAATAAATTTGAAAATATATATATATAGAGAGAGAGATGTAAAAATTATTCAAATTAAAAGGTATAATGAAAAACGAAAAATTAAGGAAGCAATGATGATATCTAGAAATAGAGAGGGATTAATGAATAGACAATCAGTTAATATAAAAACAACAGAATTGTGGGAAATTTGAATGGACTGAATAATGGGTAATATAAGTTTATTTTGTGTACATTTGTATTAATGGTTGATAAAGATTGACAGTTATACAATCGAAAGTACTTCAGATAAAGAATATATTGTTTATAATTTGAATACTGTATTAAATAAATTTGTTTGAATTATTATTATATGATTTAAAAATACAGACATTTAATGGTTATATATATATAACAGTAAAAACCAGTCAATATTCAGACAATCCCATTATCAATAACAATCAACAATTACAAGCTGTTGTCAAGGCAACCTCCTTTTAATAATAGATGTATAATATTTATCTGCTATTGTAATGGTGTAAAGACTTGTTGCTTTTATTGTTGAAATAGCGGAGTAATTTATGTTAAGGAGATGTCAGGCAATGGCACACTACCCACCCATTTTCCTATGATTTAACATAATAATACATTAATGCACTGCTCAACCTGTGACTAAATGCTTGGACATTACATAACGTCCTGAGCAACTAAATATATGATTATTATTTTTATTTATTTCTTTGCAGATGTTCAAATGTTATTGCCTGTTTGCTGTATTTTATTTCTTTGTGTCTTACTCTACCTGGAGCAGAGAATTTAACACATATATGTAATCTGAATCAATTCATCTGTTAATCGACTTCTCTTTCTTTTTTTTACTTTTACTGTTTCCCTCTCTCTTCTCTTTTTCATTCTTATGGTCTACTTTTTTGTTAGTCTAGATGTTTCTATTTAATTATATTTATTTCTGCGTTTATTACATAGAATAAAATTTAAAAGCAGTTTTTATTATTTGTCAAAATATTTTGCTTCTACTTTGCATCTTAGTTATAAATATAATTTGTACTATAAAAAAAAAAAAAAAAAGATAAAAAATGTTTGTGTAAGAAAAATATTTTTTTAATATTAATATAATTAAAGTGAATTTGGGGAGGGGGGTCGTACGTAGCAGTCCGCATAATGGCTGACAAAAAAATAAGCAGACAGTGTTTGTGGAGTGGAAATAAAATAAATTTTTCCATTTCTTTGTATTATTTGTTTATTTAAAGTGTTATCCTCTGCATTACAATTATTTTATGGTGAATTTTCAGTCTTACTATATAGAAAAAAAAACTATAAATGTAAAGATCTCTTAAGATAACATTGTTTGTTCTTTTTAAAAATAAAAAAAAATGTATATTCAATCTTACAAAAAAGAATTAAGCTTTTTAAAGGTATAAAATTTTTAAATAATTTCTGATTTGTACGTATTCATGCACATATACCACTTCATATATAAATAACATCAAAAACTCAATGTGGGTGATAATATTCAAGATATATATATACAAAGTGAATTAAAAGTGAACTTCGCTGTAATGTTGTTATGGCAACAGTTAAATGTCAACAAAATGAATATCAAATATTCGGATTTGCCGACTCAGGGACTTTTTTAAAATAATAATAATGATAATAATATGATAAAATAATATTTGGTTCAGTCTACATACGTATGTGTGTATATTTTGATAAACGTAAAAGTTGTCCTGACTAGTCACAATGCGAAGCGTATAACAGGATTTCTCCTTTACCGATGTCAAGAGAATCTTTGAGCCAATATGATCAAAGAATTCTGTTAGCTGTCACATTTTTCGTTTTGTTATTTTATAATCTTCATGACTAAAATTTTAAAAGGGTTTTATTTTATAGTTTATTTGTGCAGCATTAATTTCTATATTCAGCAGCTCTTCCTTACCTAGTGGACATAACATGGACTCAACAATTAAAGATCCATGTATCCAAAAATAATAATTCTCAGTATAATCAATTGAATGGTACTGTGGTGCTCAGCCTATCATTTCGGTAACTGAACCTCACAAATAACACCATATTCGTTTGATTTAATGGAGACAGTTTAATTATATAGACAATTAATATTTAATTTTCAAAAATTTATATGAAGATTGGGGAGTGTTTATTTTTTTTAAAAAAAAATCATTAAGTGTTTAAAAATAAGCTCCAAAAAAACATCATTTAAGAAAATTTCTTTTGTGCTTTATCCTATCTTTTTCTTATTGAAAAATATATTCACTACTAATTTCTTTCAAAAAGTGGCGTTAATGCAATAAATACCAAAAGAATAAAAAATAATGCTAACTACTATGTTGATCAAATTCTTACTTTTGATTTTGTAATCTGTTGCCTAAACATTTATCTTTATGTAATATGTGTGACACATATATTGCATGACAAATATATGTAAATACAAAAACTAACTTCAAATACGCATATCATATCATAATGGTAATTCACAAGCCAGACATATCACTGCCATTTTAATAAACTTGCAAAGAATACTTTTTTCTTGAATCAATGCTAATTTATTAGTCAGGCAAATATAATTCACTTTTATCTAACTTTCATATTGTTGTATGGATAATAAATTAAATTTGATACTCAAAGGGGTGAAATTTTTATCAATTGTTAGAGTATGCACATTCGCAGCTATTTTCCCCAGAAATATAATTATTTACTATCTGCATCCCTTATTTAATTGTTTATTTGCACGTATGAAATTCTTAGAATATATATATAAAGGACTTTATGGCAAAGCGTTTCACATATCTATCTGCCAAACCCAACATCTGGAATAGATTTAAAAAAAAAAAAAATTCCAACAGTTTTAATTTTTTTTTTTTTAACCAAGTAATTATTGGTTAGTAAGTAAGTATTTGAATATTTGTAACTACACAGCAAAGCGTAATAAAAAATTTAAAAAATCTTAACACAACAATTGGCAAACCAGGCGATATATTCTCTTTCATGAGCTGTTGGAAAGGTTTTAGCTCTACAGCAGTTTATTTAAAGATATATATATAATACAACCAAATGTTAAATAAAAAAAAGTAGAATTAAAATTAACTATTACTTATTTATTAAAATATTGAATTTTATAAAAATTACAAAAATTTACTCTACTTTGAAGTATTTTTTGTTGTTTTTATTTATTTATTTACCTAATGTATTCGACATGCTCATAAAAATAATTAACAATTTTGATTAAAAAAATAGATTTATTAATTATGAATAAATAACAAAATTAAACATGTTATTTTACTTTACCTTAGCATGCATTAATGAAAATTATTCAACACTTTTTTTTTAAGTTTATATAAAACTTGCAAAACTTTATTCAATATATACAAAAAATAAAAAATAGAATCATATATCACACACACACCCTTTTTTAAACTTGTAAAATATAAATAAAGAGCTTTGCTAGTTGCTCTTTGTAAAAAATGCTTAGCGAGAGAAAGCATTTTAAATATCTCTATCAGAAACCACACCCAATTGTTTCATGCTTTGGCACTCCTCAGTGAGGCACTAGGATAGTTTCAGACACTAGATCTAAAAATACCAACCCGAACCAGCATTTATCTAAGAGTTAAACATTGAGTAGAAATTCTGAAATTTTCAGACACTTAAATGTCTTCAAACCCGGCTATCTAAGTCAAATAGCTTTATGGGCTGAGAGATCTTCATCTAAACCATATATTACAGTCTCAGCAATATAACATCACTTAAGACTTAAAGCAAAGATTATAAATAGTCAATACAAAAATTTAAAAAAATAAAAAATAGTCATATATCTCATGATCCCCTTTTTTTAAGCTTCTAAAATATAAATAAAGAGCTTTGATAGTTGCTCAACAAGCTTTGTGATAAATGCTTAGTGAGAGAAAGCATTTTAAATATCTCGATCAGAAACTTTATAATTTTTAAAAATATATATCCCAGTGAATCAAAACCTGAATCAATAATAAGTGATCTCAAAAGATTGCCTTGACCGCAGTTTGAAATTCTTGATTATTATCTATATTAGGATTGTCTAAGTGTTGACTGTTTTTTAATGGTTAAATAAGAAATAGACATTTATAAATTATTAAGACATCTGTACATTTTACATGCATATACTTTTTGCCTATATAACAGCACACATCTTTAAACTCAATGGAAATATTGCATATACTTTTCTCTATCTGGTTTTAAAATTTTGAAAATTTATTTTACACAAAACACAAGACTAAAGATGGTGGCAATTCCGACAAGTCTTAAAAAATGGAAATAATTGATTTAGAAAATTGTATGTTGAAGTTGGCTGGTTATTCAATAAGAATGAATCAGGGTTTTTTCTAGGATTGTTTGTCCTTTTGAAACTTCTAAAGTTGCTTTATAAGATAAAAATTAAAAATGCTTTAAAATTACTGCTGAAGATATATGAACAAAAACAATATTTTGTTTAGACAATAACATATTGCATTAGAAAGTCCAAATCCTATACAGGATTTTTCACTTGTAAACCCTCACCTTCATTGAAAATCATTGAAAGTTTCCTCAGTAAAACACTGTAGTTCCATAATATTAGATTGTAGTATTCATGTTGTCCTAAATGGTAATGGTTCACAGTTTTTATAAAGTAGATTTTAATGTAATGTTTTTATTGATGTTAAAGTTGAAAAATAGTCTGAAGAGAGCAGTATCTAATGAACTGCAGCTAAGATCAAAAGACTTCTCCTTTGTTCATTTGATAGAAAAAATACTTACAAAACATTCATATCCTTCTGATTTAATTTTCACATAAGATTTTATAGTATAATTTAAAATAATTTTTTGCTTATTTATAAAGTATTTTTGATTATTTTTTTATACACTAATTGGTTCATTATTACAAAGAATATCAGGCAAACTTTAAATTTATTCATTTATGTTTTATTTTTAGAAATAAAAGTTAATAAACTTGACCATAATATTAAAAAAATAATAGTATCTATTACATTATTATCTGTCAAAGTTGACTTGATGTTTAAATCTTTTTAAATATTGTAATTTTGTAAAAAAAAAAAATCAGATTTTAATTGTAAGAAAATTCAGATTTTAAAGCAGAATTTGATAGATTATCATAAATCTATCTTCATTTTTTCACAATCCTAAAAAAACTGAAAATAAAAATAAATTTGATAATGTTTAGTATAATTATTTACATAAAAATCAGTGATGGCATTTAGATTTATTGATATATTTACAGGTCAGTTTTTAACTATTTTAAACAGTCAAATGCCATTACATAGAATTATTATTTGATAAACATGAATATATGAGTCAAATAATATCCTTCAAACACATTTATAGAATCAAAATGTTAAAAGTAATAAAAAATTGTATGCCAAACAAAATGTTTTAATTTCAAGATATAGTGGGTGTACGTCATTGTATGTGGTATCTATTGTAGTATATAGTAAACCTTCAATATTTATAAAATTAATCTATCATTCTCAAAATGTATTCAATTCAATATTTTAAAACTTTATTTAATTTTTAAGCTTAGTCATATATTAATAAATTATGTCTTTTAAATACAAATGCACAGATATTTTAATAGAAGTTAGCTTATGTTTCAACAGATTCTATTCAGAGAAAAAAATTTAAAGATGAAATTGAACCATATATAATGCCACTTATCTCTGAAGCACAATATGCTAAGAAGAACTCTTCAACAACAGAAGCAGCCTTATTCTTCAAAGCAATTCTAGCCACAGTAAAACAGCTGAAAAAATATGGACCCATTGTTGTGCAGCTTGACATAGAGGCTGCTTTTGACTCAGTCAATATATATAAACTTCTGGAAATGCTAAAAGATATAGAAATTCCTAGAACATATCTATATATAATTGCAAACCTGCTTCTAAACATAGAGATCCATATAACTTTAAATGGAAGAAACTCACCATCTTTCACACCCACAAATCTATATCCCAAGGATCTCCTCTGAGTTCATTATTGTTTATATTTTACATCAATACCCTTATTAAAAGCATACAAGATGCATTTATCGGGATCAAGATACTAGACACAATACAGCACACTACATGCATTGCCTATATGGATGATGTTACCATATTCCTAACATCAAAAAAACAAATACCGCAACTCCAAAAAATATTACAAGAATATTCACAGAAATATGAATTAAAGTTTAATCTGGCAAAAACCACAGCCTAGTCACTATACACTAGTAAACCATGTACATCAATTTACAAATCAAAACCAAACTCATTTCTTGGGTTCCCATTTCATATGGGAATTACAGGAATGAGATGCCACATCCAAAATAAACTAAAAGAAAAAGCCACAAAAATTATAAACTCCTTGTCCAAGGCATATCTTTCACTGTATTCCAAAGTACAGTTAATTAACCAGCTTATCACAACCAAAATAACATACTATGTACCGGTTATTTCATTCTTGAAGGCATTTATTTCAAAAATTAAAACCATATATAATAAACTACTTTGGGCCAGAAAAACAATAGCGATCTCCATAAAAAAACTTGCACAACATTAACATTTTTCATCTACAAAAGTTAAAAAACTCAATAATTTCAATCCTTGCCAAATATCCAAAAATTAACCACTTGTTACAAGTTACTCTAACGGATAGATCACCTCCAAAAGGTTCTTTTTTCAATAACATTATATACCAATACAAAACCACAGACAAGATTCCAGAACAGTATTTGGATAAATATTCATACTGGGATATTTATGGTTTAATGAACAGAAAAACAGATACTAATGTTATACAACCTATGCTAGGAATTAACAAACAAGAGACTACTCATGGAATATAAAAAATGAGCTCTAGAGCCCAAATACTTTGATTTTATCATTAAAATGAATCTCATTGCCTTGCCAACAACCCACTTTCTTTATCATAAAAGAATGTACAGATCTATTGACCCTTTCTGTGGACTCTGCCATCGAGCAGAAGAGATGCTGGACCACATTATTTATCAATGTATAACACTTAACCAAACACAACAGATGATGTGTAACACCTACAGAAAACTGGTACAATCATTAATCACATAATGGTAGCTTTTCAGGGAAGATCAATACCTAGCATTAGGGCAGCCACATTTGTATTATATGTGTACTGGTGCACCAGATGCACTTTCTTAATTGGCAATAATACCAGATGACACCCAGCTACATTTAGCAACAAACTGTTACACATTAAAAATAGAGACAGGATAATAACCAACCCCCATTTATATGCAGCAACATGGTTCATTGTTAAGGCAACCATTAATGCTGTGAATGCTGCAAAAAAACTATCATATGACTAACACTCAAAAAGACATGCCCACAACACTAAATAAGCTCATCAAATTTTAGAACTCTGATTATTTTTGTTTTTTTATTTTTTATATTGTTATAGTCCATTAACCACAAAGTGTAACCACTAAATTCCTTTATATATGTTTACCCTAATATTACTCATTGTATGTTAAATTTGAAATTGTGTAGATGTAAGCCTTTATTGAAATATAGTCATAGGTAGTAGTAGTAGTAGTAGTAGTAGTAGTAGTAGTAGTAGTAGTAGTAGTAGTAGTAGTAGTAGTAGTAGTAGTAGTAGTAGTAGTAGTAGTAGTAGTAGTAGTAGTAGTAATAATAATAATAATAATAATAATAATAATAATAATAATAATAATAATAATAATAATAATAATAATAATAATAATAATAATAATAATAATAATAATAATAATAATAATAATAATAATAATAATAATAATAATAATAATAATAATAATAATAATAATAATAATAATAATAATAATAATAATAATAATAATAATAATAATAATAATAATAATAATAATAATAATAATAATAATAATAATAATTAATAGTATTAAGGATAATAATCTAGGAATAAATGAAACTTTAGTTCATTTTTCCACTGACTTCTTTGCATTTATATCATCTCATTTCTTTTATCAATTATCCATATATCTCTTCACTATTAATTTTAATAAATGATATCCATGAAGTCCTTTTATCCAACATTAGAAATACAATATTTATAATTTTTTACTATGAATTTTAGATGTCATTTTGAATATTTATTTCCATAATTAAAAAAGTATATTCTCTTCATTGAGAAATTAAATAAAATAAAAATAATAAAAATTAAAGGCTTTTGTATCATCGTAAATGCATGTGGACAATCTAACTCCAAAAAGAGATGAAAACTAAACTTAAAAATGAATTGTATGACTATGCAAATCAATCTATGAATCACAACTAGAACGACATATTTTATACACAGGTTCTTTGGATTTTTTATTTTATATCTTGCATTACTATTTTTAGCTTCCTTTGCAAATCTTTATTTCTGAATGATTTTAAAACTTTGCCTAAATGTAATTCTTTCTTGTAGTCTGTACTTGTTGTATCTTTCAAATTAAAGCAATTGATATTATATCTCTTTATAAAATTCTTAAAATAAACTTTGTAGTAACAAGATCTGTCTTTTCCAAGAAAACCATACTCAATTAGTCCATGAAATGTATTTTAGACAATATATTGTTTTATTTATTTTATATTCTCAGTCCAAGGAAGATGTACCTTTACAATAGTAGATTTACTATCATACATCAGCAAGATGAAACACATGATGGATTTATTTCATGATTTTATTATTTATTAATTACTCAAGCTTATATAAAGTGCAAGCACTCCAAGAGGAGAAATAGATTTACTACTGAAAAGTAATGTGTAAGCAGGGATAATGTGACATTTTGTTGGTGTTATACTTTTAGAATATTATGGAGCAACATGCTTTTTATGTTATAACAATAATCATCTATGCATTATTATCTTTCAGTAAACCTGATATAATAACAAACTTGTGTATAACTTAGTTGAATAGTTATATGTTTATAATAAAATACCCTATATTTTAACTTGTTAAACATCTCACCTCATTGGAGACTGTGTAGTGCTTGATATTCAAGTTTCATTTTGTACCTAAAAAAATTGCCAGTGTATATTAAACTTACCATATTCAGAAGCTAATATTCATTACTCTTCTGTGAAGCAGGAATTTATGACTAACCCAAATTTTTTATAGTTTGTATTCAAACATAAGAATATTCTAAAGATCATTTTCTAAATTGGAAAAAAAATAGCATAATCATAAACAAATTGTATTTTTAAAAATAAAAAAGGGGCTCTTTTAAATAATTAAAAACCTATCAAATCAAATTGTATATTGACTACTTTTTGAAGTAGCCTATAAAATTTTTCCAAAAGTTTCTCTCTTAAAAATTGGTAAGAAAAATTAAAGTTGATACACATCCCTGTTTAACACAAGCTTTCATTCTATATGCCTTAGATTTGCCATCAGTAATAACAACCCTTTTTTTTTCATTCCATCACAGTGCAGCTATATAATATGAATAAACTTTCATGACAAGCAGATACTTTCAAACATTGTTACATACCACTAATTTTGATAACAATAATTTTATAATTAATTCAATATAAAATATAAGCTTTCATATGTATGCCACATGTCACATACCTATAGACCACTTATTTTAAACAACATAATGCTTATGATCAGTTTTATTAGCAAGCCTTTTGGAAGGGTCTATTATCATTCTAAATAAACTGTTTGGTAAACTTCCTAAAGAAAAATATTCACATGATGCATATGTCATATTGCATATCTTGAAAACTGTATGGTATAAGAAATATAATTTGTGTTAGGCAATGTAAAATTTAATAAATTAAAAATTTTAAATAATAAATGGTAAAATCAATTTTTGAGATATAATAAAGAATGCAATTAGAATTATGTGGAAAAATTAGTATTACTATTATAGATGTTACAAAATCATTGTCAACTTCTAATGACCAATCTTTCATTTACTTGGTTTACCATGCTACTCAAAAACTCTTACTATTATGGTGGAATTCATCTACCTCAATATTAGTCACACTTCTTTCACCAGTTGATCCAAGTATTATATTCTTTTTTATGATCTGTTTATGATATGGCCAACAGCAGAAGTTAGACTTTAATATGATCAAGTATTCAATTATTCATTTATTTTGCTGATCAGTATATTTTCAAAAGTTTCTGTTAGATCCATAATTTAAATGCATAAATACTTTTCTTATTTTTTTTGTATCTCTTTTCGCATCCATTGAACATAGCATATCTTGGAAAACTTTCATTTTTAAAAATACAACCCTAATTTAAAATCTGGACTTAAACAATTTTTATAGTCCTTAAATTACTGTAACTTAGTACATAATTTGTTGTAATGTTATACACATAATTTGATGGTTTATGAATGTACATTATCCAATAACTTTTGCCTTTCAAAATGCTTTTCTATATTTTTGGTATTCAAATATTTAAGACTATTCATTTTTATTAACATTGTACTTATGAAGACGTCTTGTCAAAATATTTTTAAAATAATTTAAATTAAAAATGGTAATATTGAATTAGAGCAGCACTAGTCGCATAAATATTGTTTTCATTCACTAATCAGTAGCCGTCATTTATTTTAAATGTTAGTATGTATACGACTAAGTTTAACTTTAAACTGTAACGACATTTTGCTTTTAATTAAATGTTTGATGTTGAACTATAAAAGCTTTTTATTTAAAACAAAAGTCATAAATCGTTGATAATGTTTCTAAGCATTCTTGGTATCAAATTTTACAAATTCCTAGTTGATTGCCAACTGGTGCACAAAGCGCATCAATAAAATAATTGAATTATTTTTATGCATAGTTTTTTTTTAAAAAAATAATTAATAAATTGTCTAAAAAATTATTAGAAAATTATTTAATAAAAAAAATGTGAAATTAAATTGGTGAAATAGACACTAGTATATACTTGAAAGACTTCATGGCATAGAGACTTCAGTTCATATATAACTAAACGTTCCATCTAATTATCTATTGGTTGGTAAGTGGATATAAGACACATATTCAGAATACAAAAAAACAGTTAATCTCCTACCAAACATGAAGAAAATTCTACCTCTAATAGCAACAATCATTATGGTAACACCAACAGATAAGCCACTTCCATATCCAAAACATTGATCCTATTGCATCCACAAGCCTTAAAACAGAATTCTATCAGGAAAAATGCAGCTATTGGAAAACCTACACTACATTATACTCAATTATAGTTGAACCAAGCATTTCATCAGTGCTGGGGATTAATAATAAAAAACTTCTCTAAAGATTCGAGCAGTCGACAAGAATTCATTGTTTTTATTTTTTTATATAAATTAAACATGAGATCACTACACACAGATATTATAACAAACATTGATGCCATAGGTGATCTATGCCACAGAAAAGAGAAGGATTAAAATCATTTCCTATTTTAATGCAGCAGTCTAAAAGCTGCCAAAAAAATTATTTACATACGGTACATAGGAAAACGAACAGCAGCATCTCTTCACTCATACAATCATTCCCAAGTGCAAATTTTGCAGAAATCCATACTACTACATTTACATTTTGTGCATTATGGTGTACAAGGTGCATATTTTTCTACAATAATAACAGTAGAAAACACTTAAGTAATTTCAAAAATAAACTTGAAATAATTAAAATAAGAAACAAAACAAATCTGACCACCATATACATATATAATCCTTCATACATCAGATTTCCAACTTGTAATGAGTTTTGCTTATCTTATTTTTATCATTATCATCAAATCATTCTAATTCTTTTATCAATTACCGTAAATGTTTTTACCTACATACAATGTAAACTCAATTATTTATCTTGTATAACTGTGTTAATCTGTAAAAAAAAAAATTATTGAATAAATTTCCTTTGAAACATAATTATCATAGCTGGAAAGTAATGGTATCAGATTAATAATTAAAAAGTATGATTGTAATATAACTAGATAGTAAAACAGGCAAAACTCCCAATACAGTAGTGCCACTGAGTGCAAGCCAGATTAATCAATGTATGTGATGTTTAGTGATTTAACTAGAGAGTACATAGCAATCACCAATAGTAGTTAATATTTAATCATATTGAAAAAATTTGAATTACAAAAAGTTTGCAATGTTGAATATTGCAATTCAATAATTCTTGCTGGCGGGGGGGGGGTGCGTGGAGATTTACAATATTTAAGAAATATAGGGTATATGAGCACAGACTTTCACACCTCCCACCTCTTTCCACTCTATCTAATAACACTGATACACCTAAACACATATATGCTGAAAAGATAAATAATCACCAATATACGTATTTCATGCTAAACCAGCAATCATCAGTTGGTCCAGACTATCATCTTTACACACATATATAGTATAAGTGCTCAGATATATATTAAGATAGACTATCCTCATAGTTTAATGGACAGGCTTCAATCCACTCCACACTCCAACTCTTCAGATTTTCTATTGGATGGACGGATGAAGAGTTGGAGTGTGGAGTGGATTGAAGCCTGTCCATTAAACTATGAGGATAGTCTATCTTAATATATATCTGAGCACTTATACTATATATGTGTGTAAAGATGATAGTCTGGACCAACTGATGATTGCTGGTTTAGCATGAATACGTATATTGGTGATTATTTATCTTTTCAGCATATATGTGTTTAGGTGTATCAGTGTTATTAGATAGAGTGGAGAGAGGTGGGAGGTGTGAAAGTCTGTGCTCATATACCCTATATTACATATATATAGCCACAGGTATATAACAAGCCTGTGTTTCAGTTAATATTTAAGAAATAATGCATTTCATTTGAATAATTTCAATGCTGAATATTTTATCTAAAACATCAAGTTAATTTTATTAGTGACCTTAATAAAAAAAACCAAGCCATGCCATGCTTTAGGTATTCTCAAAATGTTCATATTGGCAAGATGATTGGTCAATTTTTTCATCTCTCCAGTTATATAACTAACTAGTGAATTAGAAAAAATATATGGAGCGTATAAAATTTCAGATTTGAAATTATAAAAGCTATCATATTATATCGTAAACTATTTCCTTTTGTAAAAATTTTAGATCATCCTCTCTCATATTCATTACATGTGTGCGTTTATCTTTCTTGAACTAGAGGTTCAGAATTCTTGTGTTTTACACCAGAAAGATAGTCGAACACTATATTTATATATCAGGATTGTGGTTTATTTGATTTTATAGCTTAAATACAATCGCAATCAGTTGTACACATATATGGCATTTAATCATGATATATAAATATAAAGTTAGACTATCTTTCTTATGTAGAATTTAGTTGTTATCTTATCTCTAACTCACTTGATGAGGATAAATTCATAATGTGGGTGTAATAAGAATAATTGGGAGGTAATTTACATATGATGGACTTATTTTTAATGTGCTTTCAAATTTAAAATTTGATTTTTCTTATGCAATAATTAATTATTATATATATTTTATAGTATTATATTTATTATTCTATTGAATGTCATGATATAATTATAATTTATCCTTATCCTGGACGGTGTGTGTTTAGTGTCACTTTAATAGATAATGAATGAATCTAAAAAAACAAATGTATACTACTTTCATGGTATAAAATAAGTAAAGCACTAACTAATCTAAAATTTGATTGTTTTTATATATATAGTCTGTCTTATAAGACGTCTTAGAAAAAAATTTAAAATTCTTTATATATTTTTTACTAGATAATTAAAATTGCCATATTAAATATCTTTGGGTTTAGCAAATGAGTTCAAGTCTAAATTTTTTAAAAAGTCTTTAACTAGATACTCTATTTTTTAATAATTTATAATAAAGTAGCTTTTTTGCAGTGCTTATGCACTAAATTGCTGTGTTCTCTTTGTACAAGATGAATACAAAGAAGCCTTTGCCATTGATAACAAAAGACTGATCGGTTTATTTGAGATAAAAGTAGACTTAAATGTTAAAGGCTTTGGACTGATTGATGGCTTAACAAAATTAAAGGTCTCTCAATTCAATGCAATTATACTTAAGATGACATTTCTGTACTTAAACCTTGCTTGATCTTTCATTAAATAGTCAATAAATAAGATGTATAGCCAAATGCTTCTTATTTCCCAACAGACTACAAACTGAACAATATTTTGTTGTTTAACTTGACAAAAGAAAACAAAAGGCACTAACTTATCTAGTATATATAGTAATTTAAAGAAAACAAAAGGCGTGAAATATTCTGGATAAACTACATCTCTATATACATTCTGTAAAAGAGAGATTAATTTAAATATGTTTTGAAGGAATTTTTATGCATAATTATGTGTATATGCAGATTTTATACAAAGTGTTTTTTGGATTACTGGTTAGAGCCATCCACAATCTGAAAATTCAATCTAGATACATCTTGGAATTTTTTTTTTCTGATCTTTGACATGTTTCAGGCTAACTTAAGATTGTTTTCCGAGTATCCATCCCAGTTAGCTATGCAATTATTGTTTTGTTAGTAGTTATGTAACTATTTTTAACTACAGAACAAAGTAATTTCAAAAACTATCATCATTTAGTGGTCAACTAGTTTAATAATTATTCTCTTTTTTCACTATTTTTTTTGATGGAGGGGAGCTAATTAGGGCAGTTTTGCCTGAATGCAGATTTTTAAAAAAATGTGAGTAGATAGTGCAGCTATATACTAATATATGATTTTTATTCGAAGCAAATTGAAATAAATTAGGAAGAGGGTGATTAGCATAAATAATAATTATTTCACTGCTTTCCACTTAACATGATTTATTGAATCATCTTAATTATATCATAAAATCTATTATTAATATGCAGTATACTTTTGTATATAAATTATTTTGGGGGAGTTGAAAAGTAGGATATCTAGGCAAAACGGTTTTACAATAAAACAACTAAAAATAAATAATCGATGTCAGTGGTAAATTGTAAACACTTTCCAATTTCTTAAAATGATTTATTATTGTATATAAACCGTGTGAGTATATGTGAGTCTCTATATTAATTTATTTTCGTAATATCTTTAGCTCACGCTAGTTATCATTGATTCATCTTTAAACAAAATCTGATAGTTGAATTTATTTTTTAATATATATAATTATAACGTACAAACTGTTTTTTTAAAAAGGAAAATAACGATGATTTATCGCTCGACGGAGTTATTTTTAAATAATAAATTCGTTTGCTAATATATCATATTTAGTTTGATTTTTTTCCTCTTTCTTTTATTCTTTCACTTTTTTTTTAGGATTTCCCTTTAATAGAAAAAAAATCACTTAATAATAGAGTATGTAGAGAAGTATTTGTTACTTTAATCAGTATATCTATTAAGTCAAGGAAGCAACATATTGCTTATATAGAGTAGAAAACAAACTCTTCAATGAACTGCATTTATAGTTCCGCTATAATTTTCGTTTTGTTTTCTTTTTTTAAATTATAGCAATTAAAATTTTGCTATAATTTAATAATTAAGGATTTAAAAACAAAATTATGCATAAGATATAAAACATTCCATAATAAACTTTAATCAATAGTCTTGTAAAACATATATACAACATATATTTTCTATTGATATATGCAGACTTGTTTTTATATAATGTTATATTGTAATATTTAAACAGCATTAAACTGTTGCACATGCGCTTTGAAGATTTTAACTATAAATGAATGAATAATAACACTTCAAACACATGATAAAGTCTTTGGAAAAGATAGAACAGCTTAATGTTGTTTAAATATTACAGTTTATAAATATCGCGCTATATAAAAATAAAATGATTTATTTACATAATGTTATATTGTGAGTATCATGTGACTGACATGAGATTGTTTGTTTTTGTTTTTTAAATAGTCACCCAGTTTATAAGATTAAATAAAAATTGTGAATAATTCAAAATGGCTTAATATTACTTGAAAGAACTTATTTCTACTAATAAAATTTAAATAATGAATATTCTGAAATTAAAATTTTGTAATTGATAAAATTTAGTTTGGCCTTAAAGAATGAAAGATTTTTTTTTCATACAATTAAGAGAAAGAAAAAAAATTTTAAAAAAATTAAAAATGGCCTGGAATGCTGAGTAAATAAAATAGTATTTTATATTTATAAAAATATCACAATTAATAAAATAAATAAAAAGATTTTATAAACCTTCATCATCGAGAGTTTGGCCGCTCGCCACAATTAAATACCAATTTAAAATAATTTCAAGCTTTTATTGCAGATATAATTAGTGAAAATAGAGGATAAAACAAATAATCAAATGCTTTTATAGTTCGTACTGGAAATGACAGAATCAGCCGTGATTCGTGGACCTTGAGTCGCATCACTCTATTACTGTGCTAAACACACAGGCTGAATATATTTTATATGGAATTTGTTAATAAAAATATTAATTGTGTTTCATTGTTTATTATAAAATTTTATGTAGTCTCCCTGACTGCCCTATTTAGATTAAAAGCTCAAGGTGCTGCAGCTCCTCAAGACCTGAGAATAAAAATTTACCAATGATACATCCAGAGATTAAGAGAGATCAACGAATTTTAATATGACCAATAATGTGAATATATTAACGTTATGTGGAAAAATTACCAAAAGAAAGAAATATTTTCATGATATTTGAACATTTAAAAAAAAAAGTTTTAAAACGGATCTACTCTTTCAAGTGGATTTTAAGTGCAGTCAAAATTGTTTTCAACGCCAGATATGCATTTTCTCGAGTAAACATTATATGCATATAAATATTTTTTATTAGACATTCGTTAAACTAGAGATTATCCATTCAATGAGTAATATTTCTGTAGTGTACTTTACATTACACCACTTTCACTTTCTATCTGGTTTTAACACTTTGTGGAAGATGCACTCATAAACATATGATCAAAGGCGTGAAAAAAGTGCATGTTTCCCAAGATGCACATTTCTTACACATGTCTTTATCAATGTTCGGCGTATTTAAATATAGGCAATTACTACAGTTTAACTGATAAGTATCGAACTTATCGTTCTCACAACTTTGATGGAAATATGTTAATAATTTTTATTAGCTCTTCGTTAGATTAGAGACTACCCACTTAATGAATAATATAGTTATGTAGTATAATTTTCACTACATCACTCTCACGCAAGGTAGAGAATGATTTCTATCCGCTTTTTGTTTATGATTATATCCCTAAATTATATGCGTATATCTTTTATTTATAAAAATATTTGAAAAACATTTGTAACTATTATAATATTAAAGTATTTAATTATCTCTTTCGAATTTTTTTTTTAAACTTGTTAATTTAAATACCTAGTCAGATTTAATATGCATATATATAAATCGAGCATATTATAAAGGAAAACTTGATTCCTTAAAAAATAATACTAATTTCAAATGTTTTAACGGTTAAATAATAAATTAAAACAGTGCATAACGATAATTGGCATTTGTATATCACAATAATCTAAAGTATATAATTAATAGGAAACGCTACCAAGTGTTATAAAATCTTAATTATTAATAAAAAAAAATGGTCCACGTTTTTTTTTTTTTGTTATATTTGTAATATCCATATAAAAATAGTCCTATTTATAAATAAATATGTGTGTGCATGTATACAGATATGGTTCAATCAAACATATTATAAACATTTTATTCTAATGTTTTCTTATATATGCGTAGTAATTGCATATAAATACCCGAATGTAGGGTGTATATTAATATGCAAATATGATGTAGTTTTGTATATATATATATAGCACTTAGATAATTATAAAAATTTTACCATAAAGTGTGCATGTAAGTATATGTATATATTAATTGCAAATATATAAGCAATTAACTTGCGATGTTAATTGTATCCAAGCTAAGTAGATTAAACCATATATAATAAATAGAAATGAATTTTTTTTTTTTTTAAATGATCACATGAACCTGGGAGTAATATCATGTGATCCTCAACTCTGGAATCACAATAAGAACCAAAAGTACATTTTATCCTTTACTAAAGAAAAATCCCTGACAATCCCAGAGACTTTTCTTTGAAGGTGAATGAAGAAATCAGAACTAGATAGCTATTAAAAATCATCATGACTTTATTTTATATATATCCTAGGGTTTGTTGTAATGATAAATAGGTTTAATTAATTTATAATCTGCTCTATGCAATATATATAATTAGAAATAGAATGCACTTCATATACCTAAATGTTACAGGTTTAATTATTGTTATCAATATATATAATATCAGGTTCTCTGTCAGAGTTCCACGTGTTAAGAGTATATGAAAGCATATTCAGTCTATTTAATTTTATTTACCACATTTAATCTCTGTTGTAGTGTATATATATATCACATCAATTTCACTGTAACTTTAGTATAATGTTCCATTAACATGTTAGTTGATTTAAGGTGTATGAATTTCTCTCTTGACTATTCTCATAATAATAAATATATTGAATTTAGAGTAAAGGTTTACTTTAGCATCCACATCATGTTCGCCCTCTATTTTTAAAAATTAGAACTAAATTATTATTCGAAAATCTTATATATATGCTACTATATTACAATTACATTAAAATTTATTAAAATGTAAAAGATAATAAAAAAACATTTATCTTTTTTAAGCATAATTGTGTCCTATAAATACTAGGAAGTTGGAGAAAAAAGCTGTAGTGCTGTGTCTACTCCAGAAGGCAAATTCTTGTAGGTACAATTAAAACAAAGCTCTGTTGGTACCAGATTGAAATTTTAGCTTAAGCTTTACTCTCCATCCATATATTTTCAATATTCTGGGTATGTATGTCTTGGTCTTTGGGATGCACAAAGTTGTCCTGATGGATGACAACCAAATGCATATATACACTATTGTTGAGTTTGCTGATGTTGTTGTATGCAGCCCAGCCATTTGAAATAATGTACATACCTGGTAAAATGTATTGCTGTATCAGGGCCTCCAGGGTGACAGTCATCCTATCTGTAACTTCTGTCAAGAAGCACTTCCTTGATCCTCTTTTGATACTACCAAAGACCAATGACCTCTTCGTACACCTCCCCTGTGGTATTGGTGGCAGAAATAATAAGTATCATCAATTTTGATACCTAATGGCTCACCATTGTCATCCAATCTGCCGAGAGCCATCGAATTTGTGTCAAAATATCTGGCACATTCCTCATGGCAAAAATTAACCCAGCAATTATTATTTTTTTGCTGACACAGTTAATTAATGTAGTGTAATAAATTCAACTTCTTTAAAAAGGTAAATGTTTTTTATTATCTTTTACATTTTAATAAATTTTAATGTAATTGTAATATAGTAGCATATGCTTAAGATTTTCAAATAATAATTTAATTCTAATTTTAAAAAATAGAGGGAAAACATGATGTGGATGCTAAAGTAAACCTTTACCAAATTTAGTCCTTATTTAGCTTGTAATATCCCAGCTAAAGATTTAACCTTTACACCGCTAATTATATTATTGGCTGAGTGAATTAAAAATCAAAACTTTTAATTGGCCAATTCACAAACTTTAACAAAGTCAATTGTCAAAATACTTTCAACTTTTAATATTATATTCACTTTAGATTCATTTGTAAAAAGTATATTAATAATTTGTCAGGTTATGAAAGTGAATGAAAGTTTATTCAAAAATAAATGTCTATTTATTTATTGTAGAAATATCCAATAGCAGCAAAATAAAAGTGAAAGTTAGTAACAAATTAAAAAGAGTTGCTGACGTAAATTTTTTTTTTCATTTTTACGTTACGGAAAAGTAAATATTTATTTTGCTAAAATCTTAAATATTTTTTTAAAATAAGTTTGTTTTTTAGCATATTTTATGAAAATGATTTGTAATTTGTCAAAAAATACTTTTATAATGGTCTAAAACATTTGTTTATCATTTTCAAAATGAAAATCTTAGTGTTTTCCTTTGATTAGGTGGTTTCTTTGTTCTTGACAGCCAATCAGAATGTCTTTGATGGCTAAGAGCCAATGAACATCAAGCTTTCTTCTTTGTTAAGATTTACCAGCAGTTTTATTGATTTTTTTACTTGTAAAATAATTCAAGAGAGGGCAGCATCTTACAGAACTTTTAAACACCTTTTCAATGACTGTAAATTTTCTATCGTAGCATTAAAAATGATAAAATTAGAATGACATCAATCGTATGCGAGACATCTCGTAAAAATCGGGCTAAAGATTATTAATCTATTGTTATTATAATAATTCAAATTTACTTTAATATTTAATGATACTGCATTTTATCTAAACAGATGAGCTTCTTAATAACTATAATTGCATTTTACAAAACATTTTTAAATATATACACTATTTTAAATGTTGAAACAAAATCATCTTTGACTCAAATGTATACCTTAATAAAATGCTCAATACAATATAGAAACATTTCATTCATATCTTCTTATAAAGTGATACATAATTATTTCTATGTTAATATTTAATTAATAATATTCTATTGAATCAACTAGTTTTATATCCTTTTGGAAAACACTTTGAAAACTTATACATTCCTTTAAATGTTTAAACAAATTAATCTACGTCTAGTTTAATAAGATGCTATAATGTAATGTATAAATAATTTATTCATATCTTCCAATAAAACGATGCTTAATTTTCGCTTCGCTTAAAATTAGAATACTCCATGAGAATTTATTATCAACAAATCTATTAGCTAATTTCTACGTCTACAATGCCCAATCACATTATATAAAAGATATATTAAGTTTCCATTGGATGTTTATTAACCTATAATTATTAACATTATTTATTTGAATTTTCAAATAATTGAATATGAAATTGGTTTTGGTAACAATTAAACTATATAACTATAATTGACAGTTATTCTAATCAAAGATAATATTCAATTAAACTGGTCAAAGAAATTTATACTCTTCACTTTAGAAAAAAATTTAAAATATTTAAGACAAGTCATTCTAAACCAATGACAAAATACGATCTATTTAGATTTTTATGATGAGACTAGATAAGCAAAGAAACAATCAACTCTAAGCTAATGATATGATTTACTGATAATATTAATTAAAATAAAATATAATGTATAATATTCAAATGCAAAAATAAATATAAAATTTATCCGTAAATAAGATTAAAAATATGTATAATGTACAAAACATATATTAGTTCACTTACCAAATTGAGTTTAAATCTTGAACCGAATTTTAAAATAACAAAATCCTCTTACACAATCCAAAAAATAATCAAACAGATTTATAGCATTTAAATCAACTCAATTTATTGGATTATAAAAAAAATCTGTAACATTAATCAAATACAACATAAGATTATCCAATATTTGTGATTGATTGAATTAATAAAAGTGAGAAAATCTATGTGTGTAACTCTAAAAGGTGTTGCGAAAGCAATAATGACACATTTAAAAAAAATGAATGGAAGGAGAGATTTTGAATATTTTCATAAAATTTTCATTTGTAGTATTATGGACAAAGATGCCGCTTGATGGTACCGCTATCACGCTAAAACTGTAAAATATGAACATTCCCAGGCTGTTGATTTTAATCATTTTGATGTGTTTTTTGTAATGGGAAAAAAAATCGTGTTTATTAAATATTTTTTTGTTATTAACATATACAAATTAAATGATAACAATAAATGTAAAATAAAATCAACAAATTATAATTTAATTCGTGCTTTTTATTTTGCTTTATGAGAAAAAACCATTTTCAATCAAATTTTTTTTTAGGGGGGTTACGCCTTTTTTTGTTATTGTTGTTGTTTGAAAACTCATAATCAGAATAAAAAGTAAAAGTTCTTGGTCTTCATTTTACATTTTAATTTTCACAGAGAAACAGATATTAGTATTGTGTTACCACTATTTTTTACTTCAAATAGAATGACAACAAAAAGTAAAAGTTGTTAGGGTTAGCTTTAGGGTTAGGGTTATGTTTAGGGTTATGTTTAGGGTTAGGGTTAGGTTTAGATTTTTTTCTGGTGTTTGTAAATCACAGAATCGAACAAGATGTGTGATTTCCTGTGCCATATTGTTAGTCTCGTGGAATGTTATGACAGTATGTTATTTAATTCCAAATGACTTTACACATCTATCTGGACAACATTTTGCCACTTAAAACTTCAATACAGAATGGTGTAAAGAGTCAGATAATTATTACTTAAGAAAATCTGAACATTTCAATACTTGAAAAAAAAATTCAATCAGAACCACATTCCCATCCAATTCAAATACACAACCCTCTCACCAACCCATAACAATTGTATAAACTATGCGATTTGCCAAATTTATTTGCTGCAATGCGACATACATGCTGCACTGCAATGCGATATAGTGGCCTGCAATCTGTAGCACAACAAAAAATTTGTGTTTTAGAAAATGCAGGTTTAAACATGTCAGCTATGGAAATGGCATTTTTATGTGCTTTAGCATGTAAATGGCACCATCGAGTGGCATCTTTGTCCATAAGACTACAACCAAATTTTCTAGATAACAGATATCAAATATATGCAATCGAATAAAATGGAACTCTATTTGTTCATTAACATAATAATTGAACAAACATAAAACTCTATATTTAAATTTCTTTTCTGTCCGATATTTCAAGCTAAAATTTAAAACATATAAAATTTAAACTGAATATTTAAAAAAACATAGATCGCATTAATACAAGAGTTTAAATAATCTGTAAATGAATCTCTCCGAGTCCTTCATTTCCTAAACCCTATTAAATCTATATGTACACTATTTATGATATAAACTAGAATATAAATTATTCTTTTAAAAAAATGTATATAAGTATGCACATATATGCATAAAAAAAATTATACCCTAAGTAAAAATCTGTCCATTTTCATTATCCATTGATTCATCGTAGCTTTTTGATTCTTAGTCCTAAGATGTAGATAGAGATGAGTTTATTTTCTTGAGTGGAGAAAATATAAGTTGAACTTTCAATGTTTTCTTTCATTGGTGATAATGTTAATAACAACCCTTTTTTGTTTTTCCTATTGAAGAAGGAGAGTGGAGTTTAATTAGCTTTTTTATAATATAAATTAATCCAGTTGGTTCTGAATATTTTCTTAGCTTGAAACATAGTAGCCATCCAATACACTGGCAATTACATTCGGATTTTTAAACTCAGAATCTCTTTTTTTTTTAAAATAGCTGATTTCATACAACACGTTTTTTTTAAAAAATAAGTTTCCCTTCTCATATTTTTGTTGCCAAATTCTTTGGAACTCCCTCACCAGCTTCCATTCGAATGAATGGACAGATCATTAAAGCTTCTATTCTTTCATATTTTATAGTTTAACAGTTTCAAATTTATTGAAGAATTTTTATTTAAAAGAACATAGAAACCTGTCTATTCTTGTCAATGACAAAAAAGATGAGAACCTCTCTTACAGTCTTTTCTGGCTATTTATACTCTATTCTTTCTGATGTTATGGCTGTCATAACAACTGTTGAAATTCACTCAAATAATGCTCAATGGAGAACAATATGTTCCAGTAACTTTTCCGCTTTGTTTTGCAAATGCAATGTAAGTTTGGAGAAAAATGGATACATTGAAATGAAATCTAAGTTCGATATGATTTTTCTTTATTATTTTTAGACCAAAATAAAGAATTAATATTACAACCTTGATACATTTTATAAGTATAAATAATTTATATATGTTTTTTAATAATAATTTTTTTTTTAAATTAATTTACAAACAAAAATATCTGACATATAAAAAAATATTCAGTTATGTGTAATAATGTTACTATGGTGTCTGCAGTAACAGAAATTAAAATATGTAAAAAAATAATACTGATCCTTCTATTCAAGTAAACTTTTATATCACACTGAATTATTTCCAAAATTTATTTATTTGCCTATATGTTTTTCTTGAGTTTGATTATAACGAATTTAGTATTTTGAAACTAGAATTAGCAGTAAACAATACTATTTAAAAAAACTTTATGTTGCCATGGTTATCAATTTAAACTTATATTTTCAAGATCTCCCATTATCTATTTATCAAGTAAAAAAAAACCAAACAAGATCAACAAACTTCTTTATTTTTTATATGCTTTGATGAAATCTGAATATTCACAACATATATATAACAATATGTTCCACAAGTGTATGTAGGCAATAAAATTTCAATTTTTATTTTATTTTATTTTATTTTTTGCTAAACCAGGCTTTTTATACAAAGTATCTTTATCAATGTAAGATTATAATAAACTTAGCAAACCTTACAATAAAGACTATACATTGGTCAATCCAGTATCCAAAAGCAGAATGACAATAGCTACACCATTTCTTTATAGAACCAGTTATTGCTAAGAAGAATGCTATAAGTTCTAACATTGATGATATTTTTGGAATAAACTTCTTTAATTTCATGTTTTTTATGATTATTTTCATGCCAAATAATTTTAGCATCTGTTGCTTTAAACAAATGAATAGATTTTTTTCTGATCTTCAAACACCAAGCAATATGCATTGTTCATTTATCTCTATTACATAGATGAGCATTCCAAGTTATTTTAGATATTTAATTTGCTCTTGTCTATTCATTATATATTTAAAGAGAGAGATAATGAGAGAGAGATTAAAATTATCTACAATAAATGTAGCATTGTTAATATTATTAATTGTCATAAATTCCAAATAGCAAGAAGATCTCTACAAAATTAATTCAGCAGCTTTTTTTTTAAATATCAGTTTAACAAATTTTTTATCCAGCTTATGCTTTTTTCTCAATGTCTTAAAATTATTTTGGCATCAATATTTAAGCTTAGTTGACTATTGCCATTTCTTCTAATAGTCTGTTAAACCATCAAACATCACATGATCACCATTCTTTAGGCTTACACAACCTGTTTTTGACAGAGTCGAAACTCTCCATATACTCACTGATGAAAGCCACAAGCTAGAAACTAGTCTGGGATATTGGATGAGTAGGCACTAGATAAAGATTTTATGCACAAACCTTCCTGCATCCATTGATTACTCTGGTTTGCACTGAGTAGTGCTACTCTATAGTCTCTAATAATCTGTTCAAACTAATTTCATTTTCCTTTTTAATTTTTTCAGTGATTTGAATAATATCTGTTTATTCTTTTATATGTACATTTGGCATTTAGTTCTTCTTCATATTTCATTTTATGGTTTGTAGTTTCTATATTTTTTCTGTTAAATATCTACTTCTCAGGCTGTAAGCATTAATTGAACAGTTTTTTAAAGCACATACAAATGTTATTTTAATGTTATTTTTTTATGAAAGTGCATCTTTTCAATTTTAATTCTAAAACTAATTGTTTTAATTAATTTGATAAAGATCATTATAATTGTTACTTATGTCTGATTCATTACTATTGTTTTTTAAATCTTGTTGAACATTATTTTAGGATTTGAAAAAAATTATGGGATTATTGTTCAAATAACAGACTTTTTGATATCATTCTTTAATTATTTGCACTTAAAAAAATTGATAAACAATCAATTAACTCTTTATCAAAATATTTTCTAATAAATGAAAGTAAAAAATGTTTTGGAGTTAACATTAGTAATAAATTCTACTTGTTTCTTTTTAAATCTAAAATTAAACTTAAAGAATACAAAAAATAACCTTTACCCTCATTCTTTTTATAAAAAGCTACTCCTCTCTTTCATCTCTTTTTAAATGTGGTTTTATTTAAGTTACAATCTCTGTTCTTTGTTTTGTTTCCTTGTTTTTAAATACTTGTAATCACTTTTATTTAAGTTAGAATAAATATTTTAAATTGAGGTTTAATAGATTTAAATTCAACTTTATTTGTTGAATTTGATACATTTTTTTAAAAACACTACCACAATGGCATTATAATATTTTAAAAGAGTAACTTTGTTTCTTAGATTTAATATGTTTAAGTAAGGGTTGTGAGAGAGTTGTACAAAGCCTTTTTTTGATTTCATTTGAAAGCCTGGGTAAAGTTATAATAACATTTTTAAATCAAGGTTTAATGGATTTAAATTCAATATAATTTGTTCAAATTTGGTACATCTCTTCTAAATCACTATCAATGTGATAAGATACTATAATATTTTGGGTAAGTGCCGTAGTTTCTTAGATCTGAGCCACTGTTTGGAGAAATTTTTGAATATTTTGAAATCAAATTACATTGTAAGTAATATGCATGGTTTTAATTGAAAGCTTAATTTAAGTTAGAATAAAATAAAGTTAGTTTACAATATAGTTTTGTTAAGCATTTTTTAAAATAAAATAAAAATTAAATAAAAAAAAAAAAGGTTTGAACACACATGATATTATACATAAAAAGTATACATATTAACTTATTGTAGAAATATCTACTGATATATATAAACTATACGTGACAAGTCAATTTAAATTATATATTTTTACATTTTTATTTACTATGCTAATAATTAAAAAGTTAAAAATAAATAGTTAAAAAATTTTTTATATTAAATGCTTTTATTTACTATGGACTAAAGTGCAAAAAAAAATATTTTTTCAATTACAAAAAAAATTTAATATATATAAAAAAAATTATTTCTACTTTATAATTAAAATAAAAGTATAAAAATAAAATTATTACAATTTTAATCATTTCCAAAAAATATTTTTAAAAAGAGTTTATAACTGAAATACAGGCCTATTATATACCTATATTAATATATACAATATATAGGGTATATGAGCACAGACTTTTGCACCACCCATCCCTACTGCTCTATCTCATATCACTGATACACTTGAACACATATATGTCAAAAAGATAAATAATCACCAATATACATATTTCATGCTAAACCAGCAATCATCAGTTGGTCCAGATTATCATCTCCACACATTTAAGCAATAAGTGCTCAGATATATATTAAGGTAGTCAATCTTCATACTTTAATGGACAGACTTCAATCCACTCTGCACTCCAACTCTTCAACCATCCATCCAATTAAAAATCTGATGATGGAATACTCAAAGGCTACCCTGAGGTTGAGATTCTTGTCACACCTATGTTTGCCTAAAGTCAGTCCTCATGTACAGCTCATAATCCATTTAATACTGTAGCAGGCACATACACCATTACATTATTTTTTTAAAAATTAAACATGAAAAATAAAAGTTTGCAAATAAAAACTTTTTTTAAGAAATAAAAAATTGAAAGTTAAAATCATTTAAACTTTATATATATAAAATTGCACAGATGAAAAATTATTAAAAAAATTTTTATTAAAAATAAAAAAAAAGTATTTTAAAACTAAATTTTCAGTAAAGATTTAAAGATAAAAATATATCTTTAAGTTTGTACAATAAATTAATTAATGCTATTGTAAAATGAAAATGATTATTCTAATTAGTTAAAAGTAAGCTAGTCCTTGGGCATTTCAAAATGTATAAGCATGGCTCAGATAGGAGAGAAAAAAACAATAGAAACTAATAGCCAACAAAAGAAATCCCTCAGGAAACAGACCTCAATAAAAAGATCATCATCGTCATGACGTAATGTCCACTGGATCCAAAAGTTTACAATAAAAGGAAAAGTTTGGAAATAAAAAAGGATTAATTAAAGAAGATAGAGATGTGAAACCAGAGGTGTGCTAGAGTTAAAGGAGAAGGGATTGGAAAGAAGCACTCTTCAATCCCTTCCATTTTTCTTGAAAAAAAAAAAGAGAAATGACCAATCGTTTTTTATATTGTGGACCACAGGACATCGGGGGAATTAACGCTGGATCCCAAATGGCAAGCAATGGATAAAGATGAACTTTTTAAAAACCATAAGAACTTTATGAACATTTTCAAAACAATAACTCTAAATTCTAAACTTTTCAGTAAATAATACAAATAGAATCCTATCTGACCAATGTAAATTAATATTAATAATGTTATTTGATGTATTTTTTTAAAATCATTTCCATTTAATTTTTTTTTGTTCTTTTAAGTTTTATTATTATTTTTATTTTTTCATTAAACTAAACTTAATAAATGCTAAATTTAAGTCAGGCATGAATGGCTATGTAGATTTGTAAAGTTATATTAGTTTAATTAAGGGAGGGTAAATCTTAGGTTACTTGTTTCATAGTTAAATTGGGTCAATGGATTGGATATATTGGTGTAATTAGTAAATGTAGTATGAGGTCCACTACAAGCAGTATTGCATTATATGCCACACACCCCCTTTTTGCCTATGGAATGGGATAGTAAGATGGTAAACGCAGTCCCTTCCTATGGAGTTTTTTTTATATTGCTCTTCTTGTCAGACAGATGTAGTATTTCTGTCTGGACGATAGTCAATGTCTTCTATAACCATGCTGTTCAGATGTACATTCCTGACAGTATGGTATTCATGCTGTCGCATTCATGCTGCATTGAATACATCGATATATCAGATAGATTGGCATTGGTTTGACTGCGAACTTTTGGCCTAAGGTTAAATCAGGGATAGAATATTTTCTTTTCAAATGCAATCTATGTAGTTTATTCATACTCGACACTCTAATAAATATTAAATTCATCTGTGCAAACTTTCAAAATAAAATAAAACAGTTAAATTGTGAATTAAAATCTAAAGTAAAGTTTTAATGTTTTATAAAATAAAAAAAATTAAAGTAAACATACTAAAATAATTTTAAATTTATATATGTTTAATAAATGTTTGTATGTGTTATTACTGGCAGTGGCTTCTTTTTTTCTTTTTTTTGATTGACATATTATTAGATAAGAATTTATATTTTATAAATCTCTGTGTCTCACTGAGCTAGTGGCATTGGGCTGATGGTCAGAATAAAATATATATAAAAAAAATTTTTCTTAACTTACGTATCTGCCTACTATATAAATTTTCCAGGTTCAAATGCCTGGTGGTGCCCTGTACTGCAGATACGGTAAGACTCTATTGGTTAATATCCGACCGTTATAAGACATATACAAGGGATGGGCAAATACAGGCCTATATTTATTTAAAATATATATATATTTGAGAATTTTTATTTTTTAAATTGAAATTTGTATAGCATGTTATATATATCAATCTGTTATCCCTATAATATTGTTAATATCATTAAGTAGTATTATGAGCTATAGGTCCAGAATATAACAATATACATATAAACAATCAAATATTTCAATTTATCAATATACTTTTCATGTATTAAATGATGTGAACTATCTGCTATTTTAAAAATCCAATCATCTCTTCTTATTTATTTCATAAATAAAATCTCTGTTTATCACGATAGCTAGAATCTGGGATCAGATGGAATTCCACATTAAATGTGTAGTTTAGTTTGTGTGTATACACATCAAAATTGCAATTTGTTTGACATAAAAGTTTAAAATTTATTCACAATTAAATGTACACACGTTTAATGTTTTAATGTGTTACTGTGAAAACAGATATTTTACAATGTAAGAACAATTTCTGTCGACATTAAAATAATCCTCACACTATTAGTAATTTATGTAATTGTAATACTGCATTGTAGAAGCTTATGTAATCAATCAAGTGTCTCTATTTATTATGTCCGTTCTTATATTTTAAAGTCCATCATAATATGACTATCAACCAATTATGACCATCAACCAGTGCAAAAATCTAGAGCACTTCTTTTATTTATTATGTGTATTTCATAGATTAATTTCTATTGTTTAGGTGAGTATAAAATTTGAAATGTTTACAACTTCATATCTGATATAGAGTTTCATATGAATTAAATCTCTAGCTTATCTAATAAATAGATGTTGATCGTTGACATGCATGTATAGTGAGAGAAGGATATCTGTGTTTTTACACTGGTAGTTAATCATATTATTATAGACTTCAAAACTTAAGGAATATTGCTAAATCAAGAATCAATTGATTACATATGATCTTTACAATACATTACTGTAATCAGTAATTATATACAGATGAATAAATGGATAGATTGAAAGATGAAGATAGATAGATAGATAGATAGATAGATAGATAGATAGATAGATAGATAGATAGATAGATAGATAGATAGATAGATAGATAGATAGATAGATAGATAGATAGATAGATAGATAGATAGATAGATAGATAGATAGGTAGATAGGTAGATAGGTAGATAGGTAGATAGGTAGATAGATAGATAGATAGATAGATAGATAGATAGATAGATAGATAGATAGATAGATAGATAGATAGATAGATAGATAGATAGATAGATAGATAGATAGATAGATAGATAGATAGATAGATAGATAGATAGATAGATAGATAGATAGATAGATAGATAGATAGATAGATAGATAGATAGATAGATAGATATTAAAGTATTTTTCAACATTAAACATAAAAGCGACTGTTTATTTCAACGTAGATAATCGATTCCATCTTTTTTTAATTAATTATTAGATTTGATATCTTTATAGACTTCAGAGGCCACAATTATATATAATCATTATATATAATCAATTATATATTGAAGTCTAGCAGAAATAGTGATGTTGAAAAGTGAAATAAGTGTTCTATTAAGTTGTCAAACCGGAAATTGTATAAAATAGAAAAAGTCAAATGTATCAGTAATAAATTTTTTAAATACTTTGTTTTTATTCACTAAAAATTAAAATTAAAAAAATAATTTTGGAACAGCTATATCTTTAGTTTAATAAATAAATAGGAATGATCATTAAAATATTTGTCTGAAGTGACTGATATAAAGTTGTCAGATACATGAAGACTTTTGTAAATCAAAATATAATTGGATAGCGATAAGTAATGAAGACATATATTGTAGAGAGTGATCGGGGTTAACTGAAAAGTGCTAGTTCAGCATAAAATACATCTTAGAAGTTATTTTCAGATGTATTTTTCATGTATTTCAATAATGTATAATAGTGAAAATTTAAGTACCATATAACTATTCCTATTCTTATATATAATATCTATTAAAAGGGTGCTTAGTGATTTCGAAACTGAAGTTAAATTTCATTATGTCAAATTTGATATAGATTACTTATATATTTGAAGAATAAAGCTGGCTATTTATTATAAATATATGTTTGGAAATTAAAATAATCAATGTTAAATGAAATTGAAATAGAAAACTAAAAATAAATAAAAGTTTGTGAAATAAAATTCAAAGAACGTTTTTTGGAATGGTTTGTGAAAAATATATATATAGAAGTGGGTTGCAATATTAGGAAATATAATAGACAAAAAAAATATTAAAAGCACATATATCAATGGACTTATTGGAGTATATTAATCATAGTTTATTGGCTCCTAATGGTAAATTACAAAATAAGCTTTATAAGAAATATTATAATAAATGGAGATAGTTGTAATATAAAGAAATGGAATCGACAGAGAAATAGTTCATCGTTTTCGTTAGAAAATTGTAATAAGTAAGAAAACAATAATTTTCTAAATATATCTAACATTAATTTTACAAATAAGCAATCACAGATTCTAAATAAAGGGATTAAATATATATCATTTATAGATGGATATATTTAAAAAAGAACAATTGTGAGTGCTGAAGTTCCAAATATTAAGAATAATTTGAAAGCAGAATTATAATAAAAAAAATTAAAATTATTAATAAAAACATAAATATATTTTTAACAAATAAAAGAAGAAATCTATTGTAAGATAAATTATGGAAAAGATAAATAAAGGGGCTTAATAATAATAAATGAAGATAAAGAATCAAGATAGGTTAAAGAAGGTGCTGAAAAAAAATTCTAAGCCTGATTAAAATTTATCTTTAAAACAGGCAAAACTCTCTAGATGTATTGCCACTCAGTGCAAGCCAGAGTAATCAATGGATGCCAAAATGCTTGTGCATAAAATCCCCATCTAGTGCCTACTCATCCAATATCCCCAGTCTAGTTTCTGGCTTGTGGTCTTCATCAGTGAGGAGCCTTGGATCTGAGAACACTGCACCTAGATCTCTTGTGCATAAAATCCCCATTTAGTGTCTACTCATCCAATATCCCCAGACTAGTTTGGCTTATGGCTTTTATCAGTGAGGAGCCTTGGATCTGAAAGCACTGCACTTAGATCTTAGGATCTCTTCTGCATAAAATCCCTATCCTGTGCCTATTCATCCAATACTCCAGACTAGTTTCTGGCTTGTGGCCTTTGTCGGTGAAAAGACTTTGATCTGAGAACACTGCACTGAATGGCAATATGTCTAGAGAGTTTTGCCTGTTTTAATAACAGTTATATGCAAGCATAAGAAATGATTGGTAATCATGTGATGTTTATTGAAATTTATCTTTTTCTTGTTTTGTTAGAATGTGCATAATACATAAATGTGATCCTTGTATTTTTATGTACTAATAATTTTAGAAATAATTTTTATTTATTTACTTTAAAATAAAATTTTATCTTAAAAAACAATAAAAATCTTTTGTAATACATTAAAGATCAGCCTTTTCAAGCTATTGTGCATGCACTTTTTACGAGTGTTAATAATAAATGAATACTTTCATTCCCAACACAAGATATAGTATTTATGAAAGAATAAAATGAATCCACTTATTCTTTCCAACCCAAATACTTATATATGGGCAAATCTTAAGTACTGGAAATGAAAGCATGAGGATAGACCACTCACTTTAAATTACTGTTTACGATGTCTGAATGAATGATGTTGACGAAATTATCTAGAATTTACTAAACGTCACTCTCAAATGAAACTTAAACATATGTAAATAAGCATTTATTTTTATAGTGCTATGTTTTATAAATTGTAATGCTTATTTACATATGTTTAAGTTTCATTTGAGAGTGACGTTTAGTAAATTCTAGATAATTTCATCGTCGTCATTCATTCAGACATCGTAAACAGTAATTTAAAGTGAGTGGTCTATCCTCATGCTTTCATTTCCAGTACTTAAGATTTGCCCATATATAAGCATTTGGGTTGGAAAGAATAAGTGGATTCATTTTATTCTTTCATAAATACTGTATCTTGTGTTGGGAATGAAAGTATTCATTTATTATTAACACTCGTAAAAAGCGCATGCACAATAGCTTGGAAAGGCTGATCTTTAATGTATTATAATTTATAAAATATAGTGCTATAAAAATAAAAGCTTATTTACATATATTTAAGTTTTATTTGAGAGTGACGTTTAGTAAATTCTAGATAATTTCGTCAACGTCATTCATTCAGACATCGTAAACAATAATTTAAAGTGAGTGGTCTATCCTCATGCTTTCATTTCCAGTACTTAAGATTTGCCCATATATAAGCATTTTTGGAAAGAATAAGTGGATTCATTTTATTCTTTCATAAATACTATATCTTGTGTTGGGAATGAAAGTATTCATTTATTATTCACTTATAAAAAGCACATGCACAATAGCTTGAAAAGGCTTATCTTTAATGTGTTACAATTTATAAAACATAGCGCTATAAAAATAAATGCTTATTTAAATAAAAATCTTTGTAAATAGCTTTTATTATTTAGTAAAGTGAAATCATGCAGTACAGTTTCCATTTACACGATTTCAGTTATATGCTATTCAAAAAAAAAAAAATGTAAATAAATAAATAAAAAAATTTAAAAATTAAAAAAAAAGCACTGACATTTATAAACTTATTAAACTTTATAAATTTAATCTAAAGTGGCAACCATTTTTTCTGGTTAAATATAAAATTCTCAAATCTCAAATGTGATTTTTTTTAATCACATTTTTTCACGATTTAAGTAGAATTCACAAACATGTGTGCAAAATGTTTTCTTTGCAGTTATTTTTTTTTCATAAGTTTTATATCCAGTATCTTTGTAAAATGTATAGTAGCACAATGAGTAAAAAATCCAAAAAAAAGTTGTAAAGTATTTTCATTAAATGAGAAAAAAAATATTGATTTAATAAAGAAAGGGATGAACTCATTCTGAAATCAGCTATATATTTTAAAAGAATGATTTATCTATCAAGGGAAATTATAAAAAGATGTAAGCCTATTTATGTCATTGTCTCATGTGCCCCTGAAACAGCTAAAGTTGTAACTAGAATAAGGGATATTTTTTAATTAAAATGGAAAAAGGCTTAAATCTATGGTTAAATGGCATGAATCAGCAGAATGGTCTGGTTGGCAACTCTATATTGCATCAGAAAACCTTAAATCTCTATGAAGAGTTTATTCAGGAATCTGGATCACACATTTTCAAGCTATTCACTGCAAATAGGGTATGATTGTAAAGATTCTGAAATTGTTATAATCCTGAAAAATGTTAAAGTATTTAAAGTTGCAACTTTCAATAGTGAAGTTGCCATTCCATTTTCATTAGAATTTTTAAAAAGTTATTGAAGATGAAAACATTCAAAACAGATATTTAATTGTGCTGAAACAGAATTGTGAGCAATTTAATACACATGGAACACTGTAAATATATATGTAAATGCACTTTCTCAGTTTATTAATAATATTATTTATTTTTCAATTTTGTTTATATTATAATCTTAATTCATATATGCAGACTATATTCATAAAGCATCTGTTACATATATATATATGCATGTTGAAAAGTACTATACTATAAACAATACTGTATTACAATCAACGCTCATCAACAAAACATGAGTGGTATATGATATATATGTTATAGGCAAGGGGCTTGAAGCAAAATATAATGTAGTTCACAGCTTCACTGTGCTATTAAATTTATGTTGTTTTTTATTATTTATAGAAATACAATCAAATCATTGAAGATGTTAACATAATTAAAAAATTGTATTGTTTAACCAAATCGGTAAAAGTAATTTGCTAGTAATTATGATTAGCAACTATATGTAAATGTTTTAAGCCATTCTAAATACTGAAGAAAATAAAAAACAGTAGGAAAAAGAATAACGTGGAAAATGTATGATGATGGAACACTGGAATCAGAATTTTTGTATGTATATAAAAGTGAAATCCTGATGACATCCTGCTCTTATTCTAATTTAATCTATTGAAGATAATAATGTAATAACCATATATATTACCAAACACATCATTTTTATAGCAATTTGGAACTTTTCTAAAAATATGATGTTTAAAAAAAATCTAACCGATTGATAGGTTTAGGGATATTTATTCTGGTGGCCAAATTGTCAGTATAAATCATACTTAGCAGAAAAGTTAATAGTATATAATGATATATCTAAATATCATACTGATAATTTACCAATTATTTGTTTCTCAATACAATTTTCTTTAGCTTTGCATATATAAAGCATATTATAAATTGTTATAAAATCTGATGCCAATAACTTCATAAAAGTCTGTAGATAGATGAGAATAAATCGTAGGTTTACTAGGTCATAAGCAAAATTAGGTCTTTTATACTTGCTGATTCAAAGTCAACCCATCTAGCAATTAGATATTCATTAGAAATGAGTTTCTAATTAGTGTTACCTATAAAATAAAAGTTCCAGAATTAATCTAGGATGATTAGATGATTGTTGAGAATGTAATATACAGTCTTCCATCAATAGAGAGAGTCACGAGTGTTTTGGTTCCATGGTTCATTCTTACCACAGAATTAACAAATATAATCAATCTTTTTGTTTGTTTATTATTTTAGTATCGTTTGATAAAGATTAGATAATAAATAAAATTTTAGTTACAAATATATATTAAATTCTTAAATAGAATGTTTAAATATTGCATAAGATTACGTAGACTTTGCTAGCGATATCAGAAATGGTGTTAGAAAGATAAAGATATATTTTCTATGTATTCCAAAAATAGAAGATGTCATAATTAGATTTTTTAAAATGATTTTTATATATGTACATAAAAATAGTAATGCAAATTTGAAAAATGTTTTATTAATAAAAACTCTTAGTGTAATATAAAACTTGTATAATTTCGTTTGTTTGGTCGTTAATCACATTAAATTATTAAAATTTTACAAATAAAGAATATAATTTTTCACTTTTTAAATTACTAATTCGAAGAAGATAAAGGGTGTCAAAGAAAAAATTTGCTCCGGGTGCTAAACACTCTAGATATTCCAATAAATACTATTAATATGAACCTTATATGAAAGAATTAAATAGAACATCAAGATCTTCTACATGTATTTTAAAAAATTCTTCCAAAATTATTTCTTATTTAAAATACAATCCTGCGTTTGCAATACTAATAGTCCAATTAACGTCCATCAATCACTAAATTGATTTATCTAGGCTTTGCAGCAGATAAAAGATTAAAAGATGGCATTATATTTAAATAATACTCAAATTCATAGTACTAAAATAATAAAGCTGTTTACAAACATTTTTATTATTATTTAAGGTAAAATTAAATTTTATTACAAAGTAAATAAATAATTAACAATTACTAAAGTAATATAGGATGAAAAGTTCTAAAAGAAAATTTTAAAATGACGCATATAAAACGTCAAATTTCACTCACCCACGTCAAAACGATTAAATTATACAAAGCACTCAAAATTTTATTTTACTAATATATATAATTTCATTTTAATGTGAAAATAAAGTAGGCGATCTAATATGTTTATATTGAATTTAAAAGGGAATTAATTGAACTTCGTCGGCAACACTTCAAAAGAATTTAACTGTCATGGTTAAAACATTTCATTTTCTACGCTATAACAATACAAATCGTATTTGTCGATTTCTTTGATATGTCTTGAAATTTAAATGCATTTTTAAAAAATATATATATCCTTTTTTACATTTAATTCAATTACTTTTATTTTTTATTTAAAAAAAAAAAGCAATACATGTACACGCATTCCCATCCATCCCTATATATCGACGTACATATATATATATATGCAGATGCTAAAATGGTTTTTTGTAAATAATTAAATGGATAGAATTGTAATAACTAGCTAATATAGTTGAGATGAAGTTTTTTGTTGTATGATAGGAAATTCTGAATTCAATAATTCCATTTCTCTGAATATTGTATAACATATGCATAAACCAAATGATCAATTTAATAAATTTATCTATAAATAGATTCTTTTGCAAAGAATGCAATCATTTTCTGTTTGCTTAGTCAATCAGATGGCAATTTATTATTCATGATATTTTACCAGGTGATAAATTTTGAGTAGATAAACTTAAGCAACTCATATAGTTTATATAGTCTTAGATAAATCCAAACTTTTCAAGCTTCTTCAACATTTTGCCTTAGTAGTAATCAGTAATCTTCGGTTTATATTTTGACTTATGTATTAGATTATTGTTACACTTATTTATGTATTTAAATAATTTAAACATTGAGGTAGTGCGAACTCACTACCCAAAACCAAATAGTTCCACGAATGGACATATTTTAGCACTAAAAGTTTATTCATCAGATTTTGTATAGAATTTATATTCTGAAGTAAAAGAGATTTACAAATAAAATTATAGCTGTTCAAATCTTAATCAGATTTTTTGTTAGTGTGATTTGACTTTAATGGATTCTACACTTAGATTCAATTAGTTCAGGACAAGTTAATTCTACCAAGAATCTTCTGTAAAATCAGTCTGTCCAAAGTAAAAAAATATTGATCTGATAACTGAGATCTCACTAATTCAATGTTTTGCCAATAGTTACATTTCTAAATATAAAAGTGGCTTACTCAAAAGGAATGATATATGTGAAATCAATCTCACAATGGAAATACAAAACAGCATGTAATGATAAATAGTAATCTTTAAATATCCTACTTTAGGGCAAAAACCGCTCCAACTGATTCTCATGAAAAAACAGTGAAAGAGAAAGCTTCACTAATTAAGCTTTCTGTGTAAAATGTTTTAAAAAATTTTTCATTTTTGTTTTACCCTCTAGCTAAAAGTATCTAGATACCATTTATTGTCCAATATTGGATAATAAATTTAGGACTTGACTGAAATATTAAAAATAAAAGTTTTTTCCAGCTCAGATTTGGATACAGGTCATGAACATGGCAGGCAAATAAAATAAGCAGTGCATTATAAAGTCCTAACCAATACATTATTTAGATAGACAAAAAGATATAAACATATGGTCTTGTATGGAAGTTATGACATTAATCCAGATAAAACAATTGATACATGGAATATATGACATTTGAAAATGCTTCCAAGCATCATTCAATTACATAACATTCAGATTTGATGGATGAAAGATCTCAACAAATGGCTGTTTAAATAGTACTTAGATATTTTTAAGGCACTATTGGATATGCAATCAGTAGAATTGCTATTACTCAAAAAAAGCATTTAAAAAAAGGATTCATACATCATTCTAACACTATTCTAAAAATAAGTATTAAAAGTAATATCTATAGTAAGTTATAAAAACTAATAAATTACCTGATACAGAAATTAGGGTGTCATTTTCAGAATGGATAATTTATTCAAGTGACTAACATAATTCATTGCTGAATACACCATTGTTCCATTATGTTTATCACACATGTCTATTATCATGAATATTCTCCAACAGATTTGTAATATTTTTAATCACTAAAAATTGTCTTTACCAATTTGTGGTGTATCTTCTAACTGTTGATGAGAGTATATAATATCAAAAATACTATCCATATAATGTATTCATGTCTGCCAGATGATTAATATGCTAAGACTGAGATAAATTCTCTTAGGGTGCATCAGTTCTTCTATAATGGCTTCTGGTGCCTTTCATTATTTTTGCATTTTTATGCATATGAATTAGAATTTAATGCATGGAATAATCATATAGACTTATAATGATATTTTTATAAAACATTATGGATCAACGGAATTGGCTTTTATAAGACATCATCTTAATTACAAACATTATATTATCTTTGCTTACATATTTTGCTATCAAATAGTAATTTTCTTTCAATTTTATTATATTTATGCCATCTGGAATAAACTATATAATTATGCAGGCAAATTGGCTTGGATTGAAAAAATTTACAGTTTTTCCATTTCAGCTGGTAAATGACTGTTAAAAAGTAAAGAACATAACATCCAAAAGATCCAAATACACTATTCAAAATCCAAAAGTTCTTCAGTACTAAAAGCCTTAAGTCAGAAACTAGTTTAGGAATATTTGGATAGGATAGTACTAAATAAGGATTTATTAAGCAATACCATCTGATGTGTATTGATTACTAAAGCTTATATATATATATATATATATATATAAGCTTTATATTTTCTTTCTAATTTCATTATATATATATATATATATATATATATAATGAAATTAGAAAGAAAATTGTTAATAGATTGTCAATAAAATTGATATTATATGTTCTGTAGCAGAAATAAATTATCAGTTTTGGTAATATAAAATCCCACCTACTGAAGAATTTCTTTAAAAAAAATATGGTCAATAATAGAAAACTGCTATCAATCATTAATATTTGATTATCAATTATAATATAGAGTTTATTTTAATTAATACGATTTATTTTAATAACTTAATGTATATGAGTATAGACTTTCACATGACCCATCACTCTCCACTCTATCTCATAACACTGATACACTTGAATGCATATATGTCGAAAAGATAAATAATCACCAATACACATTTCATGCTAAACTAGCAATCATCAGTTGATCCAGATTATCATCTCTGCACATATATGCAATAAGTTCTCAGATATATATTAAGATAGCCAATCTTCTTACTTTAATGGACAGGCTTCAATCCACTCCACACTCCAACTCTTCAACCATCCATCCAATTGAAAATCTGATGCTGGAACACTCAAAGGCCACCCTGAAGCCGAGACTCTTGACACATCCATGTTGACCTAAAGTCAATCTGATCTCTCATGTACAGGACATAATTAATCTAATACATATACAAGGTATGGGCAGACACCTCTACTATGCAATAACTGATATATAGGCCTATTATATACCTGTAATATATAAGATATATGACACAGACTTTTACATGACCCACCACTCTCGATGGATGGATGGTTGAAGAGTTGGAGTGTGTAGTGAATTGAAGCCTGTCCATTAAAGTATAAAGATTGGCTATCTTAATATATATCTGAGCACTTATTGCATATATGTGTAGAGATGATAATCTGGACCAACTGATGATTGCTGTTTTAGCATAAAATATGTCTATTGATGATTATTTATCTTTTCGACATATATGTGATCAAGTGTATCAGTGTTATGAGATAGAGTAGAGAGTGGTGGGTCATGTGAAAGTCTGTGCTCATATACATTATATATTACATATATTGATACAGGTATATAATAAGCCTGTATATCAGTTATTTAATAACTTAACTACATTTCAAAAATAATATAAATTTGTGATAATGATAACATGCAATATTCTTAGATAAAATACTTTTGATTTTTTAAATTATTGTCATTATCAATTAAACTTATATAGGAAGGAAACAGAAAATGCGATGTTATTTTTCAAGCACTGTGTGTTCCAATGTTATTGTATTTGTTATTTATTATAAAATTGTGTGTTTCAATATATATTACAAAATCTGGAATTATAAGAATCATTCCATAACTTTTTTCTGTTTTCCATTTTTATGTATTATTATAGTTATGTTTAAATCATAAATAAATTTAAAGTTGTAAGATTTTTTATAGTCAAAAAAATAACTGAAGCAGTCCATAATTATTTACTGCATGATTATAAAATAGCTAGTGTTCAATACATGCTTTCCTAATGAATATTTTGATTTGTTTGATGCTATATGATTTATTGCATTTACATATAACTTGCTATTATATATATATATGTGTGTGGGGGGGGTGTATTTAAATATTTTATTATGTGAAAATATCTGTTATATATATATATGATGAATTACATATTTTTATGAGTTTTTAATTTGATAAAAAATGAAATAAACAGAAATAACTTTTCTTTCTGATACTTCCTGGAAACCATCGATTACTACATGACAATCCTAAGACTAAATAAATTTTCTCTATTGACTTATATAATAACTCTTTTGTTTTGAGTTTTAGTAAAGTAAAAGCAGTCCACTTTTATTTTAAACCCAAGTTGTTCTAAGGGTTTAAATCTAGAAAGTTATTTTTATGTATGAGAATGCAGAAGACTAACATCTTTCTTGACATTCTTCAAATAATAATTAATCTTCTCTAGAGAGTTGCGTATATAGAATTAAATATTTTCAAAGATTTCTAATTTGATAAAAAATAGAAATAAAAAAATTATATTTATAACAACAGAAATACCATCAATTACCAATTGACAAATCTAAGAATAATCATGGTTTCTCTATTAACTTATACAATAGCTCTCATATCTATAAACATAGCTTTCTGGATTTAAATGTTTATAACAATTAGAATTAGAAGTAAACGATGACACTTTTTATTTTACTAAAACCCAAAACATGAACTACTATATAAGTTTATAGAAAAAACTTGTCTAGTCTCAGGATTGTCAATTAGTAATTGATGGTTTTCTGGCAACCTCAAAAAATAAAATTATCTCTGTTTACATGAATACATTCATTCTATTTCTATTTTTTATCAAATTAAAAATCCATGAAAATATTTAATTCAACATATACACTTCTCTAGAGAAGATTAACCCTCAAATAATTATGACAATATTTCACCATTTGACATAAGTATTGTTGTCTCTGTTAATTGTTTCAGCTTTAAAACATCCTCTTGCCACCAATTTTAATGTTATTGTGGCAGTTTCAATTTCAATTAAACAGCAAAATTATGAATTAAAATACACTTCAGATTTTAGTAATAAAACAAATCAAGAGATGAAAACATTTTAATTTCAAATTAATTTAAAACAATCAGATCATTGCTTTTTTATCATTTTCATGCATTTTTGATGCATTTTTTTCTTTTGTCTGCTCAAGAGTGCATTTGATTAATATGAGTATTCTCTTCCTTTATTTTGATTTTGAAAATCAATATATATTTTTCATGTTTTCTTTACACATTTATTATTTTTTCCACAAAATATTGTGATAATATTTATATATTTATAGGAATAATGTGATTAGAAATAGACTTTCTTCAAAAATAATTAAATTTAGAAGATTGTAAATAAAGAGATATCAGTAACATATGGCTGCAATTTGTGATTGGTGAGAAATATTGCTTTTGCTTTAGCCTAGAAGAATTAATTATTCTTGTCATATTTAAAAAATTATAAAAAAAATTTGAACTCATATATGATATTTTAATAGTTTTTGGGTATAAAAACAAAAATTCATTCAGGTGTTAAAAATTAATTTGAAATAATTCTGATTTTTCAAATTCAATTTTGTTACAGCTACCCAAAGATGGAAACATCATTATTCTCAAATATATTTTAGTTTACTATTTTCTTTTCATTTTTGAAAAATTAAAATAAAACTTTTAAGAATAATTTTTGTTTGTAATGTATTGTGACAGTCAGTTTTAAATGACTGCCACAAAGTTGACCGCAAGCATTAGTTGCAGTCCAAACAAATGTACGTATTATAATAAAAAGAGTGGTCTGTGCAGGTATATTTCTCTGTTGCTTACACACACACTATATTTAAAATAAATAGGATGAATGGTGATAATACGCCTATAAATAAACAAATGCGGACACCACATATAAATATGTATTTTGCTGTTAATAAATGCTATATGTTTTTTATTTATGATATGAATAAATATGGCAGAGGGTTAAAGAAATTCTTATGGGAAACTGAAATGTATTTGCAAATAACCCAACAGTAAACATATTTTATTTTGATTTGATTTTATTTTAGATTCTCAAATGTTGTATTTTTTTTTCTGTTGCTTGTTGAATATTCTTTTTGGAAAACTCAAAAACAATTTCTATGTGACAACAAGTATACAGTTTTATTTTTTATTTTTATTTTACAACTTAATGTTCATGACCGCAGGCAAGCCAATGACCTCTTTCTTTTATCGTATAATGTTTTTGGAAAACAAGTGTAGAAATTGTATCAGTGGTTATTCAGCTTGACACCTATTCAAAATTATTTAATTAGATAAATGTAATTTTACTTTATTGTTTAAAGAAATCAAGGGATTGGAATTTAAATGGTCTGTGAAATTCTGAAATTAATTAAAAGATAGCTAAAATTAAATCCATTGTTTGGACTTGTTTAATTAAAAACAGAAATGTAAAAGCAATAACTTGTGGAGGGGATGAGAGAATACACCATGTAATGGGGGGGGATATATAAAGGCTGATCAGGTGAAATTGAATGAGTTAGCTGGGTTACATTGGTTGATACTCACATGAGCACTCTTACCCATTAGCAGTATAGTTTCCAGAGTGTACTGACAAAAAAGGAAAAAAGAATTATGAGCGTAAAAACTATTTATTCGGAATGCTGAACGTATTTTAAAAGGCGCAGACCAAGAAATATGCTATTCATTGACTGAAAAAGAAAAATACAATTGAAATTTAAGCTAAGGTTTTATATCGCAAAGAAAATGGAATCAAGATTTATTCGTGATACCGCAATGGACATGGAGTAGAAAACCAAGTCGGTACATTCGCACAGCTCGGAGTCCTACATAGCCATCCAGTGATGTGACTTTCTATTTCTGAAAGTGTAGCTGCTATGGACAATTTGCCAACCTCCATATAGGCCCTGTGAAGTAATCACCTGCACAGCAGATATATATCGCCCTCAAAATCATAGCCCGGAGAAGAATGAAGACTTCGGGAAGTATTATTTATGTTTTTATATATATATTTTTTATGTCTTATTATGAGTAATTCGTCATTTGATTTAAATTGCTATTATTAAATGAGCCAATGAATTGCGTAATTCAGTCATAAATATTTTGTTTGTAATTTTAACGTAAAGCTTCACGTAATTCATTGGAGTATCTAAATAAATTATGAAAGAATCGATAAAGTAAATATGAAATATTTCAAAATAGTTAAATAGAAATAATTGGGTGGTTTGGTCATTGGATGTATGTGTTTCTCTTTGAAATAATAGAAAATTTATTCTATCCGCTAAATGCAGGATTGTTTTTATAAGGAATAAAAGTATGTAAGACAGTGTTCCAAATAATTATTATTGTCCGCTATGGGCAGGACTCATATTATGGAACTTTTAAGATTAAAATGGTAGTTTAGCATGAGTTTGTTCCCCCAGTAAATTTATTCCATCCGCTAAGTGCAGGATTGTTTTCATAAGGAATAAAAGTGTGTACGAAAGTGTTCCAAATAATTATTATTGTCCGCCACATGCAGGACTCAGATTATGGAACACTTAAGATTCTACTATCATTAACTCGTGGCTAACTCATTTTTTTTGTATTATTATGAAACACGTACATACCATGGCCAATACACATTGTTTTATAAGAAATTTTGTTTTGAGTTTAAAGTGTAAGCAGGGGAGAATTTCAGACCATTCCTTTCCCATTCATGAAACTTTAAAATTTATTATACACTTGAATTTTAATTACTATCGTTTATGTGTGTGTTTATTATTTTGTAAATATTTATATAATCATAGAGGGCTTAATAAATTTAATATCTAATTTTAAAGTATGGAGTTGTGCTGTGTATTTGATAATGATATTAGTGTTTGACCTTTTCTGTTAACGAAGCAACAAACCACCATCCCGAGATCATGAGTTGATTGAGCTAGTCAGGGATTAAACTTACCGGGATCAGGAATCATTCGTTAGGCATTCACTTTCTATTGATTTTTTATAAGAGATTATAGCTCTTTACTTATTACATGATCATATCCCTTAGGCAGGGGAGCAATCTCTTTCTTAAGGTGGCGTGTAAAGGTTGCAGTAAATGAACCTTTCAAAGGTGTGATTATAGTAATGTATATTTTGGATGCCTTTGAATATTTCTTAATTGCTGCTCGATCTCAGAAAACGCATGTCATGCTCAATGCGGTATAGAGAGAGCTAGCGACCGTTACAGTATATATTAAATGAATATTTAGAAATTTTTGAAAATATAATCAAAAATAAAGGTAAAATTGATCAAATTAAAGTTTGGCATTTACTCCAACTATGAAATTTAATTGTAAAAATAGTTTAAAGGATTAATTATTAAATTGCAGGATGTCAGAAAAGATGCTTGTCTTTGCAAGTTCACCCCTATAAAAATTGTTTTCTCAGCTTAAATCCTTAGAACAAATTGGGTATGAAGTAAAAGAGAACCTCTTTTATTTTACTAAAACTAAAAGAAAAGATCTATTGTATTGGTTAATATAGATCGATGTTTAGCCCAAGTTTTTTAATAAATAATTGATAGTTTTCTGGCAGCAACAAAAGATTATGTGATCTCTATTTACATAGATATAATCTCTTTATTTTTATTCTTTTATCAAATGAAAATTCCATGAAGATATTTATTTCAACATACAACTTTCAAGAGATTAATTATTGTTTGTAGAATGTTAAGGAAGAAGTTAGATCTTTTGTATTCTTTCATCTATAAAAATTTTCTTTCTGTGGTTAAATCATCATAATAACTTGAGTTTAATGAAAAAGAAGACCCCTTTTACTTTACTAAAACCCAAAAGAAAAGAGCTATTGCATAGGTGTTTAGAGAAAACTTATTTATCCTTAGGATTGTCAATTAGTAATTAATGGTTGCCTGACAATATCCAAAGGTAAAGTTATCTGTTTGCATGGAAATAATCTTTTTATTTTTATTTTTTATCAAATTAAAAATCCATAAAAATATTTAATTTAACATATACAACTCTCTGAAGAAGATTAATTATTATTTGCAGGTTAATAGAGAAAATTTGTTTAGCTTCAGGACTGTCAATTAATAATTAATCGTTTCCAAGCAACATCAAAAGATGAAATTATCTCTGTATATATATGATACAAACAAAAGAACCCTGGAGTAGTCATTAGCAAGTTTTCCTCTCATCTCATAATCTGAGAATCAAATACAAATAAAACAACTTCATGTACCTGAGAATTTCCAAACAAATTTATTTTTTTCTTCTTATAAAGGAAAAATACAAAATCAAAGTTTATTAAAAATAAATTCACTTCATTCCATTCATGGAAATTAAATTGTATATGATCACTATGATTAATTACAACAAATCACTCACATATGTTCTTATATTTGTTATATGTATATACATTTTTGTCCAAATGTGTGCTCAATGTGTTTCATGTTTGTTTAAATTCAGTAGGGTCTAAAAAATGTTCACTTTGTACAAATCATACTTTATTAAAATTTAAGTAACAAACTTTACACACACACACACACACACACACATATATATATATATATATATAATCAAAACTCAGCTTATATTAAGATAGCCAATCTAAAATACATATATTGGTGATTATTTATCTTTTTGACATATGTGTGATCAAGTGCATCAGTGGTGTGAGATAGCAGGGATGGTTGAGAGTCATGTGAAAGTCTGAGTTCAAACCCCTATATATTACATATAAAAGTGCAGGTGTGAAAAAGCCTGTCTTGTAGGGGAAAAAATCATATTTCATAAGAGATGGTAAAACTATTGACTATAACTGTTTATATCATACTTTTAAAATAACAATACTTTGCATATTTTTGTTTTAAAATTATTTTGCTACTTATATATAATAACCCAAAAGAAACTTATTTAGAAAATTACATTTAGTAATTAAAACAGACAAGTCAGTGAATACAAATGCTACAATGAACATTATTACCTAATATTACAGACATGACCAAAATATTTTAAAGCTTTCAAGGATATTAGATATTTTATTAACATTGTTATTTTCTATAATCTTATTCACACTTGCATTTATTTATTTATTTATTTTAAATTTAATAGTAAAAGCATCATACAGCAAGCATTTTTTAAAAATTATTTTTCTGCATATTATTTTTATAACTGCAAAATGTAAGCTTTTTTATGGTTTAGCTGTTATTAAAATCAGATGCAATATAATTTATTGTGTGTTTATTTGTCACGTTTAGCAAGTAATCACAATTTTTTTTAAGAGTTAATGAACTATAAATTTTATTACAGTAATGATTTTGTTTTTATTAAGACCAATCTTATACAATTACATGTACAGTGCCTGATTTAGATCAGAGATGGTCAATGTTTTTTTCATCTATGAATTCACATGAGTTATACAATGTTCACACTATTATATAATGATAGACTACAGAAAAAATTTAAGATCAAATATTATTTATCTTAATGCAATTTTTAACTTTGCATGGATTTTCACCAAATTTCTTTGCTTGATTTAATGTAGTCATTCAGATTAAAGTGGCTTTATTGTGGCATTCTGTAACATTCATTAAAAGTTTTGCATTTTTTATGGTAAAAATTTGAAATAAAATGTATATTAGCATAATAATTATAACTAAAACTGCTGATGTCATTATCATAGAGTAAAAATAACAAGTTTTAAGTGAAAGGTCATTGCACTTAATCAATAAAATACCATATGATTCTATCTTACATCTTGCTGTTTAACAGCATACATTTTTTTCACCATCTCTATGCCACCTACAGCTAGTTTTAATAACTAATTGATGCCTTTTACACCAAGGTAGAAAAATGAAGACTATTCATTTAAATTTTGTAAGATTTATTTATTTATTCATTTTTATGATAGAAGTCCATTTTTTTCATTCATCAACTGACGAATTTGTACATATGAAGGCATCTCTAAGCCTTGAAAAGATTTTTGCTATTCCCCAATCTGAGTTAAAATTATTTTTATAATCCTCCAAGAGATTAATTATTTGGTAGTTGTTATCTTTCACAGCAAAAAATTATGGAAAACTTTGCATTGCTTTTTTTTAAGATATCAAGGATAAGGCTTCCATTCAGGGGTTTTATATTTGATGACTCTCAACTGGGTGATAACTATTTTAGTAATACAAAACCAGTGTTTCCTTTATATCTAATTCATTTGACACATTGCTAAATATCATTTGTTACAAGTATTAAAAATTTCTTAGTTCCATATTCCTAAAAAGCTATTAAGGAATTAAAATAATCTATGAATATAGAAACTGTAAGAAAATCTAAAAATTGTGTTGTCAATTTATTATACCAGAAGGATTATAAACACTATTTACATAGTAATTGTTTATTCACAAAAATGTATCAATTTTACAATATTCAAAGGAAAATATTTTTCAAAAGCCATACTTAGAATGTACTCCGTAATTACCAATATCAAACAAGTTATTCTAAAAATATGAGCATCATTAAAAAGTTGAATCTTCTCCAGGAGAATTATATCAACTTTGCTTACTTTTTTATTTTGCATACTATCTTCAAATTTAATTCTGATATAATTTTAATATTCACTTGAGATAATTTTTAAAGATTTATCTGCGTAGTATAGTTTTAGTTTTCAAATCTATCAGTCTATTTTTGAATAAAATCAAGGAGGGCATTTCATAATTTATTGAATTATTTTAAAGAGTACTGGATATTTTTTCAATTAAAACTTATAATAGTTTACCTTTTTTTTTGCTAATTACTAATCTATATATACGTTCTATAATTTTGTGGGAATAAATCTATTTAATAAAAAACACTTTCCTAATTATTTTTTTCTTTCGAAAAGCACAAATATAAATTGAACTTTAAGTAATTCATTCTAATTGTCATGTTAATTATAATTGTTTGTTTATTTAATTCAGACATCTGTCAAGCTTTTACCAATAACAGATAATTATTAATAAAATAAAATAGTAAAAACATCTCAACCTTTACCCCTGGTGGGACTCGAACCCACAATCCCCGGTTTAGGAGACCGATGCCTTATCCATTAGGCCACAGGGGCAACTGATTGAGAGGAGAGTATTTTTAAAATACATATATTATTGAAGGCAAAATTTTTGATTACAGTATTTCTTAAAAATATTATAAATATTTTTTTAGTATTATAAATTATTAAAGTACTTACATTATGAGTAGAAAATAATATAAATACCTTACTTAGTATTAACTGAAATACAAGCTTATTATATACTTGTATCATATATGTATATATAGGTTATATGAGCACAGACTTTCACACGACCCACCACTCTCCACTCTATCTCATAACACTTGAATACATATATGTTGAAAAGATAAATAATCACCAATATACGTACTTCATGCTAAACCAGCAATTATCAGTTAGTTCAGATTATCATCTCTACACATGTATGCAAGAAGTATTCAGATATATATTAAGATAGCCAATCTGATGGAACACTCAAAGACCACCCTGAGGCCAAGATTATTGTTCACCCATGTTGACCTAAAGGCAGTCTGACCCCTCATGTACAGGACATAATCCATTTAATACATATACGAGGGATGAGCAGACATCTGGCCTTTGAGCGTTCCATCATCAGATTTTCAATTGGATGGACAGTTGAAGATTTGGAGTGTGGATGGATTGAAGCCTGTCCATTAAAATATAAAGATTGGCTATCTTGATATATATCTGAGCATTTATTGCATATATGTGTAGAGATGATAATTTGGACCAACTGATGATTGCTGGTTTAGCAAGAAATATGCATATTGGTGATTATTTATCTTTTTGACATATATGTGTTCAAGGGTATCAGTGTTATGAGATAGAGTGGAGAGTGGTGGGTCATGTGAAAGTCTGTGATCATATACCCCATATATTGCATATATTGATACAGGTATATAATAAGCCTGTATTTGAGTTATTGCATAGTGGAGATGTCTGCCCATCCCTCGTATATGTATTAAATGAATTATATCCTGTGCATTAGGGGTCAGATTGACTTTAGGTCAACATGGGTGTGACAAGATTCTCAGCCTGGCCTCTGAGTGTTCCATCATCAGATTTTCAATTGGATGGATAGTTGAAGAGTTGGAGTGTGGAGTGTATTGAAGTCTGTCCATTAAAGTGTGAAGATTGGCTATCTTAATATATATATGAGCGCTTATTGTATATATGTGTAGAGATGATAATCTGGACCAACTGATGATTTCTGTTTTAGCATGAAATACATATATTGGTGATTATTTATATTTTCAACATATATGTGTTCAAGTGTATCAGTGTTATCAGATAGAGTGGAGAGTGGTGGGTCATGTGAAAGTCTATGCTTATATACCCTTTACTTAGTATTATAAATATACATATTTATTATATATTTACTCGTTATTCATATATATATATATTTTAACGGGCACATACGTATGTTACATTGTTTTTTTTATTAGTAAACATGAAAAGAATAAAAGTTCGCAAATAAAACTTCCTTTTTAAGAATTAAAAATTGAAAATTAATTCTATCTTAAACTCATATATATAAATCGCACAGATGAAAAAAAAAATTATTAAACGAAAACTTTATTAAAGAAAAAGTATTTTAAAACTAAATTTTCAGTAAAGATTTAAAGATAAAAATATATCTTTAAGTTTGAAAACAAATTAATTAATGTTATTGAAAAATGGAAATGATTATTTTAATTAGTCCAAGTGAACAAGCCCTTGGGCATTTAAATGTATAAACAACGGTCAGATAGGAAAACAATAGAAACTTTTAGCAAATGAAAGAAATCCATCGGGAAATTGGACCTCAACGAAAAGGTTTTCACCATCATGACGTAATGTTGAGTTAATCCACAAAATTATTATAAAAGGAAAGGTTTGAAAATAAAAGAATTAATTAGTTATTACGAGAGTACAGATATGTGTTAGTGCGGAGTCGAAGGAGAAGGGATTGAAAAGACGCACTCTTCAATCCCTTCAGTTCTGCTAAAAAAGAAAGAGAAATGACATCGTTTTCTACGTTAAGGACCAGCTCAAGTAAAGACCTCCAGATAAATAAAAACAATGGCTAATTGGATACCAATATCTTCAGTATGGCATGGGAATTCCCGTTCAAAATTACCAACAATGGCAAGCAACTGTAAAGGATAAAGCTGGATATTTTAAAAATCATAAGAACTTTATATTCATTTGAAAACAATAAGAATTCTAAATTCTAAACCTTTTAGTAAATAATACAAATAGAATCCTATTTGACCAACGTAAATTAATGTTAATAATGTTATTTGATGTATTTTTTTTTTATTTAAAATCATTTCCATTTATTTTTTTTGTTCTTTTAAGTTTTTAATATGATTTTTGTTTTTCGTTAGACTAAATTACATAAATGTTAAACTTAAGTCGGGCGTGAATGGCTATATAGATTTGTAAAGTTATATTAGGGGAGGGTAAATCTTAGGTTATTTGTTTCATAGTTGAATTAGGTCAATGGATTGGATATATTGATGTAGTTAGTAGATGTAGTATGAGATCCGCTATGGGCAGGATTGCATATATATGCCACACACCTTCTGTTTGCCTATGGATGGGTTTGTAAGTCGGCAAAGAACCGCAATCCATTCCTATGGAGTTTTTTGTTTATTGTTCTACTCGCCAATAGATGTAGCATTCCTGTTGGTGGAGAGACGATGTCTTCTCTAACTCTACTTACTGTTCAGATGTACATTCCTGACAGTATAGTATTTTGTGTTGTCGTATTTTCATGCTACATTGAATACATAAATGTATCAGATGGATTGATGCCGGTTTGACTGCGAACTTTTTGCCTAAGGTTAAATCAGGGAAGAATATTTTCTTTTCAAATGCAGATCTATGTAGTTTATTCATACTCGACACCCTAAATAAAAATGCATTAAATTTAAGTTGGGTATAGACGTTTGCATGGGTTCATTACCGGTTGATTATGTTTTTGGTTTTCATATTTGATCAAAATATATAGACATTCGGTAAATACTGATACCTTATGGTGAGTATCTAAGATGTATTTATGTCGGATGTCTTTTAAGTTATTGGTGTCAATGCAGTGTCTTATGATGAACACCATTGGGTTTCTTGTATTCCCTATGCAATTGATGGTATCAATGATTTTGTATTTTGATCGTTTATGTTTATTTTGAAATGTTTTTTGACCGTGTAATCTATGTAACCGATCTATACTCAACATTAAAAACACATTTTATAAACCCATCTGTGCGAACTTATAAAAAATTAAAATGTAAACTTATAATATTATAAAAATTAAAATGTAAATTTAAATTCTAAAATCAAGTTAAAATCCAAAGTAAAAGTTATTCTAAAATAATGCTAAATTTTATATATGTGCGTAAATAAATGTTTGTGTGTTAATTACTGGCAGTGGCTTATTTTATTCTTTTTTATATATTCTTAGATAAGAATTTATTATGAAATTTAAATCTCTGCTACTCCCTGAGCTAGTGACAATGGGCTAACAACCGAAATCAAAATTTATAAAAAAAAAAAAAAATTTTTTTTTACTTATGTATCTGCCTACTTTATAAATTTTTCTAGGTTCAAATGCTTAGACAGCACCCTGTAGTGCAGATTACGTTAAGCTCTAATTCTCTGGATCATTACAACTGGCCACCCAACTTGGGCCGATCTATTAATAAAAACCACGTATACCCTGAGTAAATTTCTTTTTTCAAAATGAAATATGTTTATCTGTTTACATAAAGTCGGATACTTTAAATCTTATAAATGCTCTGCCAGAAAAAAATAGCACATATATTAAACATGAGAAAGTATTAATAATATTAAATTGTATTTAATTAAAAAGAAAGTCAAAAGGTTGCAATTAATATGTTTTTTTTTGTTTGTTAATATATATTATGCTTTAACGTGTATAGGTGCGCACAGCCACGTAAGTTTATGATCAAAATGTGGTGCCTTACGATGAGTACCTTTGGGAATTACTTCAGTGTAACCCTATGTATGCATTTCAATCAGTCATAAATAAGTTGGTGGTATTTATAATTGTGCTGCAAATATACACATTTAAACCCATTATTTCTTAAAACATATTTACCTCAATGCAACTTTCTTAAATAAATAATTTATATAATTTGTTTGTCATGCCGTTCATTAGAAATGAAATATAGATAAAATAGAACTCGTGGGGGGAGGAGGTGTAAACGTAGATGGTTCTTAGGAAAGCGATGGTCAACATTTTTCTTTTTTTGTATATAGTCTTTTTGTAAAATTACTAACCGGATGTTTTTGTAAATGTCTTCATTAATCGTGTACCGTAATCACTAACCCTAAGTAAAAAATTTTTTTTTGTTTATTTTTTTTACGCAAGTTTACTAATATGTAATGGGCACATACATACGTTACATTGTTTTTTTATTAGTAAACATGAAAAGAATAAAAGTTCGCAAATAAAACTTCCTTTTTAAGAATTAAAAATTGAAAATTAATTCTATCTTAAACTCGTATATATAAATCGCACAGATGAAAAAAAAATTATTAAATGAAAACTTTATTAAAGAAAAAGTATTTTAAAACTAAATTTTCAGTAAAGATTTAAAGATAAGAATATATCTTTAAGTTTGAAAACAAATTAATTAATGTTATTGAAAAATGGAAATGATTATTTTAATTAGTCCAAGTGAACAAGCCCTTGGGCTATTAAATGTATAAACAATGGTCAGATAGGAAAACAATAGAAACTTTTAGCAAATGAAAGAAATCCATCGGGAAATCGGACCTCAACGAAAAGGTTTTCACCATCATGACGTAATGGTGAGTTAATCCACAAAATTATTATAAAAGGAAAGGTTTGAAAATAAATGAATTAATTAGGTATTATGAGAGTGTAGATATGTGTTAGTGCAGAGTCGAAGTAGAAGGGATTGAAAAGACGCACTCTTCAATCCCTTCAGTTCTTCTAAAAAAGAAAGAGAAATGACATCGTTTTCTATGTTAAGGACCAGCTCAAGTAAAGACCTCCGGATAAATAAAAACAATGGCTAACTGGATACCAATATCTTCAGTACGGTGTGGGAATTCCCATTCAAAATTATCAACAATGGCAAGCAAAGGATAAAGCTGGATGTTTTAAAAATCATAAGAACTTTATATTCATTTGAAAACAATAAGAACTCTAAATTCTAAACCTTTTAGTAAATAATACAAATAGAATCCTATCTGATCAATGTAAATTAATGTTAATAATGTTATTTGATGTATATTTTTTTTAAATCATTTCCATTTTTTTTCTTTGTTCTTTTAAGTTTCTAATATGATTTTTGTTTTTTGTTAGACTAAATTACATAAATGTTAAACTTAAGTCGGGAATGAATGGTTATATAGATTTGTAAAGTTATATTAGGGGAGGGTAAATCTTAGATTATTTATTTCATAGTTGAATTAGGTCAATGGATTGGATATATTGATGTAGTTAGTAGATGTAGTATGAGATCCGCTATGGGAAGGATTGCATATATACGCCACACACCTTCTGTTTGCCTATGGATGGGTTTGTAAGTTGGCAAAGAACCGCAATTCATTCCTATGGAGTTTTTTGTTTATTGTTCTACTCACCAATAGATGTAGCATTCCTGTTGGTGGAGAGACGATGTCTTCTCTAACTCTACTTACTGTTCAAATGTACATTCCTGACAGTATAGTATTTTGTGTTGTCGTATTTTCATGCTACATTGAATACATAAATGTATCAGATGAATTGATGCCGGTTTGACTGCGAACTTTTTGCCTAAGGTTAAATCAGGGAAGAATATTTTCTTTTCAAATGCAGATCTATGTAGTTTATTCATACTCAACACCCTAAATAAAAATGCATTAAATTTAAGTTGGGTATAGACAGATGCTTGCATGAATTCGTTGTCGGTTAATTATGTTTTGGTTTTCATATTTGATCAAAATATATAGACATTCGATAAATAATGATACCTTACGGTGAGTATCTAAAATATATTTATTAGGATGTCTTTTTAGTTATTGGTGTCAATGCGGACATCTTACGATGAATGCTATTGGGTTACTTATAAATTTTCCTCTGCAATTGACAGTATCAATGACTTTGTATTTTGATCGTTTATGTTTATTTTGAAATGTTTTTAACCATGAAATCTATGTAACCGATCTATACTCAACATTATAAAACAAACTTTCATAAATGTATCTGTGTGAACTTAATTAAAATGTAAACTTATAAAATTATAAAAATTAAAATGTAAATTTAAATTCTAAAATCAAATTAAAATCTAAAAAAAACATACTAAAATAATAATGTTAAATTTTATATATATGTGCGTAAATAAATGTTTGTATGTTAATTACTGGCAGTGGCTTATTTTATTCCTTTTTAAAATATTCTTAGATAAGAATTTATGGTAAAATATAAATCTCTGCTGTTCCATTGAGTTAGTGACAATGGGCTAATGCCCAGAATCAAAATATATTAAATCAAAAAAAAAAAAATTTTTTTTTGACTTACGTATCTGCCTACTTTATAAATTTTTCTAGGTTCAAATGCCTAGATGATGCCCTGTAATGCAGACTACGTTAAGCTACCTTTCTCCGGATCGTTATAATATATATATATCAATAAGAGCATATAATGTATATTATCCAAATACTAAATCACCCCACTTGCAATGCACTGTGACTTCTCCTTATTCAAAGTCAGGAATCTCTCAACCACTATACCAGAAAAACCTGTTAGCCACCTTTCTTTTCTTTTCCATTGTCCACTCTAATTCTGCTCCATCCCATTTCCACAACATTATCTTTATCCACTCCATGGCATTTATATCTAGATCCCCCTTATCTTTTTCCAAACCAAACATAAAAACCCAAAAATCCACATTCTGTTTATATTTATTATCCCACAACTTCATTATTTGTATCCTTTTTTTTCGTATTTACATTCAATTAGCAGATGCTTAATATTTTTCACGCCTTTCTTACATAACTTGCAGACTAAATCACACACATTTCTCTATTTATGAGTATATTCCCTTGTTGCTAACGATCCTGTTCAAACCTTAAACAATAGATTACTTTCCTTGCTGTTATTGTAAATTAACTCACACCCAGTATTCTGATTATTTCTATATATATTTAAACTCTTTTTAATCTCCATACTAGTTTGCATCTCTCCAACTCTTCTATCTCTCCAACTCCCTATTCTTTATTAATGCATCTTTTCTTTTATCCCATTCCTTGCCACTATAGCACTCAACAATTGTCCTAACACAATCATCCCATCTTTTGTATAAGTATGCTGACATAAATTTTTTTATCTAAATATTCTGCATACTATACTACCTTTCTCACCCATCTTATTGCCTGTCACATAGTTAAAAAAATCCAGCGCCGCTCTCTGTGAAAGATTTTCATATGTAACATATATATATATATTATGTAATTATGTTTTTATCTTAATTATACAAGGAACTTATTAATCTGTCTTAAGTATATCCAAATATTGAAATATATAAATAATATTATGAATGTGACAAACTATGATAAATTATCCATGTTCTTAATCGAGTGTTATGATATTCTCTCTTGCTTACTTCATCAATATGTTTTCAGACAGAAAACTTAAAATAGAAAACATATTTTATAATATCTAGTATTTATCATCAACATAATTTTCTGTTATTATTAATTTACTGCAGGGTGTCGGTTTCTTTGATCCATAGCGTCTCTTCTTCACAATAGATTAGCAAACTTTCTTATTTCATCCATCCATTCCAAAAGTGGTATTTTTTTAGACTTTTACAATCTTTTAGAATTCTATTTAAAACTTCAACTTTTCATAATATCTTCTATCAATATATCCAGTTCAACTCCATTTCATTTTTTTAATTCTTTCAATAATAACATCCATATGACCATGCGTTATTGAGCGATTGAAAGTTTTTGTATTGCTTTTCATTAAGTGTCCAAGTTTCATATCCATAAGTATGGATTGGTAAAGCACATATATTAAAAAGTTTTCTTTTCAAACACCTAAGCATCATACTTCTTTTTAATAATAAGTTATTGCTACCAAAGAACTCCATTCAAGTTAATTAATCTATTATGTTTCCATGTGTATTAATAAACTGACCAAAGTATTTGCAATTGCTAATTTTTTCTAATTCATAATTATCAATCTTTATTTTATTCTTATATTGAACATTACTTTTGTCCTTCAAATATTTTTATTTAATCTTACTTTTTCTTTTTCATCTTGATAACTCTTACAACATTTCTTAAAACTCTGAAATACTATTTGCAAAAACAATCACATCTTCTGCAAAATCTAGACGATTTAAATAATTTTCATTTATTTTTACTTCCTCCCCCCCCCCCCATTTTAATCCAAAAACTACCTTTTGTAAAACTGCAGCATAAAATTTTGAAGATATGGAATTACCATCACACACTTTTTTTTAATGTTAATCTTCTTAATACTATCATATAAATATTGCTGTTGCATTTAAATATTCCTCAAAATATGGCAATGCTCTGTTCTATATCTTAACGATCATCTTGGAAATACTTATAAAATCAAATGCCATTTTATAAACTCCAAATTCAAAATATAGTAACAACCCATATTAAAATTAGTTATTTTTATGATTCTCTCAATGCTTGTATATAATCCATTGTGCTAAAACCATTTTTAAACTCAACTTGTTCTTTTGTTCGTTAGAATCTAAAATTTTCTGTAGACGACTTATAAAAAAGATTTAGTATAGAACGGATGGAAGATTGATAGATCTATAATTTCTAATATATTCTTTACCATCTTTTTTAAATGTTAATATTTGCTACTATGTTATTTCAATTATCTTTTACATCTTCATAAATCTATTAGTTTTTTGTCCTGTAAAGTTTGGTGCAGTGGTATAGCATTCAACTTGGCTCTCTCAGGTTCGTTGCTCATGTCAGGCACTGCAGCTCCTGAACAATATAAGCCATTAAACCTCTTTTTAACACATTTAGTATAGAGATTTGCAACAATGTTTCTATTTCCTTATTTGATTGTTTTAAATTGTCAATAATAATTTCATTTCTCATTTCTATATATTTAATTGCATGTCTCATATCTTCATTTAAAGTACTTGGAAATTCAAAAGTTATAGGAATTCTAGGAAATATTATGTTTTCTTGCTTCTTATTACATATATATTTTTATTAGATTTCTGCTACTTATTTCACATATACATTTTATACATTTCTTCCACACATCTCTCTTTTCAATAAAGCATTTTTTTATTGCTGAAACATCTTTTTTTTAATACCAAGATGTTTTATACTTTTAAGACTTTTATTCTCTTCTATAACTGTTGTTGTCAATTCGCAAATATATTTTCTTATATCATTTTTAATTCTTTTTTACCATTTCATCAAATTTAAATATTCAATTTTTTTTTAATGTATCGTTTTTAAAAGTTTTCATATCTCTTTTTTACTTTATACATTGTCTTATCTCAATAATAAATTTATTGTAGGGTTTTTTTATTCCAGCTATCTTTCTCGCAAATTTTTATAGAGTATCAAATATCTTCTTATTGATTTCACTAGACCTAAACTATCTTCAAAGTCTGTTAATATATTAAAACGTTTTGCAAATTATGATTTAAATTCAATGGAGTATTTTTAGAGTTTAGTAATACCAATTGTTAATATTTTCTTTATTAATCAGCCTAGTTTTATATTAAGGCATATCTTACATCCTACTAATCAATTAGCACTTTCACTACTATTAGGAACCATTTTGAAATACATATGGCCAATTTTACTTAGCATTTATTTCAAAGAACAAATATATAATATAGTTTTTCATTTTTAAAAAACACAAATCTATGTTAACTTTCAACTTTATTACCATAACCAAATTCAATCCCAGAACTTTCATCTTTCAATGATTTACCAATTATAACATTAAAGTGTTTGGTGATCATTTTATGATAATGTTGAATCTGATAAAAGTATTTTAAACTTCTATGTAAGCTCTCCTCTACTTTTCATCACAATGAGAATTTGTCAGGGTATGCACCTGAATGGCATTTGGTATCTTCCATTAAGTTGAATAATTAATCTTGCCATTATGTCTGATATGTGCCAACAATCTGTACAAAGTTGTTATTTCACTTTCCAATTTATAATGAATCCCAATCCCTTTGTGCTTCAAGGTATATATATATCTTTGTTGTAAAGTATATGCCTATTTTTTAAAATAAACTCTCTTCATCTCCCAAAGTCTAATAATATCATTTAATATTATATGATTCTTCCAATTTGAGCAATCTTCCTTCATTTAAAAATAAGATATAGTTGTAGGTATCAAAATAAAAAGTCATCAAATAGCAACCTGAATCTGCAATCAAGTGATCATTAGCATTCTCTATCTTTGCTCACTCTCTGGTGTGTTATTTGACAACTTTATAGCCTCCTGGGATAAACACTATAATTTTGCTTTGTCTTTCATGGGTGAATAATTCATTCACACACATTGATCTTGCTTTCAATAAAACTCAAGTTATATTTCAGTTGAAAATGGTCAGACAATTGAGATCTTGAATTCGAGATTAAAAAGACAATAAACTCACCAGCTGATTGATGCATATTGATTAGAAGCTTATTCATGTTTGTTTATTATATAAATAATCCTATAATAATAACAGCTGCAATGACAAGAGAACATATAATGTTCATTAGGAATTTTTCCTAATCAGTTTCTTTAATAGAGGAATCACAGGTCTACTTCCATTTAACAGCAATCTTTTTAGCCACCATATATGATATAATGTAATATTGAATGATGTATATGCTGTAACGACAGCCTGAAAAGTTGTTTTTGATTAATAAACTTATTCTTGCTATGAATATGAGGACGCTATAAATTATCCAAATAACAAGCTTCTCTATAGTTGCATATAAGCGCACTTATTTCATTTATTACATTCTGTATAGAAAAACTATAAACAGTTAGCTCATTACATCCTTGAAAAGATATCTACTTTTTTAAACGAAGTAGTTTTAAATCTTAATAATATCTAAACTCAGAATTTACTATTGACCTTATATCTATGACCTCTCAACCACTATAAAATGTAATTCGATATTGCTGTCATTCTTGATGTTAGAGCTTTAGCATTCATAATGAATATCATATTTTTGAATTTAAAAAAATACTATGAATATTACACTAAATTCATCAATTAAATAATCCATGGCTAATGGTTATAAAATTATTTTCCTATTTAATCTCTATATAAACTACAAACTAAATCTGTTACTGACATCCCCTGTATCTCTAAATACATTCAATACTTGATTGTGGAAAAAAAAGAGGGGGGAGGCATATTGATGTTTTTGAACTGTGATATTGATAAATATTTATGTGAGTTCCCATAAATAGAAAGAAAATGACATATGGACAAAGTAATTATTCCATATATTAGACTTTAGGTTCAGTGTCTGCAGAAATATATCATCTCAAAAATCAGTGAACAATTAAAACAATTTTTCCATTGTTGTTTTATATACTACATACTGATACACTTTAGGATCCTTATCTTCTAACTAATAATAATTAAGATCTATTTATCAACCAGAACTGGACATCTGATTGGATTTGCTAAGAACTATTAACTACAAAAAATTTAAAGCCTACTTGTGATTTTAAAAAAATACCAAGATTCACCCATGTTAGACTTAAACCATAAGTCTATGCATGGATGTGCTAACCATTAGGCAACAAGGTCCTTCTTGATAACAAATTTTGAAGTAAAAGTGAAGTAGGATTTATTATAGATAACAGGTGGGAAAACAACATTGTGAGAATGATAATTTACCAGATAGAGTATGAAGATTAATTATTTAATTTTATAAAGATGCCAAATGCTGATTATTAAAGTTCATGCCTCAGTAGACAAATAGGGAGTGCTATATGTATGATCAGTAGGTTCTAATCAATTCAGTTTCTATCATTATATTCAATTCATGTAAATTTGCTCAAACAACATCTAATATAAAGTACTGTTAAATTATTTTATAAATAGCTGTCTTTTTTTTTTTCTCCATCATTAAAATTGTCTCTTTTTTTTTTTTTTTGACATTGGTTGTATTTTTAAACTGGTATGCACAGGATAGTTTTCTTCATTACCAAACCTCATTTAGGATCTCTTATTTTAAGAAGATATTTCAAACCCTTTTTATCCAAAATTATAAATTTTTTATTATTTTTCCCGTTCAACTATTATTGCACTACAAATTCTGAAAAATTGCATGTGAAAATTAACTTTAAAAAATTATTTTATTTTTATAACTACTGTACATATTTTTATGTGATTAAACTAATAAACAGGGCTTTCTATCATAGAGGCTCATTCATAGTCATCTACCTAACAATCTAATAATAGTCAGAAAAGATTTCAACTTAATTCAGGCTGATAGTGTCCATGCTAGGCTATAAAAAAAAAAAAATCTGATTATAGTACGATGTAGCTTATTGATTAGAAAGTATACTTCATACAGGTCCTAAACTCAATATTTAGCTTTATCTTTTTAAAAAAAAAATAGTATATCATTAAAATATTTCCAACATAGCTCATTTTTATTTGTTTTCTGATCGGTTATAAAAATTTCATTTTTTTTTATTCTATAAGTAAACTATAAATCAATTCTAACACGTTTGTAAGTAGATAAATTTACTTTATAAATACAAAACTTCAAATTTTTTTAATTTTATTTTTACAGAAACATCACAAAAATGAGCGGCCATTTTGTCCGAGCAAAATAAAACAAAGAACTATATACAAATTGAACACATTTGTGTAAGTTAAAATGAATCAGTCATTTACCTTAAATTCAACAGGCGTATTAGACGCGACTCTTAACTTTTATGTCATCATGATATCATTCCCATATTAACAACTGTCATTTGTAAATAAACAGTTAATGACTATTTTTATCAAATGATTTTCATTTGATAATATTTTATTACAATTTAATCACTTACGTCATTTTCTCTTCTTTTTTTTAGCCGGCCAATATATTATTTGACATATGTAGTACAAATATGAGATTGTAACAAGATCACTCGAAATAGATTTGGGAAAATCGCATGAGAATTAATAATTACTAGAGCTTTTCTTTTCTAACAATATAGAAATTAGCAATTTATTATAATGAATTTATTACGTTCAATTCTCTGCCCAAAGGCAAGTGGAAATAATGATGCAATAAGGTAAAACAACCAAATAGTTATAACACTTGATCATCATTAATGGCAGATGCAAATAAATACAATAAATATTACTTGCCAAATATATATATGTAAAGACAGTAATTTTATAAAAGCAATTGTTTCAACACTTATCGTACATGATAGGTGAACATTCATAGAGCCTAATTTCAGCCATAGCTCACAATTATATTCATCCTTATGAGAATTTGTTTTAAAAATAAAAAATCATAAAATTTTAAAAAATGTCATGAGTATGTTATTTCAGTAATAATTCATTGTGGAATTGTCAAAAGTTCCATATTTAAAATATCATCAAGGGTAAAAGAAGGAAGAAACACCATCTGGAATTTAATTAACCTGACTAGTATTATCTTCTCATTCTCTTTTTCTGTAGAGGAGGCTGAAAAGTTTTCTTTAACGGACTATTTAAATTGTTTTATCATACTGAAAAGTTTTCTTTATCTGTGGAGGGACTATTTAAAAGACTGTTTCATCATTTACTTGATCAATAATAGTGTTTTGTTTTGTTTTTACAATTCCAATTAGTTATTACTGCATACTGTAACCAATTTTATTGTTACATTGTCCAAGCATTTAGAAACTTAGGCAAAATATAAATTGAGAATTTTTTTTATTTTATATAACTATTAATTTAAATATAGGGGATTTGAATTCAAACTTTCAAGCCATTTCAATCATCCGCACTATCTCATACTACTGATACACATGACTACATACATGCAAAAAAGATAAATAATCACCGATATACATATTTTGTGCTGAACCAGCACTCATCAGTTGGTCTAGATTATAATCTCCCATACATATATACAATCAGTGCTCAGTTATATTAAGATAGCAAATCATTATACTTCAATGGACAGTTTTCAATCTACTCCAACCTCCAACTCTTCAACCATCCATACCATTGAAAATCTGATGATAGAACTCCCAAATCCCATGCTGATGCCAATTTAAAAATTCTATCATCAGATTTTTAATGGTATGGATGGCTAAAGAATTGGAGATTGGAATAGAATGAAGCCTGTCCATTGAAGTATATGGATTTGCTATCTTAATATAAACTGATCACTGATTGTATATATGTATGGAAGATGATAATCTGAACCAACTCATGAGTGCTGGTTTAGCACGAAATATGTATATTGGTGATTATTTATCTTTTCTGTATGTATGTAGTCATGAGTACTAGTAGTATGAGATAGTGTGGATGGTTGAAGTGGTTTGAAAGTCTGAATTTAAATCCCCTATATTTACAATTGGGCTCCAGGTATAAGAGTGCCTGGTATTTCAAATCTTAAATATTAATTTAATAATTAAATCCAAAAATATACACTTTAACAACATTATTTAACAATATATACAATATTATGTTTAACAATATATATTCTCCATACTATTATTGGTATCAATTATAATCAATATCTACATTCGATTTTATATTTAATTAATGCTTTGAAACACTGCATGAGCTATTGAAATAATAATGGGATAACTGATTGATAAATTTAAGATTCAACCTATTTTATGATAATATATCGGTAATTTTTTTAATAAAATAGAAGTGAAAATAAAATCTGTAAATGAAACATTTTCTTGCCTTACGTTAATACTTTTTTATTTTTTACAAATTAATTTGAAAATAAACTTTGTGTTATTTATTTATAGCTTTACTGTTTGTTTGTTTGTTTTTAAACTTTTTACAAAAAAAAATTGAAAAATAATTATTGTGAGTACCTATATAGTCAAGTTTCCACATTCAACTTCACATTTAACATTGGTGAACACAACTTTTTTCTAGCCTTTCTTCGGGATGTTCATTCAATTTATCGACACTAATAAACACACAAAATAGTTTTTATCTTAATCTTTTTATTTAATGTTACAAAACCGGTCCATTATTTTTATTTTTATTGTTTTATTAATTCTTAGTATTCACACTTACAATTGACTTTTTTCTCACTTTTTCAAAACCAAATATATTGGTACTCTATTATTTGTATATTTGTTATTGAAGGCCAAATGACAGCATAATACAATATAAATAGATAAATAGACAGATATATAGATAGATAGATACATAGATAGGGAGGGAAACATGTATATGGGTGTATGTATATTTAAAGTTTTATTCTAATGTTACATTATTCATGTATTTAATGTTTCATTTGTTTTAATTTTTTAATCATGTTTACGTTATTATACTATTAATTTTAATATTTGTTAAAGTCTAAATGTATTTTTTTCATGTATTATACAAAAAATTTTGTTAATTCTCATGTTAATTTAGTAATTTTTTTTTGTCAAATATTAATATTCGCTCAATTGTAAATGCTATCCCCCCCCACCTCTTAACATAATATCCATAGTGTTTTGATTTTAATATTTGCTAATTAATATTTTGTAAGATGCTAATAATTTGTTTATATGTATTTTTATCTGGGTTTAGTAATTCATTTTGTCATCAAACTTATACTGTTTTTTGTTTGTTTAGTAATTGATTTGGGAAACAAAATACCAGGAACAATTTTATAGTTTATATCTATAAAATCTCTAGTTGTTGTTGTTGTTTTTTTAATTTTCAATGAAATTTGAAGGTTTTTCTTTGAACTGGTCAAAATGTCGGAAACTTTGTTATTAATTTTTGGGGTATTATTTAAGATTGTTTTGTTTTTTTTTGCCTGTTGTGTCAACAATGATGTAGAGATCATTCAAAACCAGTATCTTTAATAACACACCATTTAACAATATTTATAACATATGTTCAACAATATACATTTTTCATATTATTATTGATACCATTATAATCAGGTATCATACATTTAATTTTATGTTCAATTAATGCTTTTAATTTTCTGGTTACTTATTGCAGCTTGTCACAAAATATTGAGGTGACACTGGTGTACTACAGCTTTAAATTGGGTTTTTCAGTGTGTTTTACAGTTATTTATAAACATTTTTTGCTAAAAGTTGAATTAACATACTCTGTGAACTAGTGGTACACTAAGAGTGACCTACATATTATAAGATGAATACCCAGCAAGCTACACATTTCTGATTGGGGATTGGTTGATTTTTTGAACATGAATGTTAAACCAATCCAATCTTTTCATTAAAATAGAAAGGTCAAAAAAATGCATAATTCCATAATGTATCTAATTGTTTGTAATTATTTTAACAAAATATTTTAATTAAAATTATTAAAAATAAAAGTATGTATCTTTCCACTTAATTTTTTTTTTTTAATATATTTTATTTTTAAAAATACAAGTTAAGAAACTTAAAGTAACATTATACTAGAAGCAGTAATAATTATGATCTTCGCATTCTGTCAATCAACTGTCAAACAGCAGTGAATCTGAATTTTTGTTATAATTTAATAAATATAAATGCAATTATTAATTTCAGACAAGTAGTTTATAGATTTGTTATGTCTTTATAATAATTTATTCAGATTTAAAAATTGAAATGATTCAATACAATTTTTTTAATTTTCTTTTTATAATAGCATTAAGACAAAGAACCAGTAAATGTGAAGTTATTGTTTCTATTGTGTATTATATTGTTTTTATATTTGAAATGTTCAAATATAATTTTTTAGAAATTTTTTCATTTACTTAAAATTGTAATAAAGCCAATTTATTGATTCATAATATTAAATAAAGATTTTAACATTAGGATTAAACTGTTGAACTCAAATTCTTACTAGATGTGGGCAGGAAAAAGTGAAATGTGAAAGGTTTTAACATTGTGTGGAACTAATAAAACCATACTGGGATAAATAATTCAGAAGTTTAAAATGCAGCCTACTTTACATACATTAATATATTGGTAATTTTTTAATGAAATGGAACAGAAAATAAAATCTATAAATGAAACATTTTCATTCCTTACATTAATTTTTTTTTTTTTTTTACTTTTTACAAAAATAAACTTTACATTCTTCATTTATAGCATTACAATATTATTGTTTAATTTTTATAAAGAAATCAAAAATTAAATCTTATGGATACTCCAGGATTCTACATTCGATTTTATATTTAGTTGATGCTTTTAAACAATGGTGTATACTACCACTTTCTAGTCTTTCTTTGGGGTGGTCACTCAATTTATTATCAATAGCGAAAACAAAAATAGTTTGCACTTTAATCTTTTCATAATCTGGTTTACTATTTTTATTTTGATTGTTTTATTAATTTTATTGTAATTTCTGTTGAATAAGAAATCCAATTTATTTTATAAATAATAAAATTTATAGCTGACAATTATTTTGTCCTTTAGTATTATTTTTATAAAACTTAATACATATAATTTGCCATAATTCTTTCTCACTTTTTCAAATCCAAATAAGAAATTTTAAAAGACAAATAATAATAAACATTTAAAATAAATATGTCAATTACAAGTATAAGACATTTGAAATTATACATTTAATTTATAATTATTCAAATGAAAGTCAACCTCCGATAATGCCTATTTCTTAAATATTATAAATCTCAGCGCACTCGCCAGCCAATAAGAGTTTAAAAAAACTTAAGTGATTCACTTACGTTTAGAGTGCATTTGTATATACAAATAATAATAGATTTACATTTAATTTATAAATTAATTTATAAGTCAATAATAAGTATTATTACAAAAAATAAATTTTCGAAATAAAAAGAAAATTTTATTTATCTATGAGTTATCCCATTATGATTTTATTAGCTCTGTACAGTTACTAAAAATGTAAAATCGAATATAAATATCTGACTATATCGGTACCCTGTTATTTGTATATGTGCTCTTAAAAATCAAATTATAGCATTATACAGTATAGAAATAATCGAATGAAAATAAAATGTCAATTTTATATTATTTCTCTATTTGAACTTAATGCTTTGTGTGTGTGTGTGTGAGTGAGTATATGTATATTAGGTGAATTTAAATGTTAAACCACTGTAATTAATTTTATTATTAATTTCATTTTGTAAGTATAAATTATGTTAAAGGTAAAGTTAAATTAAACCATCTCCATCAACGCAGGTAAAGATTTGCATTATATTACATCCATTGTTAGTCATTTAACATATCCGGGTTATTATGATACCTTTATATCAAAGTAGTTAATGACGAATATTAGCTGGGTAAATGTGTTAGACATCAATAATACTTTTTTAATTGTACCTAATTTTTAATTTAAAAATTTTTATTACAAAAATTATTTATTAATCGTGAAAAATAAATGTTTATCTTAAAAATAATATGAAAAATTCTAAAAGTAATTTCTCTCAGTTACTTGAATAAAATATATGTCATATTTAATTTAAAATTCTTTTGTTGAAAACTATTCTATAAATGTTATCTGTCAATTTAAATAATTTATTTGAAATATTTAATTTTTTTATTGATTTATCACTAATATAAAAGTAATGAAGTCTTTTATTTGTGATAATTAAAATAAATAATAACCAATAACTATTGACCGACCACGACTCAAGCGTTTTTATTTTGATAGCTATTTAACAAAGTTTTAACTTATCATCTTATCTATGCATAACTCTTAGTATCCTAATGAAAAATGATCAGGCATGTTAATTATCATTCCTTCTCTCTCTCTCTCTCTCTCTCTTTCTCATTTTTTCTCATTCTCTCTCTGCCTCTCTTTACCTCATTCTCTTCTCTTACTCTCATCCTTTCTCATTCTCTCTTACATTCTTTCACCACTTTCTTTCTTTTTCATCCTCTCTCACTCACTCTTTTTCTCCCTCACTCTCTCCCTTCCCCCTCTTTCTCCTTCTTTCCCTCTCTTCCCTTCTCTCTCTCCTCTCTCTCTCTCTCTCTTTCTCTCTCTCTCTTTTTCTCTCTCTCACTATCTCTATCTCCTCTACCATCCTTCTTCATTTTCTCTCTATATCTTTTCTTTTTTTACCATGTGTTCTCTTCATTGTCATGAAAAAAAATTAATGATTTTATCAATAAAATAAAACTATTTTGCTTAACCTATCATATGTACTTGATGAATTGACTATAAGCTGTGTATAGTTAATAGTGGTACTTATAGTCCATTTATCATGGCTTTAGATCTATTATTTCTAGTGCTGAAGTTTTTATGGACTTTGGATAATAAACTATAACACTATTATTTTACTGTCTATAAAATTATTTACTCGTTTTCATTAAAGTTTTTTAAATTGTACAATTTCTTGAGTAATATCAGATTGTGTTCTTGTTGTTTGTTTGTTTTTTTACTTCTTTTTTTTTTTATTCCCAATATACTTTGTTATACTTTTTCTTATAGGCAATTTTTTTTTTTTTTTTTTTTGTGAGTCAAGTCTGGCAAGGTACTTAAATTAAGTGTCTTGTTTTAATACAGGGACATACAGTTACTTACTACTAATCTAAATTGCATAAATTTTAATCTAAAAATAATATATTTAGTAAACAAATAGGGTTTGAAAAAAAAAATTTCATAAGTAAATTCAAGATAAACTTTCTGGAAGAAATTAGCATTTGCCGTCCTAGATAATTTAGTGAATGTTTGATTTGGTCATCCTTATTAAAAATATTTTCCCCATTACTATGTCTTTTCTAAAATTTATTATTTTCAAGGGTTTGTTTTTTATTATGTTTTCAAATATATTATACTATTTTCGTTTTTTGTATATGTTTTTGATGTTTTTTTTACAAAAAATGTAAAACTTTTTGAATAGATTTTTTTTTTTTTTGCTACATTAATATGTAGATGATGGTTCCTCTCAACTAGTACCTGCTTTTTTCTCCTAAACTATAATATCGTTATATAGTTTTAAAGTGTTTTTCCCACGGATTCAAAATAATTTAATTATTACTTAATATTTCGTTTTAACTTTTCCAACCAATATTTATAAACTGTCTTTCACTTTTTTTTTCTTACATTAATTTAATCATTATATATTATTAAATAATTCACTTTTTTTTTTAGTGAATAACATTTATATCATCCACATATTTTGCATTTAATTGTTCTTGGATATGATTTACACACAATATTGTTGTTTTTTGTTATTGTTATTTCTTATTTTTTCTATGAATACACTATTGTTCTTAATTAGATGCCTATCAACCAATTTTCATTTAATGTTAAATCCTTATTCTTATATTTTACCATAAACTTCTTCCTTTTAGTGTAAAAAAATATTTTGCAATACTGACTTATGCATGTAAGTATAAAAACTTTGTGGTATAGTTTCACTTACCTACCAAACCATAAGGGTTTGAATTCCAGCTGGATAAAAAAATTTAGAGCCAATGAGGCTTAGAATAATTTTGTCAATTGATCCTTAGTCAATCTAAATAGATATCTAGCTATGCTTAGTTAATAAATGAAACAAGAATGAGAAAACATTCCACATGTCACTAACTATTTGCAAATGTAATGGCTAATGTCTTTTATCTTCACTGTTCTCTATGAAGGTATCTCCATAGCATCTGATCTGCAGTAGCTATTTTTAAAAAATCTACCATTGCATATAATTCTAATATGTTCAGCTGTAGATTATGGTTCTACTTTTTATACAGAAATATATATTAAGTTTTACCTTTCTACTTCTAACAATCTTTATAATTTAGGATCTTTGATTTTCTTTAACTTTATTGTTTTACTTTTATTTTGTTTTCCAATCTTTTCTTTGATTTAATGTTTCATTAAGTCACAGTAGTATAAAATTATATTGATAGCAGTTAATCATGGAGTATACATCTAGAGCACAGTAATGCAATTGTTAATTATTTTATATACTATGCTGAAATCTTAAACAGCAGTGCTTTTATATTACTAATTTTGATGCTGAGTGAGTCCTTTTAATATGCGTGTGATCACATGTGTGAGTTTCATGTGCATAGAACAAAATCTATATTCTGTTTTTGTAATGTTTCAACAACTACAAGTGTTCATATCAATGCTAGGCCTCTAAAATAAATATTTAAAACTAAATAAATTTAAAAAGTAGTATGCTTTGAGTTTTATGACTTGTGATTACTGTACTTCCTAATTTGCAAAATATGAAAGAGAATTGTGCGATATATAGACCATGAAGATAATTTGAAGGAGATTTATCATGATTACATATGAAGCTGTTTAAAACCAAAAATCAAAAAGTAGTATGCTTTGATTTTTTTGAGTTATTATCAATTCTAATTTGCCAGTAATAAAAATTAGTTGTGCAAGATATATCTATTAAAATAATTTAAAATGGATTGCAATACATATTAAATCACAGACTGCTAATAAAAGATGCTAATATTATTTCATTACTGCCGATACTATATGAGTATTAAATTAATTTTTTTAATTTTGAATCTAATTTAAAACACGTTTACTCTCATTAATATCAAATAATTATTTTTTTAGACAAATAAAACAAATCCATTTTTATGCCTACAATAATTCAAAATATTGCAGAATAAATAAGAATAAAAAATTTTTTTTAAATTTTTAATGACTGTTTGATGCTAACATTATGATCAATTTATAATTTAATTCCAATCTTTTTAAATTTTTCATGGAAAAATGTAATTAAAAAAATAAATACATACATGTATACTAAGAAAAACTTGTTTATTATTTTTAAATATATCAACATAGAATGCTAAGATTATTCATAGCTGTAAATTAAATTTAAAATATTTGATACTTTCATAAATATTAAATAATTAAACTTTTTGAAACTGAATAAAACAAATTTTTTAAAAAACAAAAATGCAATTAGTTTGCTACTAATATTATTTACTGGAAAAAATTATATTACTTTTACATTATTAAATGTTTAAAATTTTAGATTCAAAAAAAAATATTTTTTTTCAAATTTTTTAAAGGTAAATAAAAATAACCTATTTGTAAGTGATAACAATTCAAAATACTATGCAGGGGTCCCTAGAGAACAGAAATGCATATATATATATATTAATTCTAATATTTTCACGGATAAAAGATATCATATTATTATTACTATTTGCGGGATATTCCGTGTAGTGAAAAAGCTAAATGCTGACGTTTCAGTACAATATCAAGTACCTTCCTCAGAGCGTCCTCTTACTGAAACGTCAGCATTTAGCTTTTTCACTACATGGAATATCCCGCAAATAGTAATAATAATAATAATAATATATATATGAAAGAGCTTTATATTTATTTTGAAGCATGTAAAAAAAATTGAATTAGTCACAGATTATCTACAAAGGCATTTAGGCATTTATGGATTTGCACTTGGGTACTCACCTGAAATCTACAATAGATAAATAGCATTAATATCACTCATTAGTATCTATATTGTGGGGGGAGGGAGATATTAAATGAATAAGGTTTTTAATTAATGCTGATATGATTTGCTTCAAATTATTTTCATAGAGTATATCTTGCAAATTAGAAAGTGGTAACTCGTAAATGTCAAAGTGTGCTATTACCTAAATTTCTTCAGTTGTAAGTATCTATTTGTAATCCTATAACAATTAAAAATATTATACAGGATTCCTAATATATATATATATTGTGCCGGTCAAAACATGTTTATCCATCTAACATGAGCTGGAACTCACAAAATGTACTTCAAACCCAGTCAAGCCCAAGATTTAGGTCAGGGACCATCCTGAATTCGAACCCACTCTCTAAACCCCAGACCTAACACCTAATGAATAACATAATAGTGATGGCACATGAGAATTAATATTAATCTGGCCGACTAGCTAAGCTGAGCAAAACAATGAGACATCTATTAACTATGACTATATTAAAATATACATAAGCATGGCTGTAATATGTGAAAGTGGAGAAAAGGGGAATTTGAACTACTCAAATAAGTTAGACAATAAAAATATAGTTTAATATAATGACAACATTATTATACATTGTGACTTAATCATATACATTAGTGTGTGCGTGAATGAGCAAGCAGTCTACCAAGCGATAGAGGATTACATAGTGTCATTCATGCTATTATTTCTCATATGCTCTTTATTAGCTAAATGATATATTATAAATAAACACACATCTTTGGTGGGTCCAATATTAAGATGCCAATTGAATATTAGAAAGAATTACATAATACTGCCATTAACGCTTTGGATTACGGTTCTGAAACATGGTGACTAGCATTATTTCAGGGAGTGTTCTGGGATTCATTACAGATATAAGATAAATTATTTTCACACCATTACGGTTGCGAAAATAAATAAAATACATTTGAAAACATTTGATTATATTTGAATCTATGACAAAATATTTAATGAAAAATTATTTTAAAAATAGTAAGACGAATGCTTTATTTTTCCCAAGGCATATAGATACTCTTAAACATAGATATATAAATTATGATGGTGGGAGTGTATGATAAGATTGAAATAACATTAGAAATTAATCTGGCTATTAATATTTGGCATTGATATATATATTTTAAACAAAGCATAATTTTAATATTAGAGCATTAAAACTGGGTCATAAAGCAAAAAAAATAAATATACGAGAAGTTTGCAGTGCTGACATTATAACCAAGAAATAATAGGAAAAGTCACGCTTCTGGACAAAAGATGAAGTGGATGGGCATAGCGTGTGCCATACTTAGGAATCACCACCAGAGGCCTTTTTATACGAAGAAATGGATGGGCATAGCATGCGCCAAACTTAGAGATCACCGCCAGGGGCCTTTTTATATGAAGAAGTGACATGCTTAGCATATGCCAAACTTACGGGATCACCACCAGAGGCATTTTATACGGAATAAATAATGATAAATCTATGGGTTCGATCTTGCCGCAACCCCCAGATTAAAAAGCACATATATATATAACACGAAGTTCGGCCAAATGTCAGAAATGCAGTAATGATACATGTCGCTAACAACATTGAATAAATTTTACTGCTTTAAAATAAATGACCCTTGTTTGAATACTATAATTTAGACAAATAATATGCTATGCAGTTATAATATATATATATATATATAAATTTAGATTTCATTTACTAAAATATACTTGAAGATTTTATTTAGCAAAAGAAACATTAGGATTTAGATTTCAAATTAATAAAATATACGTTAAGGTTTGATTAAGTAAAAGAGACATTAAGATTCACCCCTTCCCTTTCCTACTATTTAAAATAAATCAATCCCACCTTTGTTGATTTTACAATAACTGGAATATATTAAATACTGTATTTGATCTTTTAAGCATAGACTATTTTAAATGTATAAATAATATTTTAAATTTTCAAAGTGTTAATTAGCCAAAGTTCTGGATTCTCCCCCGGTAGAAAATCCAGAGTTAAACAAACATATATATATATTTTATTAATTCTTCAACCGCCTCTTACAAGGCATCTCGTCGACATCTGACGTCACTCTAACTCTGCTAGTTCTTATGCTAAAATATTCGTTTGACAGGTATTGATTAGGTTTTTAAAAGTTCTGTAAGATGGTGCCCTCTTCCGAATTATTTTACAAGTAAAAAATCAAAAAAACCGCATTTTAAACTAAACAAAGAAAGAACCTTGTCAGTGATTTGATGGCAGCTGACTCTCAGCTGGAAAAAACATTCTGATTGGCTGGAAAGAACAAAGAAACCGCCTGATCAAAGAAAATAAAGAAAAACGCTGAGATTTTCATTTCGAATGCAATGTAAGTATTAAAAAAATATAATTTGAGAAATTAAACTAGTTTTTTAAAAAATATACCAAAAAAACAAAATTATTTTCGAAAAATATTGAAGATTTTAGTAAAAATATTTAAGATTTAGCAAAAAGAAATCTTTACTTTTCGATAACGTAAAATTGAAAAAAAGCGTTTGCGTCAGCACTTTTTTGTTTAGACATTCACTTTATATTTGCCGAAATTGAATATATTTTATAATAAATAAATAGCAATTTATTTTTGAAAGAACTTTCATTCTCTTTCATAACCTGAAAAATTAGTAATATACTTTTTATAAACGTATCTGAGTTGAATTTAATATTATAGGCGAATATGTTTTAACAATAGGCTTTGTCTTCAGTTTGTGAGTTGGCCAATTAAAAGATTTGATTTTTACCTCATACAACCAATAATATAATTAGCGGTTTAAGGGTTAAAGCATAAACAAAATGTTGATGTAAAACAATCTGGCAAGCATATTAATTAATAATGCGTTATGTTTTAAAAGGGGACGTTAATAACTTGCTTCATGAAGGTTTACATAATAATGACAGAAAAGATTTTTATAAATTAAGCTCACCAGTTTGTTTGAGAGTGGCAAATTAATAAAAAAAACACACATAAAATCAAGTAATAAATAAATGACTGCACCAAAATTAAAGAAAGTTAGAGCATATGAGAGAAGATTAGATTTACAGAAATTATTTAAGAGCAAAAATGGGGACAATCCAAGATAAAAATGATTTGAATGTCTTCTCTTGTAGTAGCATTTATCATAAATAATAATAAAAAAAAAAGCTTGTTTAAAGCTATTAGCACGCTCTTAATTTTACATATTTGTAAGTGCAAGCTATATATAAGTCATGTGACATCTGACTTATTATTATTACTATTATTATTTTGCTGTTGTGGCTTTGGCTAAATTAAATGGCTAAGCCTACTAATATATGGAGTATCTGAATTAAGTTCAGGCCCATATGATTTTTTCAGTTGGAGAGCTGACTTTAAAGACATGTAGATGTCTAAAAGTTTCAGATCTTCTTCTAACAATTAACTTTTAGATAAATGCTTTGCTTGAGTTGGTTTTTTTAAATCTAATGTTCCAACTCCTCACTGAAGAGACCCATAGGTCGAAACCGGTCTGGGGATGGGGACAATCCAAGATAAAAATGATTTGAATGTCTTCTCTTGTAGTAGCATTTATCATAAATAATAAAAAAAAAAGCTTGTTTAGAGCTATTAGCACGCTCTTAATTTTACATATTTGTAAGTGCAAGCTATATATAAGTCATGTGACATCTGACTTATTATTATTACTATCACATATTAGAAGAAATCTTGATAGATGAATTAGGTTAGATTTAGTTTCAATGGTGGTGGTTTGAAATAATTTACCTTGCGATTTTAAGAGTGCAATTTAAAATATTGCACATGCATGGCAATTGAAATGAAAGTTCTTAAATAACTGCAAGCTTCTATTAGCATTAAAGTTCTTAGGTCAGGCTTTTACTTCCTCTTGGGCAGCAGAATGAGATGGCCACTGAAGATGATGACCCAACCAGGCCGAGAAGTGATAGATTTATGGCTACATTATTTAAGTTTCAAGCGACGTGTAATACATTTACAATCATTTCTCTCCATAGTAGCTAATCTCTGTGATTCAAAATTCAGTCATTTTATACTTTTTCTTTTATCAGTTGTTTTTGAAGATGTAACAGCAAGATAACATCCAAAAATAAATTCAAATCTATTTCCAGATTAGAAATAGATTTGACAACATGTTTTTAACACAAGTATCTTTAATCTTAATCCTCTTTTAAGTAAAACTTTAATTAAAATACCTACCCCAGATTAAAACAATAGTGCTTCCAGCCCCTTTAATTATTTTTAGACAATTACTGCAGCATCTTCCATATTGGATTTTATAAAAATATACAGTTTAATAGAAAAGTACTTTAAAAAGAAAAAGGTTAAAAAATGTCATATAATAAAATATTTAAAATCAGTATTTTGTGAGTAATTTTGCTCCTATATATATATTTGAGCCACACGTATGAAACTTTAATAAAAAAAAGAACTAATAATTAATAATAGAATTAATAATCATAAAATTAATAATAAAATGTTATTGAAAGTTAAAATTGATAAATTTAGGCGCGCATTTCAAATATATGCATAACATATATATATACATGACAAAAGGACCGGGATAAGATATAGGATTTAAATATAGGTTAGTAGGTAAAAACATGAAGCACAATCTTAAGCTAAGATTGACTGCTTCAATATATATATATAAGGAAATTAAATTTTAAATATTTTTTTTTCCTTTTCCTCTTCTTTCTGACTATTTTTCTCACTTTCCTTCTCCCTATATATATATTTTAGTATCTATTTTTTTATTTCAATATTTAAAAAAATCACAATAGGAAAAAAAATATATCACGTTTTTATAACAATAAAATATATTAACACTAAGTTTATTATTATATATAATATTTTAGCAAAAACTGAGGTTGCATATATATTTCCAAACTTTAATACTCAGAAGGTAGAATGTATCTTTTTAGAAACAAAAAAATGCATAATAATAATATACCCTGATTGTGAATAATATAAACTTATTTTTTACGAATATGGATTTTTTTCTTATATTTACCTTTAATCCCATAATAATAACTGAATGGTTTGTTGTTTGAGAATTCATAAGAAAATCAAATACTTGAAGTGTTAAGGCTGGGCCTTTAAAAATGACTCTTAAGTTCCATCCTATGCCACATTATAACTGCATCAAATCATCTTAAGCCTAAAGCATAATCATGTAATTTACAATTACAATTTCTTATTATGAAGTCTGTTTAGGAATTTTTTCATGTGACCAGTATAAATCTATCTGTAACTATTACCTACTGAAAAGTAAGTGAATATTCAACACACTAAAGATCGCAATCTCATAAGCTCACAAATAGTTAGTATAGATGAAACAAACTCACAATGTCATGACTATGTATGATAACTTTAACAGATGAGTGCTTCTATATTAAATTGAAGTCTGCATTGAGTTTTACCTTACATTCTTAAACAATCGTCATAAAAAAGTTCTGTATCTTGTTTCTTAACTTGGCATATTACTCTGTGCAATTTTAAAAGTGATAAAATTCTATACTCACAATCTAAAAATTTATGACTGAGTATAATCAGAGAAAAGTTGATAAAACATAAATGATATTTGATCTCAACCTTCCACTTGAGTGCTCAAAGGTCATATGAGTTGCATGATTTGTCATTTATTATTTTAATTTTATATTAGTTTTGTTTTTTTTATTTGTTTTATTGAAGTTTTCCTAAGATTAGCAAAATTCTGTTTAATATAGTGCATTATTTTTTTATGATCATGATCTGGGCTGTGCTATTCTCAAAAGTATCAGGTTCAAACAGGCTTGGGGTGTTTTTTCAGTTAGCCAACCTGGATAACCATCCAATACATATAGTAAATTGGTATCAGGATATTCATAGCCAAAATGTGAAGATTCCATGTTAATTTAGATTGGTCAAATGAGTATAGTAACAATTTTAGAGAAACTTATAATCATGATATGATCTCGTTTTCACTTCAGTGAGAGAAATGTTAGATTCCTAAGATTTTGGGCCCAAGTTTAACTTTATCTTTAATATTTTATTAAAGGCAGTGATGATAATAGTTAATCATAATCTTCCAATAACAATAATAATTCAGAATGCATGGAAATAAAGAATCATAAAACTATTTATCTATATTCTATTTAAAAATGTATTAAGAGGCAAAATGCCATTTACATAATCATTATAAACTGATATCACTGTCAAACTTGATGGCAGCTAAAAATAGTAATAATGTAATATTCTGACCATCTAGCAATTGACTAGCCTGGTATACTTCTCCGCAATCTCTCAATATTTGTAGAAAAAGTTATGTAAAATCATGTCCAGCAATAAGCTTCTATATTGCTTTGACAACAGATTGATATTGTTGATGGAATTGCCTAAGTGTTGACTGCTTTTAAAGATATATATATATTGTAACCATTTGGGTTACATGGCACACAGCAACATAGTTGTATGTGCATATATATATATATATAAGAAAAAGTAGAAATAAACAGACAAAAATTTTAGCAGATATTTTCTACTTTTCCTGAAATAATAAATAAGTAAAAGATTAAATAATTCAGAATGTAAAATAAAATTTCATTATGAAATAAACAGCTTAAAAAGTTCTAATAAATATTTTCAGTGAATTTTGATTTTGAAATTCAAAACTGATAATTGTAAAAATTTATATTATTTTGGAAATCTTTTAATTAATGCTTGTATATAATTCTCTATCTATGTGAAACATGTAAATCACACCTTTGGTAAAACTTCAAAGTTGCTTTTGAAAGGATGTGTGGTCTTTTAGAAAACATAAGAAAAAAACTATTTTCAATTAAGGTATTTTTATCACCTCAGATGACTTATAAAAAGGGCTGATAAAAATATCAGTTCAGTTGGCTTTAATATTTTTGAAAAACACTAGGTCAAAATGGACAGCTGCAAAAGTCTGGTTTTTAATTTTTGAAAAGCAGCTGGATAATAGTTTTCTGTAGTTGTCAGTAAATAGCTAACCAGAAAGAATTGGTTAGCAGATATAGTTTCCAGAACTATACAAATGGCTACCATGAAGATGTAGCTGAAATCAAGACAGAAGAATGCAGCTGCTGCTGATTCACTATACTGGAATTTGGAACTTAGAAGGAAGACCTATCTCTAAAGCTTTAAATGTGGATAAAACAGTTTACTGGCCTGAAGTTCATAAAATTCTAGACAATAGGAAACTGATTGAATGCTAACATACCTGATTATGCCTTTCCTGATGCTGACAATTACCTGGACTATGTCTGTCCTGATGATGATACTTATCTATCAGCTTGACAAACAATTGGTAGATATATGCTGCTGTGCATACATGCAAGAAACCACAGACAAATGCCTCATGTTGCATATAAGTAACATGAGTAGTTTTAAATAATTCATTTTTAAAAATGACATTCTAAAAATAAGATATATAATACAGAATGATTTTGTTTAAAGTGTTTGTCAAGAAAATAAAATGACATTTTGAGATTTATATATTGTGAAACATATATAGAATATTATTTTTAAATCTATTTTTTAAAATAAAAAAATAAACAAGTAAAATTTTGACTGAATTAAATGATTGAATTCATTGACCAAAAGAATTAATTAATTAAGAGTAACTTGATAAAAAAAGAACTTTTCTAATCTAGCAAAAATTGATTATACTTTTTTAAAAAAAAAACTGTGGTAGAGTTTGATAAACTGATTTTTTTATTGATATTATAGTATTTGGAATAATAACAATAATAGTGTACTCCAGAAGTAAAAATAAAAAGGCAGATTTTAAAAATACAAGTAAAAAACGTTATGGGGGTTTTGATTAAAATACAGAAATAAGATAGATTGTTTTATATGATAACATTCATTAATTAAAATCTAAATCAAACATTCACTAATTAAAATATAAAATAAGGATTTACTAATTGAAGTAAAGTAACGATTTCTAATTAAAAACGAATATACAATTAATTAATTAAAAGGACTGATAAGGATCAAGAGAAAGCAGAACAAAGGGAAAAAAGAAAGCGAAGCCGGGTAATTTTAAAAACACAGAATATTTCCATCTTGCTATGTGACTGGAGTGGGAAACTTTATATAGAGAAAGGAATATACGATCAACCAAGGTATAACCCAGAACTAGCGGAGTCTGAAGGTTCCAAGATCCGTATAGGTAATTACAGATCTTCTTGATCTTATTATTATTTTTGTACACCTAAAATGGCTAATTTTAAAATACAGAATAATTAAAATATTAATAGACTTTAAGAAGAGGTTTTGGCAAACCAGCCATATTAGAATAGAACTGTTAGTGGGGAAATCGGACACGCGATTATGTATATAATTTCTTATATGTGTTATGAACGCAAAATTGTTATAAACTAAAATATAAATAAATTGCTGTATTCTATTTGTAATAAAAATCTTTTTATTTATTTAATTTGTTACATGTGAATACAAAGCAAATTGGTGCAGTTGAACAAACTTGTAGATAAGAAAATGTCGATTGGACAGGGGCCAATATCTGAATTTAATGTAGAAAATCCAGGGGAATGGGCATTATATAGAATTCAGTTGCAGAATTTTTTTAAGTTGAACAAAATTACGGACAATAGTAGAAAAGTGGCAGCTTTATTATGTTTGTCAGGGATGAGATTAATAGGAATAGTAAATAAGTTATTTGAGGGACCTATTTTGGACTCAGTCGAATATGAAGAAATAGTGCAGAAAATAACAGATTATTTCAGCCTGCAACCGTCTAAATTTATAGCAAGATTGGCATTGCATAACAGAAGGCAAGCAAACAGTGAAAAAATAAAAGAGTATGACATAGCATTAAGGCAGTTGATAAAAGACTGTCAATATGGAAATTATGGTGACCAAACTTTATTAGATCAGTTGCTTTGGGGAATGGCAGATGAAACGTTAATACAAAACCTATTAACAGAATCAGATTTGACTTATGAATTGGTGATCAAAAAAAGTAACACTTTTGAAGCAGTTTTAGAACAGGCTGCAGCATTTAGAAATAAGACCAAAGTAGAAAATAGAGCGACTATATATAAAACGGAAAATAGTTTTACGTACAACACTGAAGACAGACGGAGAAAAAAATGATGTATGGAAATGTTATTGTTGTGGAAAAACAGGGCACATAGCCAAGTACTGTCGATGGCGGAAGGAAAATTGTTATAACTGTGGGAATAAAGGACATTTAGCGAAGGTTTGTAAGAAACCAAAACAAAAAGAGAAACTAGATACAGAAAACCGAAGAGAAGTGAAGTACGAGCAAGTTAATAGCACATCGGACAATACATGGCAAGACAACAGCCAGTATGTACTAACAGTTATAATAGGGAAGAAGGAAGTAGTAATGGAAGTTGACAGTGGATCTGCTATTTCTTTAATTTCAAAAAAAATTTGGAAAGAAATACATATAAAAGACCAGTCGCTAAAAATAAAAAAGTCAAACATAAAAATAAAAGGTATAACTGGGCAGTCAATAGAACTACTGGGAGTGACTAAAGTCCCAGTTAGTTACAGGGGAAAAAATGTGAATTACCATTATATATTGTAAAAAATGAACTAACCCTGATAATCGGGAGAGAGTGGTTTCGAGAATTAGGCATCTCAATAAATATAATTAAAAAAGTTACAGTGGAAAAAGAAATAATGGAAAAATATCCAGACTTATTTTCAGAAGAGTTAGGATTGATCAAAACTAATCCAGTAGACGTAGAACTATTGGACAATGCTCATCCAATAGTATGTAAACCTAGAAAGATTCCTTTTGCCCAGAGAGATAAAGTTGAGGAGAAGTTAAAAAACTAGTAAATAAAGGTGTTCTAATGGCAGTAGAAGACACAGAATGGGCTACACCCATAGTTATAATAACGAAGCCTGATGGACAGATCAGAATGTGTGGGGATTATTGTTGCACAGTTAATAAGTTTTTAAATAAAGGAACGGATCCAGTTTCTAACGTGAGAGAAGTTTTGGCAAATTTAGCTAATGCAAAATATTTTGCAAAGCTTGATCTTAATTCAGCATTTCACCAGTTGAAAGTTACCAAAAATACAGCATGTATGTTTACGTTAACCATGCCTTTTGGGCTGTACGAATGCAATAGGCTTCCTTTTGGGATAACAACAGCACCGAACATTTTTCAGGCTAAATTAAACTTATTGTTGCAAGGGTTAAAAGGAGTAATCCCATACTAGACGATATCTTAATAACGGCAACGTCTAGTGAAACTTTAAGGGAAAAAATTGCCGACGTATGTTTTAAATTAAATCAAGCAGGAGTGGAGTTGAATAAAGAAAAATGTGTGTGGATAACTCAGGAATTAGAATTTTTAGGCCATACTATAAGTTATAAAGGAAAAAGAATCAGAGCAGTCAGAAATGCAGAAAAACCTAGAAACGTAAAACAACTTCAGGCGTTTCTAGGACTCGTGAATTTTTTTGAACCATTCTTGAAAAATAAAGTGATGGTAGCAAAACCTATGTATGAGTTATTAAGAAAGAAAAAAAAATGGATCTGGACAGAAATCCAAGATAAAGCATTTCATGAAATAAAAGAATTATTAACATCAGATATTCTATTAATGCATTTTGATAGTAACCTGGAGGTAAGGATTACTACGGACGCATCTGACTGGGGAGTGGGAGCGATATTAGCCTATCCCATAGGAGATAAAAAACGGCCAGTGGCATTTGCATCCAGAATTATGTCGAAAGCAGAGGTCAACTATAGTCAAATAGATAAAGAGTCGCTTGCAATCATTTTTGCAATAAAAAAATATCATCAATATGTGTTTGGTCATAGTTTTGAAATTGTTACAGATCACAAACCATTATTGGGAATATTAAGTAACGATCGGGCCGATCGAGAGCATTTAAGCCCGCATATGCTGCGGTGGAAAAATATACTCGCCGCGTATGATTATAAACTAGTTTATAAAAAGGGGAAGGAAATACCACATGCTGACGCGTTATCACATATTCCAGATAGGAGGAAAAAAAGCAAAATGGAAATAGAAATAAATTACATAGATTATATGAACTCAGGCGTATTAAATTCTAACACGGTCAGAAAATGGACAGAGAATGAAAAAAGATACGAATGCCTGATTCAGTGGATTAAGAACGGCTGGCCTAAATCCAAACTGAATTACTTAGCCATGGGGTTTTGGGCAAACAGGTTTAATCTTTCAGTTAGTAATAAGTGTATTATTATGGGTGATAGAGTAGTGATACCTCCGGAAGGGAGAAAAAACACATTAAAACTTATGCATGAAGGGCATCCGGGCATAGTGCGAGTGAAAGCTTTGGCACATAGCTATGTCTGGTGGCCTAAAATAAATGAAGATATTGAAAATTACATAAAGCGCTGTGATGCATGTCAAACTGAAGTACAGTTGCCAAGTAAAATATTGTCACAATGGAAGGAAGCAACTAAGCCATGGGAAAGAGTGCATATTGATCATGCAGGGCCAGTGAACAACAAGATGCTACTGATATTAGCTGATGCATTCTCAAAATGGATTGAGTGCCATATAGGAAGGAATACCAGTGCGGCTGAGACGATTAAATGTCTTAAGTCAACATGTTCAATTCATGGCCTGCCAGAAGTTATCGTAACAGACAATGGAGCTGGTTTTGCAAGCAATGAACTCAGACAGTTTTTTGATGCTGGGAGGATCCATCACTTATACTCACCAGCATATCATCCACAATCAAATGGATTGGCGGAGAATGCAGTTTGGCAAGTGAAGACATTTCTGAAGAAAATGAACACTACTAATATTGATTTACAGGAAAAGTTACAGGGATTTATGTTAACCCAGCATACTACTCCATCGACAATTACGGGAAAAATACCCGGAGAATTGATGTTTGGACAGAAATTACGAATACAATTAGCAGTTCTGAAACCAACTGAAATGAAATATACATGAGATGTGCAATCGTATAAAAACTTTAAAATGGGAGAACCAGTCTGGGTTCGAGATGTCATAAAGAAAACATGGATTAAAGGAACAATTGGACAAAATATATCGACACAAATATATGTAGTGGAAGGGAGAAATGGTAACAAATATAGAAGGCACATCAACCACTTAAGAAAACAAGAATTAGATCAAGTCCCACTGGAGTTTTGGCAGAATTTGAACAGCAATGAGACAGAGGAAAATGAAAGAAATTTAGAAAAGAAATCAAAAAAACAATATGTAGGGGAGGAACACAAAGACGTTATAACGGAAGAACTTCGACCAGGAGCACGGAAGAGCAAATCACCCAGGCCGCTTAGAATTAAAAGGAAACCGGAAAGGTTTAAAGATTATGTGTAAGTGACATTTATGTTTCTGGAGTAAGAGGAGAAATTATAGTATTTGGAATAATAATAATAATAGTGCACTCCAGAAATAAAAATTAAAAGGCAGATTTTAAAAATACAAGTAAAAAATGTTATGGGGGTTTTGATTAAAATACAGAAATAAGATAGATTGTTTTATATGATAACATTCATTAATTAAAATCTAAATCAAACATTCACTAATTAAAATCTAAAATAAAGATTTACTAATTGAAGTAAAGTAACGATTTCTAATTAAAAACGAATGTACAATTAATTAATTAAAAGGACTGATAAGGATCAAGCGAAAGCAGAACAAAGGGAAAAAAGAAAGCAAAGCCAGGTAATTTTAAAAACACAGAATATTTCCAGCTTGCTGTGTGACCAGAGTGGGAAACTTTATATAGAGAATGAAATTTACGATCAATGGAGGTATAACCCAGAACTAGTGGAGTCTGAAGGTTCCAAGATCCGTATAGGTAATTACAGATCTTCTCAATCTTATTATTATTTTTGTACGCCTAAAATGGCTAATTTTAGAATACAGAATAATTAAAATATTAATAGACTTTAAGAAGAGGTTTTGGCAAACCAGCCATATTAGAATAGAACTGTTAGTGGGGAAATCGGACATGCGATTATGTATATAATTTCTTATATGTGTTATGAACTCAAAATTGTTATAAACTAAAATATAAAAAAATTGCTGTAATCTATTTGTAATAAAAATCTTTTTATTTATTTAATTTGTTACATGTGAATACAAAGCAGATATACACACATATATGTAGATTTTATGTATATTCAAAATGGAATTAATAATTATAAAAATTAATATCATTTATTGTTTTGACAAAATTAAATTTGTTGTTAATAATCTGTGCAATTTTGTATATATGTTTAAGTAAACCTAGCATAGGTATCTGTATTATTAAAAATAAAAGTTAACAAGTTTAATCATGTATTATTATAGGACAATTTAAATATATTCAGAAATTACATGCACACACATATACATGTATGTAAATATAACATTAAATGTCAAATAGGACATATATGTAAAATTTAATCATTTTTTATAATTTTATTAAATGTCAATGGAAATGTATTCATTTAACAGTAAAACATGCATCTGTATGCCTATATGAAACATATATGTAAATCATAATGTAATAACTTGAATTTTGTATATTATACAAGTAAATCACAATATGATAATTTGAATTTTGTATATTATTTAAAATCAAAAGACTTAATTGATATGTGTATAGCCTTATTCTAGAGACCTTAATTTCATTTTTTTTGTTATTGTTATTAATAAAATTGTATTCTTTGTTAAAATTATTCTAGTGAACTTAATTGTAAATATTTTTAGTTTATATTATGTATTGCATCATCATCTTGATTATTATAACAGTAATAGAGCTTGTGTTCTGAGCTAGATTCATGCATAACAGTTTGATTATATGAATAGGAATGCATTTTAGTGCTTTTCATCCTGGTGGGCACATAAGATTATATTTTTAAAGCTTTGCACTACATTTTATTTTAGTTTAGTCTTATTAAAAATTAAGTTTATAGTTGGCCAATACATTAATGGTAACTAAGTGATCAGAGCATTAATGATGATCAGCATGTTTTAATATCCCATCATTATTGTTTCTGATTATTATGTATTCTGATGGATAAGCATTTAGTTGGAGCATCCAAATTAATGTTTAAATAATTGCCCAAACTGGAAAAGGCTAAATAGTGGGCTTGTTCTACAGTACACTCATTTCAAATCCATTTACAAGATTGACTGTTGACTTATTTTTTATTATTGATTATTCATGATGATGGATGGTTATTGATTTTGAGTATTACTTATACTTATTGATAATGCCAGTTGATGGTTAGTTAATCATAGTTGCTCTAAGGAGTTAGCTGGCTGATCTCTCAGAGATTTCATGATCTCACATTCTCTAGAATATATAAAATCTTATATATATTTTTGTAATATTAACATTACTTAATATCTTTTCACTTTAATATCTTTACCAATAATAATTATATCATTAAAAACTCTCATTAAATCTCATTATTTAAATTTTATGATTGAAATATTGTTTACTTGGGGTTTATGATAATTTTGCGATCACCCCAGGTTCACTCTTGATACCCATCCCATTATAATATATATATATATATTATAAAGGTCAGATGAATAAGATTCTTACTGTATCTGCACTACAGAGCACCACTAGGCTACTTGAACCTATAAATTTATAGAGTAGGCAGATATGTGCTGTTAAGATCTAACTTTACATATATATGGTTTTATTCTGACCATCAGTCCAATGCCACTAGCTCAGTGAGATGCAGAGATTTATAAAAGAATTCTTATCTAAAAATATTTTCAATATATAAAAAATAAAATAAAAGAAGCCACTGCCAGTAATTAACACACAAAACATTTATTAACACACATATAAATAAAATTGAGGAATAAAATTTCTTTAGATTTTAATATTAATTTTTAAATTTAAATTATTATTTTAAACTATTCACACAGATGGACATTTTAATAAAATTTTACTTTAGAATGTTGAGTATAGATAGGTTACATAGATTACTCAGTTAAAAACATTTCAAAATAAACATAAACGATCAAAACATAAAGTCATTGATGTAATTGCAGAGGGAAATTTACAAGAAACCCAATGGCATTCATCATAAGATGCCGCATTGACACCAATAACTAAAAAAATACTCGAATAAATACATTTTTAGATATTCAATGTGAGATATCATATTCACTGAATATCTATATATTTTAATCAAATATGAAAATTAAAAAACATAATTAAATGTTAATGAATCTACATAGCCACCTATACCCAACTTAAATTTAATGCATTTAATTAACACATAACACAAAAAAAAGAGAGAAATGGAAATGATTGCTTAAACAGATGCTTAAAAAAAATTACTAATAATTGATTTGAAAAGTCAGATTAAAGTTCATTTTAAAAAAATTTAGGTTTAGCTTATCAAATCTTGAAAGTTCTTAATTATTTTTTTTTAAATTTTCAGTTATATGTTTTATAGTAGAAGAGTCCTGGTTTCTGGTGTCAATTCCCACGAAGTCTTTATTTGAAGATCGGTTTATCTGAAGGTGGCCTTAGCTTGTTCAATCCTGGTATTATTTTATTTTATTGCAGAATCTATATGATTCAGGTCTGCAACAGTACCATTCATAATTCAACCGTTATTTCATTTGAAATAGGTGAGAGAGGGCGACAAGTGCATCTTATCACCATTCTCACAAAATCAAGCTGGAACTGTTCTTAATTTCAATATTTTTCCTTTTATTCACATTGTCCGGATTCACTGAACAATCAATCATTTTCATTAGGGTCCAAGTGCTGGTTTTCTGCTTCTATTGGACATTTTGATTCAGAGTGGGAAACAATCTGTAATTTTTATCTATATCTCTCATCTGACTTTTTAATTATATAAGATCCCCAAGGGCTAGTTTGCTTTTCGATAATTAATAACACAATCATTTCCATTTTGAGATTTCAGGAATTAATTAATACCTGTTTCTATTTTTACTTGTTGTTACTTTTTACTAAAATATTTTATATTTAGATCTTTTATCTTTTTTTATAAAAAAAAAAAAAGTACGTTCAAATACCTTTTTTTTATTTAAAAAAGAAACTTTTAAAGTTTGCATCTGTGCGAATATATATATACGTTAAGCAACTCTTTAATTTTTTAGCTTTTAGTTTTTATTTACGAACTTAATAAGTTTTTATTTTAATCTTAAATTAATGTAATGGCATATTATATACCGTTACAATATATATTAAAAAATCATTCAATACTTAAACAATCCCAATATCAATACAATCAACAAATTCAAACTATTGTCAAGGCAACTTCATTTTAACAATAAAAGTGAAATCCCACCTTTATTAATGATCTAATATACTTATATAGACACTAAAGATTGCAATTTAACCACAGATATTGAAATTGGTGATACAAAAAAGTTTAAATAAATCTCTTTAAATAGGTAAATATAACCTATTCTGAATGCAGACTAAGAAATAGTCAATTATAAATTTCAAATTGCACTTAAAGTATTACTTAAATAATAATAAGTATAATTTATATATAAATTCAATGTATCTATATTAAATAAGTTTAATATTTCAGTTAATAGGTGTTAAACTCTTCCTTGCTATAATGAGACTGAGGTGTGGAAGATTTCTTCAGTTATCTGATTTTGTAAATGAGTTCAAAATGTTTATATATAATCAGATGCTTATATCTAATTTACATAATCATTCATAAGTGATAAATAATTGCATACTTAGCTACTTATAGATTAAGATAAATTCTCAAAATAATAGAAGTAATTCAAATAAGTCTCAATTTATTGAGTGTAAAGAAAAATTATTAAATTATATAATAGCTTTTAGTAATAATAAGAGAGTCCATACTTAGTTATACTTTTTAATGATCCTCAACATAAGTATTTAAATGTAGAATCACATTAAAAAAACAGATCTTCCATGATAATTATGAAGTTGTGAACTTATATTTCACTTAATTCTCAGTAGATTCCATGAATTAAATAATCCCTGTGGCTGCTTTATAAATCTATATTTTAGTAGATATTTTAAACCTCTATAATATTGCTTCCAGAATTTATGGAATTATTAAATAGAATTATTATATGTTTGTTTTGGAAAATTATTTTAAATCATGTTATAAATCTCAAAAGGCATTTATTGTTTATTTGTTTGGTTTGATTTTATCACCTATCAAAAAATTTGATGTCAAAATTGTGCTTAATGAAATATTGGAGGAGATTAAATTTGACCTTAAGCTATTAAAAAATGAACAATAATCGGTAATAAGTAGAAAAGTTTCCTCATATTCTTCACATAATTTTCAAGTTTTATCAATAAACCATCTATGAGTCTTATTAAGAAACATTGCAGTTGAGAATACACCACACAGAAACTTAATACTTGTATGAATTAATGGTTTATCCAATAACATATTTTTTAATATTTATGAATGAATGGATTTCCATCTGGCATCATGATTGTATTTTGGGATATATCATCAGTTATAGATTTTATATGACATTTGAGTTGCATTATGTCTGCTCATCTGATCTTTTATATTTAAGTAGAGTATTGCCCATCTCACTAAATAAGATGTTTTTGCCAATTTTATCATATCATATGGTCACTAGTTAAGAAATTATATAGAATAATCACATTTTTTTCAGATGATAACTGTTACAAATTGACAAATTGACAAAATGTGTTAACTTCGACTAATCCTATTTGATATTATAAAGTATTATATGTTTTGATCCTATTTACCATAAATAATTATTTATAGATTCATTAAAATATGCTATTGCTATACCAGTTATATCATTCCAAGATGCATAGTATTCCAAGAGACCTTTAATAATAGAATTAATTATTTAAATTATTGTTTTCAGAGGGCATTTAATTATCTCATAGATCACACTATTTTCAATAACAGAATTTAATAGTAACGTCCACAATAATATTAATTACAGAAAAATAATTTTGGCTACTCTTTTTTATTTTCTAATAAGCATTCCCCACTCTTCAATGACAAAAAAAGTAAACATTTCTGCTAGCCTTCACAATTCTAATTTTTCTGCATTCTTTTCTGGCCTTTATTTTAATACTAACATCAAAAATTATAGGTATTTTCTTTCTAATATGCAAAGGATCTTAATTCATATGAAGTTAATATGTTCCTTGAAAATAGTTTAAAAACTAATGTTGTTTGATACAAAGATAGTATGAGTAATACTAAATCCTCTTATATTTCTGCTCCTGTACATAAGCACAATAAATAATATCCTTTAATTTATGGTCTCATTGTCCTTCTATTCGTTTTTTTATGGATCTTTGGATAATTCCTTAAAAGACTTTGAATGAATTTATTTTTTTATATCTCTTTTTACATTATATTTTTGTCTACCTCTGATTTTCTCTTTATTCCTCATTCTTTTTTTTTCTTATTTGTTTATTTTTATTATCTTTCTGAATAACTATAGCAAACATTTCCTTTTTTTTTTTTCATATGTCAAAGCATCGGTCGGGAAGCGAGCTTATAAGCCAGCTGTGCTGACCACTCAGTCACCAACGCTTGACATATTTTCTGTTTTTATATGAATGTTAGATGGAAGCTAACTAAAAGTTTAAAAATTAAGCAATTCTTTAATATAGAACAGTTCCGACCTTTTTTTTTTTTACAGAAATTTCCTGATCATTCTTAAAAAATATATTTTAGAACTAACCGATCTATGAGAAATGTTACTATAATTTGTAAAAATGTCTTTTTATAAAGATCTTCATTTCTTTTCATTGTGAATCTACATAGTGTGAAATTACCTTAAATCACATTTTTAAATTTATTTTAGGAAATATATACCTTAAACTCATTTTGCACATTTAAAGCTTGATTATTTTTTGACTTTACTTGAAGGTTTTTTGATTGGCTATAATATTATTACCACTGATTTAACTATTCCAGATTTATTTCAGGGTGGAATTACTACTCTCTTTTCTTTTAACTCTCCGAAGGCTCTAGAATATAGCAGTTTTGTAAATTTTTTGGCATTAAACCATATTCTTTTGTTAATGCTTCTCATCACACAATGGAATATGATCTAAGTAATTCACCCATATTTATTAATTTTTATTTCATCTTTATGATTATTCCTATTGATGTCCATAAACTATTTATTGAGGTTTATATTAAATTATACCATACAAAATTTGTTCTCCACAAAATTATAGGAAAAATAACTTTCTGAATTTTTGAAAGCATATTTCTAAAATTAATTCGCAATCTTTACACTCCTACAATTCTGTTAATCATTATTTAGATTGTTTTACAGATTTTTAATGGTTTAATTGATTTCTATAATCCCAATAAATGTTGTTTCCATAATGGCTCTCCTCAACACTCTTATTAAAATTATTAAGAGGAAATGTTAACATATTAAACTCTTTTAAAATGCAGAATATCTTTTTTTATAATAATTTTGTTAATTTCAGAAATCTAGCTTAACCTGTTTACAATAGAGATTTACATAATTATATTACAAAAATTGAAAATATTTCGTCTAAGTCTAAAGAATGATTGGCTTTTATTAATGGGACTGATTAAGAAAGAGTTTTAGGAAATCAATGTCTATCTTGACTGATGATGATTTCTCCAAATATTTTTTTGATTTATATTCATCACAACTTACAACACATTCTAAAAATGCATTTGATTCTCCTATTGTTTATTATATGATTGATCATGTTTTTAATGAGAATATTATTATAGTCACTAAATAACTTTAAAATCCATTCTAGTTTGGATCATAATAATATCCTTTCTTTTATTTACAAAGTTAGCAGAATTTATTGCTACTTCTCTTGTCTTCATTTTTAATTACTCTCTAAATACAGATATCTTTCCTGATATACTTCAATGTGTCAAAATGATCCCAATGTTTAAGACTGATTCTCATAATTGTGTTAATAACTATAGACTTATTTCAATTTTACACATTATGGCACAAATCTTTGAGAAGTGTGTTTACAGTCTGGTGTATGTAAAATTATTATTTTTTCAAGCATAATAGATCGGTTGAAACTAATCTTATTAATATTTATGATCATATAGCACATGCGATTGACGATCAGCAAGGACTTAGTGTCATTTATTTTGATTTAGCAAACTCTTTAGCTAAAGTAAATCATATTTTCCTTATCAAATTACACAAAATGTGTTTTTCTTCTAAATATATCTATTGGTTCCATTCTTTTTTTAATAATCATACAATAGATGTTAAATTTAATAATAGAATTCCTCTAATTATGAATGCAATTTAGGTGTTCCATAGAGTAATATTTTAGTATCTGTGCTTTTAATATTTATAAAACTGATATTAAGGATTGCCTGATTTATTCTTATCTTTTATATTATGTTGATGGATTGTAAAATCTTTAGAAGAATCATATCAATAACTGATTGCATTCTTCTTCAGAATGATCTTGCTAAACATAGTGTCTGGTGCAATCTAAATAATACATAAACATTTTCTTGCTTCTTTTTCAAAAAAAAATCAGGTTTTAATTTTTTCTTATTTTATTAATACTTACAAAAATAATCCTGTTGCATCTTAAAATGATCTGGGAATTTTACTTTCTAATAATAAATCATTTCATCATTACTGTTGTTATTAAAGCTTTTAAGGTTAAAAGTGTCATCTTAAAGCATGATTATCTTTTCAGTGATGATACAAGATACAAACTACTCATCTCATTTGGTTCTTTCCATAATGGAAAATGATTCAATTATCTTGAATTTTTATTCTACATAGAATTTTAGTTTATTACAGTCAGCATTCTATAAATTCTCAAAATATGTTTTCCTTAAAAATAGGAAGGATCTTTACTTTAGTTTCAAATGCCAATGCATAGATCACTTTTTTTTTTTTAAAAAACTATGAATCAACAAATTATATTATCTGATATAAATGCAATTTTTGTATTCAAGTCTCACATTTGGTCTTCTTCTTTTTTTATAATCAATTTTCACATTCCAATGTGCTTACATTTTCACTTTATTAAGGCCACCCTTTTTTGATAATCAAATTTTTACTAATATTAAGCACTTAGATTTTAAGCAATTCTATAATATTTTAAAATTTAAATGCCATTTTTGATTAATTTAAATTTATTCTATTCATGTGTATTTTGGTTTTATTACTTTTCTTAATTATTATGTAATATACACTGTGTATTTTAAATATTTTATAAGCATTCTCTAAGGCCTCTTTATAAATTTAATTTTAAAATTATATGCTTAAAAAATATTCCATGGATTAAAAGTTTTTATCTTTGTAACTTAATTTAGTAATAATTATTATTAATATTTATAACTAAATTAGTCATTATTACTCTTTCTTTTTTTTTTAATCTTTTTATTTTATCTTTTTTTTATCAATAGTGTTAGTACAAAATATGATTGTCTTCAACCTCTTACAGAATCACTTGTCTGCACTAATTGTAACAATGACACTTCCAACATGCTGTATGGCTAAGGTCTTTGCACAAGATAAATATTAGTATTCCCCCCCCCCTAAAACTATGGAATAAAATTTGTAAATTAAAAGACATTTTCCTCAATGCTTTTACAAGAAAAACTTGAAAATATGGCTTTAATTATTTAATATCTTTGGTAAACACTTTACATGTTTTATTCCTTTATTTCTATAAAATAAACTCAGAGATTAAAACATATACTAAAATAAAACAAATTGGTGTTTAAAAAAATAATTTTGTGAAACAATAATTAATAATACCTTAAAACAAAAATATTTATTTTGTAAATTTAAAATTTTTAATTTTTTTTTTTCAAAAGTTTTCATATTATTTTTTTGGACAATCCTGTGAAATTGCTAATAGATATAGGAAATATCAGCAAATAATATAATTTAAGTATTTTTATCATATTTAAGAGAATTCCTTGACATAGCCATGAGAACATTGCACGGCTCTCTCCCTTATGCGGCTTGCTCTAATATTATATAATTTTATTTCTAGTTTACTTAACTTAAAAATATATATGCAGCCAGAGTATGATTCCCTGGAATGCTTCACCTGTGAGCTTTGTCCTGCATAGTGAAAAAAAAGAGAGTCAAGCTTAATCTCTTTCTGAAGTACAATAGTTGCAAATCTGATGTAATTCTTAAACTTCTTTGCTGATATTTAGATCAACTTTAACCATAATCTCAATAATTTGTTAAAAATAGTTAACAAAGTTATAGTCCTTCAATAATAAAATATTTATACTGTTATTTAGTTTTTATGTGCATGTTATTTCACTATTAATAATGTATTGAATATATAGTCTGATATTTTAAATTTTCATACTTACATTGTTTATTGATAATAACATGAAAGGCTGAAACCTTTGATAGAAGTGCCTTTAAAATGCTTATATGACAGCCAATCAGATGTAATAATGACTACATAGGAAACCTTTAGCAGAGGCACCTTAAAATGCTTATATGACAGCCAATCAGGTATAATGAAGGATGCATAAGAAACTCCTATGCAGTCATTATTACATCTGATTGGCTGTCATATAAACATTTTAAAGTGCTTCTGTCAAAGGTTTCAGCCTTTCATGTTATTATTGTTTATTGATGTTACTTTTATATTTCATTAAGACCACTGAATCAGGTCAACTTTAAATAACATGATTGCCATAATTCTTTCATTCCATTGGCATCTATTTGTTAATATAGTTTTTTTGTTTTAAAAATCCATTAATTACTTTTAATTCAGAACCTCTCACATATAACTTGTTTACATTTTCTATTAACAAAACAGTTTTTATTCAATAATAAAATATTTATACCACTTTATTATTTAATTTTTAATGCTTATTAATAACTAAGTCATATTACATATATTTTACTTTATTATATAGTTCAACGATTAGAGATTTGGTATTGATTTATTTAAGGGGAAAGATTTTAATTTTTCTTATTTAGATTGTTTATTCAATAATTTTTTAGAAGCCATTAAAATGTCTTGTATGGTATTGTTTATTCATAGGTTATGTTGGATAACTATAATAAAAAAATCAAACACTTGATTTGTTCCACTAGATGTATTTATTTAGATTTTGTCAATAGTGCAATCAGCATTAAATAATATCATTACCATGAAATTTATTAAAAATTAAATATTTTGATATGCAATAATATTTTTTTAATTGTTTTTTATTCATTCTGTTTTTTTTTAGATTTGGACTGTAGTGTATGTTATGGATCAATTATGAGTTTGTAGCTAGAGCACAAACCTGAGTCCACATCCAAGAAAAATCTGTTTAATAAAATGTATAAAAATATAACATGGCATTAAAAAATATATTGTTAAAAATAGGAAAAGCTATTTAGTAAAACATGTAGAAAAAACATTACAGCATAATAATAAAAAAAGATAAAGATTTTTATTAAACAATTTTGCAGAAGACAACAATGGAATTGATCCCAGGTTTTCTCATGCTATAATTGGAAAACTCTATCACTACTCTAAGCTGTATAAGATATGAAAGTTACATAAAATATCAATGATAAAGATAATTTCATCACAAGCACAATTATGATAATTATGAGGCAATATTTTTAAAATAAGTTTTATTTTTAAATAAAATATTAATAGTAATGCATTACTTTTTATATAAATTAGGATAGTTAAATAAAAGTGATTGGGAAATCTAAACGCTTACATGTAAATTTTATTAATTATAGCAACTTAAGGGTATCAACCTGTTCAGTTTAGTGCAGCAATGGAATATATATGTAGTATATTTTGAGGTTTTAGCAATTATCACAAGTCTAAGAAATGAAGTATTCCTCTTATATTTAAATAAAAAATATTTATAATCAGAATGTATTTCTAACAGTTTAAGTGATTTGGAAATCTAAACATTTACGGTATTTTTCTGAAGGTTTGTGATGATGGTCTTCTAGCTGTATTTTTATATTGGACTATTTCCATCATCTAATATGTGTGTTGAATTTAACTATCATGTAATTAATAATTTGTTAAGCACATACTCATTACCTAAATAATAAATATTAAGGTTACAACCTTAAGACTATGCACCTAGATGCGACAGTAGGGACCTCTACAAATCTTAACACAAGATTAACGACTTAAAAAGACAAAAGCAGCCATTCTTATCTTCGACCTACTTTTTAATTATGTAATAAAATTTAAAGCATTTTGATTTGAGAGGTGAAGCTATTAACTACTTCACTGATTAAGTCCACAATTTCTATACAAGCTGATGTATGCAAAATCTTTTGATTTATAGTGAGTCAGTGTGAAGCTTTTATAATTAGAAATCTTTTAAAACAATTTAAAGTTGTAATTAATAATTTGTTAAGCGCATACTCAATTAATTATCATGACAAAATGGTTTCAATTCCAGATATCTGACTCCAATTTTTCTTTGATTTTACTTTTTGTTTTTAGTTCATATTTGCTTTTTTTTCCTTCAGAAATTAAATTGGCCAAACTAATTTATGAATAAATTTATGGTGATAATAATTATAACTTATGAGATTTTATAATTTTGTCTTGTCTATATATATATTTTTTTAAAAAATGGATGTTTTGCAACCTCTTTCAGCTTTGAAATAGATAATGAATCTAAATGGTTCAATGCAAGGCAAAAGCTTCTCCAACATTTCCGGAAAAAAAAAAGGAGACAGAAATCGGACTTATCCCTGAATGGTTTATATGATTTTCCATTTTTGATTTATTTTTGTCACAAAGAATGGCTTTATAACCATTTATTAATCAATATCTGAATTGCAGGTGAATTATCTATGGATTACTAACTTAAAAAAGTAAATCACTAACTTATCTGGAATGTGAAAAAAATCCAAATTATCTGTCCTATATTCAAATCCTGAGTTATTGCCATTATTGACAGATAAATAATATATAATTCGGTTAAATTTTAAACTATTTTACTTAAATTCTCTACTTGGAGAAAGTTTATAATTACTAAAAAAAACAAAGTGCGTTTTTTTTTCTTTCATGTGTCAAAGCATCGACCGGGATGCGAACCCGTGACAACTGCTTGTAAGGCAGCTGCGCTGACCACCAATGCTTGACTAAAAAAGAGGGTACAATTTGTTTACTATAAGTAATAATTTGCCACTTTCTCCTCTCTATCTATCTCTATCTCTCTCTTCTCTCTCTCTCTCTCTCTCTCTCTCTCTCTCTCTCTCTCTCTCTCTCTCTCTCTCTCTCTCTCTCTCTCTTTCTCTCTGTCCCCATTTTTTTTTACTTTAACATCTCAATGTTTAAATCTACATCCTAAACTTTAATGAGTTTTGTTTATAATTTTTATATTATTTTAGCTATTATATATTTACAACTTCTTGCAAATCTGTTGACATCTGTGCGTTTAACTGAAATGAGTTTTATAATTATGTTTATTGCTCTTTATTTATTTTAATTTTTGGATTACTTTTGTTTCTATTATCTTTTTAAAAGTTTTATTATTTTTTTTGTAAATATACGCCTTAGTAGCAAATAATTTAATAGAATACAAAGTTTAACCTTTAGTATATTATAATAATTAGCATTATAATTACTCTATGTGAAAACGTCATTATGTTTTGTCCCCAATGAACGTTACACTTTTTTATTTATTTTGCTTTTCCAAAATAAAGACATTTAATTCTATAGACACTCCTGCTGCCACATGATAAATCCTGCAAAATAGTTTTTATGACAACTGAAGACACTTATTAATAATCTTTTCTAGTTTTTAAACTACTAATCAAATTAAAAATGTCTTAATTACTTAAGATTATTGTGTTGGAACTGATTTGTTGGGAGTAATAAAAATAAAGTGGGCAAATTTCTGCCAAAATGAATCATAATTACCATCTAAATGAGTTAATAGACCAAAATGACTGGCTATTTTCTTAATTGGTCTTTTCAAGAACAAAGATTGTTCAAAATGTGGAATATATGCGATTTTTACTCTCAGCGTACGAGAATAGTCACTTTTTAACACACTGCAGTTTCTAATTTAAGTCTGTCCGTTGCAAATATTTATTTAATTAATTTACTATTGTTGTAATATACAATTCTAAACCTAAGAATTTAATCGGTATTGTTTTACATTAATAGACTATAGTCGTTTGTTGTTGTTGTTTTCATTATGTATAGAAAGAAAAAACAGTTTTCCAAGCACATTTGGTAATACACCATCATAAAAAAAAAAATGAAATTTAGTCGTTTCTCAAATAGAAAACTAAAAAACTGCTTAACGTCTTTTGTTTTATTCATAGTCCTGAATAGAAATAAGATTATATTTATTAAAAAAAAGAAATTTATTTATAACACGTAATCCAATCAAAAATTTAGGTCGATTAATTATTGCTGAAAAATGTTATAATTTTAAGGTTTAATTACAAATTGAGTTATTAGTACAGTATATATATATTGCATTATATGGATGTGATAAAAGAACTTAATTACTATTTAGTAAATATAATTATGTTTTAGTAAACTTTCACACGTTTTGCTTTGTTTTATGCTTGTAATAAAATTGTTTTGTTTTTTACTTGTAAAAGAAATTATTTTATGTCAAGCGTTGGTGACCAGTGGTTCGCTTGCCGGTCAACGCATTTAACATATGGAGAAAAAAATGGAATTTTATTCAAGGAAATATAAATCTACAGATATTTCAGTTCAAAAAAGAAAAAAATACAAAGCTAATCCAAGAATACTACAATGAGGACTTTTTCCTTTTTCAATACCATTCAGTAAATTATACTATAATTAGCAACATTTACAATAAAATAGGAAACAGAAAATGCATCTCACTAGATGTTATAGCACTGATGGACAAGTGACCAAGTGGCTGTGAAAATGTCTGATGGAGTGATTTTTTTATATCTTTGTTTCATTGACTCTAATTTGTTTTTAAAAGTATTAAGATCTCTTCTTGTATTACTATTGCAAAGATAATTGAACATTGTGCACCATAATGCATATAATAAAAACATTATATTTCTTATTTCTGTGAAGCAAGCCTTTGAAAAAGTCTCTATAACTGAATTTACAATGGCTTTCATTTTTCTGGTAATTTTTTATAATATGAGTGTATTGTAGGCTACTACATTCAAACAATATATGTTTTGGTTTTTTTCTGCTCTGTGGTACAAATCACATATAGTGCTATATATGCTTCTCATATCTCATGAAGTATAATGTTGGTAATGACCACATGTTTATTTTGAGTAGAAAATCAAAAAAAATTGGACTCAAGCATCCAATATTTAAACCTATGTATTGGTAATTAATGCCTAGCATTGGCTAGTCTAAGTTATGATTTAAGTAGTGACATATCTTGTGGGAAAGTTACATTAGGATTAGATATTGATTTAATAGGTTCTAAGATATGCAGGTATTTTGTGTATGGAGCTTTTTTGTACTTTTTATTTTAAGAGTGACTTAATGTCAAGTTCTCCACCCAAAGACAGATCGGATTAACTAGGCAGCAGATTATCAGATATCATTGATGCAAACGGCCTTTAAGTAATCTATTATATATTGGAAAGGGAGACAGTGATAGAAAGACAAACATCAGGCTTGCCAGAGTTTGAGTGTTTTTACATCCTTGAAAATATGTAAAGTTTAGCTATTATCTGGCTGAATAAAAGGAATTCTGCACTTAAAAAAAGATTGTTTTGCCAGACCAAGATTTAAATTTTTAATTTATGGGCATGGCAGGTGAATATATTTACGACCACACTACTACTACTTGTTTTCTTGGATCATGAAAGAACATGTAAATATAAATATAAGTCTGATCTTGAAAATGTTAAGCTTCATGAAGAGAGAAACCATAATAAAAGAAAAATTAAGGAGGCAATTTTTATAAATGAAAATAAAATAAATATAATTGACAAGCTGCTAACACTATTGTAGGATTTGAGTTGAGATGTTATGTTTTTTTTAATTTAATGGCGGTTGAAGAGGGTTAAGTAATTAATTGAAAGTACTTCTGCAGATTGAAAGACTATATAATAGTTAATCATCATTATATTTATTATTTTTATTGTTATTACATATATATACTTGTATGTTTTTTTCTTCTACATTCATAACATAAAGATCACAAACAAACTAGAATCAAAAATATTTCAGATCAATTATTTGAAAAATTTCCAAATAAATATAGTTTGTTTATTTTTGTAAGATAATCTTTTCATAACCAACCCAACTTGCCATTCAATATTGTTTAGAAAATGTATATTTAGTTATTTTTTTTAGCTGGATGCTATGCAATTCTTTCTAATTCCAAATATATTGTCTTTACTCTTCTTTAGAGAAAATTAGTAGAATGAAAGGCATTTCTTTGAAAAATTGACCGGAAAATAATGGTAATTTTTTTTTCATTTGCTTTTGAGCAAACTATAAAGATACTGATAGTCAAATGTGCATATGTGTTATATAGAAAGAGGCTTATGCATGCGAGTTAATTAATATTAAAAACTTTTTGATTCTAAGAAATTTATTAATCACTATAAACTTTATTGTAAAATAAATACAGAGAAATATCACTGCATTGTTACCGTTTCATCTGCTCTTTGGTCACAAATTTAACCTTTCTTAACTCTACCTTTACCACATTGATTAGTGACAAATCATAATTCTAATAAAACATTTTGCTATATATATCTTTTAATTAAAATAACATACAATAACTTGTTGCTTTTTAGTCTTTTCTTTAGATTAAGATTTGGAAGCACTGTTTTTAAGATATGTGGTCTTGTGTGGATAATTATGAGTGCTTACATTTGACTTTTCATTTACTGTAACATTTATTTACGTACTTTCATCTGTTAATTTAAATGTTTTATTTTCGTCATTGCTTTGTCCTTGTTATTACACTATACATACATATATTCTATTAAATAAAAGAAGGCTTGATGATAGCTAAATGATGCATTTGTGGAAGTAAAGCTTTCAAAGAGTATCCACATTACATTGTATCACATACTTGCTTACAGCACATTCACACTAATCTACATCTTGAAATAGTGTACTCTGGAGTAAGGCACAAATTGTGCACAAAATAAATGTTAATGTTACCCACAAACAACATATAGTGTTTTTAAAAAAACACCCTATATAACATTTTTAATCAATATTTCAAATATCTCTTAACTTAAATAAGACAGAAATAAGATCTACATACATACACATGTTGAAACTTCTAAATGTGTAATATTTAAATTTTTAGTATTGTGCATTTTGTATTATAGTGAATTATAATCATTATGTTGATATAATCTGTTTCCCCATTATTATCATTTCTGTGAGTCATTTTTGTTTTTCATTCTCTTCAGAAATGATGTATTGAGATTTTACTTATATATATATAGTTTCTTATTCCTGTCTTTCACTGACGATAGCAAATAGCTTGAAATCTTTGAAAATGGAATTAAAGTTAGAGATAGTGAATGCTCACTCTGACATTTATGTAAACAGAAAACTACGCTTGATGGTGTTTTTGGTAGAACGCTATCTATTATCATAAATACAAGCGTTAGCAAGATTTTTAACTTGTGTTTTTTTTGTTTTTCATATATATATATATATATATGTTTTTTTTGTTTTTCATATATATATATATTAAGCTGTCAATATGGATATAAAGATTCAGGTATTGGCTTCTTCTAGCTCACATGAAGAGTTAAAGCTGGGTGTAGTGAGAAAAGGTGGTCTGAATTGCTGTATTGGTGGATGGTTGTGAGGTGATGGAGTTATGACAAAGAATGCACTGATAACAATATAATATTTAATCAAATAATAAAGCTTACTTAAACTTATGTACATTAGAAGCATTAATTTATTCTGTATATTCTATTCCAGAGATTAAATAATCATATCCACATTCCCAGACTAGTTTCCAGCTATTAGTTTTCTTCAGTAAAAAGCATTGGATTTGAATACATTTTTCATTTTTACATTTTTAAAATTATCTACATTAACAATATAATATTCGAAAACTTTAAGGTTTTGAACTCAATCTAACTTACTTATATAGTTATATAGGAAATCTCTTATATAAATAAAATTTCTGTAAAATTTTTTTAATAAAATTTTCCATTACATCAATCAATAAAACATTTAAATTCACGTTTCATTGGGAAGTACCTTTCATGTGTGTGTGTGTGTTTGCAGAAAAGAGTTTGCTGTTAACTGAAAGGAAACCCAATTGATTTCTCTTTGAGCCCTTAAGAAATCTAGCCAGTCAAATTCCGAAGGTCTAGTCCATATGTTGTAGCTCTTGATGATTTTCTCATCAATGCACATCAGCTTATGTGTTGAGTTTGCTGGTTTTTTACTTTTGAGTTTAAAATCAAGAAACACTATGGGCTTTCTTCTCAAATGCCTAATAATTTTTAACTGGTATATCTCTTGAATTTTCTTGAAGGCAGAGTGAATATGTGTATGAATGACTTTTTTTTAGATAATTACATATGACAAACAAACTAAATTATGGATTTTATTTCTAAAAGGTTATAAAATATTTGGTGGCCAAACACAGATGGTACTAAAAAGTCCTATTTGTAAACGCAGGCAATTCAATAATAATCTTTTATTTAGATATCTACAATTGCAGATTATTTTCACATATGAAAGATACATGAAGTGGAATAAGAAAACTCTAATAGTCAAGCGTTGGTAGTCGAGAGATCAGCACAGCCGCCTTACAAACAGTTTCCCCGGGTTAGTGGGTTCGCTTCCTGGCTGATGCTATGACACATGAAAAAAAAACCTCTAATATTAATGGGGATACTGTCGAACTTTGTGAAGTTAGAAAAAAAATGTGAAAAGATAATTAGGAATGAAGTGGATGTGCATTTTATAATATAGATACAAATATTGAAAGTATTGGGATTTATTATAAAGAAAAAATTGGAAGAATAATATTATAGAAATTGGTGGTATATCAGACAGAGTAGTAAAATTAATTATTCAAATCAGTGGAAGATATCAAATGCAAAGAATTCAGGTTTATATCCCAACATGTTCTCATTATAATGAAGAAATAAATGAAAATGTTTTGACCAATGTCATGGGATATTTTATGACTAAAATTGATAAACAACTGAAGATTAAATGATAGAACACTTACTTGTGAGTTCACAGAAAAATAACAATTATATATTATGATTTCTTTTTTCTTTTTTTGAAAACAATATTAAATGGACATGTAGACATCCAAATGAAAGTACATCAAAATTAGATTATATTTGTATTTGAAGGTTATAGCATTCTTGATAGATGATCGTAGATTAATGCAAAATTAGAGACAAAAATTATTAAGGTCAAGCATTGGTAGCCAAGAGGTCAGCACAGCCATCTTGCAAGCAAGCAGTTGCTTGCAGACAGTTGTCATGGGTTCGCTTCCTGGCTGATGCTATAACATATGGAAAAAATTATTATAAAAATCATATTAAAATTGTATATTTTTAGCCTTTCAGAAATATCCCAATGAATTTTAATTAGAACTTGAAAATCATTTTAAAATATTAACAGATTTTGAAGATAATTAAAACTCAAATAAAACAATAAGAATATAACTAATATGCTATTCAGAACTACAAGAAAAATATTCTATAGGAAAAAGTTGCAATTTATCAGTAAATTTTCTATTGAAGTAAGACAGTGTATGAATTTTTTTTTAAATGGTCGAGTTAAGAAGAATTGAATATTTAGACTTTTATAAAATGTTACAAAAAAGAATTAATAGTGATATAAGTAAATCATTAAAGTATCACATGATTACCATTTCCTATTGATTACTATGGTTGGCACTGCATAGCGCTACAATATGGAGAGTTTGCTACTGATATAAGTAAATATAATTGTGAACTGATAAGGAAAATTATACAAGAGAATAAACATCTCAAAAGTGGAAAACAAAATTTTGACGTTAGAAGAAAAATTATTTCATCAGTATGAAGAAAATATTGAACTATTATCATATACTGTGTTGAAGAATTTTATAAAAAATTATATAGTAATAAAGAGCAGAACAATAAAGTATCCTTGTAATTATTTCATCTTCTAAACTGCCAAGTATATTTAAAGAAAAAGTAAGGCTATTAAACTATGAAGAAAAGAAAAGCTTTAAGAAATGATCCAATTATAATCAAGATATTAAAAAAATAGAAAAATTGATGGCAAAGTTATGTGCCAAATGTTCAAATGATAAAGATGTACCAGATGATTGGAAGAATGCAATATTAATATTTTTAAAAGATGATAAAGAGGACATTAGAAATTATAGATCTATTAGTCACCTATCAGTTCTATAAAAAATCTTTATCAAGATAATTACAACTCATCTATAACTTTGAATTCTAAATAACAAAGGAATAAACTGAATTTAAAAAAGATTTTAGCACAGTAAATCACATCATAGTGTTGAGACAATATAATATTAATATCATCTATATTCTTTATTACTTTATACAATGCCTTTTTACAATCTACAATCCATTATGACAATTTCGATTGCCTCAGCAATCTCCTTCAACACTTTTACTTACATTTCCAAATCTTAAATAGAGATTTGGGCCTGAAAAAATTTTGGAGTTAAGATTTGAAAATATAAATAGAAGTTCTAAGGAAGATTGCTGGGGCAATCGAAACTGTCATAGTGGATTGTAGATTGTAAAAAAGCATTGTATAAAGTAATAAAGAATATAGACAATATTAATATTATATGGATTTGGCAATGCAATACGAAAGATGAAGTATTGAGAGAAGTTATAGCTAAGACCAATTTTAATATGAGTTGCCATTCCATTTTGAATTTGAAGATTATAAAAAAACATTTGATTTCATAAATATTTCTATAATGATTAAAGTTTTGTATCATCAAGATAAAGATTCAAAATATTATCATATTTTGAAGAATATTTATGAAAACATAACAGCAATTAATAGATTACATGCTGATTCTAAGAAGATTAACATTGAAAAGAATGTAGATCTCCAAAAAAATTTACAGCAGTTAGTTTGTGATTAAAATGGAAGGCTCAGGCTTCATGAAATGTTGTAAGAATTATCAAATGAAGTAAAAAAGTAGGATTAAATGTAAATGTTAAAGACTAAAGTAATTTTTAAAGGATTTTCTCAAAAGAAACAAATGACGATACAATCGAGAATCAAAAGAAGTTATCATTCCAAATATCTTGGTCAGATTATTAATACAGTTGAAAGCATAATGGATAAAGTTAATCCTAGAATTTAACTTGAATGAGATGTTTTTGATTGAAATAATTTAGTATTAAAAGCAAATATTTCAATGTATTTGAAAAGAATGTGTTTTTAATATATTTGGTTTATCCGTTTTTATTTATAAATCTGAAATCGTGATACTTAACAGAAAAGTAATATAAAGACTTCAGATCACTCAATGAAATATAGTTACATTTTAGGAGTAACAAGAAGAGTTCAAAAATGAAATGCTTAGATGAGAGAATAAGAGGTATCACTGTCATTAGAAAAATTAAGAGATCCAAATGGAGCTGCGCTAGACAATTTACTAAAGATTGTAAGTTCTCAAAAAGTGGCCGCATATGAGAAAGATGAATGAACTAAAGAAGTTTGCTAGCGAGTTTTGGAAAAGAGAGGTTGTGAATCGCAGAAACTGGATTAAACTTGCAGAGACTTTCATTCTTAAGTGAATCGATAATGGTTGCAAATGATTACGAGTGTGTGTAATTTAAGAGAAAAGTCAAATGACATTAGTAAAAGCACTTTTTAATAATATAACTGTTATAAAATACTTTAATATATTCATTATAATTTGTGTTATTATTATTTACAGCAACATCACAATTCAATTTTTTATACGGCATTATAAAAACAGAAATTGTATATTGCAAAATACATAAAGTAAAAATAAAAAATTTACTACTCCTGCCATCTATGGACAAATTGAAAAAGTTTTTTTTCCTTCTCTTTATAAAAAAAAAAAAAAGAGTAAAACTTTACACCGTATTAATTTATTACTCATTTTCGTTTAATTTTCAAACCGATAAATTGACATTTAAACTTATTAATATTATTTAGTGATGATTGAATGTTTACGTATTTTAATTTTTCTAATTATATATTTTTTCTAATCAAATAAGTTTTATGCATTAGCTTTAGTTAATCAATAGGTAAATTATGTAAAAATTATTTAATAAGTTCAAATCCATAGAGAATAGATGTGCTTGCAATTATAGTTAATGTCACTTTAATTTTTTTCCCTCTAATTCAAAGATTAAAAACACTTTTTCCAATATAAGGATAATTATTGTTTTAATATGTAGACAACTGGCGCTATATATATATATGCATCATTTGTTATCTGGCAAAAGTCAAATACATATACATATTCCAGATCATTTTTTCTGACTCTGTCTTTGTTCTCTGCATAATTAACCCTTTTTTAATATCATCTAACATTTTTCTTTTTTTTTCCTCTTTTTTTCACTCTCCATAGTTTCTTCCAATAATTATTTATATTAACTTTACCATCTAAACACAAGCAGAATTTTTCTTTCATTTTTTTGATTAGCTTTTTCTTTTTTTGCTAAGTCAATATTTTTAATTCTTTTTCTTAACACATCTTGCCATTTTTCTCTAAAATCTGCATCTTAATTTTATCTGTCTCTTTTTTGTTTGTTTGTTTGTTTGTTTCTGCTCCATATAAATTCAAAGGACAATTCGTAATAAAAATATATATACATGCAAATTAAGCTCTAAACTATTTGGAAGTCTCATTCTAATTTCTGCCACTAACTTAAGACTATAATTTTTTGTTCACTTACGGTGTTTAATCTCTACTAACCGTTGTTGTTTTAGCTTTAGTTTTATTATTTTAGTTCCAACTTTTTAGTTTAACATTTTATTGAGTTTATATTGGGTGTGTGTATGTGTGTCTATGTGTAAGTATGAGGGAGAAAAGTATACATACACGTATGTGTTATAAAAGTCATATTTTTGGGGTTCATCGGTATAAGATTTTAATTAAATATTCCAACGTTTCGACTTGATCACGTTGGAATAACAAATCAAAATCTTACACGGATGAACCCGGAAAATATATCTTTTATTGTAAACCGTGAAAATATTCGTATGTACATATTAAATATATATATAAGGGCGAGTCAAAAATTATCTGGACTCTAGCAGTAGAATTTATTTTAATCAACTTTCAAAAAGATGAATACATCATTTTTCGAGATGCTCTCACTGCTTCTCAATACTTTGTCTATCTGACAGCAAACTTTTGTGTTCCCTCACTAAAAAATGTTTTAGGCTGAGCTACGAGCTATGAATACACTATTGTCTTCATCAAACATGAATCTTCTTCACAGGGCTTTTTTCAGGGGGGGGGGGAGATAGATGATAGTTTAATGGGTAAGATCAGAACTATAGGGCTAATGCTTCAACTTCTCAAAATAAAGTTTTTGGTGAGTGTCAAAAGTGTGGGGCGCAGCATATGGACATGCATTGTTATGCAACAACACAATGCCCTTGGATCATAAGCCTCTGCATTTTGTCTAAATTTTGGTTTTCAGTTCTTCAGTGAGTATCTCACTGTAATAAGCATTGATTATTGTTGAACCTTTTTATGATAATATTCTAATATTGGCCTCCAGGTTGAGGATAATTTTTAACTTACCTTCATATGTATATAACTTTATTATCATTAAAAACTATACTTTTAAAGTTAAATTAAATGTAACAATTTCTAACAGAGTAAAATGGTAATTAATATTTTTATACATTTATTGGAAAATAATTATTAAGAAAAAATAAGTACTTATGAAGTAAATTTACTTATGAAGTAAATTTGTGTAAAGTCCATCAATAAACACAAAACAACTTGAGGCTTGACATAACTGAAAATGCTTAGTAGGTTGAAATATATCTTAGAAACTTATGATTAACATAATTTTTGTTCCAACCTCTGCAAATATGTGTTTGAAATTTTTAAAATTATTCCTAACTGTAATGTCTAGAAATATAAAATTAAGATCATGAATAAAATGGGTTGGAAAATAGAAATAATCATTTGCTAAATAAAAAATACAGTGGTTGAATTTTATTAAAGTCTATATTAAAGATTAAACGAAATGTAATAACTTTTAATCTAATAAGAGAAAAATATAATAAGCATTTATATATTTCTTTAGATGTGATTTATATGGACAAGTAAGTGTTCATTAAAAAAATAAAAAATGACATTTATAAAACAAATTTGTCCAACATATTTATATATATATAAAGTAAAACAATCTTAAATAAAACACTGTAATGGTCTCTCCTGATTAGATAACTATCTGATGGTAAGACTGTTACAAAGCTAAGACTTTTCTGTGTGTTATGACTTTATAGAGAAATAGTTGTCACATCTCATTTGGCTAAGTCAAATATCATCAGATGGTAAAAGTTTTTTTCACTTTATTTATTTTCTAGCTAAAAATAATTAGAAAAGCATTTATCAACCTATAATTATATAGAAAACTGATTGAAATGTGCAAAAACTTCCAAAATTTTATCCTGATTTAATTGTCACTAAAGATTGTGGATAGATGGATTTGCTGAACATCATATTCTAAAGATTTTCTCTGATTATGAAGTACCAACAGAAAAATAAAATCTAAGTGTTTCCAATTCTTTGAGCAATTTCAGAAAGCCTAATACTGTCAAGCGTTGGTGGCCTAGTGGTAAGCATAACTGCCTTCCAAGCAGCTAACCTGGGTTCACTTTCCGGTCAGTGCATTTGACATATGAAAAAAAAGAAAAAAAAATAATTACTTTATTTTCAAATCTTATGAATTATACAGTATAGTTTTGACATTAAAGTTATAATTTAACCCTATATGTCACAATAAATTTTGAGAGAGTGATTAACAATGAGAAATTTACTATTATCTAGTCATAGAAAATTTTATTAAGAGCCACTTCTAAATGATTGCAGCTATTCTAACATCAGAAGAAAAAAGAAAAAAAAATAAAGTTAATGGATGTGTTTTGTGATTATATTATTAGCCAATCTGTCAACTTCATATAGGTCCACATATATCATGTGTAATGCTGTGTTTTTTTTAATTTATTCTGCATCAAAGATTTTTTTTCTAAAAGACTTTAATACATTGAGTAATTGCAGCCTTTCATTATATTCTGTCCTCTGTCATATCTCTCAATGAAAGCGATTAATGTATTTTTTACAATGTATTTGGGATATTTATTTTAAATGATCAAATTTCAATATTAAAATTTCTATAATGTTGCCTTCTATATATAAAATTAAAAATAATCAACTTAAAACAAAATTGAAACTTCACTATAAATAAAAAAATTATTTAATACATCAATCCAACTTACATTCCTTAATGGAACCTTTTTTTTTTTTTTTTTCAAGATCTTTCTTTTCACACAATCACATGTGATGTGATGTATTATGGCTTCTCCCAATGGACATTATTTACATTACATTACAATAAATATAATTATTAAAATACATACATTAAATATAACTAGTAAAATATATATATGTACATAAAAATGATTAAACATTGCAATTCCCCCCTCCCTTAATATATATACAATTTTTTTTTTTAAAAAAAACAAAAAACAATAATATTAATCCTTTCCTTTTATTTTTAAAATTATAACTCTAAAGTTTCCAATAAAATAACAATGCTCATTTTCCTCCTAATTGTGCTGAACCTTTAGCCATGTTTACACATTTGTTTAAATTTTCTTGAATATACAAAGTTTCATAACATTTTCTTTCTTTGTAATTTTTAACATACTTTATTACCTGAATATTCTTTTCACAATTTATTTTATGGGGAGATATGTGCTAGGAGCAACAAAAAGAGATCGAAAATGCAATATATGGGTAAGAGAACAAAGTTATTACTGACATTGTTGAAAGAATTAAAAGATTGAAGTGGAGTTGGGCTGGACATATTGCTAGAAGAGATGATAATAGATGGACAATTAAAATCTTAAACTGGATTCCAAAGGATTATAAAAGACCCAGAATGAGACCACATGTGAGATGGATGTATGAAATAAGAAAGTGTGCATGGGGTGATTTGGAAAAGAGAGGCTAGAGATCGGATGAGATGGATTGAACTTGAAGAGACCATCATCCTGCAATGGATTGATAATGATTGACAATGATGATGATGATCCAAAAAATGTATATATGGCCTTGATCTTATATCCTTTCGGTTAATTGCCCTATCATATTTATATTATTATTAATAGGTTATGCCTCCCCCATAAAATATGAGCTTGAAAGTCATATTCAAATTCACCATAAAATACTTTTTTAAAAAGTCTATTACTCTTCATTACCTTTATGGACTTTATCCAACAAATATGCAATAATAGTTAATATTTGTCTGAAATATTGTGTTGATGGTATGTTGGACTATTTTCATCATCTAGAATTATTGAATATCTTTAGAAAAATTAAACTTTATAAAATCTTTTTAATATCTAACATGCAGGTTATATGTATACCTGTACAAACAATGTAATATATAGGGTATTTTGAGCTCAGACATTCACACGAGCCTCAACTCTCCACACTATTTCATCCCACTGATACACTTGATTACATATATGTCCAAAAGACAAATAATCACCAGTATAAATATTTCATGCTAGACCAGCACTTGTCAGTGGGTCCAGATTATCATCTCTACACATATATACAATAAGTGCTCAGATTTATATTAAGATAGTAAATCTTCATGCTTTAATGGACAGGCTTCGATCCACTCCACCCTCCAATTCTTCAACCATCCATCCTATTGAAAATCTAATGATGGAATGCTCAAAGCCCAGACTGATGCTGACATTCTCATCACATCCAGGTTGACCATAAGTCACTCTGACCCTCATGTACAGAATATAATTCATTTAAGTACATATACGAGGGCTGGGCAGACATTCAAGCTACTATTTAATATCTAACAAACAGGCTATATATATACCGGTACAATCAATGTAATATATAGGGTATTTTGAGTTCAGACTTCCACACAACCCTCAACTCTCCACACTATTTCATACCACTGATACACTTGATCACATATATGTCCAAAAGATACCACTAATACACTTGATCACATATATGTCCAAAAGATAAAATAATCACCAATATTCGTATTTTGTGCTAAATCAGCACATATCAGTTGGTCCAGATTATCATCTCTACACATATATATCTTTTTAAATACACTCAACCATTAGTAATAGCATATAGTTTAGTATATAACACAATGTTTTGAATCTTATTATTCTCTTCTCTTTTTCGATTTTGCCAGTGAGCATCAGTTTAAATTCATTATTTACAAACTTAAAGGTCCCAAGTTCAATTCCCATGGTAGTATTGTTACTCATGCTACCAATAATTGAAAAAGAAACAAAAATAATGTCACTCAAAATGTTATTATATTCTACTAATCTAGAATGACATTTCTATCAGTTAAACATACTTGAAACATACCCTGCGTGGTTTAACGCAGTTGGTAGAATGCCTGACTTGGGATTGGGAGGTTTTAGAATCGATTCTGGCACTATTGTATATGAAGAAAATAGTTCAACATATAGATTATTTAGCATTACAATTGTAGATTCAATATTATCTTATATAGCTGAAGAACCATGAATTGGTTTTATGATCTTTATAATGTTATTTTTAAAAAAATTTTTCTAGAGCCTTTGTTACGTTTATAAGATGATCCATGTCTTCCTTCAATATAAAAATGTTCACACAATTCTATATACAGTCATAGTATTCGAAATATCATATTTGTATATATATGTAATGCTTATTTAGGGATAAATGCTCAACTTTAATAACCTAGCTCGCTTTCGTGCAGTAACCCACCATTTCAAACTAATGTCTCGCTAATATAATCTACCTTTGGACCGAAATTAACACATCTAAACTCTATTTTTAATAAATATTGTATTGATAGACTACATCTGGAGCTTTAAATAGTTTGTTGGGTTATTTTTTCTAAATCTTTTAAGGGTTAAAATTTAAAAAAAAAAAAATCTTTCAAGTACAACGGAAAGCTTTTAAAATTCGCCACCTATTAACAAAAGAATAAATTATTAAAACGAAATTTATAAAAGTAAATAATTTGTTTTATGAGGTTTAATAGCACAGTGTCTAAATAATCTTTTGTCCTTTCAATTATTGAGTTTCCTGTATTATTAATAACCGGACTTTTTATGTGCGTGATTTCATCCCAGTGTTAATGCGTTAGGAGAAAAAAAAATCCTAATAAATGTTTTTCTTTTTTAACTTAACCATTAACGAATTTATGTGTTTATTTATGAAACTATTCTAATAACGCATAATACTGAAAATTAACAGCGCAGTAATTGGACGAACAAAATTATAAATTTTAATAATGCGTTAATAGCGACTAAACGAATTTATGTTGCAACTAATAATATAAATCATGGCGTGTTTAAATGCAGGTTTACGTTGATTCATATCTGACCGTTGCGTGACGCCACAAACGCACGCAAACTTTTTTCTCTCCAATTATTGCACATAAAAAAAAAAAATCTTCTCGTTAATATAAATTGTAATGGATTTGTTTTGTTTTTCCAATTTTATGACTTAGTATAAAAAACATTTAGCTGCCCATCAGAAGCAAAGTTTGAAGCAAAATTTGAAACATTATCTTGCTTAATATAGCGGAATAAAACTGCACCAAATATATGTTTTAATTCGTAATGACAAAGGTTTTTAAACTTTTTTTTATCTAATGCAGCACTATTAATAAAGGAGCCCTCTCACTTATTAAAATTGAAAAGAGCTCTGTCGCATATTCTAACGTTTAAGAACTAGCCGCCATGTGATATGGTATATAGTATTACTCACTAGCTTGCCACCTGCTGTAAATTTCGCTTAAAAGCTGTTAATTTTTCCAAACTTGTTAAACATATGACATGATATAACGGCCTATAACGAGCAAACTGTTATCCGTTAACACAATAGTTAAATAAATATTAGTTTGAAAACTTGAAAATGCTCGCATGCTGCTGAAAAGAAAGACGAGGAGATATCAGTCAGAAAATATCTTCATATGATCTCATCATCTAAGGTATGAAAATTATGTTGCACATCATATACGCTCTTGTGCATATACTATACTTATATACCATCTGATTTTACTTATATATATATTGCAACGCTTACTAGTAATATGGCAACAAAATGAATTTGAACTCGTCTGAAATAATTTTCAAGAAAGCATAAAAGATACTTTGAGAACAAAATAAAGTAAGTTTGTTACTAAGATCTAGACTGAATTGAAATGGAAGTTTATAAGAATTTTGAGATCAGAGGTGCCAAATCTGGATATGATCTGTGGAACATGAAGTTTCAGGGTCTGCCATTCTATCGCTGCATAAAACTACTGATCACCGATTGGTTCTAAGAAATAATAGCCTTTTTATATATCTACAACACTATATTATATTTTAATGCCCTAGAGAAATCTTTCATTTCTATGGAAGAGAAGAACTAGAGTGCTAAAACTTTAGCTTGCACGCATATAGGGGGGGGGGGGACACTATTTGAATCTGTAATATTTCTTCCTCATCATCTGATTTATGTAAATGCAATTAGAGTTGCTGGATTTTCAATTGCATCATAAAGATATGTATCCAATAAAATCCCTGGAAACTTATTTTCAGTTTGGTCTTAGTGATACCGTGTGAGAAAGTAAACTTGTTTTTTTGTTGTTGTTGTTGTTTTTTAAATAAATGGGGAATTATGGAAAATCATTTTAAATGTATTATTTTCTATGAAAATCAAATAATGATGTTATTCTATTTCACTGCATAAAATGTATAAGCTGTATATATATGTTTAACTGAAAGTTTGTGATGATGGTATTATAGTTGTAATTAGATGTTGTCTTAAATTCAATATCCATGAATCTAAAGGTCCCGAGTATGATTCTTTTCTAGCACTGTTATTGGTCAGGCCAGCAACACCTGAAGAAGAGAAAATAATTAAAACGTTTGTGTTATTTACATACTAACCTGTGTGCTATTATTAGTGGTCTTTAATGTATTTGAAAAATTTAAATTTGAACTTTTTTTTTCTAAAATGATCCATAAAATTTTTGATTTTGACTTATGTCTGCAATGCTTTTTTTTTTTTTAATATTCTATTAAAAATGATCCTAGTCCAACTTTATGTCCAACTTATTTTAATATAAACTTCTATACTTTTAAAATAACTGTTAAGTGCATTTTGGGCTTAAATTTATTCAAGTTTTTATAATTTATTTTTGATTAACTTATTTTCTTTCTCGTTGTGTTAATTGCAGTCTTTATTTGGATTTTTTTATAAGTGTAAATAAGTCAAAACTGTATTGATTTCCATCTGTTAACAGTCTAAACAAAGATACTATATGAATAATTGAGTTTTCATAGATGTTTGATATATAAAAAAAAAATGGCACTATGTTTTGATATTAAACATATATACGCAATAATAAGAGCCATAGCTTGAAACTGGTCTGGAGATGCGGACAATCCTAGATAAAGATTTTGAATGCGTTCTTTTGTAACATTTATTATAAATAATAATAATAATAAATAATAATAATAATAATTCAATTCAATTTATTCATAAATAAACAGCTCAAACAAGGCCACAAGTATTTACAAAGTAATATATATCTGTATTATAAATTACAAAGTAGTACATACAGATATGTAAAAATACTATTTACATTATTGTCAATGTAAGATTGCTTTTATTTTGTCCTTAAATTGTTTATAGTTTAAAGAAAAAATATCGATATCTGAAAACTTTTGATTATACTCTAGTTGCAATCTATGCAATGGTGAATTAATTGAATGTTTTAATATAGGTAAATAAAACAAATCATGACATCCAGAATTATAAGATGGAATCCTAATTGCAATTCTTGTGATTGCATATTCTAAGGATACAGTTCCATGTATTAATTTAAATAAAAATGACATGTCCATCAATAGTCTTTTATTATACATATTATTTACTTTCTTAGTATATATTTTATTTTTATAAATATATTTAAAATATTTATCTTGTATTTTTTGTAATTTACATATATTTGTTTGATTGTATGGGTTCCAAATAATAGAACCATAATGCAGAACAGGTACAATTAAAGTATTAAATAGTAATCTATATATCTCTATTGTAAATTGAATGTTTGATCTCAAAATCATGCCCATAATTTTAAGAGATTTATTAACTACTGTTTGAATATGCTCATTAAATTTATAATAACTTGTGAAGATGATACCCAGATCTTTCTGTTTAAATGTTTTCATAATTTTGTTCCCATTAACATTATATTGATTATTACTAATTGTTGTTTTCTTTGTATAAGACATTGAATTACATTTTTTTGTATTTATTTGCATATTATTGATATGGCACCAATCACAAAAATTATTAATATAATTTTGCAATATTTTATGGTCATTTTTATGTCTAATCTCTAAAAAGATTTTAATATTATCTGCATAACATAATATATTTTTCTCAGTTATTACAGAAGACAAATCAGAAGTATAAATGGCAAAAAGAATAGGACTTAAAATACTTCCTTGGGGTATTCCACATTCATAAGTGACCATAAAAGAAGATTCTCCATTAATATAAATATAATTCTTTCTATTAATAAGAAAAGACTTTAACAATTTTGTAAGATTAATTGATAATCCAATATTATCTGCTTTTGTTAATAAAATATTATGATCTACTTTATCAAAAGCTTTAGATAAGTCAAAATAGATAACATCAAGTTGACTTTGAGAATCAATAACTTGTGATATAACATCTGATATGTGTAATAAATTTGTTTCAATAGATCTTCCTGGTAGAAAACCATGTATAAATGAAGGAATAATATTTTTTAATTGATGTATAATCCTATTATAAATTGATTTTTCCAAAATTTTACCACAAATTGGTAACAAAGAGATAGGTCTAAAATTAGATATATCTGATTTTTTTCCAGATTTATAAATTGGACATATTTTTGCAATTTTCCAACAATCAGGAAAAATAGATGTTTTTAGAGCCAAGTTAAATATATGTACTAAAATAGGAGCTAAAAGTTCAATACAGCCTTTATAAATAAATATAGGTATATCATCATGTGCAATACTTCTTTTATTTTTTAAAGATTTAGATGCCATTATAATCTCATCCTTACTCAGATTAGATATACTTATTAAATTATTATTACTTATAAGATCATTAGTAAAATTATAACTATATGAATTTATATTATTATTAATCATTTGTGACGAGAAATATTTCATAAAATCATCTGGCTTAATATCTGTTGTTTCTTTATTTCTAACTTTAAGATGTTCTTTCATGATATCCCAAAATTGTCTTGGATTGTTACTAATGTTATTTTGTATGTTTCTCATATATAAATAAAAATCTTGTTTTTCCAATTTTCTTATCAAAAATCTATAATTTTTAAAGTTATTTAAAAACATTCTATCTTTATATTTTTGAATAAATTATAAAAATATCGCTTTCTCTTTATATATTTTATAAGTTTGTTTGAAAACCATTTAGGATATTTAGTTGATTTAATATGTTTCATTGGAATAAATCTATTCACTACATCAAATAATAATTTTTGAAATTTTTCTGCTGCTATTGAAGCATCCGTATTGTTATAAACTTCTTCCCAGTTTATATCTTTAATTGCTTTATATAAACCAAAATAATCTCCTTTTGCGTAGTTTTTTTTAGTTAAAGATTTAAATTTAGCTATTTTAATGTTTAATACCAATTCAATTTCTAGTGCAAAATGATGATAATCTTCAGGTACTAAAGGGTATTCACATTTTTGTATATGAATAAATTCATAATTTGTGATTATTAAATCTAATGTATATCCATTATTATTGTATACATCATTGATCTGTTTTAAATTCAAAAATTTAAGTAGTTGCATCAAATCATTAAATTTGGTATTATTTTGGTAAACATTGTTTCCATAATATGCAATGTTTAAATCTCCCATAATTAATATTTTATGTTCATATGAAACTAGAAATGACTCTAATGCTTCAAAACTTGATTTTAAATATTTCTGTAAAACATTAGGTGGAATATATATATTTCCCAATAATAATTTAGAATTATTTAATTCAATTTCAATCCATAGTGCATCAAAAAGGAAACCTGGAATATGTATACATTTACAATTAATATATTTCTTAAAAGCAACTAATACACCTCCACCTCTTGTAGCAATGGATATTGGTCTATCATTTCTAAAGAAACTATATCTATCATCTATTAAATATTCGTTATATATATCTTCCTTTAGCCATGTCTCTGTTAAACAAATAATGTCATATTCTTCTGTTAAAATTTTATGTTTAATCTTACATAACTTTGTTCGTAATCCTCTTACATTTTGTAAGTAAATAGTTAATAGTTTATTATTCATTAATAATAATTTGTTTAGAATGTACAGATTGTAATATTTTATCATGTCTAATTTGTATGTCATTCACCTCTTTGGTAACATCATTTTCATTCAATGAATTCAATTTATGTAATCTTCCATAAAAAGGAAGTAATACAGATCCATACGGCCAAAGCTCTGGGTTTATCATATGTTCTGCATATTGTTCATCTACTGAAATGTAAAAAGATGCATATTTTTTATTTTTGGATGGTATTTTATGACAAACAACTGAAGTTTTAAGTTTATCTGTTAGATGATTAATAATATCTGTCTCATTCATTGTTATATTAATTCTTGTGAGAAAAATTTTTTTATAAATTATTCTTGGTTTTACAGCCAAAATATTATGATTTTCTTGAATTCCCATTACGGCTATTTTATTTGCTTTCTTTCTTTTAGTTTTCTTTTTATACAATACTGTAATAAAACCATCATTAGTATCTTTACTTTCTGCATTCTGTAGCATTAATTTAGTATCTGTATCAGAATTATTTTTCTGTATATTTTTAATTTTATTTGCTTTATTAGTATCATTTTTATTACTAGTATTCTTATCATTATCGCTTGATCTCACTACATCAGCCCAGGTTTGAGTATTATTATTTTCATTAATATGCATTTTGAATTTATTAGTATTATAAGATTTTTCATCTATGTCAGCAGAAATCACAAAGGTTTTATTATTAGTAGATTTATCATTAACAAATTGTTTACTATATTGTCCCTTGTTTTTAATTATTTGAGGTTAATTCTCTTTAACTTTTTTGTCACTAGGTTTCATTCCTGGCTTAACAATACTTTTTATAATATTAGTATCAGTTTTATCAGTTTCAGGTCTTACATGATTAAGTTCTTTTTGTTCAGTCAAATTTATTAGCGCTTCTTTTAAAAATATATTTTCTTTAGATAAATTATCTAATTTTTGTTCAATTGTAATGACATGACATAAAAGTGATTTGAAATTTAACAAAATTTGCTTACAAAAATCACTATTATTAATAGATCCTACTATTTCTTCCTCCAAATTAAATGTATCATTTGAAGAATTTTTTGATGTAATATTATCTTCATTATCAATAATATTAAAATCAGTTTGTGTATCATAATTAAAAGTAACCTTGCCTTTTAACTGAGTCAAATCAGAATCTATTCCATTACAATCAGGGCATTGATAACAATTAATGTCATTCAATTTAAGCATATTTAAGTCTACTGAATTTAATTTTAGACATTTTCCATGAAATCTCCTAGAACAAATTCCAGAGCAAGTTATAGACAATTGTTCATTATTAATATCAGAAAAACAAAACTGACATATTTTATTGCAATTAGTATTATTATTATCCTGTGTAACTTGATCAATTATTTTATTTTTTTGTTTAATAGTTGATTGCTTATTTCTATTAAATCCAATATCTTGTTTGAGTTGATCAGATATTTTATTTTCTCTAGTTTCAAGAGTAATATCATCTTTCTCCAATGATGTTTGTCCTACTAAAGTAGTTTCACAAACCTCCATTTTGTTTTCAACATTTGAATTATTATTACATTTTTCACATAAATAATAATCCATTACTCCTTCATTTTTATGCTGAAATGCCACAGTAAGTTTTAAACATGATACATGAAATTTTTTATCACATATATTGCATTTAATCCTTGCTTGCTTACCAAAAATAAGTCCATTGCATAAAGCACATGGTGTTCCACCCATTGTCAAAATTCTTCTACTTTTTTATACTTACTGCTAATATTTTAAAATCCAAATTAAAATTGAATTAATATTAATGCAGAATTAATATAGTTTTGACTATTTTTAAAGTTGATTTTTTATTTTATTTCTATTTTTGACTGTTAAAATGACAATATTTTTCAGACGTTATAGAATGAAAATTGATCATAATAATAATAATAATAATAATTACGGCAGCAGCTGCTGTTGTTAGCTGCTGCCGTTGCTGCTGAAACGCAGCAGCAGCTGCAGCAGCCGCAGCAGCTGCGTCAGCTGTTGCTGCACGTTGCTGCGCTGCCGTTGCTGTTGCTGTTAGCTAGCTGCCGTTGCCTGCCGTTGCGCGTTGCTGTTGCCGTTGCTGTTGCTGTTGCTGACGTTGCCGCTTGCCGTGCCGTTGCCGTTGCTGTTGCTGCTGCTTGCCGTTGCTGCCTGTTGTTGCTGCGCTGTCAGCCGTTGCTGTTGCTGTTGTTGCTGTTGTTGTTGCTGCTGGCTGCTGTTGCCGTTGCCGTTGTTGTTGCTGCGCTGTTGTTGTTGTTGTTGCTGTTGCTGCTGTTGCTGTTGCTGGTCGCTAGCAGCTGCTGCTGCTGTTGCTATTGCTGTTATGCCGTTGTTGTTGCTGCTGTTGCTGTTGCTGCTGTTGCTGTTGCTGCTGCTGCTGCTGCTGTTGTTGTCGTTGTTGCTGCGGTTGCTGTTGCTCGTTGCTGTTGTTGCTGCTGCCGTTGTTGTTGCTAGCTGCCGCCGTTGCTGCCGTTGCGCGTTGCCTGCTGTTGCTGCGCACGCTGCTGCTGTTGCCGTTGCTGCTGCTGTTGCCGCGTTGCTGCCAGTTGCTGTTGCTAGTTGCTGCTAGCGCTGTTGTTGCTGTTGCTGCTGCTGCTGTTGCTGCGGCCGCGTTGCTGTTGTTGCGTTGCTGTTGCTGCAGCTAGCAGCTGCTGCTGTTGCCGTTGCTGTGCTGCTGTTGCTGTTGCTGCTTGCCGCTGCTGCCGTTGCTGCTGCTGTTGCTGGTTGCTGCAGCTGCTGTTGCGGCGTTGCTGCTGTTGCTGTTGCGAGCGCTGCTGTTGCCGTTGCTGTTGCTGCTGCTAGCTGCCGTTGCTGCTGCTAGCAGCAGCAGCAGTAGCAGCAGCAGCTGCAGCAGCAGCAGTAGCTGCAGCAGCAGCGTGCAGCAGCAGCAGCAGCAGCTGCATGCGTAGCAGCAGTAGCTGCTGCAGTGCTGGTTGCGCAGCTGCAGCAGCAGCAGTGCAGCAGCAGTTGCAGCAGCAGCTGCAGCAGCAGCTGCAGCAGCTGCAGCTGTTAGCAGTAGCAGCAGCGAGCAGCAGCAGCAGCAGTAGTAGTAGTAGTAGCAGTAGCAGTCAGCAGCAGCAGTAGCAGTAGTAGAAAAAGAAGAAGCAGAAGCAGCTTGTTTAGAGCCATTAACATATTCTTTATTTGACATATTTGTAAATGTAAGCTATATGGAGTCATGATATATGCCTTGATTTTATTACTATTATTATTTAGCTGTCTTGGCTTTGGCTAAATTAAATTGCTAAACCTATTAATGTATGGTGTATCTGAATTTAGTTCAGGCCCATATGATGATTTCAGTTGGAGAGCTGAATTTAAAGACATTTAGATGTCCAAAAATATCAGATCTTTGTTCTTAAAGAGTTAAATATTAAATAAATGCTTAGCTTGAGTTGATATTTTGAATCTGGTGTCCTAGCTCCTCACTGAAGACAGCCATAGCTCAAAACCAGTCTGGAGATGGGGAAAATTCTATAAAAATATTGATTAATAATAATTAGTAATGTATTTATCAGAAGTCATTATGATTGGAATAACATTAACACATATAAATCAATGTGTAATATTTTACTATTAATAAATATTGAATAAATGAAGACATGTTAAGAGGTTGGGTCCTGGGCCAATTGATGAGTGCTAATGCAATATGAAATGCATATTGGGATCACTGTGTTTTTTAATGTCTTTATTCATATGTTTTAATAATAGATGACGGAGTGGAGAGTGTGAATGTATTTAATATAGTAGCAAACTTCTCCACACAATAGTGCCACCTAGTACAAGCTGATAGTAATCAATAGATACTAGAAGATTGTGCATTACCTTTTTATCCAATATCCCCAGACTAGTTTCTAGCTTATGGCCTTTATCAGTGAGGAGTCTTGAATCTGAAAGAAGTGTGCCTGGATTTTTGGATCTAATGCTATAGATAAGAATTAAAATGCATAATCTTCTAGCATCTATTGATTACTATAACTTGCCCTAAGTGGTACTATTGTATGGAAAATTCTGCTTCTGTTTTAACAGCTTGTGTATGCATAAGAAAAGGTGGTCATGTAAAGTTTTAATGGTTTAATACCAATCCTAGACAAAGAATAATGATGGCTATGATTATTAAAGAACCAAAGATATAAATACTGAATTTGATTTAGATTTTGATTTTGATATAGATACTGAATTTGATTTAGATTTGTACAACTATGTGATCAAAGTAGCTTGGATTGAATATATTGTTGTGCTTTTATTTTGAGCTGATAGATTTATAGTTATCCAAAAAAATAATATGTGGATGCAGGAGAGGTGCACTAGATCCAAAGTTCCAGGTGCAGTGCTCTCATAACCAAGCTTGCATGACTCTTACAACTCGAGAAAAAAAGAAAAGATAAAAAATAAAATCAAATATGAATTTTTGTGATAATTATAGAAATTAATCTATGAGTTATAAAAATGCCCACGTGTTTAACATGTCAACCTTTAATCGACTTATTTAGACACAGAGCTAACAAATAATTTTGGTATCTAAGACAGATCATACATATAGTGTTCCTATTACAAAGTGATTTTAAAAAGTAATTCAAAAAATTATGTTATTTATATAGTGCACATATGTATGTAATATTATAAATAAGGACTAACTTCTCTGTGCATGCGCTTTAATATTCTCCGTCCATTTACCCATGAGGATCAACTTTAAAAGCATAAGTATATGCTTATGCTTAGAATTTATTTTCTATGTAAATCAGCTTTTGTTCACTGTACTTAAATCAGGGCTTGAATCTATTGGTTGTCTGAGATATAAATTATCAATTGAATTGTACAAGCCTATTTGATCTACTGTAGGAGAGAGAGCTGCAATCTCATTTTTAACCATATGCAATGAAATACAACATAAATTTTGAATTTACCATAATAAATATTTTGTTATTTATATAGCACACATATGTATGTAATATTATGAATTTTTAAAATACATGATCAGAGGAGTTAGTCCTATTTATAATATTATATATGTATATGTTCTATATAAATAACAATATTTATTACAGTAAATTTAAAATTTACTTTGTACTTCATTGCAGTATTTATCTCTCCTATCACATATGTTTGGACAATTCAATTGATGATTTATATCTCAGGCACCCAATAGATTGAAGCCCTGACTTAAGCATGATGAAAAAAGACTGATTCATATAGAAAATAAACTCTAAGCATAGACTTATACGTTTAAAATTGATCCTCATGGGAGAATGCACAGAGATTATTAAAGCACATGCTCAGAGAAGTTAGTTATTTATAATAATTGAAAAACTATAAATAAATATATTCTAAATTATATTTATTTATTTCTAAAAACAGATATTAACATTAATTATTTATATCTTAGGAAAAAAATAATAATATTTTTTAAAATATATCATTGCATATACAGTGGAGTCACAACATTCCTTATATTTTGTCCACCTCGTTCATTTAATATCACACGTAATAATTTGCATTTTGTTGATGAACTGTAATTATAATAAAATATGTATTGTTTACTGAACTGCATATATACAGTATTTTTCAATGAGCATGCATATATAAATTAAGATGATAGTATAACCATAATTTAAAAAAACAATAATACAGTTAATAATAAATTGAGAAAATGTGTTATATTTTTATTTTTTTTAATAAAATGACTAGCAAAATATTATCACAATTAAATCTATTCTAGATAATATCCTGTTTCTTTAAGAAACTTTTCCCCAAAGGAAAATAATAGTAGTCTCATTACTAGCATTTGAGCCCTCTTTTGTTGTTTTCATGTTTTTAAAACCATATCAACTTTAGAATCTATACAGTCATCCTAATTTGTTATTATTTCAGATGCTTGGTTAAACTCTTTATACTTTTAAAGGCATTGTAAATAATTCTTTTTTTTTAGTTTTATGCTTAAAAAATATTTTATTATGTGAAATAAAATTTAGAAAAGAATAATAAAATGAAAAATAAAATGTAAGCATTTTCATTGTAAGTCAAATAAATATTATTAGTAAACATGTCATTCAGGGAAAATAATTGTTACCATATTGTAAAGTTTAGTAAATTTGTAAATGTTAATGATTTTATTTTTTGTTTATTTGCATTTTTTTTGAGGTAGCATATAATTGGAGCAATGTCATGGTTTCATGCTATATATATATCCACCATTTTTCAAAAATTTATTTGTTTAATATAAATGTTTGTATAAATATCATTTCTAAATCTATATTATTTATTTGTACTTGTATATTTTCAGAACTCTATAATTTTAATCTTTACAAATTTTAGAAATATCTGTATAGTAAATTACTGATGCATTAACAATAACATATCATAGTTTTACCTTTTAACAATGTTCTATGAACTTTATCACTTGTCAATGTTGACATATTTGAATTATCTGAGAAATATTATACTTCATAGCTAAACTAAAAGAACTGATTCCCTGAATACTTTATTACATCTCTATTGATATATATTTACTTTATATGATTATTCTGAAAAATTTTAAGAGTGATTGAAAAATTTATAAAAAAATTAACAATTTTTCACAAGAGGTGGAGGTATTATTTATAATAAAATTTTATTTATTTATTTTTGGTATTTCTTGCTGTTAATTTAATAAAAGTTATTTAAAATATTATGTCTCATTACCTGCCATCTCATCTGTGGGATTGGCTCTGATTTCATATCTTGAAATACTGCTTTTTAACTTTGGCATTGAATTTGGGAGGGGGCATTGCAATACTTTGCCTAATTACAACCTTCAATTATATTCTATCCTGCTAGTCATATTTTTTTTAACAGAAGCAATTACACCTCTAAGAGAGACTGAGTACATTTTTTTAATAGTGAAAGACCTCTATAACTGCCTCACCAAGCTATAAATTAAGATATCATATTCTGAAAAATATTTATCAAATTCCAATATTAGTGATTAAATTATAACCACACAAAGAGGTTAACATTTGACAAGAATGATCTGTATCACAAAATTTGATACAGCAGCGTTGCAAAAATATTTAATGGATTAAGATGGAAATCTAATGGAATAAAAATACATAGAGATTATTTAAGTCATCCAGAATTTGCAGATGATGAGATTGTTTTTGCAAATAATATTTCAGAGTTTCGACAAATGTCGCAACAGTTATCAGATGAAATTAAGAAAATAGATAAATAGTAAAAAACTAAAATAATATTTAGTGAATTTTCTCAGAAGAAAAGAAAAAGATTAATAATCCTAAATTTTTAATAGAATAGCATTCACAATACCTTGGTTTGATTATTAATGGTTGAAATTAATTATAAACCAAACTTGGATAGCATTTTAGATAGAAATATGCCTATCTGTTTGAAGAGTAAGGTTTTCAAAAAATATCTTTTACAAGTTATTAAACATTAAACTGAAGAGCAATACAAAGATTTTAAACCATTCAATGGTGTATAGAGAAATATATGTGCAGGGATAACAAGAATAAATTGAAAATGAAATATATGGGTGAGGAAATAAATAAGCATCATTGTCACCATTGAAAGAGTTAAGATACTGAAATGAAATAATATTGCACATATTATTAGAAGAATTAAACAATAAATAGCTGAAGTCTTAAACTGAAAACCAAGAGATTATGAAGATCTGGAATGAGACCATATAAAAGGTGAATGAAATGAATAACAATTTTTGTAGCATTGTATGGAGAATAGATGCTATGGTTCAGAGAAACTGAATTTAAACTTGAAAAGCCCATTCTGCAGTGGATGGATGACAACGATCTCTTTTATAAAGAAAAAAACTAAATCTATGTTTTTCTTTTTTAGGAAGTCTGTTTCAGTTCATTCAGTTTACATATTCAATTCAATGAAGACATGTTTTTATAATAATAAAGATACATTGCTAATGAATATTTGTTATCTTAAAAGTAGCACATTTTAGGGTTTGCAATTCAAAAAATGCAAAAGACTACATGGAAATGCTGATGAATGTGTGTGTGTTTCATTTGTTAAATTTTTTTGTTAAAACAAGTAATTATAAAATAAATTATAATTAAGTTATTTGAAAAATTGTTAATATTGTAAAGAATGGTGATTACTAGAGTAAGTTGGATGATTAAAAATGAAGTTTCATGTTTTATACAAAGAAACATTTGCATTAATGGCAAGTGTGTTTTTTTATCAAATAATCCCACAATGCCTTGGTACTGGAAATCTCAAAATAAATATCAAATACATTTTCAGAATAAAAAGAAGTTCAATGGGGAATGGAATTTTTGTTAACGGACAAGAAGAATAAATAACTTAAACATCAGTAAAAATCCTAAAGTAATTGTTAACAGTTTCAGTATCATTTTTTTGCCTACATGTGAAATGCATTATACTAAAATGACTTCTTTTAAGCTGCACCCTGGGTATTTAATTAAGAAAACAGGGAAGCTATCATAAAAGATGCAAATCTGAATTTTTAAAACAATATCAAATCTCTCAGATCCAAAAATCTAGGTGGAGTGTTCTCAGATCCAAGGCTCATTACTAATGAAAGCCACAAACTAGAAACTAGTCTGGAGATATTGAATGAGTAGATACTAAATAGTGATTTCAATGCACAAATCTTCTAGCATCCATTAATATATTATGGCTTGTACTGGGTGGCACTATTATAGGAGAGGATTGTTATTATTTTAACAGATTGTGTATACATATATAGTGGATTAATACCAATCCTGGCTAGAGGTTGTTGGTATGGTTATTGAAAAATCAAAAAAATAAAATATATAGATATTGAACTGTGTGCACATCTGTTTGTAATACAAGCAAATTATCTTGGATTAAAAATATTGTTGGGTTTTCATTTTGGCTCATAACTTTATAGTTAACCAAAAGGTATAAAAGATGGTTGCTAGAGGGTTGCATTAAATTCAGAAATCTAGGTGCAATGCTGTCATATCCAAGACTCCTCACAAGCCACAAGCTAGAAACTAGTCTGGGGATATTGGATGAGTAAGCACTATATAAGGATTTTGATGCACAAACTTTCTAACATTCATTTATTACTATGATTTACACTTCACAGCACTACTGTTTGGAGAGAGTTGCTCCTGTTTTAATAAATTGTGGAGGCATAAGAATAATGACCATGTGAAGTTTTAACAGTTTAAATCTGCATTTCCTGTATGATTATCCAGCATAAAACCAATGTTATCAATATTACTACTTTTAGTAGGTAGCCATAACTTTTACATAATTTATTAAAGATGTAAAGAAAATTAGTTAAATCATTTTACAGAAATACCAAATATATTACAAATTGTAGTTTCTTTTACTATTTACAAAAAAAGAGATTAAAAACGTTTTTATTGCAGAATGAGATTCTTTCCAAGAGCCCTTCATACAGAAATGATGAAGGAGAAGACATTATTCCCCAAGTTTACAATTGATGGATTGGACCCATTTGTCAAGTATGGGATGGTTGTTGGATGAATTTGTTAAGGGATAACTACCTAAAAAAATCTAAACCTGATTATAATTTGAAAAAAATTTATTCAGTGCATCTTCAAACATAGATAGTAGATATGGCTCGCAATGCATTACCATTATGCTAAAACATCTTTCATTCATTATATGCATACATTATTGCTTAAATGTTTACACCCTACATAGTTTGGTGTGGTGGTAGAATGGCAGTTCTGGAGTTCAAGGTTCATGGATCGCATCCTAGCTCTGTCACCTCCGATACTGGAACTTCTTACAAAGTTACAAGCCATATAAATCGATTGATTATTACATGTTTTAATCCAAGTTCGCCATTGATTTAAACAGTAATATATGAGTGTATAAAGAGAAGTCACGTCTGACTATGGAAATTATTGTGTTGGATAGAATATATAGTGATAGCAAATTTTGAAAAACCTAATTTACAAATGAAATGCTTACAGTCATTAATGAGTAGATATCACAATAAAAGAAAAAGTAGCATTTTAATAACACTTAGTCTATCAAAAAAAAAATTATCAAATGTCCGCAATCTTAGATTATTTCATTGACCTTTACACAGAGTTAATAACAGGAAAGTATATTATTTATCAAACAAGATATCATAATTTTAATAATATACAGTATAAATATATCTAAAAAATCACTTAATTTTTTAGACTAACGCTATACATATGGGTAGGGGTAATTCTTTTGTCGAAAAATGTCAACAATCCCCCCCACACACACACACACACACACCAAATTGATTACTTAATTTCTAATTTTTAAAAGAATAATTATAAAGAAATCAAAACTTTTATTTATTTTTTTCACTTCCCTGACAAAATTTCTTCTGAATACGCCATCGAAGTGAAAGGGAAAAGAGGGAGAAAACTGCCAGTTCTTTCTGCTTGCATCGGCTTTCCTGCATTATATAATGTAAACACAAGCAATAATAAAAAGAATACCTTTATTTCCCTGGCTGAAAGTATAAAGTGTTATTTATCGTATTTTAAAATAATAATGAGTGACCTAAAAATAGTTTATGAAAGTAATATTTTTATATGCAAATGCAATTTTGTGATGTGATCTATATACTAGCGTCCTCTGCTGACCTTTATAGTAAATCTCTTAATAAATAAAAAAAGGTATTTAATAAGATAAACTGTAGTAGGGAGATTTAATTAATTCTTTGTTGTAGATTTTTAATTAGTCTGATCATAATTTTCTGAATCTAATTCAGGTTGCTTGATGACGAAAAAACATGCAGATTTTAAATTAAACTAAAAGAAATATAAATAATATTAAATTTTTAAAAAAAAATACTATTATAGAGACAATTGCAATATGAAATGACTTTTACTAACACTCTGACATTTAAAATATTTGTAGATAAAAGATAAACAGTCAGGTGATGGAAAATGATATAACTTCAGTTATGGGAATTAACTATGAATAAGCAAATGTCGGTTAAGAACATCACATGCTGTCTTAAGATATTGGCTCATTAAATTAAAGACTGTACTGATTCCAATACCAAAAATCTATTTCTGATTTTTTCTCTCATTCTCTACTTTTCTTTTTTTCTCTTATGAACTTTAGTCAAGTTATTAATGGATTCCAGTTATCATAAGTCTCTCAAGTCACTGGCCATCTTTCTGTACTAATTAATAATTAGAGAGTGTTTTTGTGCATCTGCTTGTTTATTTCTTAACTAGCTATATCTGTGTCTTCATTCACATTAGTAAAATAAAATAATATAACCCAGTATGTAGCTGTTTTTGTATCTTCTATATTTATGTAGGTACTGTGGTATTAGAGCTGCGACATGAAGAATTATAATCGTTTAATCATTAAATTAATTAGGTTATTAAATCAAAAACATATTTAAAAATCTACATTTAAAAAAAAAAACAATTTAACAAAAAAAATACGAAAAGCATTAATGTGAAGAATAGTTAAAATGCGTGTTTAAATCAAATTGAGTGTGTGTTTGCACGTGTATATTCTGCATAATCTATTTTAATACATTGTACAGGCTTACACCTGCATTTATATATGTAATATATGCGGGATTCGAACTCAGACTTTCACACGACCTACAACTCTCAGTGCCATCTTATATTGCTGACTCACCTGATCACACACATGTTGAAAAGATAAATAATCACCAATATACGTATTTCGTGCTAAACCAGCACTCATTAAAGTATGAAGATTGGTTATCTTAATATAAAGCTGAGTACTAATTGTATATATGTGTGGAGATGGTAATCTGAACCAACTGATGAGTGCTGGTTTAGCACGAAATACGTATATTGGTGATTATTTATCTTTTCAACATGTGTGTGATCAGGTGAGTCAGCAATATAAGATGGCACTGAGAGTTGTAGGTCGTGTGAAAGTCTGAGTTCGAATCCGGCATATATTACATATATAAATGCAGGTGTAAGCCTGTACAATGTATTAAAATAGATTATGCAGAATATGCATGTGCAAACACACACTCAATTTGATTTAAACATGCATTTTAACTATTCTTCACATTAATGCTTTTCGTATTTTTTTTTTGTTAAATTGTTGTTGTTTTTTAATGTAGATTTTAAAATATGTTTTTGATTTAATAATCTAATTAATTTAATGATTAAACAATTATAATTCTTCATGTCGCAGCTCTAATACCACAGTACCTTTATGTATTATTTAAATGAAATAATAATACATATCAACAACAATATTGCAAAAAATATATATATATTTTCAATAAGCTTATACTACTGAATAATTAATGTTTTAGGATTTTAGTTTAAATATATTTTATAATAAAATAATTAGTATTAATAATTTTTAAGCATGCTCTCTGATATATTAATATAAGAAAAACATGTCAAAGCACAGAAATATATAACAAAGTTAATTAATTACAAATAATAAACACTTATAAGTAACAGTTTTATGGAGTTTATTCATGGCTTGAGATTTAGAAGTTATAATATATTTAAATATAAGAGGTTTCAAATTTTATTATTAATTTTTATTGTTGATCAGAATCAGCCATTAATAATTTGAATAATTGCATATAATATTCATTTTTATATGGGAATTCATTTCAAAAGATACAATTCCTGGCAATCTGTCTCTAATATGTTTGTACTTATGTGTTTTTAATATACTAAACAAGGCAAAACTCTCCATATAGTAATGACACCCTGTGCTAACCAGAGTAATCAATGGATGCCAGAAGGCTTGTGCATAAAATCCCTATCTAGTGCACAGGGTGGCACTACTGTATGGAGAGTTTTGCCTTGTTTAATAACAATTATGTGCTAGTATAAGAGATAGTGATCATGTGATGTTTAGTGTTTTTAATATACATATTTATCTGTCTATCTCTTGAATAGAAGCATGCATTTCTAATTTAAATAATAAATATCATCATGTTGATGTATGGGAAGAGGAGAAGATTGGTTCAATTTCCAGGATTGCCTTTGAGGTTCATGTTATTGTCTAAAATACTATAAATTTATCAGATAATTGTTGGGTTTTTATGCATTGACATAAATGACTAACTATTTATTCATTTTCATGCTTGTATATGGTTTGATTAATAAACTTCATTAACATACATTATTATTGACAATAGCAGTAATTGTAATATGGTGTGTCTAAGTAAAAAGGTGATTGGTATTCTCTTCAAGCTGCCTGAAATGACATTTTGGAATCAGCATGTATTGTGGAATAATATACTTTATCTATTTACCACAAATATGGTATAAAGGTTAATAAAAATATATTTTAAGAAATGTTGTATTGAATAATTTTTAATATTATTTAAAGTATATAACTTATAAAGCATTTAATAAAAGATTGTTAATTTATTATTGTTATATTCACAGTAGGTCTCTATCCAGCCATGATAGTATAATGTTAAAATAAAATGAACAAAAATTTATTCTTAAGTTGAATTGCTAGTAATAATATATATGTATATATGGAAAATATAATATTAACAAAAACAACTATTTGTCTATATAATAATTTGGGGATGACTATAAGCAGAATGAGTCTATTACATTTCTTCACTCTCTATTACTATTCACAGTTCATTAATAATGGGTGCTTAGTTCCCATTGTCAATAATACTTTAAAATGACTTCGTTTTGTCCATTTAGGCTATATTTTGTAAGTACACTTTTCTCCCCTTTATGAGACCAGCCATTAACTTTCAGTAGTACTTTCTTCCTCTCAACAGCCAACTCTCATAAAACTTTGAGAGATAACAATTATTCATGTTTTTAATTACACATTTCTAGAGTGAATTATTTCCAGGAGGAAACTGGCTAAACTTCTGGCATAATTACACAAATAAAAATAGTACCTTGTTTACAATATTCACAATAATATCAGTGCCAATTGGTGCAATTATGCACACTGTTATTTACCTTTAAAAGCAAATAGTTTATTGTATTTGATAATTTTTAATAAAGCATTGTAGAAAAGATAGCTTTTTTTAAATGGTATATGTGACCTATGCCCAATGTGGCCACCAGGAAATGCTGCAGTACCATCAACAACCACCATGAAGCATGCAAGTGATAAATTTCTATCCAAAAATTGCAGAAATCAACAAATTAAAAATGCCTAAGGCAAAAGTAAATTGAACAAATCCTTCAAAAATACAAATTACAAAAAAAAAAACAAGAAAATGCTATAAAATTTGAATTACAAAAACAGAAAATGGTGAAAATACATCAAATGCACCACACACACATCCCAGAATAAAGAATTCTTCACTTAAATCGACAAATAAAATGCCTTAGGCAAAATAAATTTAACAAATCCTTTGAAAATACAAATTACGAAAAAAAAAAAAATCCAAGAAAACATTAAGAAATTCGAAGTACAACAAAAACAGAAAAAGTTTAATGGTTTAAGGGACTTCATTAATGGTGAGAGTTACAAAAACACAATTTCATCAATTTCAACATTTGCAAATATGCATCTGCGATCTGATTCCAAAGCAGCAATTATATAAACTAAAAAGAACTTTACATGAGGGATTCTATTTATCAAATTAATTATTCTCTGTTTTGAAATTATGGCATATCATTAAAAATAAGCCAAATGCAAATCTATCCCCCTCCCCAATGAAGAATTTCTAGCCAAAAATCATTGCTTCTAAAATACAAATTTAAAAAAAAAACCAAGAAAATGCTATGCATCAAGAATTTGATCAAAATTAAGTAAAATACAAATCAAAAATTGGTGTCAAACTAATAGATATACCTTCCCCCCTGAAGAATTAAAAAGAAAAATGGCGGTGACCGAATAATTTTTCAAAAATGTACTAAATTTCATCAATATTTAAAAAATAAATGACTATTTGCAAATATGCATATAACTAACAGATATAATAATAATTCACAACACTTAAATACAGACTAATACATATTAAGTAATTAAATGTAGATAATGAGTGCATAGCAATTTGTTGTTATGTCTTAGAATAATTTCAAAGCAGCAATTTATATCAGGAAAGCTATTAATTGTTTTTCCCAAAAATTTATTACATTAATTAATCTCTGCTTTGAAATTTCAGCATATCATAACATATGAATTTGAATTTAGAAATGAAATAAAATAATCAGAATAGAAAATAGGAAAGTTTAAAATAATCATTAATTACAGTTACAGGAAAAAATATTAAGAAGGTATATTTATTGGCAAGAATGTTACAAGATTTTATTTTAACAAGAATTTTAAGTAATTAAAAATATTAAAATAGATTTGTAAAATTCTGCATTTAAGAAATATTACCAACTTTGTTACAGGCTCAGTTTATCATCATTTGCACTATGATGAGTTGATCATCGTGATGTCTTACCTTGTTTACACTCTTCTTTAATTAAAATTATAAAATTTAGCTTTCTATTGTTAAATTTCTTAACTTAGCACTTTTATCAAAGATGATCCCCATGTGAATAACAGCGGATTAAAAAAATAATGTAATAGAAGACGTGGACAGAATAGTATCTAGCAAATAGTTATTTAAAGAAAGTTGCAAATTGAAATGTGACATAATAGATCTCTTATGTCACATTTCAATTTGCAACTTTATTTAAATAACACATAATGAAATATGCATTTTATATATAATTACCAGTGAGCATAGAATATGGTACAAAGGTTTGTTTTAAAAAATATATTTTCTCTTTGGAAAAATGCTGAAGAATCATTTATTATTTTAAATTGCATTGGGATGTTATATATATGAGAGGTCTATTACATCACATTTAAATTTGCAACTTTCTTTAAATAACTATTTGCTAGATACTATTCTGTCCACACCTTCTATTAAATTATTTTTTTTAACCTGCTGTTATTCACATGGGGATCACCTTTGATAAAAGTGGTAAGTTAAGAAATTTAACAATAGAAAGCTAAATTTTATAATTTTAATTAAAGAAGAGTTGTAAGCAAGGCAGGACATCATGATGATCAACTCATCATAGTGCAAATGGTGGTGAACTGAGCCTGGAATAAAGTTGGTAATATTTATTAAATGCAGGGTTCTACAAATCTATTTTAATATTCTTAATTACTTAAAATTCTTGTTAAAATAAGATCTTGCCAATAAATTGTGATGTCTTCGCCCCTAAGTTGTTCAAAGGGGTAGAAAAACACTTACAATCCGATTGAAAACATAAATGAGTACAAAGAATTATAGCTAAAATATATGAAACTCAGCTGCAACAACTCTTAACTGTTGTGCCGCAAATAGCTCTTAATAGCTTTACGTATCCAACTTCTTCTGTTAAAACTGTAACAAGTGTGCAATGTTTTCCTCTAGCAGTTTATATATCCCTCTGAGTTCTTTTGTTAAGTCTTATCTGCTACATTCCAAAATCTTAATCGTGTGTTTTCCTACTCTGTTTTGATTGTTCTTAACTTTAATTAGTTATTTTTATCTCTGATAAAAATAATCACCACCAACTTGTTTTTAATTATAATTATTTCCATTATAATTAGTTATTTTTATTTTCAATTAAAACTAAATCCCCACAGCTTGTTTTCAATTATAATTATTTTCCATTATAATTATTTTTACTTTCAACTAAATATGCGAAAACTTCTGGAGTAAACTGTCTCTTGTAAACTCGTTATTTATTTCTCAACAACGAATACAACACTTCCTTCCCTCACTCCAGAAGTTAGAGTTTATTTATGTTACACATAATCATCCAAAATGCGCGGTTTCTGGTGTGGGCGGTTTCTCTTTCAGCTTGGAGAAACCCTTGATTTTTCTGATTAATAAATAACCTTGAAATTTGGGTAAACTCTTCTTTTTCCTCACCACTCTAAGTGCTTTTTTCGCCCACTTGGAGAAAATCTGGGTTCCCTTTTGCTCTTCGGCTTTTGTCTCTGGTAGCTCACTGTCTAAAGATTTCCATTCTAAAAAATCTTCGAACATGTTGATTTCATTTTCACTTTTGGACATCTTTTCTTGTAGTTCCAATTCATACTGCTGCCAACTTTCTACCTGTTTGGAAAATTTTGACATTGCGAGTTTACTTTTTAAATCTTCATTCGATCTTTAAAACTTTGACAATCTGAAAACTTGCTTTGCAATTTTCCACCAAGTTCTAAATTTTGTTGTTCAAGTTCTTCTTTTAGTTTATTTAATTCATAAACATCCAGTTTTAATTTGTGCACTTCTTTTGATAGTTCTTTAGTCGTCTTTTCATATTGCCGACTAGAAAAGCTCGCATTGGTTAAACTACATTCTAATTCTGTTACTCGTTGTCTAGAAGCCTTCAATCTTCCTTGAAATTCTTCCAGTTCATTTTGTAATTTGGAATTATAACTTTTCAGTTCTTGTAACTGCAAGTTGAGTTGTAGCTTAGATTGCGTCTTTCTCTCAAGCATGATAGCTAATTCTTGGTTCCTTGACTCCAATTCTTGTAGTTTGGTGATCTGGCTTTGTCTTTGCAAAAAGATCCTATCTCTCAAGGCCATGCTTTTCCCCTTAGTTGATACATAGTTAATGGTATACATTGTATCATCTGTGCTTGGATTACATTTTGTTTGTCGTGGTTTTTTGCATACAGTTGCTAAATGCTCTTTAAATCCGCAGTTAAAACAATTTTCTTTTCTCCATTTGCAATTCTTAGATACATGGTCAGTTTTATTGCAGCAGAAACATTTCACTGTTAACATTTTCTTTCTGTTAAGATTTTCATTCTTCGGCTGCTGACTTCAATCTGTTTTATAAACTGCCATCTTTTTGGTCTCTTCTGGGTTGTTTCTAAAAGCTAGGGCTTGCTCAATTACTGCATCATATGCTATTCCTTTTTTAATAGCCACTTGGTATGATAAGTCACTTTCCGTTAACAATGTCTGCCACAATATTTCATCATACATTCCCCACAATAACTGATCCAGCAAAGCTTGTTCTAGAAATTCACCATAATCACAGTTTTTTGCCAACTGTTTTAATACTATATCATAGTCTTTAATTTTTTCCTCCCTGGCTTGCTTTCTATTTCTCAAAGTTAATCTAGCTATGTGTCTAGATGGCTTCAGGCTAAAATAGTCCATTAATTTTTTAACTATATCTCCAAACTGTACTCCATAGATAATCAGTCTGTCCCATAATTTATTAACAATTTCTATGACTTTGCGTCCTCCTAAACATAAAAGTGCGGCCACTTTTTTTTCATTATTTTTTATCCCATTTAACTTGAAAAAATTTTCCAATTGCACTATATAGAGAGGCCATTCCTTAGCATTTTTAATACTAAATTCAGGAATACTGCTTTGTCCTAACAACATTTTACTTGTTTCCAATAGTATCAGTTGACTTTCTCATCTGGCTTATTCTTTCAAGTTTCACTAGGTTTGAAAATTTAGACTGTGCCAATCTTGTGATGTCTTTACCCCTAAGTTTTCAGAGGGGTAGAAAAACACTTACAATCCTATCAATAACATAAATGAGTACAAAGATTTATAGCTAAAATATATGAAACTCAGCTGCAACAACTCTTAACCGTTGTGCCACAAATAGCTCTTAACAGCTTTAAGTATCCAACTTCTTCTGCTAACAAAACTGTAACAAATGTGTGATGTTTTCCTCTAGCAGTTTATATATCCCTCTGAGTTCTTTTATTAAGTCTTATCTGCTACATTCCGAAATCTGTTTTCCAACTCCGTTTGGATTGTTCTTAACTTTAATTAGTTATTTTTATCTCTGATAAAAATAATCCCCACAACTTGTTTTTAATTATAATTATTTCTATTATAATTAGTTTTTATTTTCAATTAAAAATAAATCCCCATAGCTTGTTTTCAATTATAATTATTTTCCATTATAATTATTTTTACTTTCAACTAAATACGTGAAAACTTCTGGAGTAAACTGTCTCTTGTAAACTCGTTATTTATTTCTCAACAACAAATACAACATATATATAACTTATTAATAATTTTTTCTGTTACTGTAATCAATGATTATTTTAAACTTTCTATTTTAAACTTTCCTATTTTCTATTCTGATTATTTTATTTCATTTCTAAATTCAAATTCATATGTTATGATATGCTGAAATTTCAAAGCAGAGATTAATTAATGTAATAAATTTTTGGGAAAAACAATTAATAGCTTTCCTGATATAAATTGCTGCTTTGAAATTATTCTAAGAGATAACAACAAATTGCTATGCACTCATTATCTACATTTAATTACTTAATATGTATTAGTCTGTATTTAAGTGTTGTGAATTATTATAATATCTGTTAGTTAGATAATGCACAGGCATATTTGCAAATAGTCTTTTATTTTTTAAATATTGATGAAATTTAGTACCTTTTTGAAAAGTTACTCAGTCACTGCCATTTTTTGTTTTGATTCTTCGGGAGGGAGGGTATAGTTAGACACCGATTTCTGTTTTTGTATTTTACTTATTTTTGATCGAATTCTTGATACATAGCATTTTCTTGATTTTTTTTTAATTTGTATTTTAGAAGCAGCAATTTTTGGCTAGAAATTCTTCATTGGGGGGGGGAGGATAGATTTGCATTTGACTTATTTTTGATGATATACCATAATTTCAAAGCAGAGAATAATTAATTTGATAAATAGAATCTCTCATGTAATGTTCTTTTTAGTTTATATAATTCATGCTTTGGAATCAGATCACAGATGCATATTTGCAAATGTTGAAATTGATGAAATTGTGTTTTTGTAACTCTCACCATTAATGAGGTCCCTTAAACCATTAAACTTTTTCTGTTTTGTTGTACTTCAAATTTCTTGATGTTTTCTTGGATTTTTTTTTTTTTTTTTTTTGTAATTTGTATTTTTGAAGGATTTGTTTGATTTATTTTGACTCAGACTTTTTTATTTGTCGATTTAAGTGAAGAATTTTTCATTCTGGGGGGGTGTTTGACATATTTTCACTGATTTGTTTTTGCAATTCAAATTTTATAGCATTTTCTTATTGTTGCTTTTTTGTAATTTGTATTTTTGAAGGATTTGTTGGATTTATTTTGTCTCAGGCATTTTTATTTGTTGATTTAAGTGAAGAATTCTTCATTCTGGAGGAGGGATTGTGTTTGACATATTTTCACCAATTTCTGTTTTTGCAATTCGAATTTTATAACATTTTCTTGGGGTTTTTTTTTTTTGTAATTTGTATTTTTGAAGGATGTTCAATTTACTTTTGCCTTAGGCATTTTTAATTTGTCAATTTCAGCAATTTTCGGATAGAAATTTATAACTTGCATGCTTCGTGGTGTTTGTTGATGATACTGCAGCATTGCCTGGTGGCCACATTGGGCATAGGTCACAACTACCTAAAGTTTTTATCCTTCCATGCAAAGGGTTTGAAGAGTAGGAGAGGAAGTATAAAGTCAAATATAGAGTAGGTGACTTGGAAAATAAGAAATATGGATTGCATTTTGTATTCCACAATGCATATATAATGGTCAGAAAGAAATTTGGTATGCTGTGGTAGAAAGTAATGTATGTGGTGTGGTTATCACTTGAAATGTTTAAATAAGACTAGGAAGAATGTAACAGGTGTATGATTAAGTATACAGTGTGTAAATGTGATAAAAGAGGTGAAAAAGTGGTTTGTAAGTGTAGATAGTTTAAAGAGAAAGTCAGGAGCAATGGAGCAAAATGTAGTTGAGGAAGGTAGGATAGAATATGGTTTTAGTAGAGTGACAGGAGATGTGGGTGGAAAAATTAGTAGTGAAATGGAGATGGTTAGCCAAAGAATAAGTAAGATGGAGAAAGAGGGAAAGAATGTAGAAGCAAAATTAAAATTGTTAGAGATGAAGTGTGAGCAGATGAAGAAATTATTGAGTAGTAATGATAAGGAAAAAGTAGATAACCAAAGAATAAGTAAGATAGAGGAAGAGGTAAAGGATGTAGAAGCAAAATTAAAGTTGTTAGATATAAAGTGTGAGCAGATGAAGAAGTAATAATAAGGAAAAAGTATATATGGAAGTTCAGAAGATGGTAGAGAATGTTACAGATTAAGCAAAAAAAGTAAACTATGAGACAGTATTGATAATATATTCATTAATTAGAGAATGTGGAGATATAATTGCAAGGGAAAATAGAAACAGGTATGTAAGAGTATGTTTTCCTGGAGTTAGAATTAGGGATATTACAGATAAAGGAAAGCAGAGGAGTAGAGATGTGTATGTTATGGTAGGGGACTAATAATTTGTCAGAGCCATCAGAGAGAGTAATGGATGAATACATAGATTTGATTAGAAATTTGAGTAAGATTAAAGGAAGAGAAGGAATAGTTGGATTATCACCAGATTTGACAAGTGGTAGATGTTAGATAGGGCATGTAAGAGGTTAAAAAATTGTGTAAGAGGAATAATGTCATGTGTGGGATTGTTTTATTGGAAAGAGACAGTTATATAGTAAAGATGGATTAAACTTAGAAAAACAAGGAAGTGAAGTTTTAGAAGGGTTGATTTATAAAGAATGTAGTTCCGAAAACTTATAAAGGGGGGTGGGGTTTTAAGTGGCAATAATATCAGAAAGAAGAAGAATGGACAGGATGTAAGAAATAATCAAAGGGTATCTGATTTAGATATAAATGTAGATGTGAAGAGGGAATGGTCTGTAAAATTAATGGTAAGCAAGTTATTTATAAATGTAATGGAGAAGAAATTGTCAAAAGAATTTATAAGAGTAATTAGGAAAAAATAAATTGTTAAAATTGTGTATTTGAATATGCAAGGTAGTAGGAGACCAGAAAAGTGGCTTGAATTAAACAAAGTAATCAAAAATAAAGAGATTGAAATATTACCAGTAGTGAAAACACATATAAGAAAAGAAGGATCTATTCTGGAAGACTTAGTATGGCAGAGTATAAATAGAAAAGAAAAAAGGAGTTGTGGTATAGGAGTTATCTAAAAAAATATTCAAATACTGTTAATTTGAGCATTGGAAATTTATCAAATATTTATGAGGGACAATAGATATGGTCTTGAAATAATATATTCCACACAATAGTGATAAAAAATAGTAATAAAAGTAGAAAAGTTAGTGAAAGTTGTGGATGGAGAGTGAATAATAAGAATAAGTTAAAAGAATATAAAAGTTGAAGAACCCATGAAAGAGTTGGTTGGGAATGAGTATAAAGACTGATGTGGTGAAATAGAAAAAGTGGCAAATATGGTTTTAGGTGAGAATATTCAAAAGAATAAAAGTAATAGAAAAGCAAGAGTTAATAAAAGTGTAAAAGAGAGGAGGAAAGCATGCAGAGAATATAAGTGTGCTATTAAAAACTATGAAAGTGAAAAAGATGTTAATGCTAAATGGGAAATGTATTTAATAAAAAAAGAAATTGGCTAAAATAAATAATTATAGAGAGAGAATAAAATTGAATAGTAAATTGTTGGAGGATATTAATAAAAGTGGAAGAGATGGGAGTAAAAAATTTGGAAATATATTAAAAGAAGGAATATAGGGAATAAAGTGTAGCTCTAGAGAAAAATTAGAGATAATCTTAAATAAGTATGTAATGGATATAAAAAAGATGTTAGACGTGAAGAACAGAGTGATAGCAAACACGAAAGCATATAGTAATGGGAATATTAGGTTTACGGAAAATGAACTGAATGAGGCAGATAAGAAATTAAAAAGTGGAAAGGCAAGAGGTTTGGATGGATGGTCAGCAGAGAAAATAATGAATTTAGGGCATAGGGCAAAATTAAAACTATTGTCATGTTTTAATAACATGGCACAGGTGATTTTCTGGATAGTTGGCATAATATAAGAGTAAGGCTATACATTTAAAGGAAAGGTAGGGATCATAGAAAGTTAAACAATTATAGACCAATAGCAATAATATCAGTGCTATATACATTTTTTTTCATATATGGTGGCTGGAAGGGTTGAAAAATGGATAGAAGAAAATAATGTAGTGGGAGAAATGCAAGGAGGTTTTTGATATAATAGGCATATAGAAGATACTTTATTTGTAGTTACACAACTTATGGATATGAGTAGGAATACAGGTAAACAATTATATATGGTTTTTATAGATACAGAAAAGGCATATGATAGAGTAAATGGAAATAGATTATGGATGTTTGATAAATTTGGGAATGGATGGAGCTTTAGTGGATATTAAGAAATTATATGAAAATAATTACTATTGTGCCGGTCAAAATCGTGTATTCATTCAACAAGACCAATAATCCAAGCAAAAGTACCTTGAATCCAACCATGCACAAGATACATATATCAGGACAAGGATGAATCCTAACCTATTTGCCTAAACTATTGCCTCTCTGACTAATGGATAACGTTTGTGGTGACACTAGCAGTGTTTGGTTTTATTCCGTCCCAGCTGGAGGTCATGGTTCACATAGAGACTCAAAATAATAAAGGATTTATAGAAAAATCAATGATTTAATGGATTCTGATGATTGCAGAAAGGTACAGATATGATTTGATCGATTACTAATGGTTTGAACCGTAATAATGATAATTCTTTATGGCAACATTACAAAGAAGTGAATTTAAATCATAGAAATATTTAAATAAATAGAGTAATTAACCTTAGAGATTGGGAGTGATGACAAACTAAGCTTATTTAAAATAACAATATTTTAGGAATTTATTAAGGAATTTAGTACAAAATAAGTTAAGTCTTTGTTTATACAACTTGGTTATTTTCTTTAATTCATTTTGATGCGGCTTTGACAAACAATGTAAAAGTTTGTTAATTGGTCGGCCAAAATCCAATCAGCAATAAAATATTATTAGCCCTCTTCAAGATATTACAAATAAATCTGTTTTATATATATGTTACAAGACATGAAAGATGGGCATTTAAAACACTATTATATTTAAAATTATTTGTTTATGATGAGTGTGGGAAGCAAAATAGTTTTAAATAAATAATTGACAATTATACAGTCAGATTTAATTAATTACGAAATTTGTTTGTGCAGGATGTGCCATCAGGCAGAGAGCATTTCAGGTTTGCTAAATAAAGATATAAAATGATGAAGAAGGCAGTATGCTATTATAGATTACAACAAAAATAAATGAGGTCTGTTATGAACCTCTGGGTAACTTTGCTAAAGAAAATTTCTAGTAAATATAACTAGATGAGGAGAAATGCTGGCCCTCCAGCCAAAACATGTCTCTAAATAATCATAATAATATTTTTGATGTGCTGGACTTCCCATACATCTCTTAATGGCAATGCCTAAAAAGAATCCCTTGGTATGAACTACGTCTACTTTAAGGGAGTGTGAAAGGTTGGACTGGTCATATTTCAAATTCCGAAAGTCCTAAGAGGTAATTAGCAAAGAAAAAGAATAATAATAAATGAATGGTTGTAGCTATAAATACACAATGCCTTAGATGTATATAGATAGAGAGTGTATCACTAACGAAAGTAATTAATGAATTCCTGATTAAAATAATCAGCTCCCTGACATCATAGAAAGTCCCCATAAACCTAGGCCACTAATGAATGAATCATAAATATAATATAAAAAAGGACAAGAATTAAAACTAAAATATAAATTGTTTTCCACATTTTACAAATATTTCATTTATTAGTAAATTATTAAATAGTTCATCGTTGAAGATTGCAAAATAAATCAGTCTTTTAATTAACATAAATGGGGCTTTGAAAATCAAACTCACTTCTGACAATATAAAGCATAATAAATTATACATCGAATTTTTTACTATTTTTGACAAATAAAAATATATATGTATGAAACATATACTGACAAAATGCTATAATAGATTTTGCTTAATTGATTCACTAAAATTCTTTATTCTTTCAGAAATAATTACAGAGCTATTTTACATTGGAGGTAATAGTAAGATACTTTTAAAATAATTTCAATCATTCAAAATAAATTTATATATGATGTACAAAACTAAACGAGCTTTCTATTAATTAATTTACAGGAAGTAAGTCTCATGTAATGATTTTGACTGGAAAAATAAGAGGAAGAGAATTTAAAGTTAATAGCTCATTGAATTTTGTACTTGGAAATTTCAGTAAGTCAAATATTCTAAATAAACCAAAAATTAATTTAATTTTGCCACATCAAAATAATATGAGATTTTTAGAAGAATTGATATTTTAAATTTAAGAGAAAAATTAAAAGAGCATTTTAAACCAAGCCATATAAACATCACACAGATATAAAATATAAATTAATATGGATTTAGAAAACAAGTAAAATAGAATCAGTGGCTTGCGGCGAATTGGACGTTATCTCAGAATCAATCGGTAGGCATTCCATGGCTTGAAACATGCAGTTATACAGTCAGATCATTTCACGCTTCCTCGACACAGACAGTCTCCGGCTAGATGTTTAAAGCACTGGAAAGGCATTGATGGGCTGGTGGGACAGAGCTCCAGAAAGCAACGGTCAATCTTTTTAGCCAGTCATTCTTTAATCATGATGTACTAAATCTAAACTACTCTCTTCAGTGAACTCTTCAAATAATTAATCAATCAATAATTTTCCACTATTTATGTGTTCTGGTCTTATCTACAGGATTCAATCTACGGTGACAACTGCCAATTGAAATTGCTCTAAGCAGTCCTCTGAGGTTGGTGCCTGCTTTGGAGGGATTTATATAATTCTGCATTAACATGCCCCAAGGGTTGATTTGCTAATTAAAAAAAACAACAAGCATATTAAGTTTATCAATCATTGTACTAACAAAATCTATTTAATTAAGGCTTAGATTAAAAAAATGTAGATTTTATTCAGAAAAATTTTAGGAATTTGGTACAATGATTTTCAAACTTATACTTAAGCAGAAATTTACAAAACCTTTCAACTATTACATTGTTCAAATAATTGACTCTCTAATTACATTGATTAAAAGATAAATATAAAATGTTACCAACTGATTAATTGAAGTAAAATGAATTTTAATAAAAGAATTTAAAATATTTGTAACATTTTATAGATATCTAGGATTCAATTACATATAAATGCCAATTTAATAAAATAAACATAATACACCTGGGTCCCTTTTTACGCAGACTTATTTAACACGATTTTGAAGTTATGCGATTCATGTTTCACCAGAAGTCGACCTCCGAAAATGTGCTATTACTTTAAATAATAAATCTTGCACACTTATATTATATTGAAAGTGATAGCACATTATTGGAATTCGACTTTTATCTTAGTAATTTCAATATTTTCAGTGCTTTATAATAGTAAGATTTTATGCAATAATGAAATTAAAATCATGATTTCCACATTTTATGTATACACACATTAAATTTTACAAGATTATAATGTAAATTTGTTCAAACATTGTGCGTGTTAATTTTGCACTTTAAATCACATTCTGTTTTTGCTTTTTAAAAAAAAACATAATCAATTATTATTTTCTTATTAATGACACTAATCATTAACGTGCTCTTAAATTCCGAGAGCTAAATGGTTGTATGTCTGGATATCGCGAGCTTCATAAATAATTAATAAAATCATCGTCTCAAAGATTAATTACTAATTATGTTGTCACCAGAAAATCATTAACACAACATGAGAGTGAAGTTGGTGCTAGTTGTATTTCCTCTTGAGAAGAATCTGATTTTTTTACCAGTTTGCAAACGAACTTGTTTATCGATAATAATTAAAACGTGTATAAAAAAATGTAAATTACTGTACAGTAAATTATGCATAAAAATATATTATTTTAAATAAAATTAAATATTATAGTTAAAAAAAGTTTGTCTTGTATCAATTTTTTTCAAATTTGAAATTTTTTATTAGTCATATTTTATTTCCTTATTTTTTTTTGCGCGAATTTTAAAGTAATTTTATGTTGGTGGTTTGCTTTTACGCGAATTTTGAAAAATCACAGACCGCATCCCCCCTTTTTCAATGTAAGTTACGTCTATTTTTGCGCGATTTTGTTTGCGCGTTTTCTGAGGAACCTATCTATCGTGTAAAACGAGACCCAGGTGTATACAGTTTTACAAATATTATAAAATAAATAAACTATTATAAAAGGTTAGTTAATCCTAAAATACAAATTAATTAGATACAAGATTACAATATTGCTTATAATCATATTACCACCAATTATGAGGTGGGTGTCAGTTATTATAAAAGGTTGGGTTCAAACCCACACTAGTGCTGATGACATTGGCACTAGGTGAAGCAGAAATATGTACTATATTTCCAGCTTCACTATATGTATCAATTTGGAATATAGAATCAATTAAAGTTAAAAAATGGGATGGGATTAAGGCAAGGATGCCCTATGTCCTCTATTTTGTTTTTTGTTGTACTTGAGAGAACTGGAGAGAGCAATAGAAAGACTAGGAAGAGGGGATATTGGCAAGGAAGTATACACATTATCAGGTCTTTTATTTGCAGATAGTCTTTTTTTGTACAGAAAGAAGGGAAGATATAAAGTTATGCTGAGAACATGTGCAAGGGTGGGTAAAGAGATGGGGATTAAATTTAGTGAAAAAAAACTCAAAAGTAATGATGATTGGAAAGAGAAGACAAAGAATTTTTATTAGGTGATATAAGAAAAGAAAGGCATTGATAAAAAAATTAACATTTTTTTTCATATAATAAATGTGATGTAGCTAAAATTGTGTGGGAGTGGCAGAAGCAGGGTTAACATATGGTAACAATATGTTATATGTTAGTAAAGGGGTATTAGATTACTTAAAAAAAGTACAAAGAGAAGTAGGAAGACATGCAAAGATTAAAATAATATGTCTGCATTATTATCAGAGGTAAAGGGGTATTAGATTACTTAAAAAAAGTACAAAGAGAAGTAGGAAGACATGCAAAGATTAAAATAATATGTCTGCATTATTATCAGAGGTTTGGGGAAGAAATAATCTGTATCGCTATTTTTTTTATCAAAATCTAGGTCAGATTTTTCTGAAATAGATTGTGATTTCAGTATTTCATATGTCTGAGATCCTATTATCATTATTAATGTGGCTAGATATACTTAAGACTTCTTGATATGTTTAGTCTGTAGGTAAAAAATCGCTCCTTATAGCTTGACCAGCCCTTAGGATAGTCTGGATCAAAAGCTTTTGTAGAACCAGAAAAATTAGCCATTTTATAATTTTTCCTCTATATATCATGAAAGAAACAATTATGAGTTACTACTCATAATGTTAATTTGACCGTTACAATTTGTAACTGTACAAAAATGATAATGACAAAGCTAAAAATCCACTAGGGAGAGTTTCTCTTGTTATATTATGAGTAACACACTCGTGATTGGTTTAAGACTTCAATCAACATGCCTATAACATTTGTGGTCAATTTTTTGTTTTTTGTTTTTTTTCTTCCAAATTGCTGAATCTGATTTTTATTCGGGCAGAATAGTGATTTTAATAATCACCATATTGTAAACATGATGAATGTCTTTATCTGCACACTTGTGTATTTACTCTATTTTTCCAGACATGAGGAAAAATATTTCTTTTGTCAGACTGCGCCTCAAACCAACAGTAACAAAAAATATGAGCACCTGAAATTCAATTAATATGATTTATTAGGATTAAATAAATATATTTATATCATATACAATGTCATATAATCTCAATTAATGCAGGGCCAGTAATGCCCGAAAGTATTGACTCACTTCCATCTGTATGTAACAGCCTACCTCATGAGTTTGTCCAATGACTCTTCCAGCTGTACCAGACACTTGCCTTGAGTTGGCTTAGCAGCTTCCAGTCCTAGTGGGCTTGCCTTCCTGCAAAGACCTATAGTGTAATGGCTATAATGGAAATGCTCACTGTTAGCAGTGGTTTCAATAGAGAGCACATAGCTTTATTTAGGTTATACAGACATTCTCTCCTTACTTCCCAAAATGCTGTCTATTTATTGCCAAATCACCAACCTTACTGGAAGCAATGGAATTCAGAGAGCATCATTGCCTATTGGCCCACACTAACCATTGGCTGTGTTTAATTTATATGTTTAATTAGTGGTAATGAATGCTCAATCCGATCAGATAAGAAAGAAATTTGGACTAGTCCACTTCTGAAGGCAGGGTGAGATATGACAGTTTGTAAAACAGCTTCTGATGTAGTGTTCTAGTCTGCAAACCTAATTACTGTAAATAAAAAGAAAAAATAAATAAAATTTTATATATTAATAATTTTTAAATAATAATAATTAATTAGAATGATTTATTTTTTTATATCAGTAAGATTAATCATTAATACTAATAATATATATTTTTTATAAATATATATATATATTGGTCTGTGTGTGCACATGCATTCATTTTACATGCAATATATACTCCCAATCTCTTCATGAACAAGTTCTATATCCATAGTCAAGATAAGTTGTACTTTATGTTCTGATAACTTGACAACTATTATTTATCTATTTATAACAAAATTATATGAATTAATTATTTTAAAGAAAAACTAACTAAATAGGATATTTATTTTACTTTCTTTCATTTTTTTATTTATTATATATTGCCACTCTACATGTGGGTGGTTATGTATATTAGTTGTATAAGATAGCGTGGATAATTGAAGAGGGCTTGAAAGTCTGAGTTCAAATCCTCTATATTTTTAATACAGGTATTTAAAAATTATATATATAAACAAAAATAATTATAAATAAAATATGTATGTACAATAACAAAAAGTATATTATAAAAACAAATTTTGATAGTCATTGACTAGAAAATTTCTAAATTAGTGTATTGTTAGCTACCCATTATTTTAAAAAGTAATACGTAATACATTCATAAAAATTAATAAAGTTATAAACATATTTCTTATTTGCTATATGTATGATAAAAACTGACCATTAATAAAATTGAAACGATACTATGTCTATAAAATATTAAATTACTACCTGCAATTAAGACGTATTTTTTATCAAATAATAGTCAGTCTATGAATACAAGGGATTTTGCAAACAATCGCGGTATCGTATAGTGGCTGCAATATGAACTAAAAAAAAATTAAATTTTCCTTTTAAAAAAAAATTCTGATTTATTTATTTTTTGGATAATGGTTAGACAAATCAATGGATTTTAAGTCAGTGAAGTCAGTGAGTTAAATATGAAAAACAAAAAATCAATTATATCCAGACTAAAAAAATAATCACTAAATTGAAACAATATTTAAATGATAAATATATATTATACATAAACATGTATTGAATAAAAAATATAATATTAAAATCTGGAAAGTATTAAATATTTTTAATAAAAGAATTATCAAAGACGATTTATGTATGGAAAAAAAAACCTATTTTTTAATATAAATAATAGATAGAATTTGATTTTTACTTTTATATAATAAGATATACAGTATATAATAAAAAAACAAAACGCAAAATAATCCTATTACACTATTGATAAACAATATCAAAGAATTAATTAAAATATAAGAGTAAACTATAAACAGAAGCTAAAATTTACGCATATTGTTTATTTGTTTTTCAATTGTAATGATATAATTTAAAATGTGCTTTCTTTTAATGTTTTTAATTTGTTGAAATTGTTTTAAATTTAATTTTGAAAAGAAATATATTTAAAATTTAAATGTAATTTATAATTTAATTTATTCTTTTTTTAACCATAAAGATATATGCAGTGTTTTCATGTGCATGATAGATTACCCTCCATAGATGCCACATAATGTAGTTACAAATAAGGGGAAATATCCATGTAATATAAGTTTGATTCAGAACAATGAAATATAAAAACAGGCAAAACTCTCCATACAGTAGTGCCACTCATTGCCAGCCAAAGTAATCAATGGATCCCAGAAGGCTTGTGCATAAAATACCCATCTAGTACTTACTCTTCTAAAATCCCCAGAATAGTTTCTGGCTTGTGGCCTTCGTCAGTGAGGAGCCTTGGATCTGAGAGCATTAGCATCTAGATCTTAGGATCTCACTGACAAAGGCCACAAGCCAGAAACTACTCTGGAAATATTGGATCAGTAGGCACTAGATGGGGATTTTATGTACAAGCCTTCTGCCATCCATTGATTACTCTGGCTTGCACTGAGCAGCACTACTGTAAGGATAGTTGAGCAAGAATAAGAAATAGTGATCATGTGATGTTTAGTGATTTAACAATGAAATGTGTAGAAGTTATAAAAGTCACAATATACACTCTCTGAAATCTTCCCTATATGATTTTATGATTCCGAGAGTCATGCAGACTATGAAGAGACTAAAAAGTATGCAGGATGAAATGTTATAGAAGTATACTTGACCACAATGATTAGGCAACTTGAGTTATCATTTTTTTTATTAATAAGATGCATAAATTTAACAACAGTTTTTCACATTTTAATATCTATAAATTATATATAACTTAAAATAATCTATCTACAATTTTTTACAATAAATGAGCTATATTTTTATAGAATAATTTGCCTACAAAATAATAATATAAAGACCTACATGACCTGTTCAATAAAAATAAATACCTGGCTTAAAATCTTCATGGCCAGACTTTTCTAAAATGTAGAGGTTGACTCTTGTATCTTTCATCTGAGTCCTAGTTAATTCCATTTCCTAATTTATATAGTTTTATTTATCAGTTCAACTAAATTTATTATCAAACAGAATAAAGATTATGGACATAGCAAGAAGATTTGCTAACCATTACATCATGATCTTTCTTTTTTTTAGTAAAAAAAAAAATGATTTAGAGAAAATAAGAAATGTACTATTAGGTAATAATAGGGAAAAAGTAATCAAAAATTAAAATACAATAGTAGAAGAAAAGCAAATACATGTATTTAAGAAGATTCAAATGAGAAGTCAACAGATGAAAATGATTGCAGGATCAGAACAAATATTTTTTACTATTTTAGAATTTTAACAAGATTGCTTACAAATAAGATATTCTGGGAAGTAGAAGCATACAAGTGTAAATTTAGAAGAAGAAAAAAGAATAAAATCAGCATAATCATAGACCACTAACAAGAATGTTAACATTTCTAAACTACACAGTAGTTTCTTTTAATCCTACTTTAAAGGCATCAATGGAAATCAGATGGTTTAATGTTATAGTTTCCACTAGTCTCCAGACTGTTTTCTAGCCTACATCCTCACAAATAAGGACTAAAATTCAAACCTGGAACTAAAGTATTTATATATGTGTTAGCCAACTTTTATTCTTTTATGAATCAATAGCCTGAAACTTAAAATTCTTGAAGTTTTGAACCCAAGCTAACTCATTTGAATAGTTATATAGATCTGACACTAGATCAGTTTCTACATCTGTTAGAGATCTTTGTTTAATATTAAGTGGAGTCCATTGATTATTCAGGTTTACAATAGATGGATCTAGGGCAATATGAAAAAAACAGCTTGGGAAAGAGATATGATGTTGTTCTTGGTATTAATTGCCCTAGTCAAAGAATAGAAAGAGGCTTACAATTGGCATTAAAATGAGATCTCTAAAAGATATAGAAACTGATTTGATTCTATGTCTATACAATTATACAAATGAACTAGCTTAGTTTTAAAATTTTGGTGTTTTTTTTATATATATAATTTTATATTATTAGCTTGAATAATTGTTGGATGCATAAATGCATTCGTTCCAGCTTTAAATTCTAGTCTTCACTGACCAAGGCAAAAACTAGAAATCAATCTGGGATATTATAGCCCAATGCCATTTGTTCTCAATTAATTATTCAAGCTTACATATAGTAGGTAGTTCTAGAGTAGAGTGATAAAAAAATTTTTAAAGCATATAATATTGTTGTCTACACTTATAAACCAACGTTATTTCAGATAAAATAAAAATGATTGATCAATCGCATCCTTAGTTTTCAAAATATAAACGCACTAGAGAAGTTATAAATACGTCTATATAGAGAATATGTACACGAATAATAATCGACACCTCTTGTTATCGATTTCGGATAAATAGAAACTACGTCACATCGCACTTTTTTTATTACAATTTTTCGTTTTCTAATTAATAATGGCTGAAAAAATAAAAAATATTTATGAGATTGTATAACTAGTTATAAGAGATATGGATATTTAAAAAAAAAGATACATTTTACGTTATTATGATGGATCTGTGATTTCGATAAAAAAAAAAATTAATAGTCGTATATTATGTTTGGTATTCAACTCAAGCAATCGCATGATTATTGTATTTTATTATACAATATTTGGTCTTTATTTCTATCCATGATTACTCGTTTAATTGTCAATAGATGTCAGCATATTCTTTTCTTTTTTAAAAAAAAACAACGTGCAAAAAGATTTGAAAATAGAAGATAGCCAACGCCTAGGTTTTTCTTTTTTGTATTGTATGTTCAGCTCTCAGACCAAAGGCTGCTGTACGTAACAGCTATGTGTATCCAAGCATTAGGTAACATTTTGAACATTGTTGATGGTAATTTTTACCATTGCTCGCCGATCTTTTAATACAATTTATTTTAGCTTTTCAATTTTGGAGCTACGTTAAATACTTTAATGAGCTCCACATTATTTAATTGCTAAGAATAGCATTTGAGCACACACACCCCTCTCTTTTATTTAAAAAAAAAAAATTATTCGTTTTCTTCTCAATAGATGTCAGGAAAATCAATTTTTTTAAATAAAAAAAAAGTTTATTAATGTACAAAGAGATTTATTTATTTGTTTTCCAACGACCTCTACGTCTTCTGCCATCTTTTTTTTACATTTTAAATATTTAAACGCGCAAAATAAACTTGGTATGGTTATAAATTAATAATACCCTATATATGTTAAAGTTACGGTTATTAAAATACAATGATTCCCGTATAATGTATAATGTTCTTAAATATAGATAAATCGTTAAAATTTTAAGTGTTATTATTAATTCGCTTATTACCTAAGCATAGTACTTATAAGTCTGTGTATTTATATATAGTGAGAAACTGTTTGACTGAAATAGTTAAACACATTAAACGGATTTTTTTTTTTCGGTACTGTATATATCTAGTTGACGTTTACAACAATCTAATAAATATCACATGATCACCATTTCTTATATAGCTTGCTCATAACTGTTATTAAAACAGACAAAACTCTCCATAGAGTAGTGCCACTCAGTGCAAGACAGAGTAATCAATGGATGCCAGAAGGCTTGTGCATAAAATCTCTATCTAGTGCCTAATCATCCAACATCCCTAGACTAGTTTCTGGCTTGTGGCCTTCGTCATTGAGGAGCCTTGGATCTGAGAAGACTGCACATAGATCTAATGCAGCAGCCACCTTTTATCTCTATTTAACTACAAAACTATGATAATAAAATTGAAAACACAATAATATTTTCAATCTAAACTCATTAGTTTATATAGTCATAGGTCTGAACTCAGTTCAGTATCCATGCATTTTGGTGTCTTTGATTCTTTAACAGCCATAGCCATCACTATCCTACTAGGTAGGATCTAGGTGTAGTGCTCTCAGATCCAAGGCTCGTCACTGACGAAGGCCACAAGCCAGAAACTAGTCTGGGGATGTTGGATGAGTAGGTACTAGATAGCAATTTTATGCACAAACCTCCTGGCATCCATTGATTATTCTGGCTTGCACTGCCTGTTTTAATCTAATAAATAATGATAAAAGAGATAATTGATTAGAATTTATTTTTAATAATTCAAATTTACATAAAATAATTATAACTATGAAAGTTTTATAATGTACTATAAAATTTATAGCAACTCTCTCTAATGCATTATAATGAATGTGTATAGAACTTAAATCATTACACATTTATCATACTGAATTTATCTGATAAAATTATTAAATAAATATATTTTTGCAAAATTATTATGCAGTCATTCCTTTTTAGAAATTTTATATAGAATTTAATTTAGCGCAATACAAGTAACTAGATAATAACAAGACTTTAATATAACAGTATTCTTAATAAGAAGATTATATCAAATTTAATTATATGCTGGACAATCATAAGTTGGTTGAAATTTTTATAGTCAGTTTTCAGCACAATTCTGATAGGTTGATTATCCTATCTGCATGATTTTGGCTTATAACAGCTATAGAGACATTTTGGATGCTTCCCTTAATTTCTGTGCAATATATCCTAAAGTTCATGCCAAAAATAAATGGCATCTGATGATTCAGATGCAAGAAAGGTCACCTGTGCTTATATTGGACTAAATGAGGTGATTGTGCAATTTTCCAGTTAGTAATTTGGAGGTTTTAAAGTTTTTCAGTCTCATTTTAAAGAATAGTCTTTGTGTATTCCAAAGTTTCTGATGATAGTAGAATTAGGTAGGCAAATTGGTTATTTAATTATTCTTTTATAGATAGTACACAGATGAGCATATTATTTTATGAGCTGTGTTATGTGACCTAGTATTAGATATATTTTTATGTTCTTTATGGATTTATATCTGTCCATTACAAAATAGAATTGGAGTGGACATTAGTTTTGTTCCAATTTTTTTTTTTTTACTTAGAATATTGGTGCTAGTCTTATAGCCAAAGATGCCACTCAATGGTGCTGTTTTCGTGCTAAAACACAAAAATGCCGTTTCCGCGGCCGACACGTTCAAATCCGCATTTTCTATAATACAACTTTTTTGTTGTGCTACAGGTTGCAGGCCGTTATGTCGCATCACAGTGCAGCATGTATGTTGCATCACAGCAAATAAATTTGGCGAATTCGCACAGTTTATACCATTGTTACGGCTTGGTGAGAGGGTGTGTATATTTGAATTGGATGGATATGTTGTTTTGATTGAATTTTTTTTTATTTTAAAGTATTTAAATGTTCAGATTTTCTAAAATAATAATTATCAGACTTTTTACACCATACTGTATTGAAGTTTTACGTGGGAAAATGTTGACAATATATATGTGTAAAGTGAGTTGGAATTAGGTAATGCATCAAGTAATGTACTGTTCGTAACATTCCACGAGACAAACAATATTCTACTGTGTGTTTATTTTTGAAGTAACAAATAGCAGTAAGACTACAATTCTATACTCTTTTTTTAAATTTCATAAAAAGCATATATTATAAACATGGTTAATAAGTAAAGAAGACATTATATATATATATTTGTTGTTGTTTAAAAAACTTTTACTTTTTTTCTTTTCTTTGGCTACTGTTATACTTTGTTGAATATATTTTATGTTTATTGTTATCATTTATTTTATATATGTTAATATAAAAAAATATTTACAATAAGTACGATTTAGATATTTTTTATTTTAGCATTACAAACAACAGAACACTAACCCTAAAACTAACCTAACCCTAAAACTAATCCTAAACCTAATCCTAACAACTTTTACTTTTTGTTGTTATTCTATTTGAAGTAAAAAATAGCGGTAATATCTGTTTGTCTGTAAAAAATGTAAAACGAAAATGAAAAAAGTAAAAAATAGTGGTAACACAATAATATCTGTTTGTCTGTAAAAATTAAAATTTAAAAGAAAGACTAAGAACTTTTACTTTTTATTTCGATTATGAGTTTTTAAACAACAAAAAAAAAAAAGCTGTAACCCCACTAAAAAAATATCCGATAGAAAATTGATTTTTCTAATAAAGCAAAATAAAAAACATGAATCAAATTGTAATTTGTTGATTTTATTTTACATTTATTGTTATCATTTAATTTGTATATGTTAATAAAAAATAATATTTAAAAAAGATGATTTTGTTTTGTTTTTATTTTCGCATTACAAAAAAACACATCAAAATGATTAAAATCAATGGCCTGGGAATGTTCATATTTTATAGTTTTAGCGTGAAAATGACGCCATCGAACGGTGTCTTTGGTTATAATACTAGCACCAGAATATTATATAACTGCTAATAATATAGTATATAGGATAAAGAACTAAGCCATAGTTATTATGAATGGAAAAATATGGATTGAGATTTTAAAGCATTTGATTAAATTTATGATTATAAAAAGAATTAGTATTTCATTCACACTCTTTGTTATTTATAGATTTAAAAACAAGAGTATGTTTATTTATAATATATATATATGTGTGTGTAAGTGAAAACCTTTATATATTGAAAACACGTACAAAATACATTCGCATAGAAAAAAAAAAGTACAAAATACATTCAACACATCATATTATTAATTATAAAAATTAATTTAAAAAAAAAAACTTTATACTAAAACAAAATATCACATGACTCAAATTACTTAAATCTAATTTGCAGTTAAGAGCAATAATCTCTCCTCAATCCAGAATTATCTCTAGCCATGAGTCATTACTGGATAACAAATATTTTGATATTTATTTACAAAGTTCTTGTTCGCTATGATTACTTGCTTAATTTAAAGTAAAAAAAAAACACCATGATAATACATTTGTGGTGAAGAGATTCAGTTTCCATAAGAAAAGCATTCTCCCAGATAAAATGTGATTTTAGTTCAACATATGTTAATCTTATTATGTGAACAATATTGAGTATTTCATTATATTACACATAATGATTTAAATCATAATTTTAAAATGATTTAAATAAACATGAGTTATTTCATAATTATAAAAATTAAAAATTCACTTACTACATGAAAGTTTATATTTGTATATATACTCTTATTCTTCTCCTTTACTTTTTATATTTGTCAAATTTTTTTGATGCCATTTATCGTTAATAACTTCATCATATCATTTTACTTCCTCTTAGATGTATGTAGTATAGTCAATAAAAATCTTGTGCTTATTTACAGTTCATTTCTGTATAATCAAGACTGGTTATTTGCATAAGATAAGTAATTTTTAGATAAGTTCTAATTGTGGATTCTAATATTTCCAAATTGCAGACAATATCAAAATTGTATTCACATTTATTTATTTTTTTGATAATTTATAAATTATATTGGAATTTTAGAAGATATTAAAGCTATATTATAATAGAAAATATACTTCAGTAGTTATTTATAAATATGTAGCAATAAAATATATTCTATTATTTTCACATTTGTTAGAAAATGACTATCTTTGTCAGTCCACAATTAAGTCTCATAAGTAAGTGCTTTTTTTTGTTGTTATTTATTAATCAAAATTGTCATTTTATATTGAAACCTATATTGAATTCATTTTTCCTTCCTCATAAATTTTTATAAAAAGAGTCTGTGCTTTTTTTTCTTTATTATCTTCTATTTTGCCTTATTTTATTTTATTTGTTTTCTTTATGATAGTGTCTTTTTTTGTGACAATATAAGATAATGTTGGTGATGGTTTTATTACAATAAATGGCAAAGAATTGCACAATTAAAAATGATCCTACACTATTATATACAAAGTTGAAAATTTTAAATAAGAAACAAAATAATGATGTAGAAATCTAGAAGGATTTCTGAAATCACAAAGCATTTATCAAACTATTGAAGAAAACATAAAAATGTTTCCCCATAATGCTGATATATATGACATCCTTATATTAAAGCTGTTTGGATTCCTATTTGCTGATATCTCTAATGCAGGAAATGAATAACTGAAATTTCAAGAAATCACCGGTAGAGCCTGAAACATTTGATGTAGTAAATTGGACATGTCATTTATAGATATCATATTAAGATTTATTAAAATCAAGTAAACTACAATATTTTTAATCAGGAAAATATCCTATGCTTTATTCAGGCCATGAAAACAAGAAAGAAATGTCATTATCATAAAGAATATTAAAAAGAGTGTTAGTCTTTGTAGTTGTGAGTGATGAATTGATATATATTTGATTTTCTGGGTCATCATCATCAACCATTATCAATCCACTGCAGGATGAGGTCTCTCCAAGTTCAATCCATCTCTGATATTTAGCTTCTCTTCTCCACATCACCTCTGTGCACTTTCTTATTTCATTCATCCATCTTACATGTGGTCTCTTTCTGGGTCTTTTAAATCTCTTGGAATCCAGTTTAAGATTTCAATTGTCCATGTATTATCATCTCTTCTAGAAATATGTCCATCCCAACTCCATTTCAGTCTTAATTTTTTCAAGTAGTTTTTTGTAAGAGTTGGCAGAATTAGTTGGTTTACAGAGCTATACAGATAACTACCATGGATCAGATGTAGCTGAATTTGAGACTGTAGAACTAGCAGCAGTCTACTAGTTCACTATACTGGAGTTTAAATGCACCTAGAAGGAAGACAACTTTTTGTTGTTTATAGCTGGCTGGTCTGAAGTCTAAGTGGAGTTTAAATGTCACCAGTTACCTGGACTATATCTGTCTCACCAAAACCAGCTCACCAAGAGAATTCTTGCTGAAGAATTAATTTAAACATATACTTTTTATCTGTATGCAAGGAACCATAGATAAAGGTATCACATCCTATTTATATAAAGTACAACTGGTAAGTTCTTTTAAGAATTTTCTTAAAATAATTTTTTTTTAAAAAAGCGAGATATATAATTGGGAACGATATTATTTTAAGTTGTTTGTTGAAGAAAAAAGAAACATTTAAAATCTAAATCTAAGAACTGTTATAATTAATCAATCAACAATAATCCTGTCAAGATTGATTTTCTTTTTTTTAAAAAAAAAGGAAAAAAAAGAAATATAGCTGCTGGAGGATTTTATCAATAGTCAAGGAATTGATATTATTTTAAGGAAAAAAAGTGACATGTTTAATAAATGATTCATATTATTTTATATATATACACACATATTGATAAATTTTATATATTTTCAACATTGAATTAATTGTGAAAGATATTTTTAATAATTATATTTTGATAAATTAGAATATCATGATGTAAATGGCAGTGTGCACATAAATTCCTAAACACACTTATATATGTTAAATCTTGTCCTACAAAAAGGAAATGAATTTTTGTTATTAAATGAAAATTAAAATGTTAATTAATTATTATACTGCATATCTGTGTGCGAATATATATATATATGTAAACCTAGTATAGTTAAATTTTAATCATTTATTGTATTTTTATATGATTATTTAAATAGTTCCAGAAATTATATTGCATGTCTGCATGCTGATATATATTGCTGTTGTATATTGGAACATATATGTAAATGACAATGTAATAAATTGAATTTTGTTTTTATATTAATATATATGTAAATTTTGATCATTTTTTATTATTAAAGGACAATTAAAATATGCTCATTTATATTATACCACATATAGGTGCACAGATATATATATGTGTGTGTGTTTTATGGAAACCCATTAAGAAGTATTCAGAATCACAGTGTGATAGTTTTTTGCATATTAATCAAAATCAGATGGCTTAAATTATGTGTATAGCCATATTTTAAATACCTGAATTTCATTTTTTTATTGTTATTAATAAATTTGTATTTCATTGTTAAAATTATTCCGATTCTAAATGGTTTTTAAAATATTATATGTTGCATCATCTCTTGATCACAGTAACAGTTATAGAACTTGTTCTCTGAGATAGATTCATGCATAATGGTCTGATATATAAAAGAGGGTGTATATTGGTGTATGGATATCCAGTGATGATGATGATATTCCCATCAATTATGATGATCATCCCTGTATTGGTGCAAAGAGAATATTCTAAAGTCCATGCACTACATTTTTTATCTAGTTTAGTAATCAAAGTTTATAGTTGGCCAGTACACAAATGGTAGTAAGTGGTCAAAGCATTGATGATGATCAGCATGTTTTAATATCCCAGCATTATTGTTTTGATTATTATGGTTGTATATTCTATTTGTAAGTACTTAGTTTGTGTATCCAAATTAACGTTTAAATAATTGTCCCAAACTGGCAAAGGCTAAATTGTTGGCCTGGTCTACAGTAGACCCATTTCAAATCCAGTCACAAGATTGACTGTTGATTTATTTTGATTGTTGAGCATTTAAGATGATGAATGAATATTTTTATTCTTATTGTTCATGCTGGTGAATTTATAGTTAATATGCTTATAGTTATTTTAGTGAGTTAACAGGGCTGATCTTATTAGATGATCTCAGAGTGCCCTCTCATAATCTCTCATGTTCTTATAATATATACCATATATATTTTTCATACTTATATATTACATTATATCTTATATATTAAATTTTATTATTGAAAATATTTATTTTATTTACTTGGGATTGATGAGGATTTTTGCCATCACCCCAAGTTCACCTCTAACTTACTCATCCTGTTATAATATATATATATATATATTGTAGAACAGGAGTCAGCAATCAAGGGCATGCAGAATGATTGTCAATGGCATTCTGATTGAATTGAAGTAATAAAAAATATTTTAATTGCAGTGTGCTACTGTTTGCACGATCACCTACATTTTGCATATGTGACTCACTTGCAAATGGAAACCATGATTCAGTTTAATTTACTAATTATTTTATACAATATAAATATGTTGATTTTTCTTATTTTCAATAAAGATAAGAGCTACTGAGATTGAAAATATTTTTCCTCCAGGGAGGTTTAATTTTACCTGGATTTTTTTTTTGATAGTCAATTAACCTTTGATAAATTTGCACACAACTGCATGTTTAGAGTAAATACATATTAAGGCAGAATCTTTTATCAATTAATTCACTTGAAAAACTTCTATTTGTTATTAAATAATAATACATTTAAAATTTTGTCATGTTTACTTGAAGAAAAAAGTTTATAGTTAGTGATAGTAGAATGCCTGAACAAAGTCTGCAAATATGTAAGACTTGTTAAAAGTAATTGTTTTTTTTTCCTTTTAAATGTCTATTATGTAATTAAGACAAATTTTTCATAGAGAAAAATTCCAAATATTCATAGTTTTAAAGAAAAGAAGAATATATGAAAAACTTCCAATTTCGAGTTAATTTTTTATATCACAAAAATGGGTTTCTTTGAAACATTTTTGATAAATGCTAGAAAATTACTTGTTTTATTTGGTTAAGAGTTCATTAATCTGTTTTTTTAATTAAACTATAGAATGCTAAATGGTTTTGCCTATTCTGAATGATTGTTCATTAATCAGCAATTTTGTAAAGAATACACATTTTTTAAGCATCAACAAGATGAATTTTCTTCATGCCAAAGGAAATTTTAAGTAGTTTTTCAAATGCAATCTAATTTAACAAAACTCACTTTTCACATATGATCCTATATATTTTAAAATATTGAATGATTATAACTGGACCAATTTTTATACTATATATAATAAAAATCATTTCAGCATACAAAATAACATTGTAACATAGATTCTTCATGAGATGATTAAAAGACTGCTGACCCTTGTTGTAGTCAGTGGCCAACTCTGGCCATGTCAAATATTACAACCATATTAAAATTAGGAAAGTTAGAATGTGGACATGATAAGATTTAATTTTCTCATGTTTTTTATATAATAATAAGTATTGATTTATTTAAAAGTTGTACATTTCATAAATGTTAATATGAAAATTCTAAACATTTTTTTAAAAAAACAATAATGTGAATATTTATAATATTTTATAACTAGTTGTAAAAGAGAGAGAAAAGTATAAAATAAAATAAATAATTTTTTTATTCTCTCTCTTCAATCATTTTATCTAGCAGTTTTAATTTTGAAAAAAAAAAAAATTAAATAAATATTTTTTTTCTCTTCAATGTGTATTTGATATGTTTTAATTTTAACATTTAAAAGATGATAAGAGAAATGAAATTGGTAAAATTTTGTTTGACAGATTTTTAAAAAGAAATGGGGCAAAAAATACGGTTTTAATTTTTTGTTAAGAAATTTTGTTTAAAGTTGTGGTTTTTTTTTCATATCTCTCTAAAACAAAAAATAATGTTGTTCAAGTCAAAGGTTAATTAAAAGATTATCTTGTTTTTGGCATACAAAAAAAATAACTATAATGGATTTTTTTATAATTGATATTTTTTATTAATAAAAAGGGGAAGGGAAATAACCTTTTGTAAAAATAGATACAATTGGTCATGGTTTAATATGGTCATGTATAAAATAAGTGATTGGATGGAAATATGATTGTTCCAAAACTAATGTAAGGGAAATTAAAACAGCAGACCTCAGTGTCTTGTGAGCAGCAATTATTCTTGATTCAGCTATTAAAGAAAACAGTAGCAGTAGTCTTTCTTGATTTAGACATTGAAAAACAATAGCAGCAGTATTCTTGATCAAGCTGTTGAAGAAGTCAGTAACAGTCATCTTTTGAAATTCAGCTGTTGAAGAAACACTAGGAGCAGCTTTCTTGATTCAGCTGTTGACAAATACCAAATCAGCAGTTAAGCTGTAAAAAGAACAACAAGAAACAGTTTTTAGTTTCAGATAAGATTTATCTTCACTACAATTTTTTAAAAAAAGATATTAAAAAATCATGTGCTAAGTTTTAGCTAGAAGCAGGGTAACATTAAACCCTACCATGTAGCCTGTTTACTAAAAATATAGAAGGAGAATGCTCCTACTCTTAGAGAAATATTCAACAAATTTCATTTCCATCCTAAAGCATGACTGTCTCATTCTATATGTTAGCTTGACCTGCAAATGATTAGATTGGAAAAAATGGATAAGTTCAGCCTATAAGAAACCTGAAAATATGGTAAAAATTGATAAATTTAACTATGTACATTATTACACTGGAAGAGTGGAGAAGTTATTGTAATGGTAATTTGAATCTACAAAAGGAAAAACTAATTGGAGAATTTCTAAAAAAGTGAATTATTTAACTCAACAATGGAAACCATGAAAGAAAACTGAAAATTGCAACTACCAAAGAAAGACTCAAGAAATAAATCCATAGTAAAAAGATATTTTAATATACACATTACATCTACATTTATAGATTTTTTTTTAAAAAAATTAATAATTAATGATAATTGTCTATTGAAATATGGTTTTTTTTTCTTTATCTTATTTTCTCTCCAAAATGTAATTGCATAAGACCTTTTTGTTTTTTTAAGAAAAGAGAGGGAGGGTTTTAGTTAATTTTTTTTATCTTTGTAAAATTTTGCTTTACAATTTTTATTTAAAAGGGAAATAATTCTTTTTTTAAAGTAAAGACTAATTACTTTAATGACTAAGAATCAGTGACAAATTAATAGTACTTGCTATAAGAAATATTTTTTGATAAAATATATGAGAGTTGAAATTATCATATATTCTTTCTCAATTTTTTTATTTAATTACTTAAAAAATAGTAGTGCTAATGTCTTTATTCCTCAGCTATCTGTTCTATGAATATATAATTTGTGTGACTGGATTTTAGAGATTTGTAAATTATCCCAATAAAACTTCAAATTAAAGTAGAGTGAGCATATATATTTATTCTTTCTCTTATTCACAGCCACAGTCCTTAGGATCCTTGTGATCTTGAGCTAGTTTTAGAGCAATATGGTTATTTATTTATGTGGTATTTAGGTTTGGATTTGGATGTGCAGATAATTCTCTTGGTGACACAAAGGTCAAAATAATCTTTAAAGTCTATTCACTGCATTTTATATTTTTAGAGAACATTTAGTTTATAGTTGGCCTGTACCCTTATGATGCCCTTGGACAGAGCATTGATGATGATCAGTATGTATCAAGATTCCAGAATTAAGTGTGTTCATCCAGATGATTGTATATTTCATGCCTTATGTTTAACATTGACCTAATGAATCTTTTAAATTCCGTCATAAGAGGATGACTGTTGATTTAGTGATGTTTAATGCTAGTAATGCAGTTTATAAGTTTAATTGTTATAACTACTTATGTTTTTATTATGCTGATTCTTATACTACTTATATATTTATATTCAATCTTTTTATATTTATTGCCTTTTATATTTGATGATGACTATTTGTTAATTAATTGCTTTTGATATTCATTTTATTATTCATTGGGGATGATTCTGTTTTTCTGTCTCATCATAATATCTCCACATTATGCATTGTAACAATATATAATTCAATTTGAGTAGTTTTCTTGCAGCAAATAAGCATTTCTCCAAAAACTCAAATACAAAATAAAGATTATTGAATGAAATATGTCATATACCAGCGTTTCCCAACCTTTTTTGGCTCGCGTACCACTTGGTATTACATCACGCTAAATTGTACCACTTCGTAAAAATGATTGTATTTCGTGAAATTTGTTATCATATAATGAGACAAATTACATTGAAACACGCCTAAACTTCACGCCGGATTATAAACTCACTGAAATTATAAACTCACTGTAACATATATATATATGTATGTGTTTCTTCAAAGTTTCATATTTATCTACTATTTTGTCATATTTCGTTTACTAATAAATGGTTTTAATAAAAACACAAAATTATAAAAAACCAATTAATATATTTTCTTATCATAATCAAATATTTTTATAAAATAAATTTAATGAGATCCTTGTGCTTGTTTTGAAGAACATAATTTTTTGAAATTTGGTTCAAAAGATGCGTTCAATCTGTTTCGATACTTATTTTTTAAAAAAATATATGAAGAAAAAGCTTTCTACTAATTCCTACTAGTAAACGGTAATATTAATTTAAGAGCGTTCTCAGAAAGCTGTTCATATTCTTTAATGTTTAACCAAAAATTAATTAGATTGTGTCGTTTGAATTCTACTTGTAAAGTTCTGTCACATGATAATTCTATTAAATTTTTATTTATCCTTTATTGATAATGATGTAGCTTTTTCTAAATTTTCTTCACAGAAGGGGTTTGAAATCCAATTATCATTTGTGTTTTCGGGTTTTGGAAAATATTCCATGAAAGACCATTTTAATCCTGTTAAATGTGCTATTATATTTTCTCGTATATCTTGAGACAGACTAACCTTATTTTCAAACAAAAAATATGTAGAGTTTCGAATACTTCCGGTTGATTGTTTTCGACGCACTGTTTCCAAAAATCTAATTTCTTAATCATACTTTCAATTTTATCATTAACATTAAAGATCGTTATCGACTGTACATATTAACAACTTTACTGTATAATATTATTAATTAAAATAATTTTTATGAATTATAGGAAAAAACATTTCTATGATATTTTTATGATTTAATTTTTTTTATGACCGCCATTATTGATTATTTTTAGTGTACCACCAACCAGCAACTCGCGTACCACCAGTGGTACGCGTACCACAGGTTGGGAAACACTGATCTAAGTGAAGGGAATTTACAAGCTTGGAAATAAAATATACTTAAGCTAAAATAATAATTCAACTGGTTATACATAACCATTTTGAATAAACAGGATGGAAGTTATACATGTATATGCGTGTGCTTAACATTCCTGATGACCAAGTAAACATATAAACAGGTTAAAACCCTACTTTAAAGGTATGTAATGTCATCAGGCATGTGAAGTTAAATATGTACCACAGATTTACCACTTTACAATATTTTGTGCTAAACCAGCACATATTAAAGTATGAAGATTGGTTATCTCAATATAGAGCTGAGTAGTAATTATTTATATGTGTGGAGATGGTAAACTGAACCAAATGATGAGTGCTGGTTTAGCACAAAATACATATATTATTGATGATTATTTATCTTTTCAACATGTGAGTGATCAGATAAGTCAGCAATATAAGATGGCTCTGAGAGTTGTAGGTCGTGTGAAAGTCTGAGTTCGAATCCCGCATATATTACATATATAAATGCAGGCGTAAGCCTGTACAATGTATTAAAATAGATTATGCAGAATATGCACGTGCAAACACACACTCACTTTGATTTAAACACGCATTTTAACTATTCTTCACATTAATGCTTTTCGTATTTTTTTTTTTTTTGTTAAATTGTTTTTTTTTTTTAAATGTAGATTTTAAAATATGTTTTTGATTTAATAACCTAATTAATTTAATGATTAAACGATTATAACTTTTCTTCATGACGCAGCTATAATACCACAGTACCATATTGTGATATCGCTATATATAATGATGCAGGGATTAAATTAATAAATTTCTCCAATAAATGTTTATATAAACAAAGTGTCTGTTATATAAAGATAAGAGTTTGTAAAAAAATTCGAGATATAGGAAACAAATTATTAAATCTCTCCAATAAATATGGATAAGCAAGTGTGTGTTGTATAAAAATAAATTTAAAAAACAACAACATATAAATGTGTATCCTTTATGAGCATTATTAATGTTATATATAGTATAATATTAATGTGTATTGATATAAGAAATAAATTTTTAATACCGCTCCCTTAAATGTATATACGAAAAAAGTGTGTGCTATATAAAAATAAGAGTTTGTAAAAAAAGAAGGAAAAGCTTATGAATTTATGTATTCATTAACGTTAGAAATAAGCTAATTAAGATTAACTGAAAACAAGTTATGTGAGGAAATTAAAGTTGTTTATTAAAATCGACTTTTTAACTATTATAATTCAAAATTAAAATAACAAATATTTCAGATGGCCTAATTAAAGAGACTATTTATAGAAAATGGAATAAAAATAGAAAAGATGTCAAGCGTTGGTGATCGAGAGGTCAGCGACAACTTGCTTTACAAGCAATTGTCCCGGGTTAGCGGGTTCGCTTCCCGGCTGATGTTATGTCACATGAGAAAGAAAAAAAAATAGAAAAGATGAGTAAAACATAATAATAAAAATTGTTCCTAATGAATCGGTTATTATATCTTTGCTGCTATAAGTTTTCAGATTTTCAAATTATGCTGAATTACAATTAAAGTATGGATATAAGAGAGAGATTAATAATGAAGAAGCTAAATTTCTAAACAATCTGGAATGTTAATTTTAAGATAAGAAAAAGTTATTTTGATTATAAAAATTAATTAATAAAAATAATATATGTATATTTCTTTTTGTAAAAGAAATTGAATATGTAAATTCCTGCATTGGACACCTTTTTTGCATATTTGATTACTTTTTTGAAAATTTTGTATAACTTTTATAATGATTGGCTTGACAACATAGCTATTATGTATTTATTTAATATAGCATTACAATTTTTTACATACTATTTTTGTCCTTGGTTTAATAATTGCAGGGGGGGGGTGCTCCAGAAGTCAAATAAACTCAAAATAGAATGTGCCATGGCTTCTTTTAGCTTATGGCTAATCTATTAATTAGCTATTATTGTGATAGTGTTGATTATTACTTTAGTTTATGTGTTGAAGAGTCAAAATAGTAAAGACCATATATAGACTTTAGAGTTTCATACAACTCACAATCATATCATTGCCCTCCAGTCATCTTGATTCTTTAGAGTAACCTTATGCAATTTTTTTAATCAAGAACTATTGAATTTCAGCATAACAATAATATTTAATTTTATGTAATATACATTGTACAGGCTTAAAACTGCATTTATATATGTAATATATGCGGGGTTCGAACTCAGACCCTCACACAACCCACTTTTCTCAGTGCCATCTCATATTGCTGACCCACCTGATCACATACATGTTGAAAAGATAAATAATCACCAATATATGTATTTCATGCTAAACCAGCAATCATCAGTTGGTCTAGATTACTATCCTCACACATATCAGGTGGGTCAGCAATATGAGATGGCACTGAGAGTGGTGGGTTTTATATAATATATAAATAAATAGTTATATTTTTAATTTTTAAACAACATATTAACCAAATGCTTCTTTTATACTATGTACAAGTAGGATAAGTAATGGCATTTTTAAAATCTAGTCACCTTAATTATAAATTATGTATAGTATTGATATATGATGTCTATACAATACAATCTCATACACTCTTTACATTGTTATTTTTTTTTAATACCATTATAATAACTTATTATTTATTTGAAATTAAAAATTATATTTTATTAATTAATTAAATTTTAATGCTGCATAACATATCAAATTTACTTAATATTAAATATATAAAATATTAAAAATATATATAGCACAAATTATCAATTATGTTCAATAAGAAGATAACTGATATTTTGTTAATGATATAAAGGTAGCAATTTATTATAAATGTTCAAGAAAACAATCTATGTGAAAAAAGTGCATTATGATAAGGAAAAGTTAATGAAGACATAAAAAATTAGTCTATGAATTGGCAGGAAAAACTATAGAAGAAACAAAAGGCTCAAAAACAGCCCAGCATCTTGACATTGGAATAAAAATTCTTAAAGTAATAAAAAAAGAGGGTATTATTAATTTAAAAAAGGATGACATCATGAAGTATGTGAAGAACAAGAAAATGAATGGCTCCCTATAGTTTAACATTTTTTGAAATGTTAAGTATTTTAAACAAAATGTGAAACATGCAATTAAATCTATGGAGAATAAAAAAACTTTCAGGAAATTATGGAATTATTAACAATATGTTAAAAGAAATTGATTAAACACCAAATATATGAAATATATAAATAATAAAGACGTGTCAAGAATATAATAATGAAATTGATACTTAATAAATATATTGTGACATTTTTATTTAAGTCTCTGAATTAAATAATCCAAAATTTTAAATGATGATATATTTGGCATTAAAATCTTAATGAGTGACTTTCAATAAAGATTGTTTTGGATGTACTAGGAAATTGCTTGAGTGGAGATGAGATTTCAAACCCAGTCTATGCTCTGACTAGACTAAAACAACAATTTAAAAATATTGTTATTAATTGGGAGATAAATATATTGCTATTTTATTATATTAATAGCAATTGAAATAAATAAATAATTAAATCAAATTTGTAAGTCTTGTAAAATGAATCATTACAGTAAATTACTTAAGCATATTTTTTATGTCATAAATCTAAAGCTGTCTTGAATCATTATGGGTAGTTATTAAAAACGAAGCCAGAGGGGGTAATATTAATTATGCATACCAAGATTATTGGTTTAAATTACTCCCACAATTCATTGTAAAACAAGATATATATTATCTAAATAAAGTGTGGGGGGGTGGATTAAGAAAAACAAGAACTAAGCAACCACAGACCTCAACTTATCTAAAATAAGGAGAAAAAAACAACTAAAAATCAGAAAATTTTGAAATCTAATTGAATGGAATTATAATATCTTGCTATCTAAAAATGTTTGAAAAGAAAATCTTAAAACCTTGCTATTTTAAGCACCATTTCCGTGACCGCATACTTCCTAGGATTCATATTGGAGAAGGAAATAAAAGCCATGGGGATAAGTCTTTATTTAAATAAGTATTGCTTCAAACCCAGGAAAATTCAAGAAAAAGTAAGCTTTTGCTTTTATGTTGTGCATATTTTTAAAATCTCTTCTTTGAAAATGACACACAAATTATAAGTAGACTAAAAAGTTGATAATGTTTGTATTTTTGCACCATTAGTAAATATAAAGCAAAACAGATGTTCATTTGAAAGTCGTAATTTCAAGAAAATAAATTCAAAATAGTTTTAAAAAGAGATTTCAGAAGATATTAGAAATAAAATTAAAAGTCATTTTATATCATATAATGTTAATAAAGTTTAAAAAAATAATTGCGTGATTTTATTCTCAATTCTCATCTGCCTATTTTCATCACGCCAATTTTGTGTAATGTTAAAAATAAATGATTACAGATTCATTAAAATGTTGAAGATATCATATTTATAATTTGATAAATTATTGTTAATATCGCTAGTCATATCATGCTCTGCTGATAAAAATGGAACAAAATAATTATTTGCTTATAAAAGTTTTCCGTGCAATACGTATAAATAAGATTTTAAAAAAATGTTTGAAAAATGTCCTAATTACTTAAAGTTGTTACATTTACCGTGGAGGAAAGAACATAATCAATAAATCATTAAAAAAATAAATAAAATAAATATGTTAAGTGTAATAAAATTCGACTAATTTTCAAGGAAAATTATTTGGATTTTAAATGTAAATAAATGATCTTGTTATACTTCATGTGAAATGCTTACAGAATAAATCAGTAAAGGTCTTTAAAAAGTTTGCTTTGAAGATTATAATAATCTAAAGAGATATTCAGGAAAATTATCTAGAGAAAAATAGATAAACCCATCCTTTTAAAGTCTGCTACAATTGGAAGTGTGAATTTTAATTGCCTTATTAATTATCGGTACAGAAACCATCAAATAATTTTGTCTTTGGATAAGTAGTGAATATTGCGTTATTATACATCCAACAGGATAATAAACATATTTACACATTATATGAAATGTTTGCTCATCATAATATCAGTTATTATCATTTCAACTCACCAGGATGAAATAACTTGGACGGATCGTATAAAATTCAATAGAAGGAAACGTTTGTTTATTATTTTTTTATTACTGCTGTGTTATGTATATTACTTATGTAATGTGTTGTTTGGGAATTTTGTTTTTTCAAACATAAATGTTTTAGCGTGTCATGAAAATTATATATATATATTGAGTTAAAGAAGAAAAAAAGAAAAAGATGTGTAAAATATATACATCTATTACATGTATTTTTTTTAGATAGTGGAAAAACATAAGATTATATATATCATTTATCTAGAGAGAGTTGAGAGAGATCTTTACTTCGCTCATATTTTAAAGCAGATTTTAATGTATTTTATTAAAGGTAAACAAACAAATATTTTGTCAAAGATACTAGAATGGCCAGATTATTTTCTTATATAAAAGAAAATTTGATATAAGCCTTTTTCATTTTGTAATTTTGTATAGAAATGAACTTGTCCACTTTGAATACAAATGCAGGTTTGATCTTTATTGCTTAAATACATTGTGCTCCCTTTAACAAAAGTATAGTTGTCATTGTAAATAATTAATGATCATTTGATATCTATATTTTGGTTTGTCTATTGATACATTAATGGTTCTGCATTGTGATACGGAGTATGTATATCTCCACTGATATTATTGGTATTGTTTTACCTTGCTATAATATTTGAGAATGATTAGTGATAGTTTTTAGCTGATGGGATATTCCAATAGAATGGCATCCAATAGATTAATATTAATATTGAGCATGGGCTGATGGAGAGTCACCTATTGCTGATTCCATGAGAGGATAGTTTGGTAGAGGCTAAGTAATAATTAATGCTTATTAGCATAAATAACCCTAAAGAAAGGATATCTATGGTCTGAATTCTATTTTTTTTCATGATGAGGCAAAGCCCACACACATATATACCCATAGAGAGGTAGTAGAATTATCCATATTATTATACAACTGTCATGTTATTTTATAGAGCCTCCATTGTTAGTGTCAAATCCCTCATGATGATATAGAGTTAGTTTTTCCACCGTGTATGGTGAAGTATAGTAGTTCAAAACCATATGGCAAGGACAAAATAATGTTAGATTTGGGAACACTAATCTAGCTATAGTTTTGGCCTAATTATAATAGTGTTTATGATGTTATAGGATCATTATCAGTTATAGACAGATCAAACTAAGATTATTAATAATGGTAGAATTTTTAGATGTAAAAGCAAGAGATGCACATTGGCAGTGTGGATTCATCTTCATCAAATAATGATTTGACAATAGATTGGTAAGATCAGAAGTATTCAATAATTAAGTTGTGGACATAGGTAATGTTGTAGTGAGACCTATGTATATTTGACTTTTGATGTTTATTCTTACTTTAATGCACCAAACCTATTCATTTCAAATTTGAATAAGTTATTAATTGCACAGAATATGATAATTGCCCTTATCATATTCTGATAAAAGAAAGGGCTTTAGAAGAATGCAATACTTTATGATTTTCTTTGAATTCTAAATTTAAACATTGTGCATATCCTAAAGTTCTAAATATACTGTTAGTTGTAATTTAAGTGCTGGTCAGCTTAAATAAGTTACATTATCTTATTATTTAATATAGGCTAAAAAGTAATAAAATGATATTTTGAATTTCATTTTATAAACAGATTGTATCATTTTCTGAGTATATAGTCAATGGGATACCAGGTATTTTCCCATCCATAAATTCTTTTAATACATTAGCTTTGTTTCATGCCATGTCTGTGAATTAAAAATTTGTAATTGTTGTAAATAAAGTTTGTTGTATTTAAAAATTTATTTAGTTGCCTGTAATCTTATTGCTAAGCAACATATATACACTATTATTGTTATTGCTATCAAACTATCAGAAGTTTATAAAATGAAATCATCATTGATCAATATAGTACTATTAACTATATTATGCTATATCATAATAATTTTGGTAAGCCTTATAATTTATTAGTACATCTAATGCATCATCACACAATAATCAAAATGTTAATAACTTAGAGTACAGATTATTTTAAGCAATAGCTTAAAAGATAAATATAATATTGATTTGATTGATTTAGTTAAATCCGCTGAGCTATCATTCACTGATCTTGATCACATAGTTTATAATTATTTAAGAAAAGGAATTTGGTAAGTCATTGTATTTATTTATTAAATAGGTATTCCTATTTTTTAAATATTAAAGGTATAAGAGTTATTGAGTTCATAAAGTTAATGTGTAACTGCTAAATATAGTTCTTAATTTGAGTTTATATTGAGAGCTGTTTTGTGCAATCTGTTTGGGTAGTGGTAAAATCCCTCTCACTGACCCAAATATATTGTGTATAATGATTTTGAGTACTTGAACCCTGAGAAGAATTAGTTGTTAAGTTTCAAGGTAGAATTTGAATGTGTAATAAATTTTATATCTAGTTAATTATTATAGTTGGACTTGAAATAGATTATTTCACTGTTTTATGAAAGTCAACTAAACTTTAAGGTATAAATTATTATTATTTTTTTGTTGTAAAAAGTATAGTTTGTTTTAACCTCATTATAATATTCTGGTTGTGTCAAGCTTGAAGTCTCTATTTTTATTTAGCTTATCTTCTTACCATTTAATACCATATTAGTTTATAGTTTAAGATTTCAGTCTCCATCATTAACATTGTTCTTCAATTTCATCTTGATCGTTCTTTTAGTTATTCATTCTCATTTGACATTAATTCATTATCATAATTGATTAATCATACATTAACTTTTATTCTTTTATCATCTTAACTATTCATTAACTCTTAGTCTATCATCATCTTAATCAGTCATTATTCCCATACATCTTCAGTCTTTTCTTTTCATTCTTAGACTCATTTCATTCCACTATTTAATTATTACTTCTTTCCATCATCCAGTTAGTCATCTACATCATAATTTACTTATCATTTCATTTATAAGTTTAATTTTATAATCATTCCAGAGATATAATTATTAGTTATTTATTAGTTTGCTGAATATCAAATTTATCTCATCACATTTTATTTTTGTGGATTTCAAAGCTGGTTTGACCAAAAGTTATTATCTTTATTAATCACTTTGTGATCTTCTTTGGATCTATAGTTTCATGCTAGTTTTATTCAATACAGGAATCATCTCGTTAGTTTTACATTTTTGTTTCTTCATGCTTATATTCTTGATAATGAGAGTATGATAGGTTGCATAGGAGAATTTAGTCACTAAAATGTATGGCATGATTTGTTGATGGCCAGATAGATCAGGAGAAGGTTACAATATATATTAGAAAATACAGACCTATCAATCTTTCATCGATTTCACAGAAGACCTTTAATAATATTATTATAAAAACTATCAACAAATAATATTAGATTCAAGTAATCCAAAAGAACAAGCAGAATTTCAAATTTATATCGCCAATAAATTATATCCAATTAATAAGAGAAGTTATAGAAAGGATCAATAAACATATATTGTCATTTTACAATGAGTTTATATATTATGAGAAAAAAAAACATTTGATAAATCCTTTCCATAGTAGTCAAAATTTTGGAACATCTAAACATAGCAGAATATTGTCAAATTCTAAAGAATATATATCAACATGTAACATCAGTGAGTAAACTTCAAGTTGACATTATGAAAATTAATTTTCAAAAAAGTATATGATTGAGTAATTTCATTTTTTTAAACTTAATAACAGCAATTTTATGAAAAAATTTTTTTTTTATTAAAATGTAAGTTAAAAGAACAAAAAATACGTGGAGATTATTTAAATCACCAAAATTTACCATGTTGCTATTTTAAAAATAGTACTTCAGAGATTTAAACTATGTTGCAAAAGCTAGCAGATAAAAACAAGAAATAGGAGTAAAGACAAATGCTATAAAAGCTAATATTCAATGGCTTTTTTAAAAGGGGACAAATAAAGATTGATAGCAATGAATTAGAAAAAAATGAATAACTTTTTGATTATTAATACAGATGGAAATAATGCATGTAATTAATCAGAGTTAAACTTGAATGGAATGCTTTTGATAGAAATAATATTAAAAAAAAAAATATGCCTAATGTTTGAAACAAAAAGTTGTTTTTTTAATAAAAAAAAAAAAAAAGCTTTAACAATGTTTATGTATAGATGTGAACTTGATTGCTTAACACAGTGTTTCCCAACCTGTGGTACGCGTACCACTGGTGGTACGCGAGTTGCTGGTTGGTGGTACACTAAAAATAATCAATAATGGCGGTCATAAAAAAAATTAAATCATAAAAATATCATAGAAATGTTTTTTCCTATAATTCATAAAAATTATTTTAATTAATAATATTATACAGTAAAGTTGTTAATATGTACAGTCGATAACGATCTTTAATGTTAATGATAAAATTGGAAGTATGATTAAGAAATTAGATTTTTGGAAACAGTGCTTCGAAAACAATCAACCGGAAGTATTCGAAACTCTACATATTTTTTGTTTGAAAATAAGGTTAGTCTGTCTCAAGATATACGAGAAAATATAATAGCACATTTAACAGGATTAAAATGGTCTTTCATGGAATATTTTCCAAAACCCGAAAACACAAATGATAATTGGATTTCAAACCCCTTCTGTGAAGAAAATTTAGAAAAAGCTACATCATTATCAATAAAGGATAAATAAAAATTTAATAGAATTATCATGTGACAGAACTTTACAAGTAGAATTCAAACGACACAATCTAATTAATTTTTGGTTAAACATTAAAGAATATGAACAGCTTTCTGAGAACGCTCTTAAATTAATATTACCGTTTACTAGTAGGAATTAGTAGAAAGCTTTTTCTTCATATATTTTTTTAAAAAATAAGTATCGAAACAGATTGAACGCATCTTTTGAACCAAATTTCAAAAAATTATGTTCTTCAAAACAAGCACAAGGATCTCATTAAATTTATTTTATAAAAATATTTGATTATGATAAGAAAATATATTAATTGGTTTTTTATAATTTTGTGTTTTTATTAAAACCATTTATTAGTAAACGAAATATGACAAAATAGTAGATAAATATGAAACTTTGAAGAAACACATACATATATATATATATATGTTACAGTGAGTTTATAATTTCAGTGAGTTTATAATCCGGCGTGAAGTTTAGGCGTGTTTCAATGTAATTTGTCTCATTATATGATTACAAATTTCACGAAATACAATCATTTTTACGAAGTGGTACAATTTAGCGTGATGTAATACCAAGTGGTACACGAGCCAAAAAAGGTTGGGAAATGCTGACTTAGATAATTGTGTATGTGCGTATATGTATTACAGATATAAAAATGAATACGATTAATGTAAAGCTAAAGCAATGCCAGAAAATTCTAAAAAGTATTATTACAATTTAAAAATGTCATTCTCATTTAACTATTTCAAATCAAACCAAAAATCATATTCTTAAAGTAATTTGCAATTTGAAAAATACGTTTAAATAATGCTTTCTGAACGTATTTGTTTACATCTTCCAATGTTGCCAAATTTCAAGTATAGGAGGAGCAGAATTTCTAGGAATGCGCAAAAGGAGTTCAAATCACTCTTCTCTCTCATGTTCGATTAGGGAATGAACAGAATGACTTGTGAGTAGTGGAAAGATTTGCTTTCCCTGATCTTAGATCGCCTTTGTCCTGCCTTCTTGCCATGCCATCGCTAATTGATAACTGTTATGTTTAACTGTGAAAGAACTATTGGAAGATGTTTACCATTATTTTGTCAATATTGTGCCTTGCTAAACTTTGTATACGTTATTATAAGTGGCCACCATAACTTCTAAAGGTAATCCATTTTGCCGAAGAATGAACTCTTAATTTTCTTCACTTCACTTCTTTCCTAAATCTTAATTGTAATCATAATGTAATCTTTATTTATTTGGTAACTGACTATAAACTTAATTATCGTTAAATTTGTGATTTTCTCTTTTAAGTTTTAAAACTTGTTATTTGAAATGCTAGCACAGAATTATGTACTTTATCATTAGCTTTTTAAGTTTCACGCTCTAATTATTTTATTTTCATGCGGCAAAACTTATTTTAAATATGTATTTTATTAAATTAATTTTGGTATGCTAATGCTTAATCTAGCGAACTTATATTATTTTAGCCACTATTCTGATATTTTTTGGAAAAGTTAAATGTAAAATTTCTTATTGAACGCTAGTTCGCTCGATTAAATATTTTGAAATAAATGCTTAATGGCGGATTGTTTAAAATGTCATATTATGGGATAAGATAAATCTTTTGTTGTTGTCACTATCGATATTTAAATGCATTTTATGTTCTTTAAATAAATTTGATTATTAATATATTTTAATAATTATTTATTACATGTACGCCATTAAGAGTTAACTTGCTTATGATATTTTGTCGTTTAGGAATACTTGGGCTTGTTAAATAGGAAAAATAATATTTTTCCCTCTTCTACGTTCGACATCCTAAACTTATTAAAGTTACACATACGATGCTGAGTGGGTTATTATTTTATCATGGCGTTACACATGATATTATTGCTTTATTTAAGCTTAAATTATTTCATTAGTCATTTAAGACTTAAGCCATATTCACGTTGCTTACTTATGATAGCATTTTAAAGAATTTATATTTTGCTTTATCATATTTACTCATCCGAACTCCGGATTTTCTTAATGTACTCGTCTAAGAATGAGGTTTGGTAGAACCGATCTCAGAACAAACATTAGAGTATTAAGGCTCTGCATGTGAAACGTCAGCAAGCGTACCATGGAATCCTTACCACTCATATTTTCGAATACTGCCTTGTGATAAATACAAGCGGAATCACATATATGATAAAGCCTTTCAGTCCAAAGACGGACATCTCCACTTTTAACGCTATCATTATAAGTCAGCACTGCGAGTTCTTTTATGTATAGTTCTTATATTAACTATAAGACGTAGTGTAGTGATGTTTGTAAACCACTCATTTTATAATTAGTCAAATATTTAGGATTGTCACAGTAAAGCTAATTTAGGCTAACCCATTCCTCATTTGTACAGGCCCAGATATGTTCAAGAACGATAAGTTATGAAACTGTCATATCAAGAGTAAACCTCTCTTTGGAGATAAACTTATAAACATCCTTTATCATTATTTAAAGTAATGATCATAGCATTGATTTATTATTATTTATAGCTCATTAGCATGATAAAATCAGTTGCCTATATGCAAAATATTAACCGCATTAAATCTGTGCTATGTTTCTGATGTAAATTAAAATTATTTATGTTCATTAAATTATGTTGAATTACTCATGCGTTTGTGTCTTACTGAATCTCACTCGTTGAATTCCATTTAATATTTATAATAGTGTTAGTAATATTTAGAAGTTATAACTGATTATTTTAAATGGACATTTATCTCTGGATTGTTCTGTTCTTGCTCATTCTGGATGGATACTATTTTATAATTCATGTTTCTTTTGCAATGTTAGCTGTGTGCAATTCATTTAAAATTTATAAATTATCATTTCACATAAGGTATTTGATTGAGCCAAGATTTGATAGTCTTTATTTACATTAATTACCCTATAGATCTCATGTTTCTCCGCTGTGTCTCTGGGACCAGAATGAATAATTTCATCTGTTATCATCAGAAGTGTTGTTTATAATGTTATAGTTTTAGAGAAGAGCAAATAGGGCAGAATTCATGATTGCTCCTGACCTGTGTATCTCGGGCATTAGTGGGTTTAGGGTACTTTTGCTTAGATTCTAAACCTTGTTGAATGAACATACAATTCTGACCCGTACAATTGGTGATTACAGTATTTATCTTTTCAACATGTGTGTGATCAGGTGAGTCAGCAATATAAGATGGCACTGAGAGTTGTAGGTCGTGTGAAAGTCTGAGTTCGAATCCCACATATATTTTACATATATAAATGCAGGTGTAAGCCTGCATAATGTATTAAAATAGATTATGCAGAATATGCAGTGCAAACACACACTCAATTTGATTTAAACACGCATTTTAACTATTCTTCACATTAATGCTTTTTTTTTTTTTTGTTAAATTGTTTTTTTTTTTTTAATGTAGATTTTAAAATATGTTTTTGATTTAATAACCTAATTAATTTAATGATTAAACGATTATAATTCTTCATGTCGCAGCTCTAATACCACAGTACCCATATATATCAAACAATTGTGTAATCTCCAGCTGAAATTTTGTTTACAATGAATATCGCATCTTGCTGCACAATACTCGGCAATTGTTGCGTAGATTAATTTAACTTAAGCTCTTATAGTACTTGTTAAAAATCATTTATGTTACATTCACAATCTATAAAATATATGATGATGTATTTTTCTATATAACACATTATGAATAAATAGGACCTATAACACAATAACAGCAGTCAAAAATGAAAAGTAAATACTATAATTCAAAGACAAGCATAGATTAATGTTAATTAATAAAGGAAAAAGAATAATTATATAGTCTAAAACATATGAGTGTTTTTTATTTAAAAAAAAACAAAAAACATTTGCAATAATATTTTCTAAACAACATCCGGTAAAATACTCGAATCCAAATGTCAAATTATTATACTCAAACGGCCAATTAAGAGGAAGTATGATTACGGAATTTAGAAATGTTTTACCGTTGAATATGATCTTGATAAGACTGTCGACTTTAGAGTTCGGAAGGAGTATAAAAACATCAAGAAAAGTCAATTTAGAGACAAATAACTAGCATATACATATTATACTCTTATTTTCACGAGCAGAAATCTATTTATTCAAAAACAGTCTATGGCATGCTATAGATTACTGGGATTTTCTGGTTAATCACGTACTAGGAGTATGTATAAATAGATTCTTTAATTTTTGTACCGTCTCGCTATTAATTAACTACTGAATTATTAAATAAATTTATTAATTTAATTAACGAAGTCATATTCTTTATTTTTGTTGCATTCGATCATAAATGACAGAATAATATTTAATATTAGAATTTTAAATGTAAAAAATAATTCCATACTTTTTATTAGAATTTTAAATTTAAAAGAATGAATCCGTATTCTTAGTTAATCCAAAGAAGTATCAAAGTGATGAGTAACAGAGCCACTATGCCCAAAGATATCCATTAGCTTCATAAGGTTTCTTTCATATTTTATAACTTCCAAAGTATCTAAAATTTATAAATATTTTTATTTTCCATATCATTAAATAACAAGTAGTCTCTATAAATAGCGCCTTGTTGCGGCAATATTGTCTGCTTATTGCATCAAACTGTTACTGATTCCTTGATATTAAAGTATTTATTACTACTTTGCTTTATTATATTTTTATGTGTTTAATTTTGTATATATAATAAAAGTTGTAAAGTATAATCTTGATTACTGCTTTATTACATTCTTATGTAAATTAAAATTATTATATACACAATAATCTTATAAATAAAATTTAACAATATGATGAATATTGAACATTATAAATTTTTTAAATATATCCTTGATTACTACATTTTTACCTGTAATATCCTGGCTATTTCTTATATAATTTTCAATTATCAATATTACATATAAATGTATAGAATTAAATAATATGAAAGAAACGCTTTATATATATAGTTGCAGAATTAAATTTGAAATCATTGCAGTATTAACGATTTATTTCACATTAACTGAAAATCATTTATCGTAAAAATGAAATTTCAATTAAAATCCCTAAACAAACTACTAAAAAAAAATCTTTTTTTTTTTATTATTAAAGTTTATCAATACATATTTTTATACAGTTAGATCCACAATGATTTGCTTTTATTTCAACTTTTATTGCTATCTTAGTTTTGTGTTACAACTTTAAGTGCACACCCATATCTCTCTAAAGACTAATAAAGATCGAAACGCTTATAATCTATTTTACTATATTCCACTGATTTCTGAAGGTTTGGTAGTTGTTTTTATTTGATAACTATGAAATAGAAAGCACTGAACTGTGAAATGCAATTAAACACTGACTGCGTTTTAGAAATTATATACCGGTAAGAGGTAGTGGATTAACTTGTCATTAAAAAAATACAATACAGTGTTACCATTATCAGATAGTTCACAATTAAAAAAATATATATGCCAAGTTAAGTCGGTATTCTTCTGCAAAACCAAACATAAACAGTACAGTATATATATAATTGAAAAAATGATATAACTAATATTGTAATGGCTTCATTATTTTATGATGTAGCTCTAAATTTTAAATGTTAGAATTTAATGAGTTTACATATGTAGGTTTACATATGTTTGCATAGCATGTGCGTACTATATATTTTTTCATTAAACTTAAAGCTATGAACATGGGATTACATATTTCCCAAAGCGATCAGATGAATGTTGTATTTTTAAGCTTCATTGTCTGTGTGTAAAGCACTTATAGAATTATATTTTAGCATTGAAGTAAAACTTTATTTATTTATTTAAATGTTAAAATAAAATTATCTTACGAGGTAGCAAATTACAACTAATAATCAAATATTATCATTTGGTCGTAATATATTATGGTCTAGTTAATCCGTCATGCTTTAATATAGATTACAAACATTTGCTCTGTAGATTATAAAATGTTCATAAGAGCTGATATTATTTCAATATTAGTGCCTTAGAATGCATACGCCAGATTTTTCATCAAATGATTTCTTAATGAGTTTTTGGCAGAAGCTATCTTTTTATATAAGCAGTATTTTTTAAAAAAGAAGCTATTTTGCTTCCATGTCTAGATAATTATTCCATATTGGATAAAAATGTAAGCATTAATGGACCGTTTTCCACCCCAATTGCAGTATTCTTGAGTAACTCTTTTAAGCTAATTAAAGTGTTTTATAAATACTATTTTCTTAACTATTTAATCTTGTATTCACTAATCATTAAGCTTTTGTCTTTATACATTTATATGGTTAGAGGCATTGACAGCCAATACTGGGCCTGGAAAAAGGTTCTTAGCATGTTCCCAAAATAAATAAATAAAACAGTGTTTTTATACATTTATTAATAGTCCAGAAATTAATAAATATTATCAGACTAGAAAAATTAAAATTGCACACATAAAATATAATAAAATGGTAACAATTATTATTTTCAATAGAGAAGTCTTATTTTAAAAGATTATATTATTACTGTACATTAATACTTAATTTGGCTCTTAAAAATTACAGGGCTCAGGGATGATTTGGAGAATCTTACTTATTTTTCTCACCTTATTTGATGAATCTATATGTAGCATATTCTGCTGTCTAATTAACTCAACTTACTTTCAGTCAGAGAACTTTCACACATGAATGTACTATATATGTCTGATTCCCAATTGTGTAATTTCCCAAGCACAGTAATTCTACTCATTAATTGTTCTCAAATTGTAAATCAAGTGAAAAATTTTTTATCATCATTTGCAACTATTATCATCCACTGTAGGACAATGATCTCTCCAAGTTTAATGCAGTTTCTCCAACCTCTATCCTTTCTTTTCCACATTGGCGCAGCACACTTCCTTATTTTAGTTATCCATCTCACATGTAGTCTTATTTTTAGGTCTTTTACAATCTCTTTGACCCAATTTAAAATTTCATGTCCATCTAATATTATATCTTCTAGCAATATGTCAAGTTCAGCTTCAATTCAGTCTCTTAATTTTTTCAATGATGTCAATAATACTTATTTCTTTTCTCACCCATTTATTTCATTTTTGATCCTTTTTTATTACTCCTAACATATATCTCTGCATAATTCATTGAGTGGTCTGAAATTTATGTATTGTTCTTCTCTTAAGTATTCCAATGGCAGATTCATAAGTAAGAATTGATATAACATTTATAGGCATATTTCCTTTGAATATTAAATTATTTCAACCAAAAGCACTTCATCCAAATCTGATAATTGTTAATTTCTTCTAATTCATCACTATCGATCATTATTTTCTTTTTTTGAGAAATCCATTGAACATTGAACAATACTTTCATCTTTTTAGCATTTACATTTAGTCTTATTTTCTTACTTTCATCTGATAACTCTTGTAAAGTTTCTAAGGCTCTGAAGCATTATTTGCAAAAACAATTACATTAACTGCAAAATCCAGATGACTTAAATAATCTCCATTTTGTTTTACTCCCTTAGCCCCCCATTTTAATTTACAAAATACTTCTTCGAAAACATTTTCCAGATATAGAGTCACCCTGTCAAATATTCTTCTCAATGTCAATCTTCATAGTATCACTATGCAATATAATATAATCATTTGTTGCATTTTTTTTAAGTGTCATAGCATCGGCTGGGACGCGAACCCACAACCCGGGCAACTGCCTGCAAGTGCAAGGCAGTCATGCTGACCTCTTGACCACCAATGCAAGACATTTGTTGTGTTTTGATAGATATTCTTCAGAATATGACAATATCCTGGGTCTATATCATGACAATCCAATGCTTTAATCGTGGAAAAAATGCTTATAAATCAAATGCTTTTTCGTAATCTATAAATTCAAAGCATAATGGCAACTCATATTCATTGGTTCTTTCTATAATTTCTCTTAATACTTGGTTGTGATCCATTGTGCTAAAACCACTTTTAAATCAAACTTGTTCTCTTGATTGGTTAAAATCCATTTGCTATAGATGAGTTGTAATTAGCTTGATAAAAAGTTTGTATAGAACAGATAAAAGATGGATAAGTCTGCAATTTATAGTATTTTCTTTATCACCTTTTCTAAATATGAAAATTAGTACTGCATTCTACCAATCATCTGGCTTATCTTTATTATTTAGACATTTATATATAACTTTGCCAACAATTTTTTTATTTTTCATCTGCTTCTTTTAAGGTACAGTATTGATTATAATTCCAGCTTGTCTGGAGCTTTTCCATTTTTCATAGATTTAATTGCATGTCTTGCTTCTTCATTTAAAATCCTGGGCAATTTAGGAAATGTAGTAATTGTGGAGGGTACTTTTTCTTGTTTTTTATTGCTGTATAATTCTTTATAGAACTCTTCCACACATTTCATTATGTCATCTCACTTTTTAGTAATAGTTCCATCTTTTCTTTTTAATGCAGAAATAAGTTTCTTATCCATACCAAGATGTTATTTTATACTTTTGATGTTTTTCTCTTTTACAACTTTACTTAATAATTCACAATGATTCTAACTTATATGTTAGCACAGTGAAGCATTAACTTGATATAGCTTTTATTTGTTGAATAATTTATGTATATGTATTTATATTAACAGCTTAAAGAAATTAGACTAACTAGTTATTAGAATATTACAACAAAGTAATAATAATTGGTCATCTCTGATGACAGTTTACTATTGCTTATTATGCTTTTAACAAAATTTTATTTTGGCAACTGTAATTTAGAATTACATGTATAATTAATTATCTAATAATTATTAATTTAAAATTATAATTATATGATAGTTCAAATTTCAAGTTATGATTATGATCTTTACTGCTAATTCCAGTTGAAGTTAGGAGATATAAAAGTTCTGAAGAAGATTGCTGGGGCAATTGAAACTATAAAAGAGGATGGTAAATAAAGCATTGTGTAACACTAGTAAAGTGCATGGATGATTTAGTATTATATGATATACATTTGGCAATGCAATAAGAAAAATTAGTTATTATACTTCTTGAAAAAGGGCATTTCTAAAAAATAAATGACTCATGTATACAATTTGCATTTATTCGTGACATTTATTAGAGAATTATACATAAATCCTTGGTATATAAATGGGCTGGACTCTTACAAAAATATTACTCCTTACTTTCCGAAGTCCTCATATTATTTCATTATCACCCCCACAGCTTTTATATGTTTACCAAGTATTATTTTATGAAATATTAATTTTGTGTAAAAGAAATGGAGTTTTTTTTTGCCACACATAATCATGAAAAATACAGTTAATATTTTAATATAATGCTGATATTAAGTTATTATTTTTAAAATATTATACAAGACGATATTGTCAAGTATATGTGGATTAAATGATATGTTCTGACAACTTTTTAAATATGTATTATTTCATTATCATCTGTATGTATTCATTTATTGGCATATTATGCAATGCTATGCATTAGCAAGATTAGTTTGACTTACATATAATTACACTAATCACATTTTATTTAAGAAGTTACATACAAATTTTAAAAAAATCTAGAAAATTATGAATCCTGAAAGAAGTTGTTTGTGAAGAACAGGAATTGTTAATGTCAAAAAAATAAAAACAATATCACTTGTATTTTATTACTTTTAATGATATTTTATATTTTGTCTTCTTGAAATAAAATTTGATTTTATTTATTAAATCTGCTTAGTAATAGTTTATTGTTTTATCTCATGCTCTCAAACCAATTTATTATTTGAATATGGAGTATAAAATTTGGCTGTTATTTTTTTATATGCTTTCTGTATCTAATATGTACAGATAAAAATGTTTATCTGACATTAATAAAGTTTTTTTTTTTTAGAGAGAAATTATTTATATTTTTGAATTCTTTAATTATGGGCATGCATAATATTAAGTACTTTAGTATAAACTCTTTTTGCTTAATTGCAATACATTATAATGTAATATTTAAGTATATTAAAGCTGACAAACACTTTATCTTGGCTAGAGAAATAATAATAATAAATATGTGCATTTTCATTCTGTGAAAATGGTGACAACTATCTTTAAGTTATACTTTGAATGAACAGGGATCCATGCTATTTCCCAGAAACAGAACATTCTAATGTTCTTATTTCCTTTTTTAATCTATCTATGTCATGAATGGTCTTTCCTATTTTGTTCAATAGGAAAAAAAACAACAACAAATAAATATATAATTTGTAAATCTCTTAGTTATCCTAACCAGAAAAAAACTAATTATTAATCTCTATGCTATTATGCTGCCAATCTCTCCAGATGATTAACATTTCTTTTATATATATATATCTTGCGCATAATTCTAAACAAGTGCAGCATTTGCCCTGGACCAAACACTTTCGGGGGGCCCCACGTTCAGAGATATCTGCATTTTGTAATAATTAAATCAATTAAGGGTAATAAATCAAATGTGAAAATATTTATAAACTGTATGTAGAAAATTTACAATAAAAATCAAATTGGCTGAAATGCTGGAAAAAGGTTTTTTGAAAAATAATAATTTTTTAAATAACTGCATTTTTACAATTATGTGATATTTTATTTTTCAACAAATACATTTACATTTATTTGTTTTCATTTAAAAAATGTTAAAGTTATTTACTACTAAATAGCTAGAAGTTGTTATATATATATAATGTTTAAACTTTAGTGTTTTTTTTTTCCACTTAATTGCTTGAATGAAACACATGACCAGTTCAAGTAAAAAAAAAATTTTGTAATTTGCATCCTTGAAAAAACAGATCATTGGTTTTATATTTGAACTAACAATGTTTCTGAAACAAATTCTTGGGGGGAGAGGGGAGGTTCTTACCTTATTGATATTGCATTTTTTGTACCTTATTGATGTTTGCATGCAGTAGTTATAAAAGCTGGAGAAAAAAAATGAAAACAAAGAAGAAAAAAAGATTTATTATGCCTAGGAATTTGTATAAATACATTTTGTGTAAACCCATTGATGGAGAAAACATTTATATAATAAAGCCCTGATGTCTGTATTGTTACAACTGTTATGATGATGGTAATAAACATTAACAGACTTTGAATCCATCTGTTGCCAATATTCTGAAAGTTTAGTTATTGACCATTAATTTGCATAGATCTATAACAAGCTAGTAATTATTATTTGTTGAGTAATGAATATCATATATAGTTGTGTTTACTTCTATTTGATATCTTCAGTTGTGTGGAATTTTAATAAATGAATGATTGTATATAATAAAAGAATATTGTTATTCCTGTACAGATGAAAAATGTTTTTCACGAAGAAACCAAGCACCAAAAATACAGGATCAAAATTTTAAATTTTGAATAATAATGTATAGTACTATGTATTGATAAATACAAAATTTTATAAATGAATATCGGGATTTTTGCTTTCTTAATTAATTACACAACTGTTAAATGTGAATACCCTAAATAATTTGTTGGTATATATACAGTATCTAGATTATTATGTGAAAAAATCCCATTATATTTCAATGTTTAATAAATCTGTGAAAATCTTTTAATTAATATATATTATATTGTATATGTTATTTTTGAATAAAAACAAGGAAATTTTTACTTTAAATTAAATACATTATTTCCTTTGCTTAAAAATGTTTATATTATAAAGTAGCCACTAGATTATATAATCTAAATATATTGTATATATAAGATAAAATCCCTTTTTTAATAAATACTTTATCTGCAGAAGTCAGCTGCATAAAACGTCAATGTTTACTTGTGATTCCATTGTACACATATTGTTTCTGCCATATCTTACTGCTGTTCTACCTCCTATTAGGACATAAAAAATATTATTATATTACCAGTTCAAATTGCTAACGCATTATGGCACAAGATATCCAGATTGATCGTTAAATAAATGAAAACATAAAACGATAAGTGATTATTTCAGACGCAATCTTCAACAATCCATTAGAATAACTAACTTTGTTCAATAGTTGTAAATGTGCTTAACACTATCAGAAATTAATGTGCATGTGCAATATATCTAATATCGCTTGCTATAATAAACCTGAGTTCAAACTATTTGCGATTGTTGATCGTTATTTTTTAAATTTTAAACATCATATCCGTTAAAACTTTTTTTGCATCTGTTTACATAACTTGCAATTATTATTTGTATGTGCTACATATATATCCATGTCTATATGCAAAGAATGTTTTATCATTGCTAGTATATCTTTCTTTTCTTTAGTAGACACATTTGTTTTTTAAAAAAATTTCATTAATTATTTAGTGAATTAGTTTACAGATTAATTAAAGAACTGTATCATATCAGATTATATATTTTCTTCCACTTTACATGCTACGAATAAAAGATATATTTATTTTCTTATCGTTAAATAAAGTTCAGAATTGTAATGGAATTATGTCACTATCTTGTCGAAAACAAACGAGGATTGCATTGTTAAACTAAGACAAACTTAAGAATAATAATAAAAAATAGCAAGGTGAAATGAAAAAAAAAATCGAACCGTGTTTTCTGGTTGGCTAACATTTTATTAAAAATAAAAGCATTAAATTCCGTTGACAACAAATAGCATTCTATTATTCTAATACCTCCAGGCATTGAAATGAAAAAAAAAACAGCAAATATATATATATACAAATTTGCTCAAAATTCAGTAAAAATTCGAAAAAAAAATTGAAATTCATAACAATATATCAAAACACATTTAAAAAAAGAAGAAAATATTAACGACTTTTTCGCTTACACACACAGTTACTTGTTGTAATATCTTAGTACCTAATAATTAAACATATATATATAATAACAGCTTGATTTATAATTTGAATTAAACTTCTAACATAACATCTAATAATATATATCTATATATGTCTTGCCCGCCCAGTAATTCGGTATTAATCAAGAAAGTCCAATGAAGGCAGAAAATAAAATATCTAGATGATATAATGAAAATAAATAATAATATAGTTAATTAGATGCTCAGGAGATCATCTGACATTCGACCTTACAAGTGAGAGATTGAGCACAACAGGTCCTTTCACCTGATCAAACTGATTTTTTTTTTACTTTTCTCAGGAATATTTAGCACTTGAGTCCACTGCATTATTACTGTTCTAAGCTGCACAGGGCAAAAAGAGAAACATAACATGCTATAAAAAGTAATAAGCAGAATATGACTGAATTGCAATAATGCCTATTGACTATCGGTTACAAGAGATAATAAATAATTTGGTGTTTTTGTATGATTTTTAAATACCATTGATAATTCATTCACCAAATGGTTTATGCCCAAGGATATTTAATGCAGTAGTTAGTTTAATTATTCTGTGATTAATCACTAGGGAAATCAAATGTCAAACATCAAATGTAACTGCATGGGTACAATTTTATTTAATCTTATATTCTTAACATTTTCCTCAACTAGGAACTGATTTAATTATTCTTATTACTGATCTAAATCAGTTTTTTTTTTCTGTTTATAATACTGAAACAAAGTATTCTTATTAGTTGGAAATAAAGCTAACACTAATTTTTAAAGTTAGCCTATTAACTGCCTTACTTTTATTTTGAAGCTTTCATTGTTCTGACACTGGTTAGTCAAAGGCATGGGTATCAAGATGATTTTTCAGTAAACATTGCAGAACTGTAACACCTCCAGATTTTTAAATCTAAATACGTAATTACACTAGGTTATACAGTATACAGTTTGTCCAAATAATACAATGAATATTTTTTTGATTAATAAACAAATAGAAACACAAAATTATTTTTGACTTTAAAATTTAACATTGGTAGAATTTTGCATAGAGATGGTTCCTAAGATATTAAATATCAAAAATATAACAGCAATCAAAATTGAAATATAAAATCCAAGACCTGTCATTGATTTTAAAAAAGAAGTTTGATTTAGTTACATTTACTATAATAGTACATCATTGTCTATGTCCAATTAGTCAGATAATGGCAAAAATGATATATCGATCATTTTTTAATTTAGTAAATAAATTGACATATTGTTTAAGTAAATAAAAGTGCAATTTCTTTTTTCCAAGAAAATAACATGTTGAAAAATCACAAAAATTTATGAAATAAACTTTTAGAATTTAGCAATTTTTTTTTTTACATTATTAATATTAAAATACTTGAAAATGAGATTTAAAAAGCAGCTTATTACTAATACACGTATCATAAATATTAAAATGTTATTAAAATGTTATTGAAAAGTTAACGCATTGTGTCAGGACATTATGTGGTACATTTGTTAGAGAGAATTCTTCCAAATTTACTAGATATTCTAAAAGCTTCACTGATTCAATAATACTTTGTTGCAGGTATCAGAAATTATCGTGACTACATTAGATGCACTAAAAGTTTGTATATTTTATGATAAATTGCTGACTATTATTGTACAAAAAATATTTCTGAAAATTAATTAAGTGGACATATTCTGATCATATAATCAAGACAGACTATTGATCTGCCAATGTGACTATTCTTAGATCATATAGCAGCTTTTTTGGCATTACTACTTATTTAGATGAGATTTCCAAATCTATTGCAACTCTTCTTTGTTCTTATGTATATTACTTTTTGAGAATATATATTTATATTAATTTCATAAACTTGCTCAATATTTTTGTATTAATGCTTATTTGATTATTTTAACTAAATTTCATAACCAGAGGACAGTTTCTATATTCAATAAGATAAGTAAGAGATTGTTGTATTATATTATTGTTATAGAACTGCTTTAATAAGAAAAAAAAAATCTTGGAAGTTACAAACTTTGTACTCTTTATATCTCTTTGATATGATTTGTGTAATTGTCCACTGGTTGTATATACATATAAATAAAGTTCACATTTACTTATGTAAATATGAATTTGTTAAAAAAGCTCCAAAAGTACCATGGATGATAGGAATAATGATAACAGCTTTAATAATAAAAGATTTAAAGTTAATTAAAACTATTACAGATGCTCTTTTTTCTGTTATTTATAAGAATACTCTTTCTTTTGCTTTTAGATATAACTAGACTAACTACCAGTGATAGTCAATAGTTTTCATTGTAAATTGATGCAAGTAATTATTTAAAAAAATGATGGTAAACTGTCTATTAGTAGTGAGAAAAAGTTTCAAGAATTAGCATTCTTTTTGCGGTGAATGTTTTTTCCTTTTTAATTATAATTATGATTCTATATCAAACCGATAAGAAATTTAAATACATTCAATGTGATCACTTGTTGAACACTTCTTCCCTATGTGGGTAACTAGAAATCCAAAAGTCTATTTCATGATTTGTAACTTTTCTCTTTTAATGAATACTGGATGAATATATAATTAAAAATTGATTTTTATGATCATTTACTTTTCAACATATTTTTTCCCTTCTTTTTTTTTATCAGCATTACACATAATACCAGAGTTTCAACAACTTCAAATACAACAGAATCTGTGTTTTCTTGTATGAGATTGAATGAAGTCACATATTCAGTAAATAAATATCAAGTTTTCTGTTTAAAGGGTAGTTAGACAAAGTAAAATATTTGATTATTATTGATGATAGCTTATTGCCTCCATCTAAACTTATTCATACTTTAAAAAAAGACTGGCAATATTTTTCTCTCTTTCTCTGTCATATGACAACCATAATAATTCATATTCATTCAATGCTTTCTTTCCTTATTAAATAAGATTATAATTAAAGTTTGTTGGGTAATAATATTTAAAATTTCTCATAGTGGTTTTTATATTATAGCAAATACATGTAGCTAATCAAAGATGATATATTCATCCTATAATAACAATTCTCACTATTAATTTGATTTATAATTGCTTTGCATGTTTTCCTAATATTTCAGATTTTTATAAATTATTTTGAACAAGTTATAATAATTTTTATATTTTTCTAAGTATTCAAGAAAAATGCATCAAGTTTATAATTATTTTGGTAACATTTGACTCTCTTCACCATTGTGAAAGGCATATTTTCTTCATTTAAAAACTTAACAACAACTCTGATTATTTTACTATTTTTATATAATAATGTTTTTGCTAAAACTGTATATTAAAAACCAATATTCTCTGTAAATTTATAGTCATTTATGATAAACTTCTACAACAGGGATGGGAAATCCCAGACATGGGTCAACTCCAATCCGTAAAGCTCTTAATCCAACTCTCAGATACTTTCAAGACAAGTACATAAAATTGCTGTATAAATAATGTCTATTTGTACACATGTGTAGTGCAAACATTGAATTAAGAATTAAATATAAAAAAAGGTTTCTCAACCACATCTTTTCCTCTCCATAATCTTTATATAAGGCAAAATATTCCAACAAATTATGTATATTATGTGGTCAATCTGATTATGGATGCAATTTATAATGCCAAGGATATTTTCTTTATAGTAATTTGCACAGATGAATATCGCATACTAGAAAAATAAAATTACAATTTTATTTCATTTTAAAATTATTATTTTGCATTTAATTGTGAGAAAGATAAAAAAAATTGATACAGAAAACCATGGCTTCCAAGAAAAATTAAACATGCATTTTTTTAAAATAGAAAAATATAGTAAATCAATGACTGATATGTGTAGAAAGTATTTAGTTTACAAGTAACACAATAAACAAAATTGGTGAGAAAAAAAGAAATATTAAAATAGAAAACTTGAAAAGGAGCTTAATTAAACAATAAACATGTATTATAAAAAGTACAAATGAGCCAGATAATTCTATGAAAATGTTATATTATTAAAAAAAAAAAACTCCAGAAAATTTGAAAACATTTTCTGAAAGGGAGATTATAAAATACAGCATCTGACCTGAAAATAAAAAGAAATTTGAGAATATAAGTATATCATAAAAAACAGCTAGAAGATGAAGAATTGTCAGTAAATGTGGAAACAAACATGAGTGCAGACCTTACAGATACTGCTCAACTCTCAATTTTTATTAGAAAAATTGCTCAAAACTTTAAATTTTCTGAAGAAATATTATCTCTTACCCAATTTGAGATGACAATTTATATAAATTTAAGAGTGTTATGTCCAATCTTGGGTACTATAATTTATTTGAAATATTTACTTATGAAGTAAAGTCAAATGGTTATAAAGAGCAAGAACATTTTAATGCATTTCAACAATATAGGTGAAAGGAAATTAAAGGAAAAATTGAATTTATATCCTATAATTGCCAACAAAATTTAGGTCCCCAAATTATTAACACGGAGAATGTAATGATGGTTGCAATTAAGTGCATAAACGTAATCAAATTTCAAATCAGTGCTTAGCCACCAATAATTCTTAAAATTTCTAGAAGATTTAGAAGCTGATTATGGGGATTTAGCATGTTATTGTGAAACTCAATGACTTTTGAAAGGAACTACATTAAAAAGATTTTTTTTAAATAAAAAGATAAGCAATGGCAAATGTCACATTTATTTTTTTATCAGATAAGTATTTTTTGTTTTGCTTTTATTATGGATAATAATTTAAGTTTTATGAATTTATGTTTTGACATGCAAAAGTAAAAATAAATAAGTAATGTTCTTTATTTTTAATTTACAAAATAATATATGGTCCTCATTTTAAAAGGAAATTGGCCTGTCAATTGAAAAGGTTGCTCATTTCTGTTTTATAAGAAAATTAAATCCTAAAATACAAAATTAAGGATGATCTGTTGGCATTTGTTTATGAGTATCCAAGTTAACATATTCTTATTGTGTTCTGTGGTATCTTTATAATACATTTAATATATTCATTTAATCAAAAAATATATATATTGCAAATTGTTTGGTATTTTAAAATAAGTTTTCAAACAATAGTTTTTGTGAAGCTTATTGTAATGCCTTAATCATTTCTAAGATTATTTTATTTTTAAGAAATCTCTATTTACTTTGGTATGCTTTGCTTGATTCTATATATATATACATGAAACTAAATACATCAATTCACAATTAAATTGCTAGCCAAAATTAAATTAAAAATTCACTGCTAATGATTTGAAGTAGATTTCTTGATTTAGGTTAGTGATTTAATTGTCAATTAGTGTATTTATTTTATTATATTGACTATTTACTTTAAATATTTATTACTATATATATATATATATTTCATTTTAAAGCCTTGCCAATGCAATACCACAGTACTTATGAGTCATCAAAATCATGATGTTGAAACTCTTACTTAGTATTTCACTGTTTGCTGTAAAATCCTTTTCTTCATTGAAGTTAAAATTATTTTGCTGCATTATTTATTGTTTTGGAGAGTTGCTACTTAAAAGCCTATTATTCTTTTACCGTTTTATGCATTATAAATATTTTTTAGTTTTGAAATTTTCCTTTTTAATCTTCATTTTTTTTATGTTATTGTTTTTGACAATGTAGCTTTGTTTTTTTATATTTTTTGATTTTCACTAAGATAATTTTATTCAGTCACATTTGAAATTACATATAATTGTGGAAGTTGAATAGACATTATAATTTGCAACATGCAAAATATTGATTGTTAAAAATAGTATAGGAAATAAGATTTAAAATAGGAGAGAAGGGTGCAATAAAGTTTTAAAAAAAAACTGAATAAGTGTAATGAGTTAATGGGAACTAATCTTTATCTACTTTCACAATTTTTTGGGGGGAAAGATATATATATATATATGAAAAATTTAGCTTTGATACAACACTAAAAATGTGTTAACTAGAGAAAATCCAATTAGATCATAGTGCACTTTAAAAACAAATTCACTGATTGAAAACATTATAAGCATGATATCCTGAAATGAAATAGATGAATAAATTATAAGATTCTAGCAATATTATTTGGAATTAACAAGTTAACACCTTTCTCTCTCTCTCTATATATATATATATATAGTTATAACAGAGGCAAAACTTTCCATACAATAAATACACCTAAAGCAAGCTAGAGTAATCAATGGATGGAAGGTTTGTGCATAAAATCACTACCTAGTACCTACTCATCCAATATCACTAGACTAGTTTCTAGCTTGTGGCCTTCATCAGTGAGAAGCCTTGGATCTAAGAGCACTGCACCCAGATCTTAGGATTTAAAGCTTTTCATTTTTATCTTGCTTTTGTGGTAAATTTAAGTGTGATTTTCATGGGAGTTCCCATTTATGCTATACAATAGGATTAAAATTAGACAAAGTATTGAAATCTTTCAAAAAGCAAACTTGGCTGCAGAAAAAGTTAATGTCAGTATTACAAGATGTCACATAAACCAGCTAAAGATCCAAACATGTTTGTGTTTCATTAATTGATCTGTAAAGTCATTGCAAAACTAATTATTAACTTTTTAATCTTGTTTTTCTTGAATATATGAAAAAAATGAAACAAGTTCACTTTATTGTTTCATCATGTATTTTGATTTTCATAAAATGTGTTCTTTGATTAATTGTACTTCAAATTAATTTTTTTGCCACTTTTAATTTTATTAATCATTAGTTTAGCATCATACATTAAAATAAAAAATATTACCTGAGAATTTCAGTTTAGTACATTGCATAATAAATTATAAAATAATACTCAAAGCTATTTTAGACAATGTAAGCAATTGATAAACCATTTTCTTGTAAGAGGATCTAAACCCTTATTAATTTTGTTTCACCTCAAAACTTGTCTTCATGAACGGGCTTGTCTTCAAAGCAAAACATCATATAATTCTTTCCTAAGATAAGTTCTTCCAATTGAATATTGCAACTTACATGCAAATGATATTTACAATTTGATCAAAACTATTTACATAATTAATTGGGTTTTATTTTATTTACATAGGTTTGATGAGTTTAGAATAACCAATGTAAATGTTACAACTATTACAACTTTGTTATCACAATAATAATACAATAAATTAAACTTGATATTAAATGCTGTAGTACTGTGTTATTTTTAACAGCATGTATGTATATTAAAAACATAATAGATGCATATGAATTAATTACATATATATATATGTCGAGAGATGTGTGTGGGGGGAGAGGGGTAGAGTGCTTGAATAGCCAGATGATTAAACCATGTTACTATCTATTAACTAATACAGCTGTATGTATATTGTGAACATATAAGAGATTCAACATATGTATTGTGTAATAGTCAACAATGATATAGTTAACTCATGGGCAACTTGGATCTACTAACTCTTTCATCATTCATACCACACAGATTCATTTTTATTAGACTCAAGTTAATTCATTGCTCACCCTTCAAAATGAGATCATTGAAATTTGATTTGAATTATTATTTTTATGTTTGATATAGTCCAGATTAAAAAAGGAAGATGTGCACAATTTATAAAATAAATTATTTATTTTGCAATTAAAGCATGCACAATAAAATAACTAGAATAAAATTAAATTTCCTTGTTTAGCATCCATATCACTCTTTTTTATGGAATGATTCCTTTATATATTCATGAATGTAAACATCATAGCTTTGTTGTGGGTACATATAAATGTATCTAAGTATTTTATGGTCATTCTTGTGGTGCATTATACGTATCAATTAATAAAAAGTAACAATAATGACAGCTTTATTCATTTACATTAACTTTATCCATACTTCTCTTTTTGCCTGTGAAAAAATCCACAATGAAATAATTTTTTTTTAAAAAAGAATTTATTATTAATTCTTACCCGATTATATTTTTCTGTCAACATATAAGATAATTATTGCAGCTAGTTCATAAAGAGACAAAGTGTAAAACATACATTACATATATCATGTTTTATCTATTCATCCTCTAAGAAAATACAATGGTAATAGCAAAATTATTTTATCTCATGTAATAAAGTCAAACACATTGAAATCAGAAATAATTATTTTAGGTATGATGTGTTTCAATTGATTACAATGTTTTAAAACAATAAATCTTTAATCTTAAAACATTGCCAAATAATATTAAAAATTGTATGACTTGAAGACACATATAAGACTTATCACATAGTACAATATATATATATATATATATATGTCTGATAACTTAAATTATTAATATAATTGATGTTTATAGTATACCAGGTTTTCCATGCAACACCTATTTTGCTCTGCTGTTATAAAATGAACTCCCTTAGCATGCACAATGTATAAAATCTAAATGTTTGACATTTAGATCGATTTCGTAAATATAAGTTAATTTTTTTTAATTTTAGGAATTTAATCATTGGTCAACATTTGTTAGTATACCTCCAGAAAATTTTATAAACATCAAAATCACCAATACTAAAATGAAATCAATAAAAAATATTAATTTTAAATATGGCAATATTAATAATGTTATAGAAACCAAAAACAAAAATAGTAAATATGTTACCAAAAAAATGATTATGGACAATGAAATTGAAAAACATCCAAGTTCAAATCCCAATATTTACCATTTTAAAATAAGTGATAAAGTTTTTATTAAGACACCCCATGTAAGCAATCCCAAAGAATTTATTTTCCACAAACTCGTGATTTACATGAGAGACCATTTACCTTCATCAAATGCGCTGGACAAAACACATATTGGGTAGATAAAGACAATGGTATCAAAGTAACATACAATGCCTGATTTATGAAACCATATCATAGGGACAATTAAAAAAATCATCACCAATTTAAAAGAAAGTACAAAGTACAAATCCAAACTCAAATAATAGCTAACAATATTTATATCTAACAGAGGTTTTATATAATCCAGTAAAATGATGAAAACTAATATTGAGAAACATGGATAATTTAATAAATCACTGAGGGCTCAAGAGAAATAAAAGTCATGGACTTATCTTTAATGCAACCCTGAAATAGTTTAAAGTTAAATGAAAGATATAATCCATCTTTAATACCTTTACTGGTGTGTGTGGGTGTTATGGATACCTTTAACACCCCTCCAATACCTAGTACACATCATAAAGCTCAAGTCCAATTCAAGACATATGATGTTAACATCACTTATTAATTGCTAAACTGATAAGTATTAGGGCACCCAAAGTGACAAACCAATAACTACAATTTACGTTTTAAATCCCAACTTAAGTAAACGATAAACAAAGATTTAAATTAAATATATCAAACAGACATGACAAATAACCTCTTACAACCACTACTTTGTTATATGTGTTATGATTACAAACATGATATGACAAAACATAGTATACTGGATAAGTGAACACAATCAAGAAATAAAAATTAATATGAAAGTAGAGAAAAATCAAATAAAAATGTTCTTTTTTTATTATTGTTATTAACAAATTATTTATATTAATATTCAGTAAAGATGACATCAACAATGAACTGAAAGGATAATCACAAACTTGCTGGAGTTGAACAACGAGCTTTTTCTAAGATATATAAAAAAATTCCTTACTTGCGGAAGAACCTATAATTTCTTACATGAAGGAGTTGAAGTTAAAATTCAAAGACAAACATCAATCAAGTTTGAGTGGTAATATTATCAAAAAATTAATATTTAAATATCTAAGGAAGTGAGATAAACATAAAGAATTCAAGTTGACTAAATAAGGAATTCGAAATTAAAGTATTTGTAGTAAAGTCAAAGTCCTCAAACTTCTAAAATTATCACAATTCTCTGCTATAGATTACAAAATCTAAATCTGAAGGTATGCAATAAAATAAGAAACATTGACAATACTCCACTAGAAACAAACTATTAAAACAAATATAATTAATGATAAAAACAAACATGCAGTGCTAAGTGCGGAGAATACATCAGATAAAGAAGGTCATTGTCCATGGAGCTATGACTTGTCAAGATTGTGAAGGAATTGGCCTATCACTCTTCACCTGTACCAATAAACATCAAGCTAATTTATAATGAAGGGATCCTACAACACTTCTTCAATTCAAAATACAAATTCTAAGGCTATCAAAGATAACCCATCTGGCAGATGTTCTAGAACACTTATAAGCTACTATCTATATGTAAATGAATCACTATGGATTACTAGAACCAGTCATTAGGACATTTTGCTATATAAACATTAAAACCAAGTTAAAATTGACATCATCCACATTATTTATTTATATACTAGATATAATTTTGTTTTAATATAGGGCAAAAGGATTTAATGTTAATGTTGACAAGTAATATAAAGAAATATTTTTACCTGTAATGTAAGCCTAGTAAAATAAAATCTATGTGTGCTTGATGGTGTAATAACCTGATCCTCACCATAGGGGAAAGGTAAATGTTACCTAATACATACATAATCTAAATCTTTATACATTCATAACATGTACATTTTCTTTATTTGTTTATCTCAATGGCTGTGTTAAATGTTTTTTTTTAGTATACATCTTGTTAATTATCTAGGTCATGAATGGTCTTTCTTTTTTATAACATGAACATTGTACATAACATGGAAATCCTAAACCATCATTATGACAAATAGCAATATAAAATATTAAATCAGTCAAAATAAATGTATTGAGATATTAATCATTTTTAAGAAAGTAAAGATAATTATGGCAATCTTGTACATAGTATAAATATGATTTATGTTAAGCAGGATATAGAGTGGCTATTCTTTGTGGGATCAAAGTTTGGGATAATAGTAGAAACCAATTATAAACAAAGAATAACTGCAAATATCTGAGTGAATGTTTTACAAATGTTTTAAACTTTTTTTTGTTAAATACTAATTGCTGTAAATATGATTATTAAAATTATTCAAATGTTAAATTATGATTCTTAGTTTGTTTTTCTAGTCAAATTTTAACTAGTTATATCCATCCACATATTTATGATCATTTTATTTATTTACATACGATATCATATCCACTTCCTTTTAGTAAACATATGCACATTTTAATACTTACTTATATTCAAGTGATACAGATATAACTTGAATTAGATGATCATGCAGAATCTCCCTGGATTTGAAATTTGGGACAATGGAACTAAAGTAAGATGTGGATGAGGTAAATTAGATAGAGAATAACTATTTAGTTAGTTCTTAATCTCTTCTTTCCTAAGAATGAATTCATTGTGTGCGGGATATGCATAAATACCAGCAACAAAGATACACTCTTTCTTTCATTGTGATGAACCCACTAATCTATATGCATACCAAGAAAGGTCTATTCTGTTACAATATATATATATATATATATATTAATTAATAAAACAAGTTATAAATTTTGTAACTTTCTTTTAAGCTTGCATTTAAATGATCACTAGATGGAGCTTACCAATAGCTCTAAATAAGCTTTGTTTTTATAAGTCCGAAAGAGAAAGAATTCAAAATCTCTATCGTAGACCCTACCTCCAGACCAATTGGTTTCGAGCTTATGGCTCACCTCAGTGGAGGGCTAGCTCTCTAGAAACTAGATCTAAAATACTAACTCAAATGTCAGCATTTATAAAACATGTTTCTATCAATTTGAAAGTCTGAACTTTTCAGACATGTAAATATCTTCAAATCCAGATTTGCAAACCAGATAGCTATATGGGTGTGAATTCAGCTCAGTTTCACCATATAGTAATAGCCTCTGCAATATAGCATCACAAAAGCCATCAAAGGTACACTTATAATAATTAATAAACAAGTTATAAATTTTGTAACTTGCTTTTAAGCTTGCATTTAAATGATCACTAGATGGATCTTACCAATAGCTCTAAACAAGCTGTTTTTATAAGTGCCAAAAGAGAAAGAATTCAAAAATCTCTATCAAAGACCCTACCTCCAGGACCAATTGGTTTCGAACTTATGGCTCACATCAGTGGTGGGCTTGGTCTCTAGAAACTAGATCTAAAATACTAACTAAAAATTCTGCACTTATAAAACACATTTCTATCAGTTTCAAAGTCTGAACTTTTCGCACACATAAATGACTTCAAATCCAGCTTTGCCAACCAGATAGCTATATGGGTCTGAATTCAGTTCAGTTTCACCATATAGTAATAGTCTCTGCAATATAGCATCACATGTACATTTGTTGGCTTTTGCAATGCTATATTGCAGAGGCTATTACTATATGGTGAAACTGAGCTGAATTCAGACCCATATAGCTATCTGTTTTGCAAAGCTGGATTTGAAGACATTTATGTGTCTGAAAAGTTCAGACTTTCAAATTGATAGAAACGTACTTTATAAGTTGTGACTTGAGTTAGTATTTTAGATCTAGTTTCTGGAGACCCAGCTCTCCACTGAGGTGAATCATAAGCTCGAAACCAATTGGTCTGAGGTAGGGTCTATGATAGAGATTTTGAATTCTTTCTCTTTCGGCACTTATAAAAACAAAGCTTGTTTAGAGCTAGTGGTAAGCTCCATCTAGTGATCATTTAAATGCAAGCTTAAAAGCAAGTTACAAAATTTATAACTTATTTTATTAATTATTATAAGTATACCTTTGATGGCTTTTGCGATGCTATATTGCAGAGCTATTACTATATGGTGAAACTGAGCTGAATTCAGACCCATATAGCTATCTGGTTTGCAAAGCTGGATTTGAAGACATTTACATGTCCAAAAAGTTCAGACTTTCAAATTGATAGAAACGTATTTTATAAGTGCTGACTTTTGAGTTAGTACTTTAGATCTAGTTTTCTAGACCCAGCCCTCCACTGAGGTGAGCCATAAGTTCAAAACCAATTGGTCTGGAGGTAGGGTCTACAATAGAGATTTTGAATTCTTTCTCTTTCAGCACTTATAAAAACAAAGCTTGTTTAGAGCTATTGGTAAGCACCATCTAGTGATCATATATATATAACAATAAAAATAAATGTAATAGTAATTAACTATTATATATAGTCTTTCAATCTGCAGAAGTAATTTTGGTTAATTCCTTAACCCTCCTCAACTGCCATCAAATTCAAAAAACATAACGGAAGCAAACGTCATCAGCTCAAATCCCGTGAATTCCGAATTTTAATATTAGCAGCTTGTCTATAAATCATATTCATTTTATTTCTATTTATTAATATTGCCACCTTAATTTTTTTTATTATGGTTTCTCTCTTCATAAAAAATTTCAATACTTTCAATATCAAATTTAAATTCATATTTAGATGTCCTTTCATGATCCAAGAAAACTGAAGCGATCATTAAATCACTATTATTTTTGCTTTTCACATACTTGTATAACAATTCATGTACCTTTAATCTTTTGTCAATACTGCACCTTGATTCACCTATATATGATAACATACATCCACAAAAAAAATTGATAAACATTACTTTTCTGTTTGACATTTTTAGAATTATTCACTAACTTATTCACAGTATAATTAAATGTGCATTAAAAAGTAAAGGTGTTTTGTAAATATGTGATAAAATTTGTTATTGATTCTTTAAAATTTTTTGATGATAACATTGTTGCTTCTTTTGAAAGTGAATATTATTAAATGTCTAAAGGTTGTCCTATAGATCTGCCTGTTGTTGCACAAGTTTGCAATTTTATTTTGTCTACATATGAGAGTAGTATTTTAGATATGAGTATGTTTAATGACATTAAAATTTACAAAAAGTATGTGGATGTTTTTGTTTGTGGAAATACCAATACTATTGAATGGCTTGAAATGGACTATTAGAAAGAATAGAACAAAAGTACTAAGTATTTGGTTTTAATTATTACAAAAGATAATAACATGTTAAATTATAAATTAATAATCAAACCATTGCAAAAAAGGGGATATATAAATTGTAAATCAAAAATACCAATTATGCATAAGACCACAAGTTTTAGATCTTTTTTGTTTCGTAATGAAAAATTATGTTGTTACCAGTGTGATAAATTAAAAAAATAGTGAGATATTTGCCAAGGAATTGCTTAAAGTTGGTTATAAAATTAAACAGATTAACAATGCATTATGTCAATTTAAAAAAAGTTACAATAATTTAAAGGAGTTGAAGATTGATAATAAAAAATGGATATCCCATATATTTCAAATGCTCAAGTGAGATTTTTTAAGAATATATATAAGACATGTATAATGTTTCATTTTGTCTTACAAATAATGTGAATAAGTTAGTGAATAATTCTAAAAATGTCATACCCCTAAAGCAGAAAAGTCCTCAAGCAGAAAAGTACTGTTGTTTATCAAATTTTTTGTGGATGTATGTTATCATATATAGGTGAATTAAGGTGCAAGATTGAAAAAAATGAAAGGAGCATGAATTGTTGTTATACAAGCATGTGAAAAGTACAAATAATAATGATTTAATGAGTGCTTCAATTTTCTTGGATCATAAAAGAACATGTAAATATAAATTTAAGTTTGATATTGAAAGTGTTAAGATTTTTCATGAAGAGAAAAATCATAATAAAAAAAAAATTAAGAAGGAAATATTAATAAATAGAAATAAAATGAATATAATTAATACACAAGCTGCTAGCATTAAAATTCGAGATACATGGGATTTGAGCTGATGATTTTTATTTCTGTTATTTTTTGAATTTAACGGCAATTGAGAAGGGTAAAGGAAATAACCAAAAGTACTTCTGCAGATTGAAAGATTGTATATAATTAATTACCATTATATTTATTATTTTTATTATTAGAATTCTTTTTAATTAATGGACATTTTATTTGTATTATATATATATCATTAAAACCAATCAATGCTTAAACAATTCTAATAACAATAACAAACAATAATCTCAACTGCTATCAAGACAACCTCCAATTCACAATAACGGTAGAATCCCACCTTTATTTATCATTCAATATATTTATACAAACACTAAAGATATTATAACAGTACAGAGTTAGATGGGGTGATAAGGAGTTACATGGTCCCACAATTGGGTAGCCATTTGTAATAACAGCTAATCTATTAGGACTGAATTATGAGGAAATGGGAAACCATCATCATCCCCATAAAATACCTAATCAAATTAAATATAAATGGAATGAGCATAAAAGATCAGCAAAAAATAAAACTAATTACAAGTTCACCCATCATTAAATAAAAGTTATAATAAAATTATTTATCATTATAAACAATTAACATCAAAAAACAGATCAACCTTATGACTGGATTTGAAATAAGTCCATTATAGACAGGCTAATTATCTAGCCACTGTCAAACTTAGGGCAGAAATATAATACAATTATCCAGAGGCACATACTAATCCATTAGAATATTACAAAAAAATCAAATAATGCTAAAACATTCTCATCATCATCAATTCCCTGACTATATATATAGTACCATTAATGCACTGGCCAACTATAAACTTAATTCCTAATAAAAATGAAATAAAATGTAGTGCATGTGATAGATTTTCTCCAATAAAGATTATCATCTAGATATTCAAAACCCTAACATGATCCCAACATCAATATAACTAACAGTTGCACTCTAATCTAGCTCAAGAAGCAAGAACTCTGTGAACTGTTACTGTGAGCTAGAGATAAATATAACAGTTTATCCTAAATCATTTTAAATAATTCATAATTTATTATAATGAAATAGCTTTAAAATCCCTAGAACACTAGGCTGTATTGAAATCAAGTCACAAACACTGCCAATTCATGTAACAGATAAAAGGAAGAATAAATATATTAACATTAAAAAATATTTTTAAACAATTATTTAATAACTAATTAAGAATGAACAAAATTTTTAAAAAATGACATGATAGTATAAAAATTTAAACATTTTATCAAAAAAAATAATTTCATAAAACTTATAATTATCCGGTTGATTTCAGTTCCTCAAATTAACTTTTAATTCATTAAATTATTTCTTTAAATAAATAAAAGTTGGAAAAACAACATTTTCAAAATCAGAGATAACAATCTTTAACTGAACTTAGTTAACCTTTTGTTAAAATTTTTTTTTTTTGGGGGGGGGGGAATAAATGAATAAAAAGAAAATCATGTTTCAAAAGAAAATTTTACATTTAACAAAATTAAATAGATTAGGAAAAATATGTTTTACAAGAAAATATTAAATTAATGAAATTATTTACAATTCTCAATTCTTACTTTCATAAAATATTATTTTTGTATTTCAAAAAAATTTCTTTTAACTATAAATGAAAATATAATGTGCACATAAAGATATCTTTAACCATGGTTTTAAATTTCTTTGCAGTTATAACTTCCAGTTTTTCCAGGTAAACTTTCTTCTTGAAAGCTTCTGCACAATATACATGATTAATTTGTCCCTTTTTGGTATGCAATATTTCCTGGTTAACAAATAGTAAAATATTTATCCATTTTCTTTCCAATAAAATTTCCAGATGAGAATAACACATAAGAGACTCATGCTCTTGGTTGAAGACGAGGTTGCAGATTATTTTAGGGGCACTTTTCTTCTTTACATTATATTCCAGTGAACCAGATTATATGGAGGAAGATGATGTTAGCTTTTAGCTGAATGTTAATTGCAGAAACCATTTTTATAAGTAGTCATAGTATGCTATCAATTTGGTTAAAACTTTTCTTCTTTAGCAGTTGGGTCAAGACTTTTTCTATTGTTCTCTTAAGTCTTCTCATTTACTCATACCCTCTTAATTTTAGAACTCTGCTTTAAACCAATAACAATCTGTCTCCAACATAACACAATTAATAATAATCAATTAGATCAATTTTTACAAATGCAATGGTTCAGTTATTTTCCTCCTGCAACAATGACATTAAAGAACAAGTCAAAAATTTAATTTAGAATCATAAAAATTTTGACATTCCTTTCTAGTTAAAATTTTCTTTTAAAAAGAAAACAAGATAATCAGATTAACTAGACTGATTTTTATAAACATTATTTTATCTTTTGGAGAGAGATAAAGAGAAAAAAAAAAAAACTAATTAAAATAAAATTTTAATAAAATGTTATAATCATATTTTTTCTTTTCTTTTTAAAGTACTATTATCTCTCTTATTTTCTTTTAAAAATTAAAATCAAAAGTTTCAATAAACATTTCAAAATCAAAACTGGTAAATAGTTAATTAAAGAGAAAACAAAATAAATTATTTATTTAATTTTATATATTTCTCTTTTACAACTATTTATAAATTAGTAAAATAAGCACATTACTATCTTTAAAAAAGTCTAGAATTTTCATATTACCATTTGGAAAGAAAAACATTGAATTAAATAAAATACCCATTATTATAATTAAAAAAACATATAAAAATTATATATTATTTCTCTAAATTGAATCTAAATTTAAACATAGGGAGTTTATAATATTGGCATGGCTAGTGCCCACAATGCTATATATATATATATGTGTGTGTGTTAATAAATAAATGTTACTTAAATATTGGAGCTGCTATATCTTTTCACATCTGGGTCTTCCACCCATAAATTTCTAAACTTGCAATTCTGTCAAATAAACCCTGCAATCTCATTAAATAACATGAACACCAAAACTTCTGACAAACTTAGGTGATAAATTTAAACACAAAAATAATAAAAATATTATTACAATACTAAATATAAACAGATAGTTATAAGTTTTTAAAAGACAGCATTTTGTGCCATCAAAGCCATCCTTTCCCCCATACACATGGTATGCATTCTCCCATCACAATAATGGCCAGCAATTCCCACACTTTATTTAAAATTAAAAAAATACTATATATATTAAGTCTGGCATAAAATTACAAAATAAAGATGGTGCTTTCATTTGCATTCTGGATATAAATAAAAAAAAAGTTCACCTCCTTGATTCTGTTTTAATAAAAGTTTACAACCCCCACCCCCTCCCATAAAGCATGTAAAAGTGAAGCATAAATCTGGTGCTTCCGTTTGCATTCTGGATTATATTTAAAAAAATCAGTCCACCTCATTGATTCCGTTTTAATAAAAGTTGAATTTTTTTTACATTTTGATAAGTTTACTAATTTACTTTTTTGTTTTTTTAACAAAATAAATATACTTAGATATTTCTCAATCAAAATCCTCCACACTCATTATATCATATAAACATGTGCTTTAACTGTCCATTATTTAAAAATCTGATGGATACATAAGTTGGTTTTTTTATCTGTCCATTTTTTACTTTTCTGCCATAGTTAATGGATGTAATATTTTTTTCTTTGATTTATTGTCCATTTTATAGTGAATGAAGTACTTTTTTTTTCTGTTTATGTAGTTTTATTTTTTGGTAATTTTGCTTTTAAAGCCTGTTTTGTAAATTTACATGCCAGAGTTAATATACATAGTATTTTTTTAATTTTAAGTAAAATTGTGGGAATTGCTGGCAGAGTGTGTGAAAACAGAATGCTATACCTTGTGGCATTTTCATTTAGTATTGTAATGTTATTATTTTTGGGTACAAATTTATATTTTTCATATTGGTAAAAATACGTTTTTTCAGATTTAGTCTGATATGATTAGTGTTACATATTAGAGATGGTAAGTCTTTTTAATATGTATTAGTCTACCAAAATCTTGTGAAAATATAGTGAAATAATCCGTACATGTGGTCCATTTTGACAAATTTATCATTTAAGTTTGTCAAAAGTTTCAGTGTACATGTTATTTGATGACATCACATGATTAGAAAATTATTGCCAAACTGACAGAGATGTGAAAAGAGATAGTAGGTCTAATATGTAAGTACCAAATACACTTTTTATGTTTATAGTTTCATCTTGTAAATTACGCATGTTAAACTTTTAAAATGTAAATTAAATGAATAGAAAAAAATATGTGTGCATTTTTGTTTAATATGAAAAAAAAAAGATGATTTTTTCATTTTTTTTATAAATTTATGTTTACGATAGATTTTTCATTAATTTCACTTTTTTGAATATGTTTAGGGTACAGTGATAACGATTACATAAAATGATCGAAACCCAATAAAATATTTATTTATATATGTGAATTCAGTGACAATAAAACAAGATTTAAAAAGAAAAAAAATAGACTATATTTGGAAAGAAAATTATATTTTAGAGTAAAATTAAGTTTACTCAGTTATAGCTTATTATAGTTATCTTGATTCCTGGAAATAAAAAATGAAAATAGATTCTACATAATTTATTTATTTAATGTATGAATATTTACTTTTCAGACAGCTAAACATTATAAAGGAATATGGAAAGACTACAGCCATGAAGTAGACTCATTAGAGTTTAAAGTTCTTCATTTCTGCCATTATATGCTATGAATTGACTGGATTGCCATTAGTTATGTACTTTATAGTTTTTTGTATTTGGCTGCAACAATGTAAGTTAAAGACTGTTAAACTACACTTTTAAAGCTAAAAAGAATAATAATTAGTACTCCTATCCAGAAATTAAAAAAAAAAAAAAAATCAAATCCATTTAGTTTTATGGTTTGATCTGGATAAATTTGTTTGGAATGTTACAAGAAGCCCATTTTTATGCAGAATATATTTGTTTTGAATAATTTCTAGATTGGAATGTTCAGAAAAGAGATATTGAGCTAAAGCATGTTTTACATTACAAATCTATGACTTGAATTGTGCTAAACTAATCTATTTAATAGATCTTCACATATTAACTTTGAGGCAATTCATTTTTTAATATCTGTAGAAAAATGTGTGGAAGAATGTAAAGTCTTTGCAAGAGACTTCAAAGGTTTAGTCAGAGTAATTTATGGCACTTTTAAGTTAAAAAGAATTTCCTGGCATTTGAAGTTTTTAATGATTGTCAACACCATTTAGCTATTTTTTAATTCGATAGCCTAGGATCATCATTTCTGTAAATTTGTTGCAATTATCTTCTATAACATCAATCAAGATAAAATTTGTAATTTTGTGTCAGGTTTTTCAATTTGCTTAATTAACAAGATCACTATGAGATAAAATCTGGTTTCAAAGAATAAATGTCAGTTTTATATGTAAAAACATATTGCTTGCAAGTAGGAGTGGTAAAGCTATCATTTATCCATTTCACTGGTTTATAAATAACTTTTTAAAAACTAGATAGCAAGTATTATAAAGAACTGAGATGTTGATACATGTTTAAATTTACACATGCACCATATTTTGTGCAGCCTCACATTAGATATATGCTTCATAAATTACATTCTTGCTTTGATCTCTAGTTTGAGATAAACATCCTTGTAAAAACAAAACCAGCTGTTTATATGTGTAATAAATTTAAGCACTTAATGTCCTTAATTTTAGGACATTTGACTTATTATCCTATTTATTAATAATGCTAAGAGCATGAAATAAATCTATCATGGCTATAGACATATTATAAATTTTAGGTACTGTGGTATTAGAGCTGCAACATGAAGAATTATAATCGTTTAATCATTAAATTAATTAGGTTATTAAATCAAAAACATATTTTAAAATCTACATTAAAAAAAAACCAATTTAACAAAAAATAAATAAATACGAAAACCATTAATGTGAAGAATAGTTAAAATGCGTGTTTAAATCAAATTGAGTGTGTTTGCACGTGTTTATTCTGCATAATCTATTTTAATACATTGTACAGGCTTATGCCAGCATTTATATATGTAATATATGCGGGATTCGAACTCGGACTTTTACATGACCTACAATTCTCAGTGCCATCTTATATTGCTGACTCACCTGATCACACACATACTGAAAAAAGAAATAATCACCAATATATGTATTTCATGCTTAACCAGCACTTATCAGTTGGTTCAGATTACCATCTCCACACATATATACAATTAGTACTCAGCTTTATATTAAGATAACCAATCTTCATACTGGTTTAGCACAAAATACGCTTATTGGTAATTATTTATCCTTTCAACATGTGTGTAATCAGGTGAGTCAGCAATATAAGATGACACTGAGAGTTGTAGGTCATGTGAAAGTCTGAGTTCGAATCCTGCATATATTTCATATATAAATGCAGGTGTAAGCCTGTACAATGTATTAAAATAGATTATGGAGAATATGCACGTGCAAACACACACTCACTCAATTTGATTTAAGCACGCATTTTAACTAGTCTTCACATTAATGCTATTCGTATTTTTTTTTTGTTAAATTGGTTTTTTTTTAAAATGTAGATTTTAAAATATGTTTTTGATTTAATAACCTAATTAATTTAATGATTAAATGATTATAATTCTTCATGTCGCAGTTCTAATACCACAGTACCAAATTGTATAAAATATAGAAATTGGTTGACATATATATATATCATCTGTTATTTCACTTATATTAAATAAGTTGTAAATGAAGAATTAATATAACTTCAATTTGTTCTAATACATATGCAATTTAGATGGAAGAAAACTTACCTTTCATTCACATGCTATGAATTAGACAGCACTCCACATCAGTAAATGTTTTAAAAAAATATTATAACAGGCAAAACTTTCCATACAGTCAAGCACTAGTGGCCTAGTGGTTAGCATAGCTGCCTTCCAAGCAGCTGGCACGGGTTCGCTTCCCAGTCAACGCTTTGACATATAAAATAACAACTCTCCATACAGTAGTGGTGATCATGTGATGTTTGGTGGTTTAAAAGAATGCTGTCTATTCATAGCACATGGGTAGAAGTTTTCTTCCATCGAAGTTACATATATATATCTAAACACTATATTATATAGTAATTATAATAGATATGTAACATTATGTCAAAATTAATCTTTTATTTATTAAACCAATTGCCATAAAGTTGTATTTAAAAATTTATTTCTACTAACTTTCAAATCAATCTCATTTTTAAAAATACCTAAACATTTTTGATGTCAATCCTATCCTCATGGATATTTTAAAAAACACAAAAAATAAGCCAATTGCATACACTTTTTTCTTTTTAAATCTTTTTTTTTTTTTTATGAATTATTTTCATTTCAATATAATCACTCATTTTTCTTTCTCATGTTTTTACCATATTGCATGGTCATTTTCAAGGATATAAATGCTTACCTTCTTTCATATACAGATATATATTAGAATTTCTATCTTTTTAATATTGCTTTAACTTAGTTTTTTAATTTATTTTTTGTTATTCTTAGATATGAAACATTTAAATTTGTCTTATAATCTAATCAATTTACAATATAAATGCTATCCATATTTTCCAATCCTTCCCCTTCTTTGAACATTTATCAATTTATTTAAATCTTTTTTCCCATAGTGATTTAATTACAAATTTATTATACTTCCTGATTATGTCCTTTATTATTTTATTTATCTTATAAAATGTACTTTTTGATAGATTAAAACTATTGTAAATTTCTATGATTTTATATTTCTTATCTTCCTAATAAATTTTTCTTTATTTTTTTTTTATATTTTTTCTTTCACATAATTTATTAATTAATTTACTAAGATAAAATCATTTACCTTTGAGAAAAAATGCTAGAAATGTTAAATCTTATAAAAAGAGATTAATTAAAGAAAGTTTATAGATTAATTAAATAAAGTTTATGCACAGAAATAAGAAAACCAGTTTTGAATAGGATTGATGTTAAAAGTTTAACCAATTATGGAAAAATAATTATAAATAATTAAAGGTTTTTAAAAAATAAAAAATTTAGAATATAAAAAATTGAAGATAAGCAAAACAATAAGTAAAATTATGATTCACATTAAAATATTTTTGTTATATTACCACTGCAACTCCCATTGGGCTATGCTTTACCAATAATCAAATGTTAATAAAATTTGAAAAAAAAAAAAGAATGTTACCACCCATCTCTTTAGCTTTGATCATCTATAAACTTAGTTTATTGTTATTATAAATCAAAAAATGATGTACAGCATAAATGCTCTGAAATCACAATTTAACTATTTAAAGGATCAAAGCACTGTTTTTGTTTTAACAACCCAAATACCAAATGAAATGTCTTTTTTTTAAATAAATATAATTGCTCAATACAATAATTTACAGTTATATATCATATATATTTTATAGGAATAATCCTTGAAAATTACCATACAATATGGTCATATGATTGAGAAAAGAAAATTGAATGAATATATTGAAATGAAAAGGATTCATAAAAAGTAAAACAAGATTTAAAAAAAAAAATGTATAATTGGTTTATCTTTTATATATTGAAATTAATGAGCCATATTTGGAAAGGAAATAGTGGAATACTGATTAATAATGGAATCATTAACAATGTAAGAATTTATTACATTTTAATATATATAAAAATTTAATATTAAAAAAAATTCAAGAATTTGAAATACAAAAATTTACCCTTTATTAACTTTTTTTGTCTTTTCTGAATTCCTTAAACTTTTATAAAAACTTTCTATCATGACTAAACACAAATTAAGATTGGACAATTAATAAAAATTGTATTTAATAACACAGAAAAAAGCTTACAAATAATCCCAAAATCGTATTTCTGTTAACCAGTATTTTCAGTTGACCTAGATCAACATACTTCTCTTAAACATTTTTATTACTGTTAATTATTTATCCATTATATTTTGTCAACTATTTAATATATAAACATTACATTCTTATTTTTATACAATCTAATATATTTATCTTTTTTTTTTTTGCTAGAAAAATATGTTAATGCTATAAATAACACTACTTATTTAGCTAAAGATTTTATGTTATTATCTGTTCTGATACAGATTTCAAAGTTTAGTAAAGATTAATACATTCTTTCTAATAAGCTATATATATTTGTATATTAATACTATCTTTTTCCTCCACATATAGGCCACATTAAAATTAAAAATAATCAATTTAAAATAAAATTGAAACAGACAATTTCGTATTAAATTGATTATTTTTAATTTTATATATAGAAGGCAATATTATAACAAATTTTAACATTGAAATTTGATCATTTAAGGTATGTCATATTAAATAGATATATATTTGAAAACTTTTTCTTTAATACTATCAACTTTCAAAAAAATGAAGAAAGATATCAGAAAGATATGTAATCCACAAGTTGTATTTCTTTCTGAAAAAGCATTATCAGTTGTCCAGTTCATCAAGTACCTTAATCACCATTAATTATCTATCTATTGTATTTTGTCACAATTTAATCTATGTATTAAACTATAGATGGATGTATATGATATGTTCTCAGACTAAATGCAAATTGTATTAATTAGTGTGACCAAGTGATAATACTGGTATTTGTTAGTAGTAATTTGACATTGTTTTACCATTTTCTTAATAATTTATTCTAGTGTCTCAATTTTAGAACTATAGCAAAAACTTGAATGAGCCCCAAATCATTAAGATTCATCAAAAATAACATGAAATTAAATATTTCCAAACTATTAATATTTTATTTAAAAAATACTACCTTATGACAAAATGTTAACAAAAAAAAAATACAAGGAAATTTGCTTTCCTTAGAAAGATATAAAAAGAAAATAACACAAAATATAAATAATGAAATAGATGGTAACAAATAAAAATTTTATTTATTTATTAAGCAAGAGATTTAAATATATTCCAAGTATATTACAATAGAAATAAAAACAACAATCTACAGAATTAAAAATACAAAAACTGTGTCATTGGGTGGACTGTCAACATCATCATTATTAAAAAATATATGAAAAATAAAAACAAGATTTTAAAGAATTATAAAAATAAAAAAAAAAGAGAGAAGATATTTATGAAATCATGTGAATGTGGAATATGAATTACATAATAAAAAAGGTTAATCACTTTTAAATAATTTTAAACAAATAAAATGTTTGTTTAAAAAAAAAAAAAAATGAATTAAACAGTATAATTAAAACAACAGATATATATATAACAAAGTTTAAAAATTGAAGATTTTCATGAAAATATAAAAACAGGAAATATGTTCACTTCTAAAAATATATATATAAGTCAGAAGCATAAAAATATTTTTTTTCCTTTAAACTTTCATCAATTTCTAAAATTTCCAAAGAAAAAATTTTATAAAATTAAAAAATTGGAAAATAATATTCACAATTTTATAATAATGGAAAAAATTTAAAAAATCAAATGGAATAATTTTCATTGGATATACATAATATATCAATAAAATAGCAGTAAATTTGGCAATAAAAGTTAGAATTTTTTTGTTAATAAAAAATAATTATCTAAAATATAAAATTAGCCCAATACAGTTCATTCAATATTATAGTTAAGGTACTCATCTTATAGCTAAAGGCACTGCTCTATGACATAAGCACAATAAATATTTCAAGAGAAAGATTATTAAAATCAACGGCCCGTGAATGTTCATAATTTATAGTTTTAGCATGAAAACGGTGCCATCCTACGGCATCTTTATCTATAATACAAGCACCATAGTTAATATTAAAAATAATAAACCATTTATTTTTAATCAAAAACAATGTAAATAAATAAAAGGATTACCAGTAATAATGCTGAGTTATGTTTTATATAATGTTTATATAACAAAACTGGAGAGACAGTGAAAATTTTTTAATTTATATATATATACGCAGCATTATTGTTATAACAAAAAATAACTTTATTGATATAATTAACATTATAATAAATAATGAAAAAAATAAAAAACAAGAAACAAACACATCATTGGAAGAGAATCAGTTACCCAAAAATATAATTAAAAAAAAGAAACAAAAACTGAAATGAGTTGAATATTTCCAATCCAATATTGTTTTTTATTTTTTTTAAAAAATCAACATCAACATTTTCTAGATAATTTATTTAAGTCTTCAATCACATGTATTTATAAAAAGCAATATTAATTAATTAAAAAAAAATTGTAATTTTATGAATTTAAATACTTGTTGACCCAACATCTTGCATAGTTGAAAATGAGAAAATTGAAATGCATGATGAGATGGATAAAGAAGTTTTATTTTTAAACATTCAAAAACATAAAGATGTAACTTTATAGCTATTTCAAATTATAACATTTTAAATTTGCAAAAAAAAAAAAAAAAAGACATCAAATGAAAGTAAGTTTAAAAATACAGAACTTTACTGAATGATAATATTATGAAATGTATATATATATAGAATTGTAATAAAGATTGCAGGTAGGAATTTGCTGTTAACTAAAAGGAGGCTCTTTGATTCTTTTTTGAGGTCTTAACAAAACCAAGCAGGGTCTACTCTATACATTCTTGTCATTGCAGCTGTTATTTCTATATGATTATGCATATAATACATGAACATGAATGATCTATTTACCAGCAAGCATAATAAGTTTATTGGCTTTTTACTTCTGAGTTTAAGATCAAGCAACATCATGGTTCTGATAGGTCTTAACTAAAATATCAGTTGAGTATTCTTGAAGACAGAATAAATATGTGTGTTAAGAAACTTTTTTAACGAAAATAGATATTTACAATCATGGCAAACAAAACTAAATTATGGTCTTTATTCCCAAGAGGTTATAAAGTCCCCAGTCAAGGCAGTAGTAGTTTTTGCGCGAAGATGGTGGATGCTAAGAATCCCCAAATTGCAGATTCAGGCTGCTATTTAATGATGACCTTTTGTTTAGAACATATAATTGCTGATGACTTTTAAGTGAAAGAAAATTGCATAAATTGAAATATAAGCTCAATGTTACAGTAATAAAAATAATGTTGCTATGTTGTTGAATTACTAATTGTTTCTAAGGAACTAAAATGTGCCATGCAGTCATCAATCAATTTCTTCATTAATAAGTAATGTTTGAAAAATATTGTAGATGGCATATAAAAATTTAATACCTTCAAGCAATTACACATTCATGACATTAATAAATTGTTTATATATACAAGTCTTTCTATGTACATAAATAACAATGAAAATAGGGGGAGGGGGAGATAAAAAGACTAACAAAATTACACAATTTTTTTCTTCACAAGCATGGTTTCATCTAGATCTTTTCATATATAAATTACTAACAAATCATACATATAAATACACACATGATTACCCTTAATTAAAATGACAACCGCTAATCACCCCTAACATTAAATGGTTCTCATACATCGATAGCTTCAAGCCCAAATGATAAAACAAAAATCTTCAAAACCTTTCCTCTTAACTTCATTATATTCATAAATGACAACCATTGCATCATTAAACAATATTTTCTGTCCAGTATTATATTCAAGAATGTATATTATTTGATGATGGAAATATTTTTTATGAATCTAGCAAAAAAAAAAAAATTGAGAGCTTTTGATTAATAATTTTTGATTTGAGCCTATTAATCTTATGAGAAATTATTTTAAGTTGTGAGTGATTGACAATTGCTTTGAACTGTGGGTAATTATAGGTATATTTAGTTAATAGTTTTCACACATAATATCTATTTGTTTAATAAATAAAACCATGATAATGATGACAAAAATCTTGTAAATTTTGATTTTTCTAGTATTTTTATTGCATAAATTTAAAAGATATGCTTCTTATCAGATAACATTTAATGTAAGTAATGTAATTCATAAAATTCATACACATTAACAAAATTCCAAATAATATCAATAAAAAACATGGTTACATATTTAATAAAACGAATATTATCATAAATAACATTCCAACAGAATGTGCAAGATGTCTACTCAATCTCATCCCAATGGCTTATTTATAACACTAAAAGCATTGCATGCTTTTTGTTCTCGTTCACAATAGCAAATAATCCACAATTATAAGTCAGCATTGTTACACGTATTTAAAACAATGGTTGCATGTATAAATAGATCATGCAATTATCACAGTTAATGACCAGAAATGATAATAATGATGTGAAGCTCATGATGAATGCAAACTTTCGATAATTTTAAGACTTGTAATCTAATACAGAAGAATAAAAATAAAGATGAAAGTAATAAAGATAATATAAAGGGTAGATTGAGAGTTAAAATGAAAAGCACCCTCTACCCCAACATTTATGGCATTTCAATAAAGTAATCTGTATGTTTTTGAAAAAATAGAAGTATTTTATAGCAATATATATATATATATCACTGGAAATAATATATATACATTTATAAATAATAAAAATTAATAACTTTAAAAACAATACATTATTTAAAAGGCTATAGACAACAGTATAAAAAAAATATTCTTAGTTTTATCACTATATATAAACTTTATATATGTATAAAGTAACATTGTGACTGCATGCATTACCACAATTTAAGTGTAAACTTAATTTTCAAATAAATAAAAAAAAACAATATTTACTTACTTTTAGGCATATTTTGCACTTTAGATTATTAGTGGCATCCATTGAAGAAATTATTTTTCTTCATATAATTATCCTTACTATCATGAAATAAATATAATACTTCTGTTAATACAACTTATAAATTACAATGTAACAATTCGTCAATTGCTAAAACAGACAATCTTTAATAAATAAAACCACTATTGCCAAACGCTTTCAAATCCTACCTTATCAAGGCAATATAAAAAGTCCTATTTTCTCCTAAGCGATTCTATCATGCAAACATAGCTTTTTTTATAATAGAAAATATTCCATCTATTGAATGAAAGTATAACTAAAATGTATTTTTTTTTAATGTCAAATCTTGATTCTCAGCTGGCAATATAGCCTAATATAAAGCAGTGCCACTCACAAAAGAAAGGTTTAAAGTAAAGACAAGAAAGAAAAAACAGTATAACAAATGAAAAAAAAAAAAAGAATATATAAAATGGGTTTTTACTATTTATTTAAAATAAAAAAATTAATACATTTTTACAAATGTAATAATAAATAATCACATTTAAAAAAAAAAAATTAATTGAAATGGGAAGTAACTACCTTTCACTAATTTATGTGATGCCAAAAACAATGAAAAAGGTACTATTCTCTCTCATTGTTTTGATGCCACATAACTTAGTGCAAAGTAGTTACTTCCATTTCAATTATAGATATTTAAAAAGTTATGATTATTTATTATAACATATTTCATCTAATATTCAGAAGTTATTAAAAGTAAAACTTGTTCTTCATCATCTGTATATATTAATGGTTATTTTCAGATTTAGTCTTTACACAAATTAAAACAATATACAAAATTTATCCTATAATTTCAAAACTTGTCAAAAACTAATCACATAACTCAGTGAGAGATAGTTACTTCCATTTCAATTACAGATAATTTTTCATAATTACATCCATCAATTGCCAAGTCTATGCATGCACATACTACCTATCCTATACACTCACCCCACTCTCAATATTGATCTATCACTGATTGATTTGCTTTTTGGCTATATCAAATTATCTTTGTAAAAAAAAAAAAATTAATTATTAGAATCAGGATGATTTTACAACTGAGATATTGAAGCAAGCTTAAATTTAATTATTGTAGTTTTCATTATAGTTCTGGTAAAAGGATAAATGTGTAGTAAAGCAAGTGACTGCTGGAAGACATAATTATAGAAAAAATTTACATAAATGACTGATGGTACATTAAAATGAAATGGTGATTTCTTAGTTTAATTTTAGTATCTACTTATTTCATTTATTAGGCTACAAAAATGGGGGGAAAATCTATTTTTGGCCTGATCCAGTTCTTTGCAAAATTTTAGAAGGAAAATAACTGTTAACTTACAATCTGTTTTGTATTATTTTAAAAATAATTATAAGTCAGCATTCAGTAGATATTTTTTATCAACAAATGAATTGTATTTTCTCCCATAGAATATTGGATTGACATATATATATAACTGATCATATGGTTTATTACTCAGATTATTCATATGATCTTTGATCAATGGAAGTGTTAGAGCTGAAGCTGTAATCCATGGACTTTGAACTCCAGAATCATCCACTTTACCACTGTATTAAACAAGGCAAGACATATATATAGAGACACGTGAAATAAACTAAAATGCTTTATTAACTATTATAAGTCTGCATTTTCTTTTAATTGTGAAAAAAAATAAAGCAATCCATTTTCTTTAATTTAAATATATTGTCGATTTTGTGAATTTAATTAAAAAACCTTCAAGATTTTAGTTTATTATTATATTTCAATATTTAATAGAAAGATTGTTTTGGTTAAAGTTAAATGTTTGAATTTATTTCTTACTTTCTTTCGTTTGTATTTTTATTTAAAATAATGAAATTTTTCTAATAGAAAAACAAATTATTACATTAGCTGGATATGTAAGCATTACTCTTCATTACAAAGCTAATTACAATATTTACTAAATTGCCGAGTTAATCAATACATAAGAAACAGTTATAAATGGATGGAAAATTGTTTTCAGTTAGTAGAATTGAACTTTGATTGGAAATAGGGATACAGGAGATTTTATTAGTTACTGCATTTGTAATAGGAGTACACACAGTGAAAAGATAAAGTAGGAATTATTATTATATGTTTTCATTAATCCAAGAAGGGAAGAGAATAAAAGTATCATATTACTAGGACTGTAAATCTACAGTTATAGGATTTTGTCTTTAAAACAGTGATCTTCATTTTTTTTTTTTAAAAAGATAATGTTAGTATGCCTTTCTTGACTTCATAAGGATAAAAGTAGATTTAATATTGATAATTTTGCCAACATTTTGTTCCAATCTTGTTTATTTTTCTTATATCGTTTTTATCATTTAATACAGTATTTAGGTCTCCAGAAACTAACACGTTCTCAATATATTGAAGGTTTATAATAAGATATATGATTGAATTATTATTACATATCTAACAAAAATCTAACAAAATCGTTAATCCAGGGAAAAAATGAAAAGTATTGGATTAATGGTGTTGCCTCTATTTATAGCTTTAATGTAGCAGTTTTAATTTGTACGGATTTTTTCAGTCAAGTGCTACATGATATTAAAAATAGTGATAATATGGCAGGTTTTATCGATATCCTGCTAAATTTCCATATATATCATAAAAACAGAATGAATTATAATTATCCGTTTACTATTTCTATAACAAGATAAAAATAGCTTAAGAAAAAATCTGGAATACACACCCAATAAAATATATATATAAACACAATGCATTTAAATAAATTAATAGATTTACTTTTTTTTAAAAAAGTAAAAACCAGTTCAACAAATATCTGCGAATAAATCAATATGCTAAATATTTAAACCACTACACATCACATGATCACTATTTCTTATGCTTGCTCAAGCTGTTATTTACTAACGTATGGGTTTGTATATCGTGATGGTCCATTGTTATAGCATGCCCTTTTAATGCAGCAAAATCATAATTATCCTGTTTACATTTCCCATAAAGCTAAATATTAAAACAAAAGTCCTCCACAATGGAATTTATGCTTTTGTCACTTAACGTTAAATCTAGCATAGAATAAATTAAGGAAAGGGCAAATTATTTATAAACATACTTCTTATATAAATCATTGCCATGTTTATCTTTTTTGTTAATTTATAATTTTAAAAAAATAATAATCAAAAGAGCAAATAAAAATTCATTAAGACAAAGCAGGCGAATTTATTTACATGACGGTCCACAATTTTGCTAATTCTTCATAACTATTTAATGATTTAGCTGTCAAGCTAGGTTTTTTTTAAAAATAGGCCGGTTTTCTCTCCTTTTGGAATAATCTTATCTATTTAAAAGCAAATGCTGTCTAAATATGTTTTTTTTTTCCATTTTAATTTATACATTGCTGTTCTGAATACAGCTATGAAATAATCTACAATACACATAGTCAGCCAGCCTTTATAAATTAATTTTTACGATGATTTAGGCATTTGTACTTGCGTATATTATATCTAATGTTACTATATGATCCATTAATGAATTAGCATTCAAAGATAGTTTCCCTGTTATAATGGCAAATTTAATTAATTCTTATATATAGGGTATATGAGCACAGACTTTCACACGACTCACCACTCTCCACATTATCTCATAACACTGAAACACTTGAATACTATATGTTGAAAAGATAAATAATCACCAATATATGTATTTCATGCTAAACCAGCAATCATCAGTTGGTCCAGATTACCATGTCTACACATATATGCCATAAGTGCTCAGATATATATTAAGACAGCCAAACCTCATACTTTAATGGACAGGCTTCAATCTACTCCTCACTCCAACTCTTCAACCGTCCATCCAATTGAAAATCTGCTGATGGAATGCTCAGAGGCCACCCTGAGGCTGAGATTCTTGTCACACCCATGTTGACCTAAAGTCAATATGACCCCTCATGCACAGGACATAATCCATTTAATACATATACAAGGGATGGGCAGACATCTCTACTTATGTAATAACTGAAACACACAGGCTTATTATTACATAAGTAGAGATGTCTGCCCATCCCTTGTTTATGTATTAAATGGATTATGTCCTGTACATGAGGGGTCAGATTGACTTTAGGTCAACATGGGTGTGACAAGAATCTCGGCCTCAGGGTGGTCTCTGAGCATTCCATCAGCAGATACGGTTGAAGAGTTGGAGTGAGGAGTATATTGAAGCCTGTCCATTAAAGTATGAGGTTTGGCTATCTTAATATATATCTGAGCACTTATGGCATATATGTATATTGGTGATTATTTATCTTTTCAACATATATGTGTTCAAGTGTATCAGTGTTATGAGATAGTGTGGAGAGTGGTGAGTCGTGTGAAAGTCTGTGCCCATATACCCTATATATTCCATATATAGATACAGGTATATAATAAACCTGTGTGTTTCAGTTATTACATAAGAAGAGATGTCTGCCCATCCCTTGTATATGTATTAAATGGATTATGTCCTGTACATGAGGGGTCAGATTGACTTTAGGTCAAAATAGGTGTGACAAGAATCTCAGCCTCAGGGTGGCCTCTGAGCATTCCATCAGCAGATTTTCAATAGGATGGACGGTTGAAGAGTTGGACTGAGGAGTAGATTGAAGCCTGTCCATTAAAGTGTGAGGCCTGGCTATCTTAATATATATCTGAGCACTTATGGCATATATGTGTAGAGATGGTAATCTGGACCAACTGATGATTGCTGGTTTAGCATGAAATATGTAAATTGGTGATTATTATCTTTTCAACATATGTGTTCAAGTGTATCAGTGTTATGAGATAGTGTGGAGAGTGGTGAGTCATCTGAAAGTCTGTGCTTATATACCCTATATATTACATATATAGACACAGGTATATAATAGGCCTGTGTGTTTCAGTTAATTCTTATATAATTAACTGGCAATTATTTGCAAAGAAGATTAATAACCTAATATATCAGCGCTCTATCACACAATTATGAGCATAGCCATATGATATTTTCATACAAATATAAAGGAGCCTTGTTGTAATTGAAATAAATTTGTCAAATTTATATCCTAATTATATTCAAAAACCATTTAAGTAAACAAAAATGATATATCTAATACCATAATAATATATTCATAACTTAATAATAAATAAATTTAAACAACAGAACTTATTACACTTCATTTTTAAGTTCACTTTTACCAGAACCTTACGAGAATTTATTTTGTTTTTACTATATAAAAATTAAGGGGTTTGTATTTTACATTATATTATTAAATGGCTCTGCATACGATGATGAATGACGTTTGTCAACTATGAAATTATTGCTGGAGAGGAATTGGTTAGTTATTACTTTAGTGTGAAGTCAAAATTGGTAAGATTTTGTTGCATGTAAATTTAAGGCCTATATATTTAAACTTTAGTTAAAAGTAATATTTGGATAAAACATACTATAGTAGCACTACATTTTTTTAATATTATGCAGTACAGAAATAAAGTTCATTTATGGATAAACCCCCAGAAAGAGATAAATAAGTCTCCGACAGTTTCATTGAGAGAAGAAATGATTTATCTGATCATAAACCCAAATTACTCATACTTATGTATATTACAAAGAAATAGGAAAGTGACAGACTATTTCAGAAAACCTAATTCCTGAAATGAGACAGGTTGTGCATGCTTCCTGTTCTCCACTGTCCAGTTATTTTTAAGACATCATTGTTTTCAGTTTGTATTATTTACATTTGAAACTAAAGTTTAAAAATGACCAAATTAAAAAACTGTTGAACTATTAGATAATTCACTAAATTTGAGACAGTTATATCTGTTAGATCTGAAAGATATTGTCAAACATTACTGCAAACTGACAAAAAAACACCAAATTATAGCAGGAAAACTTATTGCCAATATCAAAAAACATCAGAATACTCAAATTTTTGCAAAAACAAATGACAATAAGCTTTATATTATGGTTGAGCAGTCACTATTTTCTAATATCATCATCATTTTCAACCATTATCAATTCACACAGGTTGTCTTTCCAATTTAATCCAATTAATTATTTCTAGCCTCTCTTCTTCACAGCATATCAACAAAATTCCTTATTTAATCCATCCTACTCATTCCTTATTTCATCCATACTACTCACATGCAATCTTTTACAATTTTTTAGAAATGATTTATTTCAACTGTCCTTCTATTATCATCTCTTCTAGCAATGTGTCCAGACTAACTCTATTTCAGTCTCTTAATTCTTTCAATGGTGTCAATAATATCCATTTGTTCTCTCACTTATGTATTTTGATCCCTTCTTGCTACTCCTAATATATATCCATATTTCATTGAGTGATCTCTATGTTGTTCTTCTTTTAAGTGCCCAAGTCTTAATAGATTCATAAATAAGAATTAGTAAACACATTTATTAAAAATCTTCCTTTTCAAACGCATAGGCATATATGTTGCAAAATAAAATTATTTAGTTAACAAGCATAAGAAATGAACAATAGATAACTGAAAGATACTATATGGTCAAAAAATCTTTTTCACTTTTTCTCAATCCCTGAACAGATTTGTTTAGCAATAATCAAATAGTTTTACCTTATCTAATTCTGTAACATGATGGTGTAAATATAAATATTTTGATAGCCACATTATAGTATTATCTTGAGTCAAACATTATTGTACTTAAATGTACATTAATGTAAATATTGTGTTCAGATAACATTGTGATTTTAAAGATAATAATATTCCAATTCATAAAACTCATGCAAGCAAATATTAAACTGAAAAACATAAGGATATTATTAGGCATGACTTATGGCTTTCAAATTATACATGTATTGCTAGCTTTCATGGATCATTCTTGAACATGTATCTTATTTGGTTATATTTTAGTGAAAAGCTTTTCTGAAAGAATCATTTAATATTCTTTCAAATGTGACATAATTTTAACTTGTATTGAATATGGAGGCTTTATACCATATAAATAAAGTACAAAATATTTCCATTATATATAAAATATATAAACTGACATATAATGTATATAAGTAATTTTCTCTGCAAAAATGTTAGTGGTTTTAAACATTTTTGAAAGCATGGTCATTACACTTATTTACATCTTATGAATAATTCATTACTACTATAATAAGTTTATTTATCTCAAATTTTACTGCTTCAACCTAATCTTTACACCAACACTAGGTTTGATGATGATCAGGTATATTTCAAAGTTGTCAACATAAAGTGTCATCGAGAATGAAAAATTGGAGATGAAATAAATGGTAATTTTTCATCCTCGACTCACATTTACAATATTTTTATACGCCACTGTAAAATATATAATAAATAAATCAAATGTATATGTAAGCAAATTTTAAACTGACATAAAAAAAACTATTTACTTAAGTTGCATTTTTAAAAGACTGAAATAAAAATGTTTATCATAAATATAAGTGAGGGAAAAAGAAATGTTTATCAACTAAAAAGCATTCTTAAAAGGTACATTATATAAACACATTTTTATTGAAATTATTTAAGCGATAAAAATCAAATTTTAATAGAAATGTCATTTTTAACAATAAAGTACTGTACCATATTTAACGATTAGAAAGATTAATTCATAATCCTCGGATAAAGTGAACCAACCGCTACATCACATATCAATTAAAATGTTTTTTTGAAGTACAGATCAGTTCCACTTCAAGCTTCAGAATAGACAAACCCTCATTACTCTATAATTGGCAAGTTAAATGAGTAATGCTTCTCTTTTATTGTTTCTCCGTGAAGAATTGTTGAAGACTATTTCATTTTTCTAAATGTACAGTCAAAAAATTTATGTTAGAGAAATGGAAAAATGAACTAAAAATCAACGTGATTGAATTATAGTGGATAAAGTAAGTTTTATGTATTTTGGAAGTCATTAGTGATCTAGACTGGTAGAAAAAATAAAATTGATAATATCCATAGCAAAAAGATGTCTACAGACTACTGACAAAATTTAAAAAAAAACAAAGCAACTATAAACAAAAAAGTAATAGATGTAATAAACATCTAAGTATTTACTAATGAATTTTATAGATGTGAAATACGAATGATGACAAAAGATTAGGTGGTGTCTTGTTATTTAAAAAGGTAGTCTATAAAGCACAATTAACGGGCAGGCTAAAGAGAATCTCTAATTTAATAAATGATTAATGATAATCAGTACTGTATTTATCTGGAGAGGATGGTATCAAAATTGTGAGTGGAGTAAATCAAAAGGTAACAATTTATTATTGATAAATACTGTATATATGACAAAATAAGAGATGGTGACCTGGGTCAACTGATGAGTAAGAATATAGCACGAAATGCATCTTGGGGATTATTTGTCTTTCATTTAATCTTTATTCATACGATTTCGAAAGAATGGGTGGTGATTGTATATTTATAATCTATTTCAATAATGACTCAATTTGCTTGTTCAAGATATATTGATAGCTTAAAATATATTTTTCTTTCCAGTATCATATATATACAATTATACAAGCATTAACTATCGGATCCGCATTACTATTTTCATAACTCCTGTGCGTTTTTGCTTCCAAATATTTCTTCCACAATAGTAATGTTAAAAATTATTTACATAGCTTTTAATATTTAGCATTCTTCTTTATTGTTTTAATTCCATAGTTGTGCTTTGCGTACATATAATGAAGCTATAAAATTGTAGTAGTTAATAAACTTAATTAATATGTCAAGCGTTGGTGGCCTAGTGGTTAGCATAGCTGCCTTCCAAGCAGCTGGCTCGGGTTCGCTTCAACGCTTTGACATTTGGAATTAAAAAAAAATAATAAACTGAACGCTTTCGGGAAATCTTTGTTCCCATAATCATAGCTCGTCGTTAACTGTGAGAAGTTTGGGGAGAAGCTTTATGCAAATATATGTAAATTGCCTAAAGCGTCCATTTCTTGGAAATGCCGAAGCAAGCCTCTCTTCTGTTTATCGCTGTCGGATCGCTTGCTATATAGCAAGCTTCTTTGACTTTGCGTCATTTCTTTCTGTACAGATCACTTTGGCGGTTGTTGGTTGAAAAGTGTGACCAGTGGTTTTTTTCGTGTTCTGCAAATATAGAGCTTCTTTCTGTCTAGAAAAAATAGATTTTAGGACTAAAAGTTTTGAAACATTTTACCACTTTCAAAAATTTATTTTCTCTTCCGATTTAAAAAATAAAAGCCTAATGAGATGAGTGATTTTACCCTTCACTGTTTCTCAATACAATGTTGGAAATTCTTTACTATAATAAGTCAGCTAATTAATTCATTTCAGAATTAATTAATAATAAAACTTAGAAAAATATGTAAATATTTAAATTTTCTAGACCGGTTCACTAAGTCAATCAGCACTTCTTAATCTTTTTGAACCATGATCTAATTTTGGCTAATTATAAGAGCGCGAGTCCAAAAATAAAAAATAATTTTAACACAAAAAATAATTGAATGTTTCGTTGGTCACGTGATGCTCACTTTACTTTGTGGTAAAACAATAATTAAATAGTCCATTGTATATTTTAAAGAATAATGGAGAAAATCACAAAAAGTCAAATACCAAGGACAGAGGGGTTTTGTTTTTAACTAAGATTAGCTAGAAACCTAATTATGGTTTATTAACTGAAAATGGTTTACCTGAGTTGACTACAATCTAGCTATCTGAAAAAAAAATCTCATCTAGATTTAAATTCCAAGTCATGTTAATGAAGATAGACATGCAAATCACTTTACCATGAAGTCTTTTCTTTTTCATGAACTGTAATATATACACAAAACAAAACAAAAAAAAGTGATAGAATTCTCATCCCCAACCCAATAAGCTTATTTTTCTATTAATGCAATTTCACTAGTTTTTTTCCTCTCTCCCTCTCTTAATTAATATATATAAATCAAACAATATTGCATATTTTCCGATAAGCTCATTATAAATGAATTCCAATGTTAAGCATATTTTGGATGGCTATTCTATCCTAAACATTTATAGCTAATCAGTGCTTGATATGACATTCAGAAAATAATGATAGTCTCATTATTTGTATTACAAACTATTTGCATATTCTGTAGAATGAAATTATGGGTGAATTATTCACATTTTTTGAAAGATGTTTGTGGAGAGTAACAAAATTATCAATAATTATTCAAGAATAGCCAACACTTTAATGATATTTGAAACAGATTGGAAAGGCCATGGAAGATGTGTAACACAAACACAATCTTCATGTTTCTCAAATCAATATTTGATAGCATAGTTTGTATGAATTTCAATATTATTACTTGGAACTTGATAATATATAGAAACAAAAATTGTGTCATAGGATCAGCTGAATATCTTTCTGCAAAATGTTGAAATAGTTTGCAATTATTATATATTTATAACCAATCATATGTTCCACTATAATGATTCATAGTTGTATAAAGGCAGTTGAGTATTAAACTATTACTGGAAATTATTTGGCATAAACCTTTTCAGTAGTTAGAGAAATTATTGTTCAATCAGTTCTTTTGCTCATAGTATTATCATTTCCATGATATATTTCCATTATATATCAGTGGCTTTGAAAGAGTAGTTTCATTTCTATCCATTATACACCAATGGCTTTGAAAGAATAGTTTCATTTCTATTAGGAGATATTGGACTATTTTTTGACATCTGAAATTTTTTTCACTATAGTTGTAGACTTTTTTTTTTTATATAGGCTGCAATCTTTACTTCATAATGTTCACTGAACTTTTTCATTAAGCACTGATTTTGAAACACAATTTCTTCTAGATTACATTAACCTATATTTAATAATTATAATCATCATTCATGAAACAGTAAATAATTCAGTAAGTTTGATTATAATAATCAAGTGCCAACACTGATTATTTGTAAATTCAGACAAACTCAACCTTTCTTTTTAAAGACTTATGAAACTAATAACAAATTCTTGTCAAATGTACCATCATCTATTTACTATTTTATCAATATTGCTATTTCTATGCTAATGTCAAAAATAGAATGTTATTTATTATATTAACATCCATGTTATGTTATCCAACTTCCGTGTGTGCATACATATAATTATATTGACAATTTTAAAAAAAATCTATGCACTGTCTTAATTCACATAGATATACTTTTTTTTATTATCAATTCTTCTCCACTCTTGCTATTATCCATGGAAATGTTAAACTAGCATTCAATATAATAGATAATCCAATATAATATGTAATCTAAAACACATAAACTATATATAATAAAATAATTGCACAGTTTGTGTTTTTAGATAGTATATATGTAACAATTGTTGAAGAACTCATGTGTAATAGTATATAAATTACTAACCAAATGGATGCAGAAATTATTCATATTTTTAATTAAAAAATCATATGCATTTATTAATTTTACAATGAATACCAATTATTGAATGAACAGGTGGCTACTCCTGCTACCATTTATCACAAGATGTTAATTAAATTTTTTCAAAATTTTAAAATGCTGCATTTTGTAACATGCAATCAACAATCAAATGACCAATGCTAATTAATATGCAATTATTTTTTTATTAAAACTAAATGGTTTCTGTATTCATGATTTATTTTACCTTTAAATGTTATATTAAAATCACTCCTGATACTATAATATTGATTTTAAAGTTTCAATTCCATTACTAAGCGCTTTGCTGCATAATGGAAGAGATATGTTTATTTAGCAACATATGTTGTTACAATTGTGTTTAATAACAGTGATTTGTTTTGTTTTTTAAGGCATGATTTTTATACTTTTCCATAATTTGTTTCAAATTTATTTTATATCATCATCAACCACTATCAATCGACTGCAGGATGAATATTTCTCCAAGTTCAATCCATCTTTTCCGATCTTTAGCTTCTCTTCTCCACATCACCCCTGCACCCATCTCACACATGGTCTCTTTCTGGGTCTTTTACAATCTCTTGCAATCCAGTTTAAGATTTCAATTGTCCATCTATTATTATCTCTTCTAGCAATGTGTCCAGCTCAACTCCACTTCCGTCTTTTAATTTTTTCAATGAGGTCAGTAACACCTGTTTGTTCTCTTACCCATATATTGCGTTTTCGATCTCTTCTTGTTACTCCCAACAGGCATCTCTCCATACTTCTTTGAGTTGTCTGAAGTCTCTGTATTGCTCTTCTATTAAGTGTCCAGTCTCAGATCCATAAGTAAGAACTGGTAAAATACATTTATTAAAAACCTTCCTTTTCAAACACATAGGCATATTTCCTTTTAGTATCAAGTTATTTATACTAAAATCACTCCTACTAAACTTAATTCTATAATTAATTTCATCTATTATGTTTCCATCTGTATTAATAATCTGACTAAGGTATTTGTAGCTGTTAACTTCTTCTAACTCATCATGATCAATCTTTATTTTCATATTTTAAGAAAATCCATTCAACATTATTTTAGTCTTTTTAACATTTATCTTTAGTCCTACTTTTCTACTTTCATATAATAACTCCTGCAACACTTCCTGCAGCTCTGAAGCATTATTTGCAAAAACAACTACATCATCTGCAAAATCTAAATGACTTAAATAATCTCCATTTATTTTTACTCCTTTAGCTTCCCATTTTAATCCACAAAATACTTCTTGCAGCACTTCTGTAAAACGTTTTGGAGATATGGAGTCACCCTGTCTTACACCATTCTCAATGTTGACTTTCCTAATATCATTATGTAATCTAATTGTTGCAGTTGCATTTTTATAAATATTCTTTAAAATATGACAATATCCTGAATCTATACTTTGATGATCCAATGCATTAATCACTGAAAAAATGCTTATGGAATCAAATGCCTTTTTGTAATCTACAAATCCAAAGCATAATGGCAACTCATATTCATTTGTCCTTTCTATAACTTCTCTCAATACCTGGATAAGATCTACTGTACTAAAACCATTTTTAAATCCAGCTTGTTCTCTTGGTTGGTGGAAATCCAATGTTCTCTGTAGATGAGTTGTAATTACCTTGGTAAAAATTTTGTATAAAACTGATAAAAGATTGACAGGTCTGTAATTTCTAATATCTTCTTTATCACCTTTTTAAAATATTAATATTAATACTGCATTCTTCCAATCATCTTGTACATCTTTATCAGTTAGACCTTTGGTATATAACTTTGCTAAAAAAATTTCTATTTCTTCACCTGCTACTTTTAATATATCAATTATGATTCCATCATTACCTGGAACCTTTTGTATAATTTTTCTTTTAAGTAAATGAATAATTTGAAAATATAAAACTATGAACAAATGAAAATGACAAAAAATTTGAGATAAGTTGAATCAGGCATTAGATATTATAAAATAAAAAACAAAACTTACTAAAGTAAAAATTGAAGAGAATGGGAAAATAGCACTAAATATTTATTTCACATTCTGTTAAAATGTGAATATCCAAACAAAACAAAAAGTGAGTCAAGTTTAACATCATGTAAATGGTTTTCATATAGAGACTCTTGACTAAGAAATAGTACAATTCCCTTTTCAAATTCCCCTTTTTTTTGAATGTTTAATATATTTATGACTCATTCCCCATCAATATACACATATAGTGTACCATCTACAAATAGATGATCCAAATATATTGGCTATTGAGAATACTTAAAGCTAAAAAAAAAGTAGAATTTAAAGATCATGCAAAAGATGCAATTTGCTTAATATAATTTATTTTTTTAAAATGTACAATAAGAGTTGATATTTTTTGTTCCGAATTATTTCTCTGTAATTTAATAAAAGTTGAAATTGGAAAGAATAAAAAAGGCATGAGATTACTAATCCAGATAAATAAAAAGAATTCCAAAAATACAAAGATTACGATCAAGAAAACCATTAGAATATTAATTAAAGATGGGTGGAAAGAATTTGTTAAAAAAAAGAACTTTGTAACAGAAAAAGAAAATAAATATATAAGATTATAAACTTACGTGTCATGATAATAATAACATGCACAAAAGTTTCAAAACTGGATCGAAGTATAAAAAGAAGACAACTTCGATCTAGGTCTTTCATTTATCTTCTGGTTATGTGTTTTTAAAGTTGGAGGTTTCTGCGAGAGTGACCTGTTGCAGTGAGATGCATCTGCACAGGAACATTACTCACTTGTTGAATGAAGTCGTCACACAAGAATGGAAATGAAGTCTTGTGAACACTGTCTTTCTAAAGAGGTCACTGCAACCAAGCTTCTTGCTCCAATGGATCAGGAATGTAAAGATGCCAGCAGAAAAAATCAATTAAATTTCAAGGAGCATGGGACCTTAAAGAAAGACAAATATATTACAAGAACTGATACAAGCTTATTGGTAAGTTAAGATTATTTACTCCCAATTTGTGACTTTAATTGTTGGCCAATTAATGTTAACCAGGAATGATAATACCGATAGTGACTAATTTTCAATGTTCCAAGGAACTAGCTAGAAAAATTTAAATGTAACAAGAACTTTCCATCTCATTAATAGTATTTAGATTAGTGTATGTTTTTTTTTTCTTCCAATTTTTTCTTTACTAATTCTTGTATAAATATTTTGAATAGATTTTAATAAAATATTTAGTATTGATTTAGCGCTCTCTTTGTACGGTCTTACTTTGAATATTAGATGTTATTAATATTAGTTTATTAATATTTAATTGAAGAAATTACCTTTGTCATTATATTTAATAGTTTAGCCCTGGAAAAGATTCTTAGAGATTTTTAAAATGACAATAAATCTAGATCCCGATCTTTGTAATAATTTTCCTTTTAAATTACGGTGTGTGATGCAACACGACGGATCAGCGAATTCATATAGAATTCTGGCGCCCTAAAATAAATAAAAAACAGATTCCATTGGCTATGCACATCATAATAATTAGTAGGCCAGTAATCAGGAAATATAGCTATGCTTTTGGAAATAGGAGCAAGATATTTTCCTTCTCCATAGCTTGATTAACTTTCACTTTATAGTGTGTAAAAAAAGGCCTACTAGAACTTGAAAAATGTTACAACAGTAAGCAATTTTTTTGAAATAAATGTTTAGTAATAAAAATATATACAACCAGGAAATAATTCTTATCAATATCAGATTTCACATTGGGCTACCAATTTTATGTATTAGAAATGATTTGTACTTCTAAATACAATAGAGTTGATAGCCTAGTTGCTCTTTGTAATTACTATCACCAGCTCACTTTCTTTTATAATACAAAAATAATATAATCTTTTATAGGATGCCATAACAGAGTAATGACATATGGAAGGAAACTAACCATAAACACATATCTTATAATATTCTAGCCTAAACTATATAAACACCGAGATCACAGTGATTGTTAGTGTAATCAAAATTCTGGAATGCTGAGAACAAAAGAAATATCACAAATTAAAATAATACTTAATTAATTTAATAATAATGATTGGTACATGAGTTGATTATTTACAATTTAGTTTATAAATAATATATATACTATTTGATTAAAAATATTATTAGAATATTGAAATAGAACACAGAAGCAGCATAATCTTAAAATTTATGCTTATCAAAGTTGTAGCAACATGATTATAGAATGCACACGACAAAACTCCATTAACTACTTGTTATTTTTATATTTTTTCAAAACAACTAATTATGTAACTTTTAGGGTTAAAACAACTAATTATGTATTTGTCTTTATGGAAACTTATTACATTAAATTTCAAAAACAAAAGAGAATAATTAACTTAATATAATCAGAAATAATTAATTGTTAGACTTAAAACCAAATCCTGCTTTCAAAAGCAAATTTACAAATACAAAAAAAAAAAGTTAAGACAATATTTATAATTATAAAAATAAATTAAATTTTGTTTAAAATATAAACAATGCTATACAAATTAATTTTTTACATATATTACTCTATCATTATGTAAATAATAAATATATGAACTAACTCAAGGAAATATAAAAAAAACTAATGAAAGAAAAGACACACAATTACTTCTTTATAAAACTGCTTTAATATTTCAACTAGCAGATTGGTTTTCATCAGAAAGCATAGTTAAATGGCTACTTCCAGAATTTAAACATTAAAAAATTATACATATACAATGAAGAACTTCATATATTTTTTGATTACATAAATAATTTTAATATATAAAATTAAAAGCGTGTGAAGTGCTTGAAAGAGAAGCTATAGAGAGCGCAAAAAATACTAAACGCTAAGCGCTTTCGAGGCCATTTGCCTCATATACAATTTTCAATGAATTTTTCTAAAACAGTGGTTCTTTTTCTTGATGTTCAGATTATTGATAGGAATAATATTCTTAGTATTAATATATATAGGAAGCCAACTGATAGTCATGGTTGCCTACATTTTTATAGTAATCACCCTAAGCATTTAAAAGATTAATATATCCTACAGTCAATTTTTAACTATTAAAAGAATTTGCAGTGGTGAGAGATTTCTTCAACAAAAAAAGGTTTTATATAATAAATGTATCAATATGAAATATCCTAAAGCATTGTTAGATAGGGCAGTGGTAAAATCTTCAGGAGTTGACAGGAAAAAACTTGTGTCTAAAAAAAGAAAGTCAATTGATAGATAACCACTGGTTCTTACCTTTAAAGATGATTTATCTAATAGTAACGAAATATTGTGGAAACATTTTAATATATTAAATGCCACAGATTATGCAAGATGTTTTTCCCTATCCACCTAAAGTTGTATATCGTAGACATAGGACTCTTAGGGATAGATTTTAGTACTAATTTTGTTAGAAAAGGAATGTTTTTCATGTGAGGATAAAAGATGTCTAACATGCAAACATGTTACGAAGATGGTTCAGGGAAATACCATTCATGATTTAAAATGGTATGTCCCCAACTATATCAATTGTAAAAGTATGAACTTAGTATATTTAATAGAATGTAATAGGTGCTTGGTCATTACATGGGTGAATCAACAAAGTTTACATATTAGAATAACTAACCATATGTTTGATGTTTTACATAAAAATGAAAACAGATCAGTTTCTAAACATTTTAATTTAACCTATCACTCAATTAATAATTTGAGAATGATTATATTGGAGGGTAATTTTTCTTCCATGAGAGAGGAAGCAGAAGGAAAGTTTTTTTATTTTTAAATTTAAGATCTTACATCCTCATGGTATGAATATAGGTATTATCACATCCTTGAATTACCTAGTTTCCTAGGGATTTGTTTATTTGTTTCCTAGAGAAGTTTTTTAGTATTTTTTATTGTTTTACTACTTGCTTTTTTATTTTATATGTGAACTAATAAAATATGTATAGTGATTTTTTTTTATGTATAATAGTATGTGTGTATTATATTGTAACAGTAGCTGGGTTCAAACCCTATTACAAGGGAGTTACACAATATTTCATAACTGCCTAGATCAGCGTGCGAGTATAAAATATAAAGATTAAATATATATGTCGAAGAGAGAAAGTTTGAAAGTTTTTTTTTTATTTATTTAAAAAAAAAAAGAGAAAGATGTTTATAGGTATTTGTTTAAAATAAATTCATGAAAATATGTTAATAAATTGTGGGAATGCAGTTATACGCAAATATATAAATTTTCTTCTTGTATTATTAAGTTATTTAAAATGTACACTTTTCTGTTGTTTTATTGTATATCACATTTTAATGAGAGTAATGAAAAAATTTTTATATATATACCTGGAGGCAATTTTGTGTCTTTTGTTCGATTACTTAGCACTCAAAATTTCCAAAAAATCTTAAGTAAATGTATGGCAGAAAAAGAAAAATTTTAAAAGCATGCCTAAGAAATAGAGATCGGCATACTGATAAACTATTTTGGGAAACAAAAGGAATTGGAAAAATTAATTAGTCAAAAAGAAAAATCAGGACAAGCAAGAGTGGTTTTTCGAACTGAAATAAAATATTAATATTTTCTTGTTGCTAAATTGACTAATATGGCTATGTCCGTATTGTAAAATGAAACATTAAAACAAATCCTTCAATTGAAACAATAAGATTTGCTTTGCAGATCTTCGTTTCACCTTTTCTCACCTCTTTCCTACCCTCATACCTTAGTTTAAACCCCAGTGTATCATAGTGTGTCTGCAATGCATTTAGGCTGAAAATCCCATCCAATTTTAAACCACGAGTACAACACTCGTGTTATATATATTTGTGTTTCTAATTCCCAGTATAAATAAATAGTGTAAATTATGTGTATGTACATGTAAAAGATATTTGTTTAAAAAGTAGGTTATATAGGTTGTAATTGCGCACACACTGTGATATATTTATTTTCAAAACTTAAGGTAAAATAATAATTTGTTGTTTAAAATTATTTCTGTTTAAATCTATTTATAAAAAGATATTACATTCGTAATATTTGTTTTAGTTTAAAATAAAATTATATTTGTCCCATAAGTAGATTTAAACATTGAAAATCAAAAGTAAAATAATTTTGTTTTTAGATTTTAAAATCATACCACATATTTTCTGTTTAAAATAAATGAGGGTTGGTAAGAAACAATAGTTAACTACTGTGCTAGTAGCTTATCTAGAAATACAGCAGATGTCCACTTAAGGTAGTTTTTAATTAGCAAAAGTTTTTTTTATGAAATCCAAGTTTTAATCCGAATGTCTACAGGATAGTTAACAATAGAAAATTAATTAAAATTTTGTTGAATTCCTATGGACATTCGGATGGATTTGATTGCAGCCTGATAAGATATCAAATTTGTATTTTGTTATGCTCCAGGGCAGTTCTATTGTACAGCTCGGATATATAGAGAGGGGTTTTCTTTTGTTTGGTCATTCAGCATTTGGATTTTATTAATTGATTTTCTGACTCTTATTCTATTGCTGTTCTGACAGTTTGCTTTGAAGAGAACAATTAGCCTGCAAGTTTTAATGTTTGAAATCGAGTTTTCGTCTTCTAATAGACTTTGAATTATTAAAACATTACGTCTAAAGTGTTCTCTGAAAGAGTTTAAATTTGCTGAGAGTTTAAACTGCAATCTCAAAATGACCGAGTAGAGCCGGCAAGAGGGCTATTATCCTTTCGGAAATGGCCGACCGCTGCATCATACCATATGATGCCTTCACGTAAGAAGCCCTAAAGACTGTCACTGCTGCTAAAATGTGAACTGTTAACCGGGGTTTGCTGCCAAATTCTTACGAGTGCTGCTACAATCAAGCTGGAAAGAATCTCCACCTGAAACTACCTTCAAATGCCTACTTCTGACGAGGTAACCCAAAATTAACCCAAGAGCTCTTGTGATCATATATTCCTATTACAATGCTATAGCTAGTTCAATTGTTTCTATTTTGCTTTACCTTATAATTCTGTTCTATAATTCTTTAAATGTTGTAATTTAATTAGTGTGTTCTATGTCTATACTTGGGTTAATATTTTGTATCTTAATCTGTTTTTCTTTTATTATGATGATGTGCCAGCATAGTCATCGACCGAACAAATTATTCCTTTTTTATTTAAATCAAGACACCACCATTAACGTGTTTTACATTATAAATTTTGTCCCATTTTGTTATCTCATTTAATCGCTCATTCGAAGGCTATCTTACTATTATTCAAGTATTTAATAATTTTACAATTAAAATCCACATATTTATTGGTTAACAGAATATGAGAATATGTGCGAGGTCAATGAGTAAATATTTAACAAATACATGATTGCGCAATTAACTTATCTATTTTCTTTTAAAACCCCGCAATCATGCATTCTCCCACTTTAAATATATTTCACTGTTTTTGTTTAATTTTCAAGCTTATAATTTTGAGGTCAAGAATGTGCGGACTTTCTTTTTTTAAAATAAATATTTGGGGAATTGATAATGTGCTTTATCAAACTAGATCAATCCTTTTAAAATATTTTATGTACTGTATTTGAGTGTTGCTAGTAGGTGTATTGAGTGTTTGAGACCGCTTTGCTCCTCTTAAGGGCTTTAAATGGCTAAGACCGTTTCCCCTTCACTTTCTGCGTTTCCCAGTCAGAGTGTGTACTCGAATTGTCACACCTGGGAATTCTACATAGTTGTCACCCAGTTGCTAAGTATTTGGATGAGTCCAGACTTGGGCTGCCACGTGACATTACTTCCTACGGATTTAGGGCAAGACACCCCACCGTATTTTCTTTCAATTATTTATTCTACAATTCTTTATTTTGCAAAGTTCCGGTGATTTAAACGTATCACACCCTCCATTCTTTACAGAAATTCCTCACTAGCACCACCGACCTCCCAATATAGTTTAATTATAATTATGAATATGCATGCCTTAATCACGTCCCCACTTAGTAGCCCAACAAGCATCAGTCCGTTCTATTCTCGAATTCAAAAAATGTTATATTAAACTTTACTGTGGTCAAACCCTTTTATTCAATTATTTCTGATATTTACTTAAAACCCCTTGCATATCTTCGTAAACTTTCTTAGGCACATTATCGTAAGGTTACTGTAATAGCCTGAGGTATAGAGAATGCATTAACAACCTATAAATGTAAATTTTCATTAATATTGTTTTAAAACACAATCTTAGTAAACGTCACTGTCTAACATATGCAGACAGTGTGCATATTATATAAATTTTTTAGAGTATAATAAATCTTTAAAATGAACTAAATTTTGATTCTTTATTTTCTTGATCTATATCACTGTCTCGGTCTATATCTGCTATACATCTCTTTTGTGCCATCCATAGACGTTTAGTTAGCAAACCCAAGCTTATAGTGTAGTATAGAGTCTCTTAGTTTCTCCCTGATCACTGGCACCGGTAAAAAGGTTATATTATTAGTAGCATCAGATGCGTTATCACGTAGATGGCACTGTGGAATTTAAACTTTAGATTCGAACCTAGGATATCTAGAAGGTAATCTCTCCTAGCGTGTTCAGTTTCATGTTTGGGGTTTGAATTCTGCAGCGTATTAACGAGATAGACGAATCTGACCGTTACACAATCAACTATCAGGAGAAGAAAACAGATTTAGATATAGTAACTCAGACCATCGCTACAATTGGAATGCAGGGGTAAAACAATACGTGTAAGGCTGCCATCCTATGCTCCGAATATGTAGCTGTTACTGTTAAGTGCTTGCCCCTCTAAGAACCATAGCTAAAACAATCCAGGAAGAAAGAAAATATCGAATTGGGTACAATAAGAATGCCTCCAGTAAGCCATCATTATTTCTTAGATCCAAGTAATACCACAAAATGGACGTTTCTGCAAACTTTTTGCTATTAGCAGAAAAATTTTGTTTTATTCACCGACAGTAAAAGAATACATAAATTTCAGTTGGATCGTCAAAATCAAGCTTACGAGGAAATAAAATTATCTCTATTAAAAATCCCGGGTACTTCAAGGTAACTATAACTAGTTTTATTAACTTAAAATAACTGAAAATTGCCTATTGTTACTCTCCAAAAGTTCAGTCATTGTGTAAAATTATATATTTTAATTTTAAAACGTATAAATGCATTCCTATACTCGTGTTTAATTATATATTCTTTTATATTTAATTAATTCCGTTTTTTGTGTTTTATGTTATTATTGATATATAAATTATATATGTTTTTCTTTCTCAATATTTAATTACCCATAGTAATAAAATTGTACACTTACGTTAAAACAAATTGTCTCTCATTAATGAACATATGTATCACTTATATTGGCCTAATTTCCTTCCTGGCAGAATATCAGAGTGAATGAAGTATGCTTTTCAGAATAGGCAATTCTATTACATGTAATTTCAAATTCTAAACCAGAGAGTTGATAAAGAAATAGATCGCGTATAGAGGGAATAAATGTGTAGGAAGAGGGAGTTCAAAAGTAGCTAATTTTAAATGATACGCGATCTAATTTAAGGGTATAGAAATGAAATGCGTCTTAAGTGGAGAAGTATATAAAGCAGGGAAAGCTTGTTTCAACTACGCAAATTTAGCCATTACCTCCGTTCAGCCTGATGGATATTATTACCTCCCAGCCCTGGGATTTGAGCTAGCTGAAAGGGCCGGGCATCTAATTATCGATAGTTTTAAGATTTCTTAAAAAGGAAAAGTATAAATCTTACGGTACTAGTGAGATTGGCGCTTGGGGTCAGTTTATTAATTGATGCTCATAGATATACTTTTTCCGAAGAAATTGTTGTTTGCCTTTTTAAATGAAATAATGGCCACTAGGTAGATTTTTTAATACTTTTTTTTAAACATACATCCGATATAGGATACGTAGATTTTATTTCTTAAGATGTATTTAAGAAAGGGAATCGTATTCGAACCCAATAAGGTGGATAGTAGTCAAATTCTATCTGCAGATGTTATGGCGACTATACAGCCATAGTTTTGTGTTTACTACCCTATGTGGCCAACAGATTCAATTTTTTGATAGACATTTATAGAAACAACAAAATTAATACTGAGATTGCCTGTTAAAATATATATATATAATAATATATGCATGGTTTTAATTTTTTTTGAAAGTTTTTTTTTTTTGTACAAGGTTTTTGTGTAGTCATTTATATTGTACACACATGTATTAAAAGTAATTTTTAATGTGTATTTGTAAAGTAATTTTTAATTTGTGCTTGTAAATTTTTTCTTTTGTAGGGTTTTGTAAAGTTTTGTAAGTATTTTATGAGAATGTAATTACTGTTTTTTTAGTTGTTTTAAAACAACAGATACGAGATATTTATCAGTTGTTTGATTGATGAGAATTATTATATAAGGAATGTGTTATAATATTGTAAGGAAAGTTTTTTAAAAAAAATTTTATAAAGAAAAAATTTTAGCCTGTAGGGAGTACATTTTGTTATCTGACATGTGAATGTTTCTAATTTTTTAATGTTTAAATTCTCTTGCTGTGCTTGCTGATGAAAACCAGTCTGTTGGTTGAAATATTAACACAGCTTTATAGAGAAGTAATTGTGTTTTTTTCTTTTATTAATATTCTATCATTATATAAAAATAGTTAAATTTACTCATCATTCATCATCTGAGACTGGATGGCCTCAATATATAAATATCTTCTTTAGATTCTTCTCACTACTGAATGTCTTCTCAATAAAAATTTTCATACCCTCCTCTTTTATATCTCTCTATCCATATCTGCCTTCTGACATACCATTTCTTTCCATGCTATTTGTCAGGTCTTCTCTATAAATATATAAAACATATAGTAAATTTACATCCAATAAATATTAAAATTAATAATTATTATTATTTAAATATGTAATATTGAAATACTAGTATAATGTATATCTTAACCTAGATGTAATTAAATGTATTTATATTGTAACAGTCAGGTTTGTATATTTGCTCAACAGACTGAGAGATCGGAAGAAAGAGAAACAGGCTAATCAAGTTGGGATGGTGTCACCCTATGTCTGATCATACATGCCTTCTTTTACCCATGCTTCCAAATCCCTTACCTGAGACTACACTAGGCATTTCTTTGACCACGTTCTGGCAATAGTAAAATGGTAGAGCATGAGATTTATCCCCCCTAACTAATACTAAATGATTTAACTAATGATTCATAAAGACAATGAGCAAGGACTGAGAGATAGATGTGATATAGTTTAGAAAATTTAATATATAAATTCATAAGTAACAAAACAAAAGGATATAGAAATCAGTCAAACGCAGGTAAATGTATATATTAGTAAGATTATTAGTTGAGCTTTACATAATGGGAAATACATATAAAGGTACGATACAAAATAACAAACTATAAAACCAAGGCATATAAATTATCCAAGTGCAGGTGAATGTTGCTTTACAAAGGTAATATTTTAGCTTTATGATGGGCAATACGGATGAATTTATTATACAAATTAAAGAGCAAAGAAACAGAGAGTATAGAATTCCTTCACACGCAGGTGAATGTTTACATTTATCAAGGGATTCTTATTTCATCTTTATATACGATAAAAAACAAAGTTACAGTGGCGGATTAACATTTATATTGACCATTCCTCCCTTTAATTAAATATTGGTGCATACATATTATACAAAGCTTATGTAGCGATTTATGCTAAGATATAAGAACTTAGCTAAAACAAGGGCAATATACTAATTGGGATATATATTACTTATCCTTAAATTTACATCTAATTTGCGATACAAATTAATCAAGTTAATTCAGATTCTGGCTCGGATCAAAGCCAAGGTTATTTAATAAAGCAGGGTGGAACTGATGGAATAGTATAACTTCAGATTCTACAATGTACCAAATATACTAGTAGAATATATGCATCTCAAAAGTGTGCTCATAAAGATTTATTACCGAGAAACCGGTTCTTTGGTTTGCTTGCTATACTAATAAAAAAAGACTTCTTTAGTCTGGATGATCAAACAGCTGACTTTGCTGTCCGAACTAACTGGCATGATTTGACATTAAATCAATCTTAAATCAACCCCAATGCAGACACATTTAGCTAAGAATTATTTTGCTATTGAGCATCATGTTCACTCTGTTAATCTAATTACTTTAATTTACCAAATACGCAAAATACGGAGTGTCTATCAGTGCTACTGCCATTACTCAGTTCCGGAATAGTACATAATAATTTTACTATGGGGAAATACTAAGAATCTGGCTTAAGAGTTATCTGTACTGCTTCAGGTATACAATTAAAAGGTTTTACAATATATTTTAGGGGTTATTAGGGATCTAAATATTAATTGCATATATACTATAGAAAATCGCTCTCGCCTAATGCAAATAAACACTCTTTTATAATTATTTATTAGGCTATGTTATAGATAACCTATTATCACTGGCGGAACCAATATTAAATGCAGAAGGGAGTTTGTCAGTTTCTTTATAGCAAATTAGCACAATGAGAGCGTAAAAGTATCTCTCTGAGAATTAACAATTCGCCAAACTTCGTTCTGATTACTTTAGCATAAATCAAATATAACTATAATAAAAAAAGGTGTAAAATAACATCTAAACAATAAATAAGGTTGTAATACAATTATTACTAAAGTTTTAGGGTTTAAACATTAAATATTAAAATGAATATATGAGTAGGTGTATGATCAAAGATAAATAGCAGAGTTATGGAGGAGACATAATGATCGCTAGCTTGATAATTATTTTAAAGAATGAAATAGTATTTTTAGCATGCTTTACCATAATTCTCGAGAGTGCTTCTCCGAGCGTGATTCCTATTCTCCTTTGACGGATACAAATATGGCTTTTTTTTGACACAGTTTAGTAGATACGGCTTCACCATTTTAATGTGGCTTATTAGACACAGTTTGCTTGTGGCTAAGGTGGCTTCTTAGATACAGCTTCATTATTGCTGAGGCGGCTTCTAGATACAGCTTCATTATTACCAAGGCTGCTGGTTTATATTTGCAGGATGGTTTTGTTGGTTCTTTGGCGTAAGACAGTTGATGTTATTACCATTGGTAGAATAGCTCTAGTGGAAGATAAATCAACTCTTATCTCTGACTAATCGATGGTTCTCATCTTAGCAACTTTAAGTGTTTTCTATATAGTACTCAAACTCAGTCTCCCCACGATGTCAATGGCAAAATTACATAAAGTTACATGTGTTTCTTATTCTTCTTTCTTTTCTTATTATATATTATTACTACGAAAACTAAGTTTTATAGCTATTTTGCAACACCCCCCTCTTTCTTTTTTGTGTAACTATGTCACTTGTTTACTGCTTCAAACCTCGCGTTCTTAATTATCTTTTACCATGCCTAAAACTGTGAGTAAAAACTATCCCTTGGACCCTTCCAAATGGTTAAGTCAAAATTTATGACTGGCTGATTTTTAAATTGATTTTTTAGCTATAAGGCTAATTAAGTTAAAATATTATTTTGGTCAAATTCTAAAACTCATAAACAACTTCACAGTTTGCAGTTTTAAACAAAAGCGTAAATTTAAGATAATTTTAAGAAATGCTAATCTGGTCAATCTTTAACTAAAATATAATTTTGAGCAAATATTAACTCGTAAACAACTTTACTGTCTGTACTTTTAACAAAGAATAATCTTGAAATAATTTTAAGTAATGCTAATCTGGTCAATCTTTAACTAAAATATAATTTTCAGCAAATATTAACTCGTAAACAACTTTACTATCTGTATTTCTAACAAAGAATAAACTTGAAATAATTTTAAAAGAATATTAAGACTAAATTTCAGGCTGCATATACTGTTAGGTTTACACAGTTTTAATAAATGGAGGGTTTTATGTGCATATATATTACCTTTACTAGCGTATATTGCAATGAAATAGGCACTTATACAGGCGCATACTCTAGAAATATTAAGAGCACAAGTTCTGAGTTCTGAATTAAAGAAATACATGCAATTTGGGGGTGAAATACGTACAAATAAATATACTACTATGACTGTAGTAGGTGAAACAGGTGGATCTATAGGTCTAACTGTTTCAATATTTAATATTTAGTTTCCAACAACTTATAATATTTTAAAGAATCTAAAAATATTAAACCCTCACATAATTATAAGTTAATTAAATGGTATCTTTAAACAGGAAAAAATAATTAATATAGAAAATCTTTGAAACTAAAACTTGTGAATTAATGATACCTTAATTATACATAATTATAAATAGCTGCATATAATACAAAAATGGGCTCTTAAAATAAGAAAAAATAATTAATCTATAAATAATTTTAAAGAATTGTATATAGTGTAGTAGTAATAAAGTATTTCATGTTAAGATTGTTATAAATATTCCAAATATGTCTATGGATATTAATAAATATATTTAAAGGTACCATAGATATACGGTGACATATATATATATATATGGCAACATATATATGTATTAAATAATTATAGCAATCAAAATTTTTTTTTCTATTTTTCTTCTTATTCTCTCTATTTTAAACAAGTATTATAAGTTACATACATAGATTACTATTTATCTAAAAATAGATTACTAACAATGTGTAAATTATACTACATAAGCAAAAACAGTGCTCTGCCTAAAAGTAGATGGAATAACAATGTAATAGAATATTATGATCATCTATAACAGTAGTTTGACAATGCTATCACCCTTTTAACACAATTTATTTTAGCATCTCAATTTTAGAGCTATATCATAAACTTTAACAATTCCTTATATTATTAAGACACACAAATTGTAATATATTTACTTTTCCATTCTTTTTTGATGGCCCAATTATTGGTTGTCTAATTATTTATTTATTCCCAAATTGTTATTATTATCATTTATGTCAACATAGACATAAGACATATCATATATTCAGATAATAGTATTACCCAAGTTTTTTTATGATTTGCTTACAAGAATTTTTACTTAAATGAAAAATTTAGTGTTAGAAATTTTAAATAGATACTAAGAGAAAATGAAAATGAAGGAAAATAATTATAACCATGTATAAAAAATCACACAAATATAAATAAAAAAGCAAATAAAAATCCAAATCAAAGGTCAAGCTAAATCATATTAAAGAAAAATTATTATATCTAATAAAATGAAAAATTAACAATATTTTAGATTATGATGAATGATATATAGGTGAAATTAGCTAAGTAGCTAACAAAATTTATTTCAGAGAAAATAATCAATAAAAAATTTAAAACTATAAATAATTGGATGGGGGCTATTAAGTAGAAAAATAAAAAGACTGTTAAGAAAAAAAATATAAGAGAAAATAAACCAAAAAGGGAAAAGAAATAAATACAAAAATAAAAAATCAATGATGAAAGATTCTTTGCATAAAGCTTGTCTATAATAAAAGCTACATGATCTCTTAGATAATTCGATTATATCAATAAATTAATAACAAAAATTGTTACAAATTATACATAAAAAATTTAAAGAAAAACAGGCAATTTTAGAATTATATAAAAGTGAATCTAATAAAAGTATCAAATTGTTAGATTAAAAAGAAAAAAAAACTATGAAGGTAAGTAAAAAATGGAAAAAGGATTATGAAACAATAAAAGTTGAGAAGTTTAGAAAATTAAACACTAAAGAAAAAAAATACAATTTCAGAAGAGAAGTTTGTAAGTAGTTAAGACATTACAAATGAAAAAGTAAAAGTATTTGATGAATTGTTAGATAAAAATGATTTTAAAAATAGAAGTCTTCTGCAATGATATTGAAATATTTTAATATAATTGCAAATGAAGTCTATTTGGGAGTATTGGAAAAATGTAAGAGTAAGATTATATTTTAAAGAGAAAGGCAAAAATAGCAGAAATTTATTTAATTATATATTATGCAGTAGCAATAACATCAATATATATATATTACTTCTAATTAGTTTAAAATATGAATGAAAAATCGCAAAGTACTTAAGTATTAGACCGACGATAGGAGAAAACATTTTGTACTAGGAGAAAATTATGCACTTACTATGCCGCCAGCACAAAAAAACGTGTAAATAAAGATTGTATTAAACATATTTACAATCTTCTAAAAACGAAAACAATTTTTAAAGTGAATATTAGATAATAAACCAACATTTTGACTAACAACTTTCTCTTGATCGGGATATTATCTAATATTCACTTAAAAAATTGTTTTCATTTTTAGAAGATTGTAAAGGTGTTTAATCCGATCTTTATTTAACAGATTTGTTTGTGTCAGCATTTTTCATCACCGTCGGACTAATAATACATAAGTACCAAATTACTATTAAAAATCAGTTAAAGAAAAACGCATATGTATCTTTCTTTTTTATTTATTTATAGATATTTAAAAGACATAATGACAAAATGGGTATTGTGGACGTTTGTATTTCAACCTAACTATATTTAATATAATATTATTAAAATTTAAGTCAAATGCAAGTTATATTAGTAAATCATGTAAACCTTGTTATACAAGAGAAAAAAATATATATACAGTATATTATATAAAATAAAAAATCAAGTTTAATGCAATAAAAAAAATGCTTTTATCAAACACTTTTAAGATTTGAAATATCAGGCACTCTTATACCTGAAGCCCAATTGTAAATTTAGGGGATTTTGACTCAGATTTTCAAGCCACTTCAACCATCCACACTATTTCATACTACTGATACACACAACCACACACATGCAAAAAAGATAAATAATCACCAATATACATATTTCGTGCTGAACCAGCACTCATCATTGGTCCAGATAATATATACGTATGGGAGATGATAATCTGGACCAACTGATGAGTGCTGGTTCAGCATGAAATATGCATATTGGTGATTATTTATCTTTTCTGCATGTGTGTGTTCATGTGTATCAGTAATATGAAATACTGTGGATGGTTGAAGTGGCTTGAAAATCTGAGTTCAAATCCCCTATATTTACAATTGGGCTTCAGGTATAAGAGTGCCTGGTATTTCAAATCTTACATATTAAGCCTGCATTCTGCCCATCCCTCTTCTATGTATTTAAATGGATACTGTCCTATACCTGAGAGATCAGAGTGACTTGAAGTCAACATGGGCATGATAAAAATACTGGCATTAGCATGGGATTTAGGAATTCTATCATCAGGTTTTCAATGGTATGGACGGCTGAAGAGTTAGAGGTTATGTATGGGAGATGATAATCTGGACCAACTGATGAGTACTGATTCAGCACAAAATACATATATTGGTGATTATTTATCTTTCCTGCATGTGTGTAGTCATGGGTATTAGTAGTATGAGATAGTGTGGATGGTTGGAGTGGCTTGAAAATCTGAGCTCAAATATTTTAAAATATATTTTATCAACGGCCCCCCTCCCATTCCCTAAGGATCTTTATCTTTGGTAATTGCAATTAACACAAATTTATAAGGAATCTAAGAGTAAAAAAGATAATCTTAATTACCTATTTTTAAAAATAATTTTCACATATAACAAATAATAAAAAATCCAATAGTAACAGAAACATATATTTGTACTGAAAGTGAAAATTTATAGGGGTTATAATTTGTATTCACATCGATATTCATTTCATGTCTTTTTATCACTGCCAATTAACACAAACATTAAAAAAAAAAAAATCCTTATACTTAAAAGCAGAAATTATAAATAATAATGTAGGTACAAAGTAATTTTCTATTTTTGATTTACAATGTCAATTAGACTCAGCAAGTATGATTTCAAAATTTATCTTTGAACAAAAAAAATGATGAATTATAGTTTTTAACAGTTTGCAATTAAATTTTTCCCAACACAGACTTATCTTTTTTAGATCTTAAAATGTTTTTCTTAACTGTTTCAAAAGTAGTTAGAATATATTTCACAATAGCGTTTTAAATTTATATGGCTAAATATTGATTTAAATTTACAAAAAAAGTTTCAAAGTTTTAAAATAAAAACACTAAGCAAAAATTTTATTTGATTACTAGTATTGAAAAGCATTTAAGTACAATAACTTCTTTGAATTTTCAAAAAGCATTCAAGCCTCTTCAACAAATAGTTAAATTTTTATTTAGATTATTATATGGGAAAATCCATTAATTTCAATGTTTATCTCTCTAAATCTGTGAAAAATCTCCAAATTAACATATATATCATTTTACAATTAAACCTAGGTTTTAACTATATTCTTTGTCCAAAACATTGATGAAATTGTTAAGATAACATATCTATAAGGATTGGAAATGGTTCATACAATAAAGATTTATATATATTAAAAATGAGTAGGTGAAATATAATTTTTATATAATGGAATTAATGAGATAATTTTTGAAAGAAAGAAATTATTCGTTTATTTAATTAATTAAGTATATAAAAGCAATTAACAAAGAAATATTGAGCAAAATAAAAAGTGTATTAATAATTAAATTTATGGTTAGAAATATTTATGCAAACAATCACACATTTATTTATACAATTAAGTATTAATTGTAAATCTGTATTTTCTATAATTTTAAAAAAACCTATATAAATAGCCTATATACTGAAACAGTCCTAATAAAAAACAAAAGGAGGGCATGTGAATGGAAATTGATATTCCTTAAAATTGCTTAACACATTGGATACAAATGAAACAGGCCTACATTTTCCTCCTTCTTTTAAAGATTTATACAATTCTTTATAAAAATGTATGAGAATTTAAATCCTGGAATAACAATAAATTATCTTTAAACTTAATATCTTAACTAATGTTCATTGGACTCTGTATCCAGCCATATTTCCTGACTATCAGTCCCATCAACTATGTTCAAGTACAGAGAGGGTCTATCTCTTGCTACTATAAATGCTATCTGCCATTCTACAGATTAGAGTGCCATCTCTAATGTCTATAGGTTGGATCCAAATCTGTTTGTAGCTTCTTAAATGTTAGCCATTCCATTTATCCACTATTAACTCAAAAGAAAAACATGAAATATATCACAGGGTCTGTGTGTATAGTTACATTTAACCAGGTTTGGAATGAGAAATTAATTCTAAATTCTATTTGCTTTAGCGCTCATAAAAAAAAATTATGTTAAGAAAAAAAAAAAAAAAAGATATTTATTTAAAGGGAAAAGAAAATACAAAAATTATGTGGAGAATATTAATATTACATTTATATATGCTATAAATAGTAATTTTTCTTTTATAAAGGCTTTTTATTTTTAAATAAAAATTTATCTTCATAACATCAGAATTAACTTGCTAAAAATATATGTTTGAACTCTTTTTAAAAATTGATCTGTAAGACAGTTTTTAAGGTTTGAGGCTTCATTTGATGTACTTTTCTAGAGTTATTTTCTGAATAGAATGATGGTATGACTGGTTTATGCGTTCATCATGAATAGGCTGACAGAAATCATGTGAAAGATGACAGGCATTGCTAGTTCTAGATCCTTATGGTTATTGCAGAAAATTACATAATTCCAGGTTTGTTGGCACTAATTAGATTTTTTTAATCCCATCATAGTGTAATTTTCAGCTTTAGCATGATTTTCCATATTACTTGTTTTAATAATTCACAAGTTAACTGTCATTTTAATCAGTTTGGTTATCTGGAATGCTTTTAAAGTTTTTTTTGTTATTGTTGCTGGATAAAGTGATCAAAAGTTCTTGATTATGATTATATTATAACTTTCTTACACCAAGAAAGCTTTCTTTCTAAACCAAAATTAAAAAGAAAAACTGACATCTCTCACTTTTTTTTTCCAAACACTATTCTAGATTGCATGTAATAAATTTGGGAACTTTTATTTATTATTACAAATTAATTTAAACAAAAAAAAAATTGCATTAAAAAATGTATCTCTTTGTAGAAAAAAAAAAAAAATTCCGACTTGGGTACTTTTGTTTATTACTTTCCTTCTTTATTTTTAATATACAGTATCTAAAAGCTTGTAAGCTGTTTCAAAAATGTGTCTTAACTGGTACAAACTTAACATTTTTACATTGTCTATATCAACTAAGGCTTAATGCTAAATAAACTGTTGTTTCAAAACTATACTTAGAATTTTTGCAATGAATTATTTCATTATATCACTCCCACATATTCATTGCTGAATTACTGAGGTTGTTTTAATGATGTCAGATGTAATTAATAGCATTTCATTACTCATTATTATTATAGCCCAATTAATTTAATCATTTCTATAATCACACTATTTCAAATTACAATCCAATACTATCTGGACTTTCAGGTCATCATAATCACTAAATAGACTAGATTTCTATAAAACAAATCTTTTTATAAATATCGACTTCGTTTCTCATTTATTTAGATTAATATTTATCTCAGCATTTTACAAAACTTAGATTTGTGAAATAATTTCCATGTATTAACACATTAAATTACAGTGTAGTACTTCACACATTACCACAATCAATTAAATTATTATAATTTTATATTAATATATAGAGGACAATAATTCCATTTCTATCTGACAGCAGATCATATTATCATGTTCATTTTTAAAAATTTTATATCAATATCCAATAACACTTTCCATTTCCACACCATATTCAAGATATCATATTTATAATTCACTGAAGTTTGTCTTTTTTCCATTAATATATTATTGTAAAGGTTTAGATATCTTTTAAAAATAAGGCTGGTCTGACCTTATGAATTTTTTTTTTAATTACACACTAAATGATCATATATATTTTTTAAAGAGGGGGAGGAATAATATATTTTTATTTATTTAAATTAATGTAATAATAAATAACAGTTCCCAGAATTATTACATGTATCTTGGTAGTAGTAAAGAAAAAATTGGAGAGCTAGATTTTTTTATTGTTGTTATGGAGAAAAGATAGATTTTGGAAGAACGTTTTCTTGTTTTGGGAGAACTTAAATATCTTCATTGTGAAGACAGATTATTTTCAAACAGCAAATAAATAACTCTGTTTAACAGCATTGTACAGAGATAAGCTAAAGATGGAAAATTCTGCAGTAGCTGAAAATCTAGTTATGGATTAAACTTTAATTGCATCGGTTAACCATGAAATTATGTAATCTTCAAATTCCAGTTTTAGAAGTGTCTTCTTACCTGTACCAACTATTGGGGATAAAGAATTATTAGTACCTATCATTTTTCGCATAACTATCCCCTGCCTATTCATGAATGCATAATCCGGAGAATAATTCAACAAAATACATCTAACAAAGCATTAAATCTTTATAGTTTTACCGATCTTTCTTTTTTTAAAAAAAAAAAGTTTGAACCTTGAATTTAATAAAGTGTTAAATTAAAATCTAATGCTATGGTATGATAAAATGTATTCAAATTAAAAAAAAACTTTTAATAAAATAAATAGTACTAAGATTGATAACAAACATTAAACATAATATGCAGTTAATACGTTTTAACACATTATCTACTTTTTAAATACGTATTGATTTTTTTTGTATGTCTTTTTAAAATAATATACTTATATATATAATAAACACCTCCATACTGCTCCATTCTTTTTAAATTCATATAATAAAAGACAAATGACCCCCAAGATGCATTTCGTGCTGGACCAGCACTCATCAGTTGGACCAGGTCACTATCTCCAATATATATCTCTATTATATGCAAAGTATTTATCTAGAGTAAATTGTTACATTTTCATTTACCATTGTCAAACTCCCTCCACTTACAACTTTGACGCCATCCATTTCAGATAAATGCAATAATAATTATTACTAATCATTTTCGAAACTAGAGATTATCTCTGGCACAGATATAAACTTTAAACCTCAGTTAAAGATTAATATATCTGATTTTTTAAATTTACACAAACACGGAGTTATTCGCCTTTCTCTGTCCCGTGTGTAATATCTTTATAGATATAATAAACACCTCCATACTTTCCCAATCTTTATAAATTCATATAAATAAAGATATAATAAAAGATAAATGACCCCAAGATGCATTTCATGCTGGACCAGCACTCATCAGTTGGCATATAATATCTCTATTATATGCAAAATATCTATCTAGAGTAAATTGTTACACTTTCATTTACCAATGTCAAACTCCCTCCACTCACAACTTTGACGCCATCCCTTTCAGATAAATACAATAATGATTATTACTAATTATTTTCGAAACTAGAGATTATAATCAGATATATTAATCTTTAACTGAGGTTTTAAGTTTATATCTGTTCTAGAGATAATCTCTAGTTTCGAAAATGCTTAGTAATAATCAATTATTGTATTTATCTGAGATGGATGACGTCAAAGTTGTGAGTGGAGGGAATTTGACAATGGTAAATGAAAATGTAACAAAATAATATATTTCTTTTTATTTATGAACGCTAAAACAAATATAAAATTGATTTCTTGTTATAATCAATAAACGATTTTTTTTTATTATAACTGTGATATATTTATTTACGATTGATATATTTTTAAAAATCTTCATTCATATTAATATAATTACGATTACTCTGTATTGTATGTAAGCATGACAGAGCTTATATATTAGATGCAAGCTAATTGAATGAATTGTCTCCAATATGGTTGCATACTTGCATAAATAGTTCGATATTGTATTTGTTTATGTGTTGGATTCATCCTTAGGTATTATGAAAGATTTAAATATTGTAAATAAATTTTGTGTTATTTTATTACTAATGTTCATTTTTCTTTCTTATTCCAAATATAAGTAAAATTAGTTACAAATATTGCCATGTTTTCTTTTGAGCCAGTAGTAGATAAACTGAAGAGGTAACATCTAAGAAGCTAGGGAGGGATTTGAATACAACCTATAGATATTTCTCCTTTTTAGAGAAGATACCTTAATCTGCAGAATGGCAGACATTTTAAAAAAATAATAAACAACATCTATAGTGGCACTATATAGTGAACTTTGAGATGTTTAATGGAAATGACTGTCTGGAAATATGGCTGGATAATCAGTCAGACATCATTAGTTATTAAATTAAAAAATAAATAAATTATTCTTCTTAATACTCATTAACTCCAGGATTTGACATGTCTTATATTTTGATAAAGAATTATATACTTGAAAAAAAAAAAAAACCCTTTGTTTAATGGAAGAAAGATAAACTTCAGTGAATTATAAATATGACATTTTGAAAATGTATAAACCATTATACAATTACAAATATCCAGTAACGCCCTCTATTTAAAAGTCTATATCTCAATAATAGCGAACTTCAAAATGATACCAAAATGATATATATGTATAAACATATGTAATGTTTATACATATAAAGCAATGTCTTTGGTCTTTTAACTTCTGTACAATTTTTTTTTTTTTTTTAAATGTCTCATTCTTAGTTTCTATGTCATTTTAATTAGTGAATAAAGTAAACAGTTTTTGACCTGGGTTATCTTTTAGAAATTTGAGAATACGCCAATCTTATCCTTTTTCTCTTCATTTTTATTTTTCCGTTTTTATACCTTCCTATGCATTGTTTTCCCATGGTTTAGTTTTTTCACTCATTTTATTTTTCCACATCTCTTCATCTCTTAAATTCTAAAAATGGACTGTACTTATGTTTTAGATTTGGAGGGTTTACATAGTGTTATAATATTGCTAATTAACTTTTCCTTATTATATTTTATACTTTTAAGTTCACTTTGGCACTTCCTCCTTATTTTTGAATTAGTTTTCTGTAGATTTAAATTGACCACTGTTTCTTTTTCAGATGAAATTTTAAATTGAGACTGATTATACAGAAATTTTTTGGTCCCGATGGACTCAGGTATCTACATTCCATTTTATATTAGTGATCCTTTAAACACTTCAAGTTGACATCATGAAACAATATTAGGATAACTAATCAAAAAATTTAAGACTTTTTTTTTTTTTTTTGAAAAAGGATTTTTCATAAAACCACTACATAATATCGATTTTCAAATTAATTTATTATAAATTCGATGTGTAATTTAAAACCTTATAACTTGTCATTAACAGGTTTGTTTTCAAACTTTTAGTATTAATTATCTTTTCACTTTCATATTTGGTTTTGAGAAAAAAAGAGGTACCTAGGAAGAGAAAAAACAACAACTATATATTGTAAGTTTTTCTTTGAAAATTGATTTCTTAAAAAAAACTTTTAAATAAAAAAATAATAATAAAACAATATAAAAGAGTAACTCAATGTTTGTTTTAGATTTCTTTTTCACCTAAAACATTTCAATAATACAAATGAGAAACATGAAGTTTATTTTTTAAAATATTAATTTATAAAAACTAAAAAAAGGATTTATTGGAATAAGTAAAATACTTTATTTTTGACTTTTCTGTTGAATTTTTTTTAACTATAGGTATTCATGTACCTATACTTTATATATGAAAAGTAGGATGAATATTAAATTTATCAATTAGTTATCCCAATATTGTTTCATGATGTCTACTTGCAATGTTTTAAAGAATTAATTAAAGCAAAAATGGAATGTAGATACTATATCAATTTTTCTGTTCAATCTGTTTTGATCAAGAAGATGAGCCAAAAACAAATAATTTTTAAGCTGTTGCACATGGTTTTTTGTGTAAGTTTAACATTCTCCACAAGTAATGAATTCCAATAAATTTGATTTATTAACCCTATATTTTTGTAACATTAATTCATATATTAAAACCATTAACTATTATATTCTTTATGGCATCATTTTCTTTAGATAGGTTTGCATATTTGGAGTTTTATTTGCAATGGCATTTATGAATAAATTTTCCATTAATATGCATAACTTGGTCTATTGTATTATTCTTTTTTAACCATATAAATGATCCCAATTAGCCAGTGATAACATTTATCATAGTTTTGCATACCTGTGATAAATCCATTTACCTATTCAGCTATTCATGTTATATAATCTTCTTATATTTTACTATATTTCACTTATTATTCTATTCAATTTATCAATATTCCTTGCAAGTCTTTTCTGTTTTCTGTAATTATTGCTGCTATAATCAATCTTTTTTTTTTTTTTTGCAGTTTATATTTATATTTACTTATCTACTTTTTCCAATTTTCTTGTTAACTATTTATCAGTTATAATTTATATTCTTTATTTTCTCTTATTAGCATTCTTTATAATATCCATTTATTTACCTTCTATAATCATTGTATAATCTCTATGGTCTAATCATATGTTTTAGATTTTGTATTTAATATAAAAATCTTGTACGAATTATTCTAATCTTGTATTATTTTTTTCTATCTTTAATTGTTACTTCTAATGTTTATTAAAGTCTTAAGTTATATTTCTCATCCCTTTTTTGAAAAAATATTTCCTATTGCTATTTATTCTTTTTAAATTCATTTTTAGGAGTTTCTTTATACTTACAGTCCCTCCCCTGCACCCATTATCTTATACCAAAAACAAAACAAAAAATTAGATATAATATAATAAAACTAATATTTTATCACTAACAGTTTAGGATAAATTTCTTTGTTTAAAAAAAAAAAAGGGATCACTATCTATGATATTTATAATTGATATAAACATAAAAGAAAATATTTCTTTATATACTAATTAGTCTAGACGATTTTCATAATATATATTTTAATTAATATACATTTAGAAGATAAACATATATCCATAAAATTTAATATAAAAGCAATGTAAATGTTCTACTAACAAGTATGATCTTACCAGCAGTTTTTCTCTTGAATAAGTTTCTTCTCTTATTATTCGAAACAATTTATTTTAAAATAAATATTTTTAATACTAAATTACACATTTTACAGATGCTTAAATTTTTGACACAAATTCATGAAAATTGATTCTGACATTTTTTCACTATACCATTTTTAATTTATATTATGTTCTGATTTAAACTGACAGTAGATGTTAATAAGACTAAAGCAAGGTTCAATGGATTTCCTCAAAATAAAAAAAAAAGATTGATAATGACAAATTTGAAATTAACAATTACAAATATTTTGATAAGATTATTACTAGCTAGAACAATGGATGAAATTAATCATAGAATTAAACTTGTTGGGAATGCTTTTGGTAGAAATAACTTAATATTAAAAGGAAATATGTCTATGTGTTTGAAGAGGAAGATTTTTAATAAATGTGTTACCAGTTCTTATGGATCTGAGACTTGGACATAACAGAAGAGCAATGCAGAGACTTCACCCATTCAATGAAGTATTGAAATGTATGCTAGGAGTAACAAGAAGAGACTGAAAATGAAATACATGGGTGAGAGAACAAATAGATATTACTGATATCATTAAAAGAATTAAAAAACTGAAGTAGAGTTAGGCTGATCATATTGTTAGAAGAGACAATAAATTGATGGACAGTTGAAATCTTAAACTGGATTCCAAGAGATTGCAAAAGACCTTAGAAAGATACCACATGTGAGATGGATGGATATAATAAGGAACATGCTGGATGATATGGAGAAGAGAGGATAGAATTCAGAGAAGATGGATTGAACATGGAGAGATCTTCATTCTGTAGTGGATCGATACTAGTTGAAAATGATGATGATGATGATAATTCAAAAATTTTAAAATCAGAATCCAGGAAAAGCAAAACTTCTATTCATTTGGGTGTAAATTTGGTGCTGGAATCTTAAGTCAATGATGAATAAAATTATGAAGAATTACAAGCATATTAATAATAAACAATAAACCACAGCAAATACATTAACAAGAATTTATTATTAAAGATTGAATAAATGTCTCCATTTTATTATAAGTTTTATTTCATTAAAAATATTTACGCAAACTTTTAATACAATTTAAAGGAATCTAGCCATATCTATACTTTTGTTAAATCCAATATTCCCTTCAAATTCACAAACTTATCACCATGGTTTAAAAAAATAAAAAATAAAAAATACTTTGAATTCATATATGAATATCATGAACACTTCCTTATCTTTTAACTCAATGTGCACTTAATCATATATGGTTGCATTCTCTCTTTACCACAATATTATCTTTTTTATAACTGCATTACGCTTTTTTTTTTAAATTAATTATTTTGTTGTTTAATTGTGCACATTTAAAAATAAAATTGAATCATAAATATATTTATATATTAAACATGTAAATTATATAAGCTTCTATTATCCACAGAAGACTTGGAACCAAAAATGGTGAATATGGAGAAAGGGGTATAGCAAATATAATAGCTTTGTTTTCACCAATCAAGCATATATTATGTCTTGGATAAGATTCAAAAAGATATGAGTAAAATTTGCTACAGTAAGAAAAATTCTCATCAGCAAATAAAATCATACAAGAAAAATGAATTGAGCATTAATTCATCTAAAAAATAAATTCAAAATACTTATCAGATTAAAATAAACAGTTAAAAATATGCAAAAATTAAGCTCTGAGTGGATTAATTAAAAAGAATATTAAATGAGAGTAATTAAAATAAACAATAAAGTATCCAATATTTAACAGATAATATATTTCAATGTACTTATATAAAAGAGCTTTAAAAGACCTAGAAAAAGACCACATGTGAAATGGATGGATGAAATGAAATTTGCTGGGGTGATGTGGAGAAGAGAGGCTAGAGATAAGAGAAAATGGATTAAACTTGGAGACCATCCTGCAGTGGATAGGTTGAAAATGATGATGACCTATATAAAAATTAAAATGAATACATCAGTCTGATGTTAAATCAGTAATAAAAAAGTGAGATAGGGAAATAAATTAATAAATATAAAAGAAAACAACATTAATGGTCTTATAGTTATAAAAAGTATTTTAGTTATGGGGGGAAAAACCTCGATATAAAATATAATATCTAACAAATAAGGATCAGTCAAATATGAATAAAAAGTAAAAATAAATAATGGGCTCATTATCTATAAAAAATTATTTTTCAGCTGCAATGAAGACCTCACATAATATTCATATTTTTTACAGATAACATTTTTACATATGTCCAACAAAATTAAGCTACAAGCGTTAAATGGAAATCTAATTAACAATAAATAGATATCAATTTCTATAAAAGTTATGGCTAGCTACATTGGCTATTTGGAGAGGAAAAATCCTTTCAATATTCACTTAGCTGTCTTAATTTATGAGCAATAGTAAAATGGATAGTATACATTAAAAACATAGCATCATATGACACTACATTTATAACTAACATATGTAATAATAGCAGTATATATATATATACTAACCTTTTGCCAAAAATACCTGAAGCTACTGTTTACTTCATGACCTAGTTGCTTGGTCTAGAAACTTTCAAGCCATTAGTTTGAATAAAATAAATTAAAAAACTAAGAGGCTATTAAAAATAAAGATGTGCAATTCAGTGATTCTCAGTGAAAATTCAATAGCCAGAAACTAAATTAAGAATCTGATTGGCATTATCATATCATGTTAAGTGATTACCTATATTTACATAGATAGGTTTAATTCTATTTAGAAGGTAATAAATCTTCTAAATAGAATTACAATCTGACACTATGCTAGTAAAATTCACTGATTATTACACAGATAGGTTTAGAATAGTGATATAGAGTGATTTTAGGGTTAACATATAATCAATGTGATAATTGCTCTATACAAATTGCTAATATTACCTGAATGACTAGTAGTCTCAAAGTTATTTTCAATTAAAAAAAAAAAAAGCTTTACGCAGAAAATTAGTCTAAGATGCTAATGTAGTCAAATCTTAAAACCAAAAATGCTTACAATGCATATAACATACTACTAAAATATATAATTACTGATCTATTGTCACATCTATATAGTGAGAAAAGCAAGTTATCTAGGATTCAAACACACACAGTCTACTTAATCGATGGGCCAAAGTTTCCTTTAGAGTAGGCTATCATTTTAAAACTGAAAAAAAAAAAAAAAGACCAAAAACTGAAATTAAGTAAAACAAAAATAACTTTGAAACTGTAGTTAAATAAACTAGAAAATTTAGATAGGAGTATAGGAAACAAAAAAAAAATTAAATTTATTACATAAATAAGAAAGTGGAATAAAATATATAGAAGTTAATAAATATAAATAAGAGAAATAAAGGAAAATGAATCTACGAGATCTTTGCAGCAGAAGACTGAATATAAATAAAAATTTGAAAATTGATTAAAAAATAAAATTAAAAAAAGTTTAAGAATAAGATAAAAAAAATAAAGATTGATATATATACACTCAAATATATATGATACTGGATTAATCCCTTATAGATTTTTGTATAAAAAAGCTTTATATCACTACTTAAAAAAATCATTTCTGTTAAACTTTTTCTAAACTTACTTCTGTGATTACAAAAACTATTTCTTGTATGTAAACAAGACATTTATTTTTTATATTTCTTGTATGATATTGTAAGCATTAAAAAGAATAGAGTAAAAAATCAATGTATAGCACAATCTAGATCAGTTGTTTTCTAGTTTTTTTTGATGGCTACAAAATGAAATTTAGGTAGTAGACACACAAATGTTTTTGTTAAAACAATCATTATATCAATAAAAATAAACAGTTAGAATAAATTTATAAGCATATAAAATTTGTATTATTTAAAAACTGATTTATTCTGAATAAGGAGTCATGTTTTAAAATATGAATCTTACTTTCATAAGAATCTATTATAATTCATTGTGTATAAAATGATTTTTATTAAGCTGACATAAATAAAAAAAATTGATATTATATTTATAAAAACTGCATAATATATAGTTAGACACATTCAATCCATATATGAGCTTCAAATACAGGCTCAGATAAAAAAAAAAAGATGAAATGAAACATTCTTGCAGTCTTCAGAATAAAGTAAAAATGAATATGACTAAATTTCTTCATTTTCATATTTCATTTAATGAAAAATAAAGTGTCATATACATATTTAAAAACTAAATAAACCTAAAACACAAATTCTCAATAAAATTAATTTGCCTGAGTCACATAATGTACATAGAAACAAAATATGTATTTGAACATAGCTACAAGAACTTCAAATCCCAGAAAATGGATCTTTTCCCACTTCTGTCATAAAATTTGAGATTCATTAAAGAATATTTGGAGATGCTGGATTTAGTTTTATTCAACATATTCTATCTAGTACCATTTAAGATCAATCAGATATCACACTGATTTTTTATGATAAATTATAAAACTTGTGTTCTTATTGTTTCTTTCATATAGCCTTACATAAATAAAGAAATGAATTGTGGTTACCAACTCAAATATTATTGAAACATGCTATGAAGAAATGTGAAGCATGTGATCTGAGTAACATATAGAAAATTTTTTTTATCAAAGTAAAATTACTAGTTCCTTAACAAACTAGTTCAGAATATATGTTTATACAAAAGTTTGTTTAGTAATAATCTTTCCAGTGTTTGATTATTCTTTAATCATTTATACACATACATATAAATGTGAGTGTATGTTAATGTCTTAATGAAAAATTAGAGATTTATATCTTATATAAAATTTATTAAAAATTTTATGAATAGATATCCGGCAAAGATGATAGTAACTAATAACTATATGACCAAGTGAATATAATATCCAAAAGTTAATGTTTTTGCAGAATAAAATTTGTCTAAGAGTGTAATGTTTGAATAATTTAAGAAAACAAAAATTAATGACATTTAGACATCCATTATATCAACAAATAATCTATAGTTATTGTTATTAAATAAGTATTTAAGTAATATTATCTAGAAAATAATGTTCTTAGATTAAGCCAAATTAATAAAATTAATAATGATGTGCTGATCATAGGTAAAAAACAACAACAACAAAAGTATAATATGATGTTGACATTATAAATGGTGAAGCACTGACATGTGATCTAATCTTATGTTCTTAAAATATTTTTTATGTGTTTGGACCTTCTAATATGAATTATGAAAAGTTAGATTTTGTAAATAATAGGAGTTAACTTTAAATGTTTAAAAGCACTTACTGTGAAAAAAAAATGCCATTAATATGTATTGTAAAAGCAAAATGTGTTAAAATCTTTAAAATCATTTTGATTTTCCATATCAATCAGTAAATTAAAAGTCTGATTTCAAATACTAATCTAATTGATTTATATAGACCTATCAAAAATTTAAATTGCCCACCTTTCAAGTGCTGAAAGTTTTTGCAGTTAGCTACATTGTCAATTCATATTTTAATATAGATGGTTATTCAAAAAAAAAAAAAAAAAAAAGACGTCTTGAATATATACTATTCATGTTTGTAATAAGGCCCAAAAATCTATTATGCTCTTTGTGCCTTTTAATATTTATGACTAAAATTCTAATCTTACAATCATCCTTCATGGCTGAAACTATAATTAGTTATCTACTACTTTTATTTGTTGCTACATTGAATATCTATCTGTTAAATGGTAGAATAATATCATACAATAAATAATAAAAAAAGAAAATAATAATAATGAAATATTATGTTCGTGAGAAATATTCTATCTTATAAGGAAAAATTGAAAGTAAAAAATTAGACAATAACATCAAAGGATTACTTTAATAATTATAAAAGATAAAGTATTACTATATATATAAAGAAAAGCTTTATTTCTTATTAAAATTAATTTTACATTTGACTCAATACTAAAATGAAAATATCATTAACTACACTTACCATAATTTTATCTTAATTTTTTTTAATTATATATATATATTTAATTTTTTTAAAATATAATTTAAAAAAAAAAAAGTTTCCACTATTATTTCTACAGTTCACAGTTTTTCTAAAAATATTACTTGTAATATTTAAATAGTGTACTACTTGCTAGTCAACATATATATTTCTATTAATAATATTACATTAATAATACAAATAAAGTATTACAAATATAAAGCAATAATTTGTGTTTTTAAATTTCATAAAATGTTAGCATGAGATTTGAAGCCATTATTTAGAAAACTTTGGATTATTATTGAGTTTTAAAGTTAAATATAGTATCTCAAACAATATTTGAGGAGTTCACTAAGAGGAAAAATAATTAATTGCTGATCAAAAATTGCTAATTAAATTAATAAAAAAAAAACCCAGTGTAATAGTACTCAAAAACTGTTAGCTAAAAAGATCTTAACAAGGTAATTGTTATCCAAAAGAACTGTTTAAAATCGTAATAATAGATTCAGGCACTTATGGCAAGATCCATCATTATCAGCTTCTAAAAGTAATACTTAGTCATTGCAGCCATAAAATTCTATCTCCAACAATTTTTTTCATACTTGCATATGAGAAACATCCAATTTTGCTGATCACATTTTAAAGCTGGGACATTCTTAGCCTGTTTCACAATCTTCTTTCTAAAAGTTTGTCTTCTAAAATACTTTGTAAAAAAATTATCATGTCTTAAAATATATCTCAAGAATTTATTCTTTCTCAATTTTATTATGTTCAATAGATCTTTTTTCATTCCAAGTTCTCTTAATATTAATATTTGATTAATATTTTCCATCCAAATTATTCTAGTTAATCTTCTCCAAAACCAACATCCATTCCTTCTAATCTTGTTTTTTGCTCTTTACTGTTTTCCCAAAGATCAAATCTCACATCTATATATCAATATAGTACAAATGAAAACTCTTAACAATTCTCATTCTAATTTTTACATCAATATTTTTATTTAGCAATAAGGGGTTGTTTTTTTTTTATTTAGAAAAGCATATTTTGCAACAAATAATAAAACTCTTTAACATCTTCTAAATTTATATTATTTATCTGCAAACTATCAATCCTTTTATCTTATGTTTAATATTCATATTTATCTTTAATTTAAAATGATTCACATATTCAACATCTTAAGCATTTTATTCATTTATTTTTTCTGAATCTGCAATTTATGCTACATCATCTGCATAACAAAGATTATGAATGGTATTTTCATTTTTGTAATCATTATTATATTGTCAATAAATACATAGAATAAATAAGAAAATGGACAATCCTGCATCACACCTCTTCTTACATTAATTTTAGTTTTACAACTTTTTTCATCTATTTTTATATTTTGTCATCTATATAAATTCAAAATTAACAGTATAGCCTACCAATGAAGGCCTATAATTTTAAACAACAATCTTCAATCCACTTTATCAAAAGTCTCCAAGTCAATAAAAGCTACATAAGAATCATCCATTTCTAATTTTTGCAAAATCATTCTTAATGCCATTATTGTTACTCTAGTTCCTTCTCCAGATCTAAAACAGTATGGATATTCATCCATATTCTCACTATCTTTTATATTCTACATTTAACTATTATGAATAAAATCACAGAGGCATGAAATAATAGAGCTATTGTTCTATAATTCATGCAATGATTTGTACTATCTTTTTTTGGAGATGCAATGGTTTTGTAGTTAATATCTTGTTATCACATCAAATAATCTATTTTTTACAACATTGTTACAATTTTTGAATTCTACCCACACCATTTCTTATTATTTATCTTATTAAATGCATAATCAAATTACTCTCTTGTTATTGCAGATATCTTCAATATACTCTTTCCAGTGGTCACATACTTCCTTATTTTCAAAAAGTATCTTTCCTTTCTTATTCTTAACTAAATTATTAAATGAACATTTTCATCTTTTCATATACTAGTGTTTAATATTCCAACATGTTGTTTATAATTTTTCCACTATTCATATTCATTCATTTTGTTTTTTCCATTCTACAGTTAGTTAATATTAAATTTTTAACTATTTTACATTGATCATAGTCTTTATATCCAACTTTATTTTGTCTTCCAATTAAATCCAATATTGTTTGGATAAGATTAACTAATATAAAAATGAGAAATAGACAAAAAAAAATATAAGAAAAAGGCAATGCATTATTTAATTTTAGAAATATTGTACAACTATATCAAAAAATGATAAAATTATCAATTGTTACTGTAGATACACATATATTTTATAATTATCCTCAATTCTCTGCAAAAATAAAAGTCTTGATATATATATCTCATTTCAAAAATATATACAAAAGGTATGTATTCTTAAATATAGTGCTTTATATACAGTATAAATAAAAGATATATAAAGCAATCTTTAAATAGCCTCCCCAGGGCAAAGATCTCTTCAAGAATCTTTCATAGAGATACAATGAAAGAGAAAGTATTATCTATCTAGATTACTAGCTGCTGGATAGTGAGGATTTGAATTTTTCCATTGATTTACACTCGAGCTAAGAATAGCTAAATGCCAATTTATTGACCTATATTGGATTGTTAGATGAAATTGCTATCTGGAAAAAAAATTTCTTTAAATATGATCAAAGTGTGGAAATTTTTCCAAATTTTACTCAGCCTGAATTTAAATTCCAAATCATACCAAATACTCTATCCACTTCACTATGAAACCTTTCTTGTATTTTATGTATATTAAAATAAATGTGTAATATTTTTAAAACATAAAAAACATTAACAAAATTAACTAAAAAAATAAAATCTTACTTCTCATCACATTAATTATTTTTTTAAAACACAGATCCCAGTCAAAACATTTCAAATTATCTTCCCAAGCTTTCTCATTTTTGCTTTATTCTTCAAAAGTTAATAATTTACTTCTTTCCTCTATCTCTCATAATAAATAATCTTTTTATTTATTTATTCTTTTTGCAACATTTTCAACTTAATCTTTTCAATTGATATTTTTTATTCTCCAATTATTCAAATTCAAAGTCTCCAAAATTTTCTTCTCCCTTTTCTTAATAATCCTGATCCATTTAAAGCTATATTTAAATAAATAAAAAAACTTTAACAAAAATGAAGCACAAACTATTGCAATTCTTCTCTAATTTCTTTATTGTAATTTCCATCATCAAGCAAGTAATTAAAAAAACTAATCTAGTATATAACTTATTACCCAATCACTATTTTTAATTTTCTATTACTTTATCTATTTTTATTATTTTAGTTTTAAATTTATTTATTTTATCCCAAATTTTCTATGAAATACTTAGAATTTTATGAAGATCATCTCCAGAGTATGCAAATACTGCTACATCATCTACAAACCTGAACTCTCATTTTCCCCAATACTAACTTCATTCTAATAAAATGAATATTCACTTAACAACTTATTTAAATACAGCAACAATAAGTCACTCTAATTTACACTTTTTCTATGACTATCTCTTCTCTAAAACTATTTAATTTTACACATATTTTTTTTTTTATCTAATATGCAAAATTTCCTAATGCAGAGAAGTTCATTGACTATGCTTAAACTGTTAAAAAAATAATAATTTGAAGACTGGGGAACAAATTTTCATAAGAATAATGTTAATAACACAAGAAACTCCAATATTACAATAATCACGTGTCATATATATATTTAATTTTTGAGATAAAACTTGTTGGAAGTAATTTTATATCCAATTTTGAAATTTTATTTAGCTATTGGATTATTTCTTTTAACATAACTAACATAACATAACATAAAAATAAAAAAAATGAAAAAAAAACACTAAAATTTGTGTCTTTTTATTAAAATTCAAAATAAAATGATGAAGATTTTTCAATATATTTTAGTACTCAAAAAATTTTAATTTTTATGAATTAATGATTTCAGTTTAATATATATAGGCAAGAAAAATTACATAGCTTTGCGAAAACTAAAACTTATTAGAAGTTTATTCAAAAAGCACAATCTTTTGTTTAGATGTTTGATTACTTCCATAAATCTTTATAGATTCAAATGTGCCTTTACTTTTAACTGATCCTAATTATGGCTTAAAGTACTATATACAACAAATGATATCTGCATTTGTTCACTTCTGTGTGTTTCAATAATATACTTTATTGTACAAATTAGATTACATGAATTTGTTGTTAACCAAAGTTACATTGTTGAAAATACATGGTATAAAACTATATAGCTTTAGAGCAAACAGAAAGAATAATTAAAGAAAGGGATATGTTAAACAAACAACAACAAAATAGTTGTTCTTGTTACAGAAAAGTCATAATTTGTTTTTAGGTTATGTTTTGTTTCAGATTTTTAATAGTGACCACGTAGCAGCAAATATATCTGGGTGTGCAATTTTGCCATCTCTGGCCTTTAATTGTTCGAGCTTCTTTGAGAATGTGGCTGGGTGCTTTGTGGTATTGTCTCCAAGGCAGAAAGTACATCTGGTGCACCAGAAACTATATAAACAAAAAGTTGCTGCATGAGCTGCTGGTATTGAGCCTTTACTGAGTATCTCTAATAGGTTATCAAGTGTGATGTTATTTTGTCTATATGTGTTAATCATAATTTCTCGGGTATTTGTTAGGCCTATGCAGGTGTGAAATAGGTGTTGTGTTTCTTCTTCCCTGTGGCACAGGGAACAAACAGCATCAATTTTGTTGTAAAATCTGCAGTATTTAAGGAAATAGGAGGTAGGTAGAGCATGAAGATTTACCTTTAAAAGAAAGTCAAAAAATTTGGGTTCCATTGACCACTTTTTAAATCACTGCATCAAAAGACTATTGTTCATATTTAGCATGGGTGAGTGAGGATATGTGGTTATGTCTGGGTATAGCATATTATAAATAGTCCAATAGGTGTATCTACCAACACCCAAAAAAGACACCTGATCATAAATGCTTTGAAGTTGGTTTACGAGCAAAGACAAATATCCGTGTGAAGGTGGTGGTCGGTCTGTGGGTGTTATTTGAAGAATGCATTCAAGGGCTGGAAAACTTCTTATCAGTGCAGCTAGGAGATTAATACTTTTTTGTTTGTGAAAAATTTGTATGGAGTGAAGACCTAATCCATTTCTAGTTGTTGGAAGAATAAGTTGTTTTACAGAGATGGAGACTACTTTTCTGTGCCATAATAGCTTGCTGCAGAGTGAGTAAATGGACAACGTGAAAGATGTAGTGAAATTTATGATTGGTGAGTAATAGGTTATTTTTGTAGTTATGAGCTGATTGAATAGGCATACTTTTGCATATAGTGAAAGGTAGGTTTTGGAGAGAGAAGTGGTTGTACGTTCAGCATCATCTTTCAGTTTTTTTTTTGGATGTTTTGTCTCATTGCAGAGGGCCCTAGGTAGAAAGGAAAACCAAGGAAATTAGTTGGTTTCCCATGATAAACTTGTGTATTTATCTTGCCAGTGTAAAGAGACCAAGCTGATGTTTTGTTAATATTGATTTTGAGTTTATATTTGAGGGTGTATTCATTAAGTATTTTTTCCAGAGTAGGTAGTTGTTTTTTGGATGCAAGAAAAACAGTAAAATCATCCATGTATGCAATACACAGAACATATTGTCCAGTGTGTGGAATTTGGATTCCTTGTAATTTTTGTTGTATTTTGTTTATGAGAGGGTTAATGTAGAACGAAAATAATAATGAACTGAGTGGAGATCCTTGAGGTATGGATTGGTGGGGAGAGAAAGAAGGTGATGTTCTACCATTAATTGTAATATGGATTTCATGACTAAGGAGTAGATTGGTTAGTAGGTATAAGAGATTGCGTGGTATTTTGGTGTCTACAAGTGTTTCAATTAAAATTTCAATAGGGACTGAGTCAAAAGCAGCCTCAATGTCAATTTGAACAGCCATGGGAGTATACTTTTTCTGCTCTCTAACTGAGTTTACAATGGTTTTGAAAATGAGGGCAGCTTGGCCTGTTGAGGAGCCTTTTTTTTTGCATGTTGCATTGGTGATAATAGAGCGAGGAGATATGGTTCGATTTTATCTTTTAGCACCTTTTCCAGAATTTTAATACCAAGGGGGCTCATGGAGATTGGTCGCAGATTAGATAGATTGGATATTAAAGCTTGATTTTTGATGAATGGAACTAAGGAGATTGTATATAGATCTTTTATGTTAAACAGCCATTGTAATAGATAATTTGCTAAATCACATAGATATGTGGTGGTAAACTGACTGAGATGTGAAAATACGAATTTGGGGATTCCATGTGGCCCTGGATGACAAGAGTTTGGAATTGCGGTTAGCTTCAGCAAGAAATCAGTAGCATGGAAAGGTTTATCTAACTCTGGTTGGCCAAATAGATCTTCAGGTGGTGTGAAGGCACAATGTGACTGCAGCTTTTGTTTGAAGTATTTGTATATTGGCTCTATCATATTGTGTCCGGCTTTGGTAACACCATTGATTTCAAGTGCTTGTGGAACTCTGACAGTAGAAGGATATCCCAGAGCCCATCTAATATACCCTCGTGTCCAGGTGTGTTGTTTTGTTAGACAGATTTTTTTCTTTTTTATGGCAAGGTACTCTTTTAGAGCATTGCAGGTGTCATTGTAAATTTGTGTAAGTCTTTTTATATGTGCGTAGGAATCTGGAGCAGATTTACACATGGTGATTCTTTTATGTAGCTCATCAGCCAGAGTCAGGAGTCTTGAGGGTGGTGGTGTGGTTTGGGTAATATGATTTATATTAAATGACAGAATGTTGATAAAAGAAATGTACCGTTGAACAGGATCAAGTTGCATAGTGCTAAGTTTAAATAACATAATATATGTTTCAGAGTACAAAAATTCAGAAGTGTGTGCAGGAAGAATTATTCTTATTGTTTTATGAAGTTAAATTGTTGATGTTTGCATTGTACTTAGATTGAGTTCAAGCATTTGGCTAGAATGATCAGAGAAAGGTGAGGGATTAAGTGTTAAATTAATTAAGTGATGAAGCATGGGTGAATAAAAACCCAGGTCAATAAGTGAGGTGTAATGACTGTTGTAGAAAGAGATGAAGTTGGGTGGTAAGAAACCTTCAGCACTCATTAATGGTATTGCAAGTTGATGTAGCCACTTTGAAACAAAAGTGTGATAACTCATGTTAAAATCACCCATTAAGATTACTGGGTAAGAAGTTGATGATAGTAGTGAGTTGATGGTAAGCAGTAATCTCGAGATAACAGCTGGTCCAGGAGGTATGTAAACAAAAATTATGTTGAGTGCAACAGTATGGTGATGAAAAATGGCAGCTTCTTGTGATGACCAGGCCAGTGCCTCCTGAAGGTGATGAATCTCATGAACAAGTGGAAAAACCTTGGGTCCTTAAAAAGATTGTGGAGTCAATCTGAGAACCACTATATATTTTCGTTTCCAGCAGACCCAGGATTTGTTCACTTCTAATTTCATATTTAAACTAAATGCATATCTTTCTTTTTCGATAGTTTTGATAAACAATTTTTATATATAAATATATAATGTAATAGTGCACTAAAAGTATAATCTATAGCAATGCTCACTCTAACTAAAAATGGCTTTGTTTTAAATCATTTAATATTTTTATATGTCAGCTGATTTTTGTGAGATAAGTGTCCATTCTGTGAAGCTGTGAACATTTTTATTGCAATGTTTTACAATTTTTCAATGACAATGATAGATAATCATGATGAATGAAGATGTGTTAATGTTAAATGATAATTACTTGTAAACATATCTATTTCTAATCTAGTTTTGCACTTTAAATTATCTTACAATGTAACTAATAATTTATTTTACAAAATATTTCAAGAAAATATAACATTACCTTCTCTTTTTTTAAATATTGTATTCCTAAACAATAATTATTCTATTCCTTATTTGCAATTTTTAGACATCTTAACTTCTCTTCAACTAAACCTATCTATTAGGAATTCATCAATTTACAATATTTAATAAAATCAGTTAGTATGCATGTAATATTAAAATAATTGTTTTAGAATCTTATATTTTGCTGTATTAATGTGGGCTTTCTCTATAACTCTTGAATATATGTAACAAACATTAAATAATTCTCATTACTGCCTATAATAATTCAATTGGAACTTTATCATTTTGTCAAACTTTGCTATTCTTCATCTCAGTCGCCTTTTCCTCATTTTAGTATGGCTTTACATTCATTTTTTCTTCAATTAACTCAGATAAAGATTATATATATATATATAATTTTGTAATTGAATATTAATAAATACAGTAATCAAATATATGTAAAATATAACTTTAAAAAGCTTTTATACACATAGGAGCACTTTTGACTACCTTCAAAGTCTTTGTCAGTTAACATTTTCAAAGGCTAACCTTCCCACAATTATGTGACATCAAATAAGAATATCATTGTATATATATATATTGTACCACTAATCAAGTACTACGTATGTATAATAAAATTTTAAATATTAATAACTCTGAAGTCAGTATTAAAACATTTAAAAAAAAGAAGTTATTTTCGTTTTGTTTAAAAAAAGTAGCGTAAATTGCCAGAGGGAAGAATGAAGAAAAGAAAGCTGCGTCATTATTCATAGAAGGTTTGATAAGTCTAAAAAAAGAAGAAAAAAAGGAAAAGTAATTAAAAGGGGAGGGGAAAATATAAATAAACAAAGAGCAAAAACTGAAAATCATAGTACAGGGAAATTTTTTAAAAAAGCTTTCTTTTCGTTTATTTAAAAGAAATAAAATACATGTGTCAAAGTTAATTTAATTACGTAGAGAAATCAAAATGTATGTGTGCATGGTGTGCATAAATAAAAGAGTTGATTTTAAAATACATAGAAAAAAAAGAATATTGAATTAAAAAGGGAAAATAAAGTTTGTAATATAAAAAGTTAAGTCAAACTCAAAGATAGCTCAGCTCGACTGATAAGCAAAGATGGAATGGGAATAATTAATTAGCAATAGCTACCAATAAACAACAGTGGGAATAATTAAAAATTTTATCTTATCCAAAGATAGATTAATCTAAGAAGGAATGTGAATTAAAAGACAATGGAAATTTAATTAATAAATTTAATTAATTTAAAATTTAATCAAACTGATATGGAAGGATAAGAACAATAAGAGGGCCACATATAAATAGGCATGAAAAACTCATCTTTTTAGCAGTGTTATTAGTTGTATATCTACTGTAATCTCCAGCCTGTGCAAATGAAACTTACTTTTGTGAATGCCAAAAACACCATGCGTTTTTAATAAGAAGTCTAAGTATACCACTGTACTCCAATCTCTGACCGTCCTAGATCCTCTGGAGGTCTCTAATTAGCCACAATGAACAACTAATAAACTGAACCACTCAAACATCTGTCTGCCAACTGAAATGCAGCAATGAACCACATTCATCTGTAAATCTAAATTCCAAATGGTTGGTACATCACACTTTTCACAGGAGAAAGAAAGCAGCAGTTTGTCCAGAGAAACGTGTACTTGAAAACCTATAGGTAATGTTTATTTCTTCCTTATTCTCATTCCTAGTGTGACATTAAATTATTACTGTAGCCATTGCAATCTTTGAGGAATCTAGAGTCAACAAAAGAATGAACTCTATAACTAGCATAAAAAAACTATTTGTGTGCAGTTAGTGTAGTCAACTAATATTTGTAGAACTATCCGAATCATGCAAACAAATAGCTTATGGTAGAATCTGTGTGCATCAAATATAATATTTTAATGCTTTATGTTTATTTATAATATGTATGCCTGATATATGATGTGTAATAATTATTTTATTCAGAGAAGGGATGATAAATTGGGTCATAATTTTAAAGTTTTTAAAATAAATAATTTTGGAAATTTAGTATTTGTCAGTCAATTAATTCTTTTACTCCTACCACTAATTATCACTTGGTAAAGAATCTATTAAAGCAGTTTATTGTATTATGTTTCCATTGAGCTAGTTTGGGATAAATCAGGCGCTGAATTAGTAGCCTGTCATACAAAGTACGTTGATTACTTCTTGTAATTAGCTGGTGCCTGAAGTTTACTTCAAAACAAATAGTGCTTTGGATGGCAAGGGTTTAAATTTAGCAGCTGAGAAGTTCTGTAGCTTAGAAAGGTGGCCGTAAGATATACCTTGTATAACTTTGATCTAGCTATAGGTACCCTCAGGGTATAATGCTTCTTTGCCTAAGGGATTGGGTGCTGTAATATATTAAAATGCAGCTCGAGTAGATTGAGGTATAATAAATTTTGTAATATTTTAGAATAAAAGAAGAAAAATTTAAAGAAGTAAAACAATGTTTTTTCACAATTTTTTTATTTTTATTAAAGAATGAGAACAATTTTTTTAATAATTCTCATTTTTATTCATTTACTCCCACCCAGTTCATTTGGCACCCAACACCAATAAGAGTAAAATGCATCAGTTTGACTATTTTAATATATTGCAATGAATGTCTTCAAGGGCAAAAGATGTTTTGTAAATTTGGAAGCAATTGTGTTTAATAGAATAAAATTAAACATCACGTATATAATTGAAACTTTTTGATATATTTATTTACTTTACAATTTCTTGCTCCATTTACTACTTTCCCCATCCAAACTGCTTTATTCCACTATATATAAATATAATCAAAGAGATAACTCCTTACTTAAATATGCCGTGTATTTAATGCAACTTTCTCCAGTGTCAAAATTATGATACAAGAAACTAAAGTGAATTACTTTCATTCATTTTTAAATTGTCATATCTTTGACAAGCATTAAATATCAAAGTACATTCAACTTAGAAGCTTATCTCTCTGATTATATTTCATATTATCTGTGCTGTTTAATTTACTATATGTATACATGTGCAAGATAATCAAAGATTTAAATCGTGTCTCTGAAAATCTTTCTTATAAAATAATAATGAAGAATCTTTGAGAAATTTAATTTTATAAAACATAATTGAAAACTCCTTTGATATGTTTACATCATTGCCAAAATTGTAGGAAATGGAACATGGTAGGCAAATCTAATTTAAATAATATTAATTGATATGCCAACATTTGTATATTTCAATACTATTCTTTTGCAGCTTCATTTTGATTTTGCAATGAACTATGGTTTCTTAACTTCTCTTCTAATATTCATTTCTTCACAAATGACTGCCATTACTAATTGAAAATACACTGCCAGTGTTTATTTCATGGTCCAATAAAATAGTTAACCTGCTATTTAAATTAACAAAGGTCTACCTAATACATTCATATAGGCAAGTAGGCTCTATGCATTTGATTATATTCATGATATTTGGATGCTGTAGGATTTTTATCTAATCCTTAATACTACATCATATTTAGTTGAATTTGTAGAATTATTTTAAGATCATCAGAACAAATATATTTAATTGCTACATCACTTTAGGAATATGAGACATATTCAATTTTGAATATCATCATCATAAGAACTAATTCAGCCAAACCATATATTAAAATTTTAAATATATTTTACAAATAACATCTCTATTATATATTACATTTAGTAACTTTTTATTGTTCAAATAATCAATTATATCATGAGAGTATTTGCATAGTTTGACTGCTTCAAAAGAAAGTTTGAAAACCATTCATTTTAAGTTCTATAAGAATCATGCAATTAGGATTCATATATTTACATATACCACAATAGGTCAAATTAGTTTTTAATGATCATAACATAAATAAATATATTTACTTATATCCTAATTTTACTGCAGCAATTAAAGGCATTTCCTCTGAAGATTTAAAAATAGATCTAAAGATTCTGTTTAACTTTAATAGACTAATCAACAATACTAATAACCAGACAGAAATCCTATAGCATGTAAATGTTATGTCTATAACTTAATGATTAACCTATTTATTCAAAGAAAATATTGGGTAACACCAGGATTAACTTAGGCACAAGGTTAAACCAGTGAAGACAATTATATAATGGATCCAAGTCTGCTCTTCATCTCAACTGTTTTCTTAGACTATGAGATGATCATTGGCTTTATGTTTTGAACTTGCAATGTCAGAATCATTTGTGAAGAAAGGATATTAGAAAGAAAAATTAAAGTGTGGTTTATTGTATAATGGTCAGGGTGATCATAGAGTCTTACCGTATCTGCGCTACAGGGTGCCACCAGGCTATTTGAATCTGGAAAATTTATAGAGTAGGCAGATACACACTGTTAAGATCTAACTTTTACATATATATTTTATTCCGACCGTCAGCATATACCATTAGCTCATGGAAATGCAAAGATTCAATATAAAACTTGCTTAAAAGAAATATATTAATATTTAAAAAAAAATGAAATAAGCCACTGCTAGTAATTAACACACAAACATTTATTAACGCACATATAAATAAAATTGAGGAATAAAATTTATTATTTTAGATTGGTTATTAATTTTTAAATTTAAATTTTTATTTTAAACAATCCGCACAGATGAATTTAATATTTTATTAGAGTGTCGAGTATGAATAAACTACATAAATTGCATTTGAAAAAAAAAAATTCTATCCCTTATTTAACCTTAGGCCAGAAGTTCACATTCAAACCAACGCCAATCTATCTGATATATCGATGTATTCAATGCAGCATGAATACAATGGCACAATACCATACTGTCAGGAATGCACATCTGAACAGCATGGTTATAGAAGACATTGACTCTCATCCAGTACAGGAATGGTACATCTGCCTGGCAAGAACAATAAAAAAAACTCCACAGGAAGGGACTGCGTTTTCCGTCTTACTATCCCATTCCATAGCCTAAAGAGGTGATCCAAGGAGCAGGGAATACCATCTGCTTCTGATGGTTGGTGAAAAATAGGACTTATTTTGCCCAAGTGCGGCGTATGATTCTGCATGTAGCTGATCTCATGCTACATTTACTAATTACACCAATATATCCAATCGATTAACCCAATTTAACTATGAAACAAATAACCTAAGATTAACCCTCCCTTAATTAATTAATATAACTTTGGTTACGAGTATCTTGTCCTAATGAAAGAATTAAATTTATTATGGCCTTCTTGACATGGCTTGATTCCCATATATTTACACTCTTCGAAAACAAATGGTACACAATGCAAGATGGTTGGCCCATGGGCCTTCCTATTAGTGGTGTTTTATCTAGTATATATTTAAATAAATACGAGCAATCCATCATTCCAAAATACTTCAACACTAACCTAGACTTCACATATATACGATATGTAGACGATATTTTCATCATAGCCTCTAAAAATAATATTTTAAATATACAACGTGAATTACAAAACTCAACCAAACTATCATTCACTATCACATATGAAAATAATAAAGAACTCAAATATCTCGACCTCTCTTTATCGAGAAATCGCCACTCAATAGATTACAAAATGATTGTTAAACCATTTGAAATTCGCAGCTGTATCCACCCTAACTCTAACTCACCCGCATCGCACAAATTTGCAGGTCTTAATGCATTTTTGTTTAGAAACTTTCATCTGTGTAAATACGAAGCACATAGGAAGGAAAATATAAACAATTATACTAAAGATCTATTGGCAGCAGGATTCAAATATAAAACCATTAAAAAGAAAATCATGAAATTTAATAGTACAATAAACAATAAATTACCTCGCACTAATCTACCTAGAATAACAATCCCCTACATCCCCTAAAATATCCAGCAAACTAACGAAAACTTTAAACAATAAATTCAACATAATATTCAGAACTCCACCCAACTCCAATAGGTTGATCAATAACTCTAAAGACCACATTGATCGATCGCTCACCCCACACGTGGTGTACTCTATTTCCTGCCCTCAAGCCGGATGCCACGCTACATATTATGGGGAAATGAAAGCCACAATTAATACCAGATTGGCTCAACATCGTTACACATTCAACAGAGCTCAAACGAACAGCAACACATCCTCCGTATTTTTCGAACATAGTAAACAATCTGGGCACAACTTCATACCTGCCAACCCCATTATTTTATGTTCAGAACCAAATGATTACAGGAGAAAAATAAAGGAGGCATTCTATATTAATAGAGACATCCACGCCATTAACAGAAAGGACACATGCTTCGAGATCTCGAAAAAATGGGCTACGTAACAGTAGCTTATTTGAATATTTACATTTGCATATATTTATTACACTTTTCATGAAGGCTATGAGTATGAGGCATGGTTCCTCGAAAACGTTCAGCCGATAAATTTTTAATAGTAAGTTATATTTTCTCTAATTAATAATTACAATTAAGTATTTTTTGTTTTTAATATAACTTTACAAATCTATGCAGCATTCATGTCCGACTTAAATTTAACATTTATATAATTTAGTCAATAAATATTAATTAAAAAAAAATGGAAATGATTAAATTAGCAAACTCAAATATATAAAATTAAACATTATTAATTGATTTTGAAATCTTAAAAGTCAGATAAAAGTTCATTTTAAAAATTAGGTTTAGTTGATTATTAAAAGCTTGTCAAATCTTGATGAAAGTTCTTAATTACTTTTAAATTTTACAGTTCATATCTTACAGTAGAAGACTCCCAGTTCCTGGTGCCAATTCCTGCGAAGTCTTTATTGGAAGACTGGTCTGTTGTTCTGGAGGTGGCCTTAGCTGGTTCAATCCTGGTACTATTTTATTGCAGAATCCATATGATTCGGGGTCTGCAATAGTACTGTTTATAATTCATCAGTCATTTCATTGGAAATAAGAGAGAGGGTGAAAAGTGCGTCTTATCACCCATCGCAAAAAAAATCAAGCTGAAACTGATTTAATTTGAATATTTTATCTTTTTATACCAATCGTCCGGATTCACTGAACATGGTTTCCTGTTCCAAATTTTCTTTAAGGTCCAAGAGTTGGCTGCTGCTTTTATTGGACATCTAATTTTTTTGTTCTCTTATCTATATCTTTCATCTGACTTTTTTATATAAGAGCCCCAAGGGCTAGTTTGCTTTTCGATAATTAATAACACAATCAATTCCATTTACCGAGATTTAATAGGAATCTTTTTCATTTATGTTACTTTTTACTAAAAATATTTCATATTTAGATCTTCACCTTTTTTTATAAAGAAGTACATTCAAATACTTTTTTTTTTATTTTAAAAAAAAATACTTTTAAGGTTTTGCATCTGTGCAAATGTATATACGTTTAACAACTCTTTAATTTTTTTAGCTTTTAGTTTTTATTTTAATTTTAAATTAATGTAACAGCATATGTATACCATTACAAATGCAAGATCAAAATGAAGTAGGTGAGAATTCTACTGAAATATGTAAATTTGACATAATAATTGGCAATGTTTGCTTCCATGTTCCATTGCCTATAACAAGAATGCCCATTTTTTTCAGTAAAGATGTCGTGTAATATATTATTTTTTAGCAAAATAGTTGTTTAAAAAAAATTAAAAATATAAATAAAAAAGTACAATTATAATATAGTCATAATAACAATCATTTTTTACTTATTAAAATCAATGATATTTGTTATTGTTTTGTTTTAGAAATGATTGAGATATTTCGTTTTACACTTGGAAGTACATAATTTTAAATAATCTTACAAATATTTATTTGTTATTATTGATCAATATTACAATTGTATATATTTCATTATGGAGTATATTTGCTCATATAAGTAAATACGCTATTAATTCTTTAGATCTGTGCACCGCTTGATGGCATTATTTATGTGTAAAATCACATAATAATGCCGTTTAAGCGGCTGCAGGGCATATGTTATATCTAATACACCCTATATGTTGTATTAGACATTGCACAAAAATATTTCACCCTGCTTTGTACTTCGCGAGTCACTTTGTGAATTCTCACACATAAACTTTTTCTCCCGTATTATGTGAAGGTGTGTAGATGTCAACTGTTTTAAAGTTTTTACTTTGAAATATTTGTGTTTTTTTTTTGTTAAATGGAAATCATGCAATTTGACTAAAATAAAATTGTCACAAAGTTCAATAGGTCCTGAAGAGAAATTTAAAGGTGACAAAAGTAGTCCGAATGTAGGAACGAACCAAATTCTGAGGTCATGCATCAAGTAACGTCTTCTTGAGACAAACAAAATGGCGCATTTCAGCAAACAAATCGCCTGCTTAAAAGATTTGCCATCAATAGAATTCAAAGCTGTTTCATTTCTGCAAGCAAAAAATGTTCTAATAAATGAGAAGACTTGCATTTGTGGATCATCGATGAGAATTTATAATACAAATAAAACAAGTCAGTTTAGATGTTTGTCATGTTCGTGCGATCGAAGGTGTTCTGTGAAAAATGGGAGTTGGTTTGACAGCTCGAGAATCTCCTTGTCTAAAGTGCTGTGTTATCTACTACTGGAGCCGTGAACAGTTGACAGTAGAAGGCATCCGCTCAAAACTCGATTTATCCAAGAATGCTGTCCTGTATTGGAACAACGGGCTGTGTGAATTGTGCCGTGAGAGCCTGGAAGCCAGACCTTGCCATCAAATAGGTGGGACAGGTTTGATTATCGAGGTCGACAAGATTATGTGGAGTCATTGTAAAAACCACCAAGGGTGGGCCCTTCTACAGCAGTGAATTTTCGAGGGTGTATTCATGATAGTGGGAAGATTTTCTAACAGCTACTCCTTCCCGATCGGCATCCACACTTACGCAGGCCCTGAAAGACTACGTGAAGCCTGAGTCAATTATCTACTCTGATTGTTGGTGGGGCTACAAGACTAGATCTGCAGGCCACAGGCTTTCAACATCTGACAGTTAACCACCGTTACAACTTTGTGGACCTGACCACAGGCATTTACATGCAAAACATAGAGCGCCTTTGGGACCTGTTGAAGTGGCAAACTGCAAACAATGCGGAACTGCCAGGAAATTGCTGGACAACTACCTGGCAGAATTTATTTGGCATCATCTGCATAAGGAGGAAGACATTTTCCTGGCCATCCTCTCAGAGATGTCTGTGAGACCCAATCCTCTACAGCAGCAGCTTCTTTAGAAACTTGTAAAAATTTTTTTTTTTTTTTGCTTTTTTCTGTTGTTGTTGTTCATATTTCACTTGAAATTCGTTTCGTATTTTGATGAATAAAAAAACAAACAAACCACTTTTCATTGCTGTTTTTGTGTTTAGATGTGTGTGTGTTTGTGTTATGAAAAGCATTATTTTTTCTTAACGACTAAAGGATTCATACCAAATAATGATTTAAAAAAATAAACTAACCTTAAGACACCTAAAAATTAGTTCGATTTTGTGTTTTGATTAATAAAAAAGCAAAACAATTTTCCAAAAAGCAAAACAGTTTTTATTGCTCTTTTTCTGTTTATATGGGTGTGCTTGTCTGGATTTTAAAAAAAAGGTTGACATATTTATAAAAAAAAAGTTGAACCAAAAATTAACTGTAACAACATCTAAAAAAAAAAATACCAAAAACAATTAAACTATCATATCAAATTAAAGCAAGCCCTACAATGTTTATAAAAAAAAAGTTGAACCAAAAATTAACTAACATCTAAAAAAAAAAAAAAAAAGACCAAAAACAATTAAACTACCATATCAAATTAAAGCAAGCCCTTATGTGTGTGTCTGTATTTAAAAAAAAGTAAAAAAAAAAAAAAAAGGTTGACAATGTTTATAAAAAAAAGTTGAACCAAAAATTAACCATAACAATATGCAAAAAAAAAAAAAAAGACCAAAAATAATTAAATTACCTAATCAAATTAAGGCTGGCCCTGTAAAGTTACAAGATGTGTCTGTATTATTAAAAAAAAAGGTAGACAATGTTTATTAAAAAAAAAAAAAGTTGAACCAAAAAATAATTGTAACAACATCACAAAAAAAAAGAAAAAGATAAAAAACAAACAAACAATTAAAATACATAGTAAAATTAAAATTGGGCCCGGTAATGTTACATTTTATGTGATGTACTGTGGCTTCTCCTTAAACGGAGTCAAGAATATCTCAGCAATTATGCCCAGATAAACCTGTTAGCCACTTTTTTTTCCATTCCTCACTCTACGTTTTCCCATATTCTGCTCCATCCCATTTCCACAACATAATCTTTGTGAAAAGATAAGGGGGATTTAGATATAAAGGCCATAGAGTTGACAAACACATTATAAAAACCAATAACTCACTTTCTGAATAATCACTTTGTTCATATTTATTCTCCCATAACTTCATTATTTGTACCCTTTCTGTTTTCAAGCATTTACATTCAATCAACAGATGCCTAATATTTTATATACCTTCCTTACACAATTTACACTCTTAATCACCCATAGTTTTCCATTTACATGTATATTCTCTTGTGCTAAAGATCCCATTCGAGCCTTAAACAATAAACTACTTTCCTTACTATTATCATAAATCAACTCGCACCCAAGGTTCCGTTTACTTCTATATATATTTAAACTCTTCTTACCCTCCATACTAGTTCTCCATCTCTCCAACTCCCTATTCTTTATTAATGCATCTATTCTTTTATCGCACTCCTTACCAGTATAACATCCAACAATCCTCCTAATATAATCATCCCACTTTTTATACAAGTATACTGATATAAATTCTTTATCCAAATCTTTTGCATACCACATTACCTTTCTCACCCATCTTGTTACCTGCCCTTTACTAATAACCCAATTAAACACTATTTTGGCTATTCTTTTACTATCCATAAACTGCAACCTACCAAACATTTTCATTTTACTTTTTGCATCTCTCATATAAAAACTTGACTATCTCATTTCTCCCTGAATTGCCTCCTTTGCTGTCCACAAAAAAACAAACAAAACAAAAAACAACGCCATCTAGTGGCATGCAGTCTAAAGGATTAATATCGTAAATACTATCAAAAATAGAGTTGGTTCTAATTGTAAATCTTTATTTACTTCCAAAACATTTACATCAAATGGATTATGAAATAATGAAAATAATTTTCCTTTATTTTCAAAATCAACAAGCCAATTATATAAGGTTTCCATCTCTATGACAATATTTTGAAAAAATTTAATAGTTGAAATCCAATGAATTTTTAAATAAAATTTAACAATAAACATCATTGCTATAACAATCTAGCCAAAAACAATATGGACAATTCTATATTTGATTGCAATATTTTGATAATGCAATTAAATAAATTTATATTAGTCATTACTTTATTACCTAGCATTTAACAAACACCAATTTTTTGGCTGGGATTGTCTGATTTTGTGATTAAAAATGAAATCATTAAAAGCAGAGTAGTATTTTTGTCATCAAATCCAAATGTAATTTTTTGTAATTGTTTATGATTTTCAAAAAAAAAAAAACTATTTTGCAGAATATTCCTTACAGTGTTTCATTTTTAATAATCTTCTGAACAGGTACACATACATCTAAATTTCAAATATTTATCAATATTATACTGTGCGGCATTTGAAAAAGCAATTTGTATCATCAAGAAAATGGTTGTTTAAGTAGGAACATTTTCTGCTCTTAATGAAAAAAAAACAAACAAAAAAAAAACATAAATATATCTACCAGTCTTATAAAAGAAACAAATTTAGGGTCTTTTTGTTATTTTGCCAGAAGTATTGCATCAAAACAATCATAGTTTTATACATCTATTTATTCTTTCATAATCAAGGAAATGTAAGTAAGTAATGAATTTAATTCATTAAATTATTTTTTTAAAAGCAATATTAACTATATTAATAAAATAAATAACATGTATATTATAAAAACATTTAAAAAAATATTATCACCAATCATTTTTATGAGGTGCCTTTTTTATAGTGAATTTTTTTCATTTAGAAATGTAAAATTTCTTCATAATCAAGCTAGGTTAATTGGTTTAATCCATCTTTGCTTAAATAAAATTACTTAAAAAATTGTTTTTTAAACATTTTTTATTATTCATATTAACCATCATTACTATTTCCAATTCTATTATCAGAATGATTGTTTATATATTATAACTTTAACAGTTTATTGACAGTTGTTCATTGTATACCAGTATATAATACCAGCTTTTTTAAAAAATTACTTTATTTTATATTTCAAGAAATCTTATTCAAAAACAAATCCTTCAATTAAGTTCAACCAAATCCATTTATTTTAAGCATGCTTTTTAAAAAAAGAATAATGATTATTTAAGTCAGTACCCATAACATGTGAATTGAATTCGGTTTGAAATTTAATTTTCAGATTTAGTACTATATTGTTTTAGTCCTATATCCCTATATGTAGGCTACTAATTTATCAATATAATTTCCAGTCAGCAATCAGAAAAGCCATTTATGTAAGTAATTTACACTGTGCTTGTTACAAGAGAATTTCCAAATCCTTGTGGGGTCTTCATTTAAAGGTACTGAATTAATGTAGTGAAATGAATAGAAGAAAGATAGTCTGGATTTCTTTTATTGAAATAAAAAATAAAAGCAGAAAAGAATGTAGAGTCTTATTTATGAAATATGTGGGTGAATTGGAAGATCAGGTACACAGAATGAAGAATCATTTAGAAAAACACAAAAAAACCAATAATGATAATGAAGATATATTAATTTTGCTATTATTATTGCATATAAACAACTCTCCCCCACCCCAACAAAAACCAGTTTCCAAGATAAATTTTACAGCTAATAAAATTCACTTTTTTATGATAAAAAAAATTCTAAATTCTCAATCATGTTAAAAAAAAAAAAAATTCTAAATAAATTTTACAAGATGGCAGCAGATATTTTTCCATCTCAGAGCACCATGTTAGATCATGCTTCTAATAGAATTTCTTCAATTTATGTTGAAAGCATATACATTCTTTAATATTCTTTCTGAATTTGATATGTAGTATTTCACATAATAAAATATTTTCTAAGTACAATCCTAAAAGTTTTACAAAATTTTAGAATATACTTCAAGTTGATACTGACTTAAAAACATCAAAACAATTAGAGGGATCATAATTTCTTAATAATAAGACTACTATTATGTTTCTATAAAAGAAAAAGTTATTGAAAAAAATATATATATTGCCAGAACATATTTAACTCTGATGAGTCAGACATTTTACTATTTACTTTATTTAAAAAAAAAAATAAAAACTCCTTTTTTTCTTTTTTGGTGATTAAATGAGTGAGTGAACACTCAGTAAAATATATGTATATGTATTCCTTCAATTTATTATTAATAGCTATATTATTATTATTTTTTTAATATTTTGTTTGCACTGTAATTGCGTACTTTTATATAAAAGGCATCTGCATTATATATATAGGTTGAAAAATAGTGTATATTTGCAGTTTAATAAATAATAAATATTCTATTCTAATCAAAGTTTATCAACAAAACACAAGCTATTATATGTGAACTATGATGTATGCAAGAAAAGATTGGAATAAAATATAGTGGATATTGCGATTTCATTGTATATTTTTTCCTTCACTAATCTTTTAAAAAATTAAAAAACAAAAAAGTTATAAACAGTTGTTTCTTAAACAAAGATCATAGTCATTAATGTTATTTATTAAAATATACAGATCAAGATACTAAATCAATCCCAAAAACTAGTCCAAGTTACTCACTTATCACAATGTTAAACAGATTTAAATTACACAAGTATCACTTTATCATAACATGTACATATAAATATTATTAGACCACCACTTCACATTAAGCACTTGTAATAATTTTTAAAACCTGAAATTATTATTTCCTAATCAAAATATACTTTAATTTTAAATTAAAGATTTAACACATCTGATATAAATCTATGCATTATTTCTTAAATTACATATCAACACATTCTTTACACATGTACAAAATATAATTTTTAAACAGGATGACAATTATTAAAGTTACTTACTTAAAAATATTAACTCAAGATACTTGAAAAATGTAAATAATTCTCATGATGCAATTTGACTGAACCAATATCATCAGGTGGCCCAAGTTAATGTCATTTATTATTATTCTTTATCACTATATTAATCAAGAGTAATCATTTTTAAGGTCTGAAATTATTAACATTTGTTTAATGCAGATAGATAATTCAATTTTACATTAAAAGTTAAATATATCTAATTAATATAAATCAATGAGTGATTTCTATCTCTAATAATGCACTATAATATATAATTCATAAACAAAAATGCAGGCATTAGTATTACTTCTTCAAATATACTGTTTAAGACCTTGTAAAAAATGTGCTAACACATAATTTAAAAAGTCATGTACTGACCTACATTAGTTAAATATATTTACTCTTGTATTTAAATTAAGAAAATAATATGAACTTTAAAAATAATAATTAGCAAATATTGTGATACAGTATAATGAACAAATTAGTTAAAATTTAAATCAATAAAACAATTGCTATTTTTCATTAATTAATTAAATTAACATATGGAAAAATAAAAGAATTCAAAACTTTTTTTCTGTTTACTCTTATTAATATTTTGAAATGCAACATAAATGATTTTCATGAAATTTTCATATTCAAAAATGATAATAGCAATTTTTATTCATTTAAAAATGATGCCTGATAATCTTATCATCTTTCAAGTAGCTACAAGTTTTGGTTTTAAAAAAAATATTTAAAATTTTCCCCAAAATAACTGCCAAAATTATATGACAGCAATACAACAGTTTATCAGTAAAAACAACCAAATACATATATAAATATAAAAATGACACTGTATAATCATATTTGCAAACAGTTTTCTCATTTTAATTCTTTTGTTCTATCATTTACTTATCGCATATGAAATTACATAATTAAATAAATATAGAAGAAAATAACTCAAACATACTAATTCAATGTTCTTGTATTTGATAAATGGATTAAGTCAGAATGATGAGCTCGAATCACTGCATGTGCAAACAAACTTTTGTATAACAGATGTCATATTTTTAACTGAACATGTAATGCAAAATTCAGTATTTTCTGAATCTAATTAATACCCTTAATATTAAAATAAATAAAAATTGTGATTTTTTTATTATTATGGTAATTAAAATTAAATATGTTAATTTTTAAAATCATTCATAAATTCCTTAAATTATTCTTACAAATGCTCATTATGAAATTCTGATTTTGACAAAAAATAATATTATTTTAATTTTATAAAAATTTATTCTCAAACAATTCACTGGTTGATTAAACTAAGTGTAACAAATATCTAAGTAATTATTATTTAACTCAAAACTATTTCTTTGAATGTACATATCAAACAGCTTTTAAAGCAGCAAAATAATAATAATAATTTGGGAAAAATTCAGATCTCAACATATAACTTTTAAACTTAACAATAATGTTCATACCTTTATTGACGATCTATCATTTTCATAATTCATAGAGACTGATATTAATAAAAGAAATAATCAAATAGTGTTTATAAGGTCATATGAAAGTCAAGTATCAAAGTGGCAAGTTCTTGAGATTGAATGTTATCACTGAGCTATAATGAACAGGGCACTGACATTAATATTTTTTATATAATATTCAATTTATAAAGCATTAATTATAGCTTTTAAACTTATCATAATCAATGAATCCTGAATACATTAAACTCATTAAGTTTCTAAATTATTTTATTTTCAATAAACTATATCTACCAATTTGCTGCTAAATAAAAATAGAAATTTAATTCTAAATTTTACTATAATCATATAAAAAATAATAATTACAGATGCTATTATATAGGTAATTCTTTTTTCACTGGGCACAATTCGTCTTTTTTTATCTAATCTTCATCTAAATTTTAGTGAAAGATTATGTCTAATAAGCATCTACTTTACTAAATTCAGATATTGCTGCAAAACATATATTATAACACCGAATAGAAATGTAAGTAAATAGTGTAATATATTCAAGCTCTCAATCCAAGATGATTAAGATTGACATGTAGGTACAAAAGATAAGCTGGCTATTTTTATCTTTTCACAAGTCTTTATATTGTAACTTGGTTTCAGAGTTTACTAGTATTTGATGACGACAATTGAATATTAAAGTATGATGATTATCTTCATATTAGAATTACAATTTGACACTGCACTAGTTAAAAAAATTTCTAAATTATTTACATTAAAGTATAATATCTAATATTAACATATACTAAATTTCAATATTTTGCAAGTATTAATATATAATAAAATAGAAATGTAAAGTGAATAGCTTAATATATTCAAGCTCTCAGTCCAAGATGCTTAAGATTGGCCTATATAATTGTATGTAGGTACAAAAAATAAGATGGTCATTCTTATCTTTTCAAAAGTCTTTATCTTGTGACTTGGATCAAGATGTTTACTAGTATTTAACATCCTTAATTGAATATTAAAGTATGGTATGTTTGTATTAGAATTACTCTATTTATAATTTATAGTAAATGATTACTTTTATTAAACAAACAAAACAAAATAATAAAATAAATAAACATATATCTAAGTTTTTTATTTGACAAATGGAAAACAAAATTCTGCATGGAAGCAATGACAAAAATGCTCATTACTTTTGTGCAAGTTAAGCTACAAAATAATTTGTTAATGTTCAGATTTCAAATATACTGCAATTTATGTTTTAGATAGCACAGACATATATTTTATTTAAAATCTAAAAAATATTCTGAAAAACAAGAATAATAAAAATGGACTAAAAATATGTGAATGCAATGCTGATAAAAACAATTTGCATCACACCTACATATCTCTAAAATAAACTTGATTCTGAGAAAATTTTTTTGTTGTAGATAAAATATGCTAGTGAAATAATTTATTAAAAAATAAAACACAACAAATAAACAAATACAAAAAATTACTTATTTTAACATGCACATTATTATTAAAAGATGAATTGAACACTAAATTTTAGTACTAGAACGGCATTCTAAAGATGAAAATCTTCAAGTCAAGATAATACAAATGAAAAAAATATAAAAACAGATAAATCAATTTTATATATAAAAAAATTAACAAGCATGTTTTAATTATTCTAATATAACCAACTTTGAATTTATCAAGGTCTGCAATAGTTACAATATAACCAAATGCAATAAAAAAAAATTATTTTTTTGAAAATTTGGATATAATATATCCAATCAGATGCTTTCTAACAAGTAGTCTCAAAAAATTGAGTTGCGTTATTATAAAAATATATCTATTATTCATTTATTTAGAAAATAGACTTTTTTTTAAGGAAGTTTAACTGTTAATTAAATATCATAAAGAAATTTATAAAAATTCCAAATAGGAGATAGATTCATTAATGGCCTTATTAAGTCTTTCAAATTTGCCACTATACCCATAGATTCAACAGTTATTAATTATTTGAATCCTGGATTGTGTTTATCTATGTCTACATAAATCAGTGGCTGCTAAATTCCATTTATGAAGCAAATGCAACAACTATGAGTTATCCTGAATCTGTTGATGAGATTCCAGTACCATTTAGGAAGATCAAAACTAATTGGCTTTACTGTTGAATCAGAAAAAATAAATTTGTTTGGAACCTCAAAAAAAATCCACTTTTTTATTTTATAATTCTTTGTTTGTAGATTCTTGGCTGAATATATTGAAAGGGCAGCCTGATTTAAGAAAAATTTTAGATAGCTAAATTATACCTTGAATTACTGGTAAATCCAATCTACTTAACAATTTTTTTATAAATTTTCTTCTTTTCTGATGTCTGGTAGAAAAATACATGAAAGAACAGGAAGTTACTGCAAAGTAGACTTGAGTATGCCAATATTTCTTATGATAATTGTAACTGAGTATAGTGTGGGGCACTTTTTCTCTAATCAAGGCATAAAATTCACCAGTAGAATATGCTAGTGCTAAGGAAGCTGTCCCACTTTCATCATAACACCAACTAGTTTCAATTATCTTTCCAATGAGATTATTTCTAAAAATTAATTTAATCTTAGATAAATAAAGAAAATAAGTTAACTATAATCTATGATTATTTTTAAATAGCACGAGATAGGATTGTATTTCATTCTATTGCTGCAAAAATTTACATTCATCTTGTAATTTCTCTAATTATATAACTTAAATGAAAAGTTGAACAAATTGACTATTGAATTGTGAATTAAGACCCCTGTTTTTGAAAAATATTTCCAAACTTTACATATCATTATTAACATCTTTTTTTCTGAGTAAAATAACAGCACAATTACCTTTACTTTTTTGAAAGTTAAAAAAAACTTTGATCTGTAATAAAATATTATCAGCAATCAAAAAAATATAAAATGGAAAATAAATATAATATCAAAGAACTATACACTACTTAATAGCAGTTTACTCAACAAAAAAGGGTAAGGATAATAAAAAAGTCATAGAAAATATACAAAACAAACTTATACAGAATCCAGGACTAATAATACTAGGAGAAGATCTAAACTACACATACAATAACCTACTAAACCAATTGAAAAATAAAATGCAAGAAATATCATTATACTCCCTGAAATATGAAAATGGTGCATATACATTTTTCAATAGCAGATATACATTAATTGATCTATTTTTTGTCCCAGGACACAAAGTAAATGAATCAGTAATTACAACATCCATGGTTGGTTTCTCCGATCACCTGAAAGTACAGCTGAAAATCAATAACTACAAAATAAATAGAAAACGATATATATATTTTCGATACACAAAATAATAAGAAATAATATAAAATTAGAAACTAATCAAATATTCTGGTGACCATACACTACTATATATATGAGACCAAGTTACTACCATGTATTGCCTGGTATAAAATTAAAAAAATATCCGAAGAATGCAAAAAAGCATCATAAAGAAATTTAAATAGTAACCAATTGAAAAATCGAGTAATAGAAATTCAAAAAAACTAAAAATCAAACCACCATTTAATTTCGGACTTACAAGAAGAGCATGATAAAATATATCAATTACTAAAACAAGAAACCCAAACAATAAGGCTCAGGAAATTAATCCCAAATCTCGGTAAAATCTCCAAGCCAATGACAATTTATGTCAGAATATATATACCACACCCAAAAGGAATTAATACAATGAAAACCGAAGAAGATAATTCAGTATCGGGTATAATGGTAGATGAGAAAATGCTAGAAATGATAAAACTAAAATTTGGTGAAAGAATATCCAGTATAAAAGAATATAAAAGCATAGCTTTAGAAGAACCCAAACAATATATAACAAAGCAAAAAATCCAGACAGATAAACTAAAAATGTACATAACAATGGCAAATGGCAAAATACCAGCTACAATTTACAAAATGTTAGGCTACACATTAATACATGCAACGTGGAAATATTTCAACCAAATATGTAGCGAGAGAATAAACTGGCCATACATGAATAATAGAGTGGTGTTTAGCCTAAAAAAAGACAAATTGATCTAGATACCTAAAATAGAAGAAATGAGGCATCTATCAATAGAGGATATAGACTCTAAAATTCTGGCAAGAATACTACTAAAGAGATTGCACAAATTGGTGAGCTCCAGGATCTCAACAGCCCACCAAGCAATAAAAGAAAAAAGAGCAGTTAATGAAGTTATCAGGATCCAAGAAGCAATAAAATATGTGAAAGAACAAAGCCTAACTCAATATTATGCCATCAAAGTTGATTTTAAGTCAGCCTTTGATTTAGTTAATTGGTCATATTTAATAAATGCAATAAATGAATTAGTACCTGAACACAGATACATGGTAAATGCAATAAAAAGTCACTTAAGTAATTGCAGTATATCTTTAAAAAATTATATAAGAAAATCTAACTCCTTTATTCCCAAAAAAGGAATCCCACAATGATCACCACTAGCAGCTCTCTTGTTTGCAATCTATTTGGACCCATGATTAAAGGAATACAAAACAAAGTTCCAAGCATATATTTACCACACTTGAGAGCAAAAATTCAAACAATTGCATTCACTGATGACATGATAATTATATTCCAAAACATCTATAACATGCAAATAAATATAGACATACTCGAAAAGTTTCAAAAACAAACAGGATCAATAATACAAACTGTGAAAAAAATTGCCAGTGATTTCCAGGCAAATCCATCAATGTTCCTAGGAATCCCTTTATACCAATCTAAAACAAAGATGAACAGATATCTAAACAAGCTAATCTTTCACAAAATAGCTGAAAAAATAAATAACCTTTCACCCATAAAATTATATGAAGTGACTAGAGCCAAAATATTTAATAGAATAGCCACAAGAATATTAAGTTACTATGGTCCTTGGGTAAATCTATACAACAATACAGTAAATGAAATAAACAGAAATAGCAAAAAATTTCATTTGGGGAAGGTGGCAACGTTACAATTATCAATTAATAAAGGAGGACTCAATGTAATAGATCTAAAAAAATATGTGTCATTTATTAAAGCAAAGACTCTAATAAATGTAATAAAGAGTAAGATTTTCAACTCACCAGAATGCGACATAAAATTGTATAAAATGATGGGAAAAAAAACAAGATCCTTTGTGGTCGATTTACTTATAGCATATAAAGACTTACAAGATGAACTAAATATGTTTAATTTAAAAAGGCTAAAATATAGTGTCCTTAAAAAAAGTAACAATTATCAGGAAGAATCATGGTTAAACATATCCGTAAGTAAAGTTCTAAAAAACTTTCAGTCAATCTATGCACCCCAAAAATACATGAAAACCATCTCAAAATTGATGAATGGGATACACCCCATGACAATGTTTTTAATTAAAAAATTATGTATGAATCTAGAGCCAGGGTGTTCAACCTGCAAGGACAGTGAAGAGATAATCGTACACCTGATTGAAGAGTGTAGAGCATTTAAACAAATAAGGATAAAAGTATTCAAAACTCCAATCATTAATCTAAAAGATATGATTAACAAACACATCAAGAGATTTGATCCACACAATGCTATGGTACTTATCCACACAATTAGAACAACGTGGGAAATAAGATGTTTACTAATATTTAATAATAAAAAATATAATTGGATAAAAAAACTTGATAAAGGATAAGATAAATACTTTGAACCATACTTAAAATACTTATCAAGAAAACAAATTATCAAAATCTGCAGAGGAGTAGTACCTACAGCATGTGAAATATGGAAATAGATAATTTTATGAAAAGAAGATAAGCATTAAACAAAGGCATAATAGCAACGAACCAAAGATAAAATTAAAAATGGACCAATACACTTACTTACTAACATCCACTTATTAAGATAAATATAAGGACATATATTTTATTAATGTAACGTATAAATTGTAAGTAATCGTATAAATTGTAAGTAATCAAAAACGTATAAATTGTCAGTAATCAAAAACAAAAAGAGATTAAAAAAAACATAACTAAAACCTTGTAAATATGTATATGTGTATATTGTTTAATAAAGATAAATACTTAAAATAAAAAAAATTAAAACGAATGCCAAACTATACTATTAGTATGCAATGTACAAAAAGAAATTAACTTGCAATTTGTATAACATTTTGTGTATAACTTGATTTATAATTTTTTCCTTATGTATTGTATTTGAAATAAATATTCTGTTCTCTCTTATGATTAAATTTTGTCACTTTTATAATAATGAGAAAACTTATAGCTAGCATGCTGAAAGAGACAATATCAAACAAGTATATCAATCATAAATATTCCTAATGCATGAATCTTTTTAATTTCATTGAATTCACATTAAATTTTTTGATAAAGGGTCAATACTTTTTATTAGTATGCTCGGGATCTATTATTTATTATGTCTAATTACAACAAAAAAAAAGGGGGGGGGGTATAAGTTAGTTATATTAATTCATTATTGGTAGTTAGCTATATTTTACAAAAGAATTGTTATTAATGTTTTCATTGATTAGAAATATATTTAAATAATACTGTGGCAACTTTGCTAAAAATTTTGCATGAAAATAAAAATGTTACATTTTGAAATTAATAGAAGATATCATTTGAACTTTTTAATTAATTCATAATTACAAATATTGCTTACTAAACTTTATTTAACCTGTTATAATACTGTCTCAAAATTCCCATACTTTTAAACAAAACAAGAGGGATGTCTTAAAATTTCTGTCTTTATTCTTAAAAAATAATAGACAAACAGATAGTAGCAAAGCATACAATAAAAAATAGAAATATAAAAAATAAAATTATCAAATAGTTTTATTACTAGGAGTTCATAAGTTTGGGCAATGCAAGTGGCAAATCTAGGCACAATCCACAAACTTTTACTTAAGAGTTTACTACTCTACCACTACACTAAACAATGGCAAACATTAAAAACATACGTTTAACATAAAATTATAAAAAGTTGTTATAGACTAGATTATGGAAAAATTCTTTATTACTATTTCCATATATAAAATTTACAGTACATGTTTTAGTTTTAAACAAATAAAGATTTAAAAAAAATTTTTTTTCTTAACTATCTCTTGATTTCTTCTAATTTCCTTATGTGATTTTTTTTTGCTCCTTTAATAGTTTATATTAGATTGCAATTTAAAAATGAAAACAGGTTCTCATCATTGAATATCATTTCTGAATAGTCTAGTTGTCCATTTAATTTTTTAATCCTTTTAAACAAAGCTTAGTATTTTCCAAATTAAAATTTTTTTTTAGTAGAAATTCAGTCATAGCTTCTACAATATTATTGCTCATCTTATACTCTCATGACTTTTCCACAATTAATCTTTATTTGTTACTGGTATATAATGAGATTAATGCATTCATTTATGATGCCCATGACTTGTGTTAAAATCTAATTAAAAGTTATTTTTTTAGATGGCTATGGATTTCTTAAACCAGTTGTGCATTAGATATTGGTTAGTAAACTAAATCCTTGCTATTTGGTTGTGTGATCTCAAGATAAGATGGGTTGGTTAGATGAGTGACAATGTACTTACTAATCAATAAACAAAAACAAATGCAATATGATAGTCAAACATCAATAGGCTGAGTTTATGATTGACCATTAAGTAATTTTGTGTGTAAAATATTATTCATTAGATAATCTTTTCAATTATTTATTAAAATGCATCCAACAACTTATTATCATTATAGAGTACAAAAATTTCTGAGCAACATACTTATTAATTGACAAAACTAAATTAGTCCTATAAAATGATTTTAACTATATACGAAAGAAACACTTTTGATTGTTATGGTATATGATCAAATATATTTCATGAGTTTTATAGTAGTATAATTTTGGTTAATACTAGTTGTATTAATATTTGGTGCATTGTATTTTCTGAAAGTGATCATATTCTACATATTTTTACTAGAAATATATTAACATTCTCTTGATTCATAAAATTATTGCTCCTAAACTACCCTCTTTTAGTTTTTATCATTTTATTAATTGTTGAAATTAAACTTCTTAATGCAATTCATAACTTATCATAAACTTTATCATACAAAAATCAGCATCAATTATTTATTAGTGAGATTTTTGCTGTTGTATACTGGATGCCAAATACTTTATACCAGGTTATTTTATCACTTTTAGTAATTAGAACTAGATTCATCAGTTATTCTATTTTTTAAATTGTCTTTTATAAAATTCATTTCAAAAAGTAATGACTTAAAGCATACGTAGAAGAGAAAATTAATAATATAGTCATTACTGTTTTTTTTTTTTAAAAAAATTTACTAAAGATTTCTAGAATAGCATTTCAAGTTTTCATTATTTCCTCTTCTGAATTTTTTTTAAGTATGCCCAAAAATCTATCATTTTCAATTATTTCCAAATTTATCAAGTTGACAAACGCACTGGATTGAAAACCAATTAATTGCATTTCTATATTTTCTAAATTTAGCTATTTGAAAATCTTCAAACTGAGATTATCTGCTAATGCTGTGACTTGATGTAAAATAAATTTTAATGTTTCTGCAAATTTCCTGAATTGCATAAATTTTGAAGGAAATTCATTGATTAACAACTGAGTATGCAGAAAACTTTTGTATTAATCTAACTTGAGGTTTTTTTTTTAATGAGATTCTAGATCTGCAAAGAAATTTTTCGTACTGGAAAAATATTTGAAGATGTTGAAAATATCAAATTTGAAAATTTGTAATTTGATTTCAAATGTTTTGATTAAATTAAACATAACACAATAATAGTTTTAAAATTATTCAAATGGAAGTCAATCTCCGATAATGCGCTATTTCTTAAATATTATAAATCTATATGCACTCTCCTGCTGGTAAGAGTTTAAAAAATAAGTGAATCACTTAAATTTAGAGCATACATTTTATATACACCAAAATAGCGTATTATTGGAGATTTACTTCTGTTTGAATAATTTTCAAAGTTTTCAGTGCTTTATAATAATAGTTTTGTTAATATCTTGCAGTCTAACATTTAATTCATTTAAATCTAAGCAGAAATCAATAAAAAACATGAATTTGGAAAACCATCCGATATTCAGTAAATGATTATATTTTAAATGATTTTAACTATAATATAAAAAAAGTTTCTAATTTCATTTAAACATTCAATTAATCTTTTAATTTTTCCATGACCTACTCATTGAGTATTATTGTACATAAGTAATTTTTAATCTAATTTAATAATACTAAATTTTTTTTATATAAATTGTATACAAATATAAAATGACAAGGTTAATTTCTATTTTGATTATAACATGAAATGATCTAAGTAATTAGAACTGTATATAATTTTTCAGAATCAATGATGAAAAAAAAAGAAATAACAATGAATATGCATGCCTTTAAGCAATCTAAAAAAACACACAAAATAAAAAGGTTATTCTGAAAAATTATTTTTATATGATTGGCAGGAGTCAAATTGTTAGCACTTAATTAAGTCTTGTGATCCAGCCATTTGCAATCAAACCATTTTATTCTTTCAATACTATATTTCAAACTTAACACTTCTTTGTAATGCTTTATGGCTCATATTTCTGTTCTACCCGTTCATTTCTAGCTTTATCTACTTCATATTTTCTATTTTATGCAGATTTCATATTTGACTATCTTCTATTATTAAGCTAAAGATTTTTTTATACCATATTATTTTTAACTTAACACAATGTGCAATCTTTATTGCAGCAACATCTTCAAAATTTTCCTTAAATATTTTTTACTTTTTATTTAAATTTATTTTTTCATCCTATAAATATAAAAATCTTTTTTCTAATAAATTATTTCAATTTACAAATGGCATATTTCTTACTTATCTGTTTTTATTTTAACCTTATCATTATTAAATTATGATTTGTATTATGAATTAACACATAATCTATATAAAATTTATTCATATATACTTGGGAGTATTTCCTCATTTTCTTTTAAATTTTTAACATATTATTCATATTATTCCAACATGATATTAAATTTATAAAAAGTAAGTCTTTCACTTCTATCACTTTTCATACCCAACCCATAATTTCCTCTCAATTGATCCCTCACTTTATATCATCACAACAGTCCAATTTGCCATTTCACTATACAGTAATTTTACTTGTCTATTTAAATTACTACTTCAATTTTTTTGTACAACATTATTATAATTATTATTTGATATGTAAACATGAATAACTACTGAATCTTTTGAAACTGCTTTCAATCTAACCATTAACAACATATAATTCTTAGGAATATCAATTTTCATTCTTGATAATGGTGATCCACACAACTATTCTTATGAATATTATTTAAAATCAATAACTTTTAACAAGTTGATATACCTAAATTGATGTGTTTAATTTTGGGACTTCATATCCTCAGCTGTTATCAGTTTTTTATTAGCTTTTCCTAACAACTACCTATACTATTACCTATATTTTACAATGTGCTGTTAAACCTCTGCTTCAGATGTATAGCAATATGTCAGATGATTTATCATAATTGAATGATTTTTGAAACAAATGTCAAATAATTATTTCTACATATATATATATTATAAAATATAAACTCATCCAGTGGACACATTTAATTGAAGTTTATAGAGTTAATTTAAAAAACTATATAATATCTGGTAATTAATGAATATACCCACAAAAAAGGAAGTTGTTGTTTTTTAATTTTTTAATATTTAGTTTTATTACTGCTTAACATGTTCATGGCATATAGTGGTGTGATTAATCACTATTGCATTGGCTCAGAAAAGAAGAAAAATAGTAACAATTGAATAAAAAAAACTATATTAAATATTAAAAAAGTAAATATATGATATAATTGAGAACTTAAAATAAAACCAAACTTATTGATGATGATTATACATGGTTTTACAAGTGATAAAAATTAATTCAAATATATTGATTTTAAAATGAACAAAATGTTTGTAGAGGGAAAACATTTGTAAATAATACATTTATTGTTATTTGTAAAACATACAGTATTTAATATGTAATTATTATATTTCAAATTCTAGGAGATAACATAGATATGTTATATTTAAAAAAATATATATATCTTTGATAGAACAGAAAAAGGTAAATCTGTATTTTAAAAAATTAAATGTAGAAGTATGAAATTAAAAAATTTATAAGTAAATAAAAAAATATCAGAATGTATTTTTTTTAAGATTCAGAAGAGTTACTACAAAAAGTTGATATTATGTATAGTTAAATAAAAAAGAAAAATACATAGCAGTTTAAAAAAAACTACAGTTAATTATAGATTTTGTAAATTAGAAATTATTGACAAACTGTTCCTAAGAAAAAAAAAAGCAAACAGCAATTATCATTAAAAAAACAACTTTTTATAATCAAACATATGGGATTGTGGTTCAAATAAACAGATTTTTGTCAGACTTCTATAAAACTACATGTAAGAAGACTAATATAATTCATTCATATATTCTTTCACATATTCATTCTTTCAAACTATTAGAGAAACTATCATCAGCAAAGCAAAACCAGAATTAGAGAATAAGTAAGACAAATCACTTTAGCTCAGTAAAAATTTTCTATATAAAGAAGTTATATAAGAAAATAATACTTTTTAATGCTGATTTCATTCTAACCATAATGGAAAACTTTATGAAAATGGCTTTCAACAATATATGGTAAGTGCTTCAGTTGTGTACCATTCATGCTTTCAAAATATAATCCCTCAAAAATGAAATATTGCCAGGCCATGTTTTATAGTTGATAGTCTGAAGATGGTGATGATGTGAAATCTAGCCTGTGTGCCTGTTATGGGAGAAATTTATTTCTGTTCCTCTAAAAATTTTCTCTAATTTGTTGAAGTAAAGCAGTATACTGCACACAGAATTCAAAGCCCTGAAGTTGGAGATTAATTTCAAGTATGACTGAAAAAAAATCCAGAGGAGCATAAAATTTTTTTAAAAAACAATTACTCAACAGACATATCTATAGTTCCAGTATCTGGACCATTAAGCTCACTAATTATTAAATCTCTGATATAAGATTTTTTTTTTTTCACGGATTATAAGTATAAATGTAAATGGGCTGAAACTTAATTTTTATTATTAGTATTATCTTGGTACTTTTTTAAAAATTCATTTTATTCTTAATACCTAGTAGACTATTATATATTAATGATTTACTGGAACTTTCATTGTAATTCAAAGGCCGTGATTACATTCATTTAGATCTTATGGATAAAAGCTATGCTCTTTGAATTATAGTAATATTAAAGTATAAAGAACTAAGTATGTCAATAAGATATGGCAGACTAAATTGATTACTGAAGGCCAGATACTGTGGCCCCTTATAAATTAGGGTTTTTTTTCTTTATCTTCAGTTGATAAAATTGGGCCAACATTTTGAAATATCAGTTTAGGGTTATATTCTATCTGTTAATACACACTTTTGAAATATAAGTTCAGGGTTATATTCTATCTGTTAATTCACATAATCATGGGTAATTTTTTTAATTAATCAACCCATTTGAATAAATTGTTTTTGTTACTTAAAAAGTACATTTCATTTCCATTATATAATTAGGTTTTTTTTTTTTTATGATCCTGCTTGCTTATGCTCTAGGATGAGAATGTTTAATGGGAGATAATTGAAATGGCAGGTATAATTTCATCATAAGTGATCTTTCACAATAGGAATCGTATTTAAAGAACTTACTTGATATATACTAATTTGTAAACTGAAAATGATTAGGAAGTATAATTCGTTCTTTTTCTTCCAAGTGATATTTACAAAATAGGAATACGTAATTTGATTATCACCATTATCATTCTAATCACTGAGAAAAGTTAATATATATTTATGGAGGAACCAACATTTAAATTATTTTTAAAGGAAGAGTTATTTATAACCGATTTCAATACATAAATATAGCTAGAACTATGTTCGGGAATCTGGTATATATAGATAGGTAGATATTTTCAGAACTCCGACTCTTCCATTACCTTCTAATTTTTTTTCTCAGCTACGTTAATGTTTATATTTATTAAAGTAATATAAATGTAGTACCAACGTTTATGCAGTCTCTCCATGTTTCCTTCCATTAGATAAAAAATTCCCTCTATATGAGATAAATTGAATTAATTATTTTTTATTATTCCTCCTCGCTTCTCTATTAGTATTAACAATAACGGAACTATAAAACTTATCTTAAATTATGACCACTGAAACAAGATGTTATAACTAAGATTGTAATATGTATTACATTTTCATTTGCAATTATTCTCATTAAATAAACAATAAGGTGAGACTATCAAATGAGGGTTAATAAAATATTATATTCTTCTATAGCAATACAATGATAACAAATTTGAAATTTAAACTTAGGTCAAGCAGCCACAAATTACTTTTCGGAAGACGTTAGGTTTATACTCCTAATTTTTGAAAAAAAAACATCCACGTATGGTATATACAAAAATCAAACAATATTTAAAAGCGTTTCCTAAGTCTTTAAGTTATAATAAATTTTCCTTGTTTGTATATACTTAGAAAAAAAATGTATTTATTTTTTGCTTACCTTCCTAGTACCTTTTAAACTTACGTACAACTATATGTAGACTTAGCACAGCAAAAGCATAAAAAATATATATATTTTAAGATTCCTCCGCAAAGCTTTAATTTTTTTCAAGATATATATTATAATAATTAAAAAATAGATTTATTTTTTTTATTTTTGTATTGAATTCAAAAAAATCAAAATACAATAATATTATTAAAAAATATTATTCTTAATCTTTTTTAGTCTTCTACTTCAAAATTTTTGCCAAGTACTAATTCTTAAGTCTGTAATAATTCAAGAATATAATGCCATTTTACTCTCATACTGTTACTCCACGCTTATGGCCAATATGCACGTAGTCGACTCTGAAACATTTATTCAAAAATATTGTTGGAAGAATCGGATTTTTTTTAAGTGATTAATAAAACGGTACGTACACAAGAGATTTCTAATTTTAATTTTTGTTTTCTATAAATATTACAAAATTTTATAAGGTGTTGCTATTGATTTGTGTAAAAGCATGTGCATAAAATTTTTTAGTATAAACGATGCCTTTGATAACGTTGCTTTGTAATATATATTTTTAATACATTTATTTTAGTAGATAATAGGATTGATTTTCTTTAATTTTTTATGTCATTTTTTAGAATATTATAATGATGACTAGAATTGATTATTTTATACATTTAGGACAAATATTTTTTTTATTTCTGATAATCTATGCATAGTTCACTTTGTTGTTTTTGTCGTTCCTCCGCCATATTGCTTTTGATTTCCAGTTAATGAGTTAAAGAAGTTAAAGCTATAGTTTCATATAATAAGGACAAATTATGCGGAGATAGCTATTATGAAAAGCCATTTATCTATATATGTCTCAGTAATTTAATGTACTACATATTTTATCTGCTACATCTTACGGAAGTGTAAGTAGTTTAGGCTTAACTGTAATGTTTATCGTATACAGTATTGTACAATAACGTTGTTTATCATAAGAGGTTAATGATAATGTCGCTTAGTCTCAGGTTGCTGTAGCATTGTTAGGACTAAATTCTTTCTTCAAACAGTTATGACGAAGATATATTTTATTGTATATATGTATTATTGTAAAAAAAAATTGCCATTTGCTTTTATGAAATATTTTCTATTGTTATAGATATTGAATTATAGCTTTATGGGATTAATATCATCGTTCATAAATTATATATCTACAATTGTGAATATTTTTCTATTCAATATTCACTTTTCATTTAAATGATGTCTTGATTTAAATGAGAAAAACAAACTCTACGTATTTTTTTACTTCGAACAAACTTCTTAATATATTGATCAGAATTGAATACCGAACTTAAGTTACCGATGGGGTCAACAGGTTGCTTTTAAGGGAATGAACTTCAGATAGAGTTTAGCTACAAACAATCAATGTGCAGTACCCGATCAAGAAACTCCTGTTGCCTTGGATAAGATGTTATACTGTTTCTAACAATTTTTCAAATCTCTGTGTTGTTTGCCTTATTCTCTATTCATTTTCCTTATTGTTTTCAATCACCTTGGTAGTAAAGAGTCCATTATCATAATTCTATCTCGTTATTTGTAACTGTTCTTTGTCAATTGGATTGTGTGTTTTTGCAACCAAATTTCTGACCTTTTAATTTATCCTCAACATTTCTGACTCCAATATATTGGTTTGATTAGGCGGCTGTATTTAGGGATTTCTAGTTCTCCACAAATGGAAAATAAATAAAAAATTCCAAAAAATAATATTGACTCATAATTTTATCTGGCTTGATTGCCATGACTGACAGATTGCTCATTTAAATAGTAGGAATATTTATATTATTGGTGATGGTAATAGTATCAAAGCTGAAGATAATAGTAATGATATTTGTATTTTTTTATTCTAAATATAATTATATAGAATGTTTTATAGATACTTCAAGTCCTAAATATGACAGAGCTTGTTTCTAAGGAGTTGTTAATGTTTAATTATATAGATGCACTCTACTTTAACTTATCTTCCAAAAAAAAGAAACTTAATTGAACAGAAAGATGGCAATATTTTTTTTTTTTTTAGAAGAGCAGATCATCGAATGAAAGAGGAATATTTGATGTGGTGTCTGACATGATATTTTCTTTTTGAAATTTCCAAATATTTCAGTGAATCCTATTAAAACATTTTGTACAATGAAATTTATTTTATTATCAGAGCTTATGTTCTGTTATTGAAAAAGTTTGATAAGGTTTTTATTACTTGTTGGATGGTCTTATTGCATCTAAAAGATTGAAATTTTTTTTTGGGGGGTGGTAAGGAAGAAACTATTGCAAATATTGATAAGAACAGTAAACTATAGCTAACAAGTTGTTGGCAATAATGATATTGACTGAATTAGAAGGGTCTGTTCTTAATTGAATTTTTAGAATGATATATGCATTTTATTATCAGTGCTTATTCTCTATCATTAAATTCAAAAAATTAGAGTAACTTTTTATTACTTGTTGGATGATATTACCACATCAATATCATTAAAAGGTTGAAGTTTTCCTTTTGGAGACTATTGCAAATGTTGGTAGGATCATTAAACTATGATCCAAATATAATTAGCAATAACAATATTTATTCAGCATTAGAAGGGTCTGTTCTTATTGAATTTTTTCACAGATGTAATCATCAGAAACACCTTATTTAAGCAAATATATCATTGTAAATCAGCTTAGATGTATCGATGCTCAATATATTTGCAGTTTGACTTATGTTAGAGTTGCAGGTATGAATTTAAAAGATTAATATCTTACAATGAATATTCAGGGCTGGGTTTTTTTTTTATGCATCTAGACAAGCTAAGCATTTAGTAGCTTTCTCTAACTCAATTGCTAAACAAATGTTGAAACTGAACGATTTGCAAGCAGGATTTCACAGTACCCTGGTATACTACAAACACTTTCTAGGGGTACTGCGAGATGTAGAAATAAAAGATAAAATCAGATATTGAAATGAATGCAAGTGTTTCTAAATATGCAACAAAAATTTTTCTCTTTATTTTTGTGCAATGATGTAGTGCGGAAAAGATAACATTGTAGTTATGATTGAGACATGTTTGGTAAGATTTCAAGTTGCTAGAATGAATTGTTACTGAAATAAAAGTGTCTCTCCACATTGTTGTGACATTCGAGAGCATTTCTTCACTAGGCTGTGATAACTCTGAATTGTCTATTGCTGTTCGATCTTTTTAGGAAACTACGTTGTGTGTAGGCTGTGGCTGGATTGTTGTGTGAGATTTTTGTATTGCAGTTTGGCAGACATTTATAAATCACATTCAGAAGAATTTTTTAATATGGTATTATTATTGGGACTTGCATCTGTTGTATGTTTGGAAGAATTTTAAAGTATGGAAGTTCATAAAAAGAAGTCATGTCAGTAATGGCAAAGAAGATGAATCTGCAGACATAAAATAAGGTCCATGTGTATCAAGTAGTTCTAAGCCAGAGTCTCTGATGTAAAAAATTTAAGTTTATAGTTACAAGTATATGTCATTTAGTTTCATATGTTGTGGTAATCCTGATTCTCCTTTGCTATTGTATCTTGTCTATGATTAATTAAAAAACAAACACACCAATAGTCCTTTCAAAATTAAAATGGGACTTTACAAATAATCATAGTCATTTAATGCTCAATTCTACTGATTACTTTAAACATCTTCTCGAGTCTTATGTATAACAAAGCAAAGTTTTTGAAAAGAAGATATTTGTCAGATGAGAAGGCACAAGAGAAAAGCTATTTAGTAGCAGAGCTAGTTATCCAAAAAAAAAAAGAAAAGCCATATTATTGCTGAAAGCATTATAATGCCTGTATGTAAAATAATTGTAAATACTATATTAGGCAAAGAAATGTTATGTGAAGTAAAAGGTATTCCTATCTGACTACACCATTAGTAGTTGTATACATGATATGAGGTTATGGAAAATAGTGTATTTGACTTAACAAATAAATGTTATGTTATCGCTTTTGTTAGATTTGTAAATGAAAGAGAACTGATACTTTTTTATGCTGCAAGGTGCCAGATAAAAAGGTCGAGACATTTTCAACACCTGTTTATCTTGAAGGGAGAGAATTGTCATGGAACTATTGCGTTGGAATCTGCACTTGACTCTCCTTCTGTTATTGGTGAAGTAAAAGGTATTGTTTGTTTGAATCCGCACTGTTATTGGTGAAATAAAGGGTTTTATTTGTTGGTAAAAGAAAGAAATGTAAATGTGACTACTATTCACTGCTTCCTTCATTGCAAAATCTTCATTTTGATGACTATTGGAGAACATTTAAATAGGATTTTTTAGTAATGCTTTGGCTATGATAAATTGCATTAAACAATGTCTACTGTCACTTTTATTTATCTAATTATGTGAAGGCATGGTGAATTTTTTTCATTAAGGATGGCACATTTTTTGTATCACATTGATTTTTTTTTTTTTTTTGCACAAGCAAATAAATCATTAACAATTTCTTTTTTCATTTAGCATACAATCTGAAAGAGCAAGTTTTTTTGATTCATTTTTAGACTGCATAGCAAACCACTTCTTATGCGAGCCAAGCTTTAGTATTGAAGTTCATCACTCTATCCTTGAGCAATAGGCGAAAAACATCTTTCACATTAAATTTTTAATGTTAGTTTTAAAAGGCCAGAATTTACTGCCTCTATCGGTTTCATAATCTAGGAGTTGGATAGTAAATGCACTAAAATCTTATTAAATTTAGCTGTGGCTGACTGAATTTTGCAATCTTTTGCCGATTCTCTAGATGTTGTATTATATTTGATTAGTGACATTTTCAATCAATGTAACATTATCTTAGTAATAATTCAGCCATTTTTATTTGTACAATAAATTTAAGATAAATTACAACCTCTTAGGCTATTTGCATTGATGATAATTTGAATAGAACTGTAAAAGTTTCCCTATTTATATTATACATGATCATTGAATGAAACTTCATCCAGTTTATTTAAAAGTTCAAATTTTTTTATTAAAGTTTTCATCAATATGATAATAGCATTTGTATTTTAGCTGATTCATTTTATATGTTTAACTGTAATCATGTGATTTTTTTTTTTTTTAATTTCAGGTGATGTAATAACAATTTAACATTAAACATTTCAGTATTTTTTGTTTTATTTGCTATTAAAAATTAATCTTTAGTGTAAATTATTTGCCTGTTTTTTGGTTTTTTTATTATCTGCAGTTGAGTCAATATGTATTACATGTATTCTTATAGCAATTGATTTTAACATGAGTTTTTAAAAAAATATTTTTACATAAAATATACATTATTAGAATGGTAATTTTTGTGAATGTTAATGTTTGGAAATTAGATTTCAAATTCCCAGTCAGAATAATGATAGTGTATTTGTACCATATTGTTTTTTTCTTTTTAGCTATTTCATTTTTTATTAATATATATTTTATAAGAATTTTATTCCAAACATTTTTAAAAAGTTTTTGTCTGAGGGTTTGTGATGATGGTATATTAGATGTGATAATATGTTGAACTATTTCCATCATCTATCAGTAAATGTTGAATGTATAGAAAATTTTAAACTTTTCACATACAAACAACTTGTTATAATAACACGCAAATGGACGACACAGACAATCTGTTTGAGTGTTTGTATTTGGAAAGTTTAAAATTTTCTACGCATTCAACATTTACTGATAGATAATGGAATAGGGCAACATATTATTACATTTTCAAAAAGTTCATTGTATTTGAATGTTTAAAAGAATTTTATTGTATTATGGTCAAGTAGTGATAAACAGTGGCTAAACTCTCCATACAGTAGCGCCACTTAATGCAAGCCAGAGTAATCAATGGATGCAAGAAGGTTTGTGCATAAAATCCCTATCTAATGCCTACTCATGCAATATCCCCCGACTAGTTTCTAGCTTGTGGCTTTCTTCAGTGAGGAGCCTTGGATCTGAGAGCACTGCATCTAGATCTTAGGATCTAATGCAGCCCTCCATTAGCCACATTTTACCAAATTAGCTAACTATAAAGCTTTTGAGTCAAAAATGAAAACATAGATCTGAACTCAGTTTAGTATTCCTACTTTTTGGTGTCTTTGGTTCTTTGATAATCACAGTCACCATAATCCTATTGGGCAGGATTGGTATTAAACCACTAAATATTACATGATCACCATTCTTTATGCTTACACAAGCTGTTTACACAGAGATTAAACTCTCCATACAGAAGCGCTACTCAGTGCAAGCTAGAATATTCAATGGATGTAAGAAAATTTGTGCATAAAATCCCTATCTAGTGTCTACTCATCCAATATCCCTAGAGTAGTTTCTAGCTTGTGGTTTTCACTCAGTGATGAGTTTGAATTGAAAACATTTTTGTTGTGTTTTCATTTGTGACTCAAAGTTTTATAGTTAGCTAATAAGGTAAAAAGTGGCTGCTGGAGGGTTGCATTAGATCCTAAGATCTAGGTGCAGTGCTCTCAGATCCAAGGCTTCTCATTGATGAAAGCCACAAGCTAGAAATTAGCCTGGGGATATTGGATGAATAGGCATTAGATAGAGATTTCATGCACAAACCTTGCATCTATTGATTACTCTGGTTTGCACTGAATGGTGCTGCTGTATGAAGAGTTTAGCCTCTATATAAACAGTTTGTGTTAGCATAAAGAATGGTGATTATTTGAAGTAGTGGTAAAGATATTGTCACTGGTTTGATCTTAAATAATCAACTATGTTTATTACTGAACCTTCAGACAAAGAGTAGTAAACACTTCTCCCTATTCTAAGTAATCATGATCAATGGACATTAGATGATATTTAAATATTTTTCAGTTATTTTCACATGTTTTACTGATTATAGTCTATTATTTATCTTAGTTAAATTAGTAAAAATTCAACGTCAATGAATGCCAAATAAATAAACCTTTCTACAAAATTGTTTAGATATATAAACAAAGTATTTAACAAAATAATTTTTATTAGTCATTCATTAGACTAGAGATTATATATTTAATGAATAATTCTATAGGGTAATTTTCACTACATTACTCATGCAATGTAGGGACTGGTTTCAATCCGCCTTTTAACACCTCATAGAGGAGTGTAAAGATGTATGATACTCAAGATGAACATTTTATGCTGAACCAACACTCATCAGTTGGCCTAGATCTATATAGATAGTTAGGTAATTATTATAATTGATGTGCTAAGCTTTCTGCCCTCACGACTTTGGCACAGACCCTTGATGGAAGTATATTAATTTTTTTTAGTCATTCATTAGAGTAGAGATTAGTAGTGTAGTGAAAATTACACTACAGAAATATTAATAAATGGAATCTCTAGTCTAATGAATGACTATACTCTTATCAAGTGGCCTGTGTCAAAGTTGTGAGAGCAGAAATCTTGACGCTTATCGATTAAACTGCAGTAATTTCCTACCAGGTACGAAGAGTCCATGTAATGAATGGAATGAGTGCTGCCGCAGAAAAATTCACTAAAACTTTCAAAAGCTTTAATTAAAATTCAATTTAAAAAATTCATTTTCAATTTTTTTTTTACTAACAATTAAATTGTTTTATATATAACGAAAGATTGAACTTCACTAACTCATTTTAACGCAATTTTTTTCATTAACAGTTGAATTCGTTTTATATATAACAAAAGAATGAACTTCACTAACTCATTCTAATGTAATTTTTTCACTAACAGCTGAATTCGTTATATATAATGAAAGAATGAACTTCACTAACTCATTCTAATGCAATTTTTTTATATATATAACAAAAGATTGAACTTCACTAACTCATTCTAACACATTTTTTTTCACTAACAGTTGAATTTGTTTTATATATAACAAAAAAATGAACTTCATGAATGCATTCTAAAGCAATTTTTTTGACTAACAATTGAATGTTTTATATATAACGAAAAAATGAACTTCACTAATGCATTCTAACGCAAGTTTTGTGTAATATTTATATATTAAACGCTATTACGTGAAAATTGTTGTGGCAAGGAAATACAAACGTAAAAAAAGAAGTTATGCTTCGTCATTGTTTTCTATCTATATATACTGAACAATGATAAAGATATGTGTAAGAGATTGTGATATGGGACAACTGATGAGTGCTGGTTCAGCATGAAATATGTATCTTTGGGATCATAGATCTTTTTCACGTCTTTGGTCATATCTATGATTACACATCACATGAAAATTACACTACAGAAATATTTAACTAAGTAATTTTGTTTTTGTTACTGTGAGATTGGATTTATTCAATAAAAGTTTATGTTCCCTAATCTATGCAGATAATTCCAATCCATAGTATCAAAAGATTGACTGTACATTTATCATAAAATAACTTTTGATATTGACAATCATGATTGACATTTCTTCAGAATGACTTGATTTAGTTTTTCAGGCTGCTCATAATGATATATTCATCATTGTGGTGATGAAATTTATTTTGTTTGTTATTAATGGCTATCTTTGTTTATTAGTCTTGCTAAGCATTAAACTTTTCCACTGATATGATTAAAATAGAATTTCAATCTAATCATTTGCATTTAAAATAAAAATTTAAGTTTCATCAGTTCAATACAATTGTTTGTAATTACTATTTATTATTTTTATTAATATCATAGTTCAAAACTATCAATACTTTATCCTGTTTCATTGTCTTAACTCTTATGTATGTGAAATTTGAATATTTTATATAGCATTGATTATTATATATCCTGCCCAAAGATACTTTCTGTAGAGCAGTTTCTTTATAAGCAACATGCTTAAACATTAATTTGATAATGGATATGCCATAATGAAAAAGTGTTTTTGATCATTAAAATTTGACCATCCAAGTGATTAAGAAATATTTAAATAATAGACTGCATTTAGTTTATAATAAAATTGAATTAAAAAATATATTTTCCTTAAAAAACTTTTTTTTCTCTTTAATTTTTTTTTTTTTCTAATTGATGTTATTAAAATTCTTTTTTTAATTGTTATTAAATAAATGTAAGTTATTTAAAATGTTTCTATGAAGTATATTTTATTTGAAATGTATTATCACTATTACAATTAAAAATAAATTTAAGTAATAAAGGTAATAGTTGTCATTGTCATATTGTTCAATACGAAAATTAATTCAATATATTTGAAGGGAAAAATTAATATTTACAGGTATAACTTATTTAGCACTCAAGCTATGATAGAAAGTTATAATTCTTAATAAAATTATTTTAATAATGTATAAAATTATATAGTTGAAATACAAATATATAAAAATCAAATGCTTTATTAGGCAATTTTATTAAATTATAAGATTTGTATGAATATTAAAATTACCGAATAATTTTAAGTTGCAAGTATATGCTTGATAAAATGTTTCAAATCACGTTATTGTAAATGTAATCAATAAAAAGTATGCTTTAATGTTTAACAAAAAATTATATTCTCACAGGAAAGTTTTATTTTAAGTTTAAACTTATTAATAATTAAAATGCTATCTTGTGTAAATATTTCTTATACTTTGCAATTTTTTTGATTATTTTTTAACAACCAAATCAACTTCAGAGCATTCATATTATAATGAAACAATTCTAAATCATGTAGCTTTAAACAAGGCAAGTTATAGCGTATATTCATTAGATAGAAGCTTATAGTGTGTACCAATGACCAAAGGAAAATTAATAAATGAAATATACTTATTAAATTTACAGCAACATGTGTATTAAAGAATTTCATTAAAACAAGTGAATAATATATTTAGCAACCAAAGCAATATAAAATGAATAAATTTTGTTTTATATTTGGGTTGATTAAAAATAAAATCTGATCATTTAATAACTATACTAGATTGGCATAGGGACCCTGTCACCTTCAGTGCCCAACCCCCCCCAGGGCCCTATCCGCTTATTCAAACATCTGGCAGAATTTTTGGAAAGTATTTATTTCTAATACTTGTTTCTATAGAATATATATATAGAGTATTTTTGAAATTCCAAGAATTAAAGTTGGATAAAATTAGATAAGAATGACCCTAAACAGATACATGTAGGATTTAAATCCTCATCCTCCTTCCAATTTAACTCGTTACATAAAATCATCACATGATTTTTTGCAATACTTCTTAAGATAGACATATTTTTAAGATTTATTTCTGAAAGCAGATTATTTATTGCTAAAAAAAAAAAGATTGAGAGAATGTAATAACAAAGAATCTATTATCAATGCTTTCAATTTATTTTTTTTCCAAAGATAAAAAGAGAATGCCGAAACGTTCATATATCTTAAGCATTTTCCAACTTCCAACCACAATATAATAGTACACAAAATCATTACTTTTACTATCTACACAAAGACTAGAAGGTTTAATTTAAAGAAATTTAAAAAAAAAACTCTATAAGTATATATATATTTTAACAAAAATTATAAACTTATTTATAAAATTAAGTTATCTTTGTTCCTGTGTTAAATAAGATCATATTAACTTATTAAATGTAACTTTGTTTTTTCTTCTATATTTAATTGGGTGAGACCAAGTTAATTGTTAAATAAAAATAATTATTAATAATTTTTTAGAATATTCTTTTTTTTTTTTTTTACTACAGATGCTCTGTTTCTGTAAGATTTTAAATAAGTTTCTTTTTTTCTAATGGTGGCCAAATAGATGAAATTTACATTTGGAATTTTTAGCAAATTGCATCATTTGATTCTTTTTCTGTTTCACATTAACATTTTATATACATAGGATAGATTAAACAAATGCGTAAAATAATCATAGTTTCATGGAAATTCTTTTAAATTTCTCTTTTTGTAATTGTTATAATTCAGAAATATAGTAATTGTTTATTTATCTTGTTACAAGTTTATAGATTTTTTTTTGTTGTTTGTTTAACAATTTAAAGAGTTTTTGTTTTGTTTGCAAATTTCCTATTAAAAATCCTATCATTTTCTGAGATTTGTTATAATCAAATTCCAATTTATTTATTTATTTTTATAATAAATTAATAATTAGATATTATTTTTTTAAAAAAAAATGTAATGACTATATATAATTTATAATATCCAATTTTCCCCATGTATTTGCTTATTATGCTTATTACCCTAAATTCAATAATAAATATATAATACTTATTGATCCGATTAAGTTAAATAATTTTACTTTTGGGAAATGTATGTATTAAAGCACAAGTGCGTGTGCGGCGCAACTGCTCCCAAAAGCTGTTAATACAAATACAAATAGCTAACTAAAAATATTAAAACAGCTGAGCGCTTTCAAAAGATCTTGCCTTCATAATCATAGCTTGCTTACGTTTAAATTTATGCAAATATGTTAATTCCATCTTTTTGATAGAGAAAAGCACGTGTCCTTCCTGTTTATGGCATCGCTGTCGCGAGAGATAAATAAAGCCTCTTTGATCTTTCTTTTGAGGTCATGTCTCTCTCTACATACGATGGTAGGATTGTCCGGAATGCACTCATGGTGACTTGTGCACTGGTGCTGATAAAAAACTGAATAAGTAGAAGGATCGTTGCGAGCTCTATTGTACGAATACTTGGCAAGATCCTTTGAAAGCGCTCAGCTGTTTTAATATTTTTAGTTAGCTATTTGTATTTGTATTAACAGCTTTTGGGAGCAGTTGCGCCGCACACGCACTTGTGCTTTAATACTTATTGATTTTTTTCTTTGATCAATTATATGTATTGTGCAACCAATTGGTGAGTCGATTGTATATATACCAGTGTTACAAGATCTTTTTATATATGTAAAATAAAATATAAATTTTAAATTGTAAATTTTATATTGCATTCTTTACATAAAAATTATATAGTTTGATATTAAAAAATTAGTTGATACTGCTTCATTATTCTACTTCTACAAATTTTTATAACTATTTTTAAAGAAAATAGTAATAGCATTGTATTATATAAAAAGAACAAAACAAAATTTGTGAAAGCAATAGAGCATGTGGAAAAGAATTAGTTAAAAAGCTTCTTAATAATATTGGAGATTTAAAAAAAAAAAGACAGAAACAGCAAAGTAATATTAGGCATTGAAAATAAAATATTAAACTCAATATAAATGCCAATTATATAAATACACATTAGACTATTAATTAGCTTTATTGGAGAAAAGCTCAGACTGGATAAAAACAAGACATATGGAAAAAAAAAAAACATACAATATATATATAAATTACATACAAATATTTATTAAACAATACACTTTTACCCTGCTTAATGAAGGCAATTGATTTCCCAAAACTCATTGTTAAGCAAGAATATTGCATAAAAAACAAGTTTTTATAATGGTTTCCTATGGAAAAAATTTGGCTGGTTATTCCATCTAAAAATTACATTATAGTCTGTGAATAAACACCTAGTATATATAGTTATTAAAAAACTCCCTTAATGTACATTATATGATTATATAAACTGTGCTATATGTATTATGTAAGTATGCACTTAAAATATATATGTATAATAAAAACACTTCTCTTAAAGTTGTTCTTTCCAGTGATCCATTCATTAATCATAATTAACTAGTTTTCTGAATCAATAATTGCTTATGCTAAGGTCTATTGTTACCTTCTAAATTGTTTTATGATTTTGGGTTGTTTTTTTTTTGGAGGAGTGCGCCATATTATTGCTGACGATCTCTAGAGAAAAAAAGTTAAGAATAGATGTTTGAAGAACTTCTTGGATTTTGTTTTCATATATGATGTTTGATTTCATGATTTTGGAACATTTGGATGCATCTATGATTGATTGTTTGAGCATTTTGTTTTTAAAAATAGTGCAACAATAAATGTGGATAAACTCATAGAAAAACAGATATTATATATATGATTTTTTTTCCTTTCCAGTTGACCTAAGATCTCCATTTTTATGTCTAAGCAGGAGATTTTCTTGATTTTTTTGTGGTCATATTAGTTGCAGACATGATTCAAATTGGAAATGTATGGACCTATAAACTTTTAAATAGAATCATGAGAAAAACAAAAATGCTTCTTTTAATTGCTCTAAAGTACAGCAAAATGGATAAGAAAATGATAACAGTTAACAATTTTTTACTGTTCTTCGCAACTATTTCTCATTCCACTTAAAAAAAAATCTCTACTGAAGTTTAATTTTTTAAAAAATTTGGACTAGTATATATTATTTAGTATTTAAAAAAAAAAGTTTAAAACTTCATTAATTGATCAAAAAGACTTCTTATTTATTATTAGTATAAGAGTAGCAAAATTAGCATACCGTATATTATCAAAAAGATTTAACTTCAAAAAGAAAAAATTCTGATATATGAAAAAAATATATATTTAAGTTGTTGTTGTTTTTTTTTTTTTGCAATATGTACTATGCAGATCTAAATAGATTGTGCTTTATATACAAATACTACCCGTGACTTTTTTTTTAACTCTGAGACGTTGCATTTTATTAACTGCCATAGACATTTTCTTCGAAATGTCTTAAAAAATTTTCACTTAGTGTATTTACTTTTGACATTTTATGTTGAATAAAATTTTCCTTTCTTCATTTTTATACAAGCTGTTTAAATAAATATTAAAGGTATGAAGCTTTTTCAGTTTATTTGTATGCAATTTTGCTCAGGTTTTTTAAAAACAAAAATATATTTACTTAAACAATTTTATGCTGAATAAGTTTCATTTCTTCATTTTTGTACATGTGCAGTAAAATTGAGCAAATAGATTGTATTTTAAATTTAGATTTAGTAATTTTGATCATTCAAAGTTCATTATTATGAAATCTTTTTTTTCTCTTCAAAATAACAATTACAATAATTAAATTACTATATAGTGATCATAAATTTTGCTGCCAGCAAGTAGTTAGTAAAAATTTTAATTCATAAAAGTGAGTAAATACAGTTACAATTTTTAAACTAATGTACACTTTTAAAAAGTTAATGTATTTGTTTTGTTTGTTGTATGTCATTAAAATATGATTTTGATTATTTATTATGCTGAATGAACCATTTTTGGGGGCTTTGCAATCATTAACGATGAAAGTCTTTGCTTTGGATATGTCATCAAAGAACTGATTGTCATGCAAAGATGCTGGATGAAAATTAAATAAAATACTGTACTGTACATTCATTAATCGTAATTTAAGTTTATAATGAAAGTATTGTATGCAGCACTAATATTGTGTACTGTATTGTGTATTATGAACAAATTACTCTACAGTTTTACTGCGAAAATTGCTATTTTGCTTTTGGATGACAGCATTACTAACTATCCTATATCATCAGCTCTTACAAAATGGCTGCCAAAAATTTTTTTTTTCACATTTTTTTCATGATCATTATTGTGAGTAATCGATTATACATTAAAATATTGGATACAAATTGATGGTTACTATTATGAATTCTCGCACAAAGGAAAAGCGCTAATCTGGATATAGGTGTATATAAATTATTTGACTTTTTGATTTGTATTTTTTTTTTTTGAAGCAAAATCATACAATTTTTTTCATTAAAATTAGTTCTTTGAATTGTATTTGGCTGCATATTTAGAATATGCTTAAACAAAAATAAATAGGCAGATAAGTGGGATTATTTAGATGTTGATATGACATTTAAAATAAATAGATAGGCTTTCTATGGGAAGGAATTATGTATATACAGCAATTGATTAGTAATTTTTAATTAATACAATTTATTTAAAAAATATATAAATTCTATTTTCATTATTTTTCTATTGATCTGTAATTTGAATTAGTATAAATAGAAAAATTATTTAGATCTCGTAAATAAAATCTCTTAATAATAGATTATTCAGAGATATAACTTTTGCCCCCTAACTTTCATTCCATTTTTTTATTAGAAGTTAAACTTGGTGATTTTTTTCAAGTATTCTTAATAAATTCACTAATAATTTATTATTTATTCATCTATGTATATCAATGGAATATGAATTATATTTCATAATTTCATTTTCATTCCTTTTAAATAGCATTTCATAGTTTTATTTTCATTCCTTTTGAATAGCTTGGTTTTTTTAGTTTTCCTTTATTACTTAATGCATTCCATTTATTCTTATTGGAACCTATTATTTCAAATTAACAAAATAATGCATATATAAAAATGTGACCAGTTAAAATGAGACCAGATAAGAGGAAACTGCTACTTATTTATCAAGACAAAGTTAATATTTTTTAGAATTAAGAGTAAGGTAAAAATAAAAACCCTCACTTTGCAAACAGTTCAATAAAAAATAGTAAAAAATTCATTAATTTTTTTTTGAAAGGTTAATGGGGAAAAAAGTTATGATTTTTGAAGTTTTATTGAACAAATTTGTCAAATTGCAAGTCTAATAATTTGTAGAATAAGAATTGGAATTTTTCCTTTTGAATTTGTTTTCATCTCAGATATCATTGAATTTTTATGTATTTGGTTCAAGATATAATTTAATATTAATTTTAGTTTATATGATGCAAGATAAAATCTATGTTGCCATGAAAGTAATATTTTATTAAAAGTAATAAATCTGAAAAAAATATTGTCATTATTGTAAACTAAGAATGAAAAGCAAAAATGTAAACATTTTGAAAATTAATTTTATATCTATTCATAAATTAAGAATTTTAGTAGAAAGTTTTAAAAGTGTATTTATTATATTATTCGTAAAATTAAAATGAGTTTTTTCTTTACACCAGCTTCAGATCTGGACCAAATAAACTTTTTTCAACAATTTGAAGACATTTTTTTCAGAAAACTAGAATATAGATAAGTCTGGTATTCTCCACTCTTTTCCTATGAATGACTGGCTGAGAGACCTTTGCCATGCAATGAGCTGCCTAAAAGCTGGGGGGGGGGGGGTAAAAAAACTTATGATAAATAAAAATGCTTAAACATTTCATTTTCTATGCACCAACCACTTATTTTCAAATGATTTCTTCTCCAAATATTAAACCATGCAACAATTTTTTTTTTTAAATGTTTATTAAAAATAACATTGATAAATTATGATTTGAAAATGCAAACATTTATTAACTGCTAACTTTTTATTTGTTGAAAAAAGATACAATAGTAATGCAGAAGTTTTATCTTCAGGAAAGTAATCGCATAAAGGCTCCAATGAGATAATGATTCACCAGAGTCTTTATAAATTTTTATATCATATTAAAGAAAGAATGTTTATTGAAATCCATGAGTAATCAATTGCTCACAAATCTGCGGTTGGAAAGCATATTAAATATTATATAAAATAGTACATTTACATTGATAGGCTATATTTTATCACAATTTAAGCAAAAGCCAAAAAAATATTGATTTAAATGAGGATTGCTTCATTTACTGCAATGAAACAGCTTAATTATTTTTATAAATTTTTTACCAGAAATTTATGTGAATAGTTTTTATTTTAAATGATAATTGATGATCTTTTTATCTTAGAAATAACTATACAAGCATTTGCAAAAATTATCTTTATGTATACATTAGGAAAAGTATTTTTTATTCAAATCTTGCATTTTTAACTCTTGATCTTTTCATTCTTTCATGCAAATTAATAGCCAATACCTCCATTCAACAATAAAAGCATACTTAATAAAAGCAAAAATATTAAAAAACATCAGTTATTTACAAAATCTAATATTTTTAAGGTATTTTAATTGTAACAATTATTTAAAATTTAATCATATGTTTAAAAATAGAACTCATAATATCAATGAAAATGTAAGCATTTTAATAATTTTGGTTTAATAAGAGTACCCAATTCTTCATACAGTAGTGCCATCTAGTGCAAGCCTTTATCTTTGTAATTAATGGATACAGGAAACCTTCCTGTATCCATTGATTGTGAAGGCTTGCACTAGATGGAACTATTGTATGGAGAGTTTGATACCAACAGATTTCTCTGGGCGTAGTAGCTAAGAGATTCCTGATTCCAAAAAAAGAGCAGCCATATTCTTATTAACATCATGTGTAAGCATATGAAATTATGATCATGTGAAATTTTGGTTTAAGTTGGAATACTATATTTTAAACCAATTCTTCATATACTGGTTTCATAGATATTTACTTGGATTATTTATTATTATTAAACCATCAAACATCACTACTACTGTATATGGAGAGTTTTGCCTGTTTTTATAATTATTAAATAATAAACTAGTATTTTTATTTTTAAATAAATTTATTCTTGAACAATTTAAATAATGTAGTGCAGCATTGTCAAAATGCAGTAGCAATATTGATTCAAGAGCTTTTATAAGCTTGAAGTACATATTATTTACATCTATTAATTACCTATCTATAAATATTTTGCAATTCAGGCTAATGATTAGAAAATTTCAAATATTCTGTGATTTTGAAACCAAGCCAATATGTTTGACTAGCTAGACATAGATCTGACACTAAATCAGCATCTGTATACTTTTAATATCATCATCAACCATTATCAATCCACTGCAGGATGGTCTCTCCAAGTTCAATCCATCTTTTCCTATCTTTAGCTTCTCTTCTCCACATCACCCCTGCACATTTTCTTATTTCATCCATCCATCTCACATGTGGTCTCTTTCTGGGTCTTTTACAATCTCTTGGAATCCAGTTCAAAATTTCAATTATCCATCTATTATCATCTCTTCTAGCAATATGTCCAGCCCAACTCCACTTCAGTCTTTTAATTTTTTCATTGAGGTCAATAACACCTGTTTGTTCTCTTACCCATACATTGTGTTTTCGATCTCTTCTTGTACTCCCAACATGCATCTCTCCATTGAGTGGTCTGAAGTCTCTGTATTGCTCTTCTATTCAGGGTCCAAGTGTCAGATTCATAAGTAAGAACTGGCAAAATACATTTATTAAAACCTTTTCAAACACATGGCCATACTTCCTTTTAGTATCAAGTTATTTCTACCAAAAACACTCCAACCAAGTTTAATTCTATGATTAATTTCATCCATTATGTTTCGATCTGTATTAATAATCTGACCAAGGTATTTATAACTGTTAACTTTTTCTAACTCATCATAATCAATCTTTATTTTCATATTTTGAGAAAATCTATTAAACATTACTTTAGTCTTTTTAACATTTATCTTTAGTCTTACTTTCCTACTTTCATCTGATAACTCCTGCAACATTTCCTGTAGCTTTAAAGCATTATTTGCAAAAACAACTACATCATCTGCGAAATCTAAATGACTTAAATAAACTCCATTTACTCTCACTCCTTTAGCTTCTCATTTTAATCCACAAAATACTTCTTGCAGCACTGCTGTAAAAAGTTTTGGAGATATGGAGTCACCCTGTCTTACACCCTTTTCAATGTTGATTTTCCTACTATCATTATGTAATCTAATTGTTGCTGTTGCATTTTTATAAATATTCTTTAAAATATGACAATATCCTGGATCTACACCTTGATGATCCAATGCTTTAATCACTGAAGAAATGTTTATAGAATCAAATGCCTTTTCATAATCTACAAATCCTAAGCATAATGGCAACTCATATTCATTTGTCCTTTCTATAACTTCTCTCAATACCTGGATATGATCTACTGTACTAAAACCACTTTTAAATCCAGCTTGTTCGCTTGGTTGGTGGAAATCCAGTGTTTTCTGTAGACGAGTTGTAATTATCTTAGTAAAAATTTTGTATAAAACTGATAAAAGATTGATAGGTCTGTAATTTCTAATATCTTCTTTATCACCTTTTTTAAATATTAATATTAATACCGCATTCTTCCAATCATCTGGTACATCTTTATCATTTAGACATTTAGTATAGAAATTTTTTTAGCAAAGTTATATACTTTTAATATATTTGATTATAAATAGGTTATACATATTTTGACCTTTTGGCAAATTATTATATATACTAGTAGAAATAAGTATGATCTTTTAGGTTACATTTATCATCTGCAATAATGGTATTGTACATAATTTTTTAAGAAGTATCTATACCATTTTAATTAAACTAAAATTTATATGATGCTTTTTTTTTTTTCATTTATGTTATGTATTAAATTTCCATAAATTATTTAATAAGGATGGTTTACTTTATAATTCAAATTAATTTTTATATGATTTTAAACAATCTTAAGTATGATAAGTTTGCATTATGAACAAAGATTGATATAATTAGGCAGTAGATTTTTTATGCCCAAGCAATAACAATAGATTATTGACATTGGTGTTTTAACATTGTTTTCTTTCTTTTGTTTAAGTGTATTGCGACATCTCATTGCTTAAATCTACATCAGAAACTTTAATAATACCCTCATGTTATTAAGATAAAAAGCCCCTAAAATAAATATAGACAATACTTTACATGGAAAAAAAAATTTTTTTGAGTATTTGATTTTTATTCACATATTTCAATTAAGAGTATAGAAAAATGAAAACATGATGTAATAAAAAGTTGATAGAAAATAAATCAAATAAAATTGTGTATATCATCAGAATCATTCAAAGATTGTGATGCGTAATTTTTTTAACATAAAAACGCAGTATACTGTGGAAAATTTCTTAGCATTCATCAGGCAAAACAAATATCCTGTTAAATATTAATATCATTTACTTTCTTAATTATTTTTACAATGCTTCATATAACTACAACCCACTATTGATAATTTTGATTGCTCCAACAATCTTCTTCAGAACTTCTACTTATGTTTTCAATAAGAAAGATAAAGTTATCCTGTTAAATAGTGGCTAAATTTTAATAGCAATATCTTTTATTAATAAGTCATGTCAGTATGTCATGATATTTTATAGGTATCCATTATATTTGCATTATGTCACAATTTGTCTGTTGCAAATCTACGTATATTAATTTAATAACTTATTATCATGATTTGCCTATGAAAAAAAATAATAATTGAATTCTGAAAAAAAAAAAAGAACTGGTATTTTTATCATCCTCTTTAAATTAAGATAAACATTTTTATTGATTTCCCCTCTCATAATTTCTTTATTAAGTTTTTAAAAATGTCTTATGGATATGTAATGAGATAAATCTAGCAATTTTGATTTGGATTTTGAATTTGTTTTTTAACAAATGCTTATAAAATTAAGGTTGCATATATTTATGCAGTATAGTATATATCTGTTTTCACAATTATGTATTGATTATTAATTATTAAATATAATGAATAGGACTTTTGAATTAATTAAAACCACTAAAAACTAGATACAGTTTAACTCTGAAAATTGTGCAATGTTGGGTTTTCAGCTTTTTCAAATTAAGTTTTACCATATTAAAAGCAGTATTAATTAATTAACATTTTCCATAGATGTTTCTAAAGCACTATTGACTTCTGGAAAAAAGCAGTATTAAATAATAACAATATTTCAGTATATTAAATTTTTTTTTATCAGTACAGAAACACAATTAACTTCCCCCCTCCCCTCACACTTGCAAATTACAGTTTTAAATTAGTAAACACATTGATGTTAATGCTTTTTTTGTTGGACAATCTTGTCCAGCAACATTTCACACATGATTTTTTACTGAAAAATATTTCCACGTAAAATCTAAATGACATAATCTTTTTGCATAACACAAAATTATAACTAAGCATTCTAATATTATTTAATTTATTTATTTTTTGATCATTTCATTGTGAATCGAAATACCTAAAGCTGCTTGTGAATTTATATCACAATCAATACAAATTGAATAATTATTATAAATAAAATCATTTTCAGATGATTGAAAGATGTTTCAAATCTTTTTTGAGCTTTAAACAAAGTAATTAATAATTGCAGAATTCCATATGTTTATGATTATTATTAGGTAAAAAGAAAGACATTTCCAGTAATTTTTTTTTATATCCCAATATATGTCACAATAACTTATATTGAAGTGCCAAATACAGATTTTAATATTAATATTTAAATTTTTCATTTTTGATTGTAATCATCCTGTCTACAGAATTATTTTTTTAGTAGTAAAACTAAATAATCCAAACTATTTTCCCAATAATCAATCATGTAATACTTATCGATTGATTTTCTCATTTTGAAATTGCTGTGGATTTTTTAAAAATAGACACAATATGAGGTAAAGAGCTGATTAAAATATCATTCTTATATTATGGATATATTTAAATAAAAATATTGACAATAGCAAATTTATTATATCACATAAGTCATTAGGGACATGAGACATTATTGTTGTGCCTTAACAGCATAACTTCATATAATCATGTGTGTTTGATTTAAAAAGCACTTCCTTGAGTAATTTATAGGCAATGCCGGAAAACAAATCTATGAATTCATATTCACCATGTGTATTTAATTAAATTTTTTTTTCCTTGAAACAAATTATTACATGGACTACAATGTACTTCTTTGAATTATTAGCTATAACAGAAAACAACTGTATAACTTCATATTATCTCATGTATTTAAATAAAAAATTGCTATCATAAATGTGCCAATGCTAATTTATTTTAGAAACAATGAGTATAATTTATTAATCACACCAGCTAAAATAAATAAATATTTGATTCATAATTTTATAAAATATGAAAATGTTATAAAAATATTTTATAATGTTTTTATTTATTTTGCACTAAAAAGCCAAAAAGTAATTGTTTTCTTCAACTACAATTGGGTTTTTTAAAGTTGTAATTATAAATTTATTTAAACGCACATTGATTACGTAAATAATATTCATTAAGGCTGTAGCCTCAATCGCATACGTATAAAATGCGATAGTAGGGACCTCTATTTAATTTGAAATAAAAGTGGTGTCCAGAAATTAATTAATTCAATCATTAGTTGTAAAAATTATTGCACTGCAAATAAAAGCACTATAAAATATTTTTTATATGTATTATTTTTAACTTTTTAGTATTTGCACAGTAAATAAGAGCATTTATTATAAAATATTTTGGTATTTAGATAATTAAAGCTGCAATGTAGGGGAGATAGGAGACCTTTTTACACCCACAATAAATGTATAATGTCATGATGATGTCAAATTGAAAGAAATAATCCCTGCTAGTATATGTGACGAAATGTGTTTTTTTTATCAACACAATTTTTTTTGTGTGTAATACGTCGACATTTTCAGTTATTGTCCAGATTTGTTTCTGACAACAGTTATTTTTTGTATTGTGTTTTTCATTGCGTATTCTTAAAAACTGATGAATATTGAACAAAATTGTGGAAATAGATGACTATTTTCCAGAAGAAAAAATGGTAATTTTCTCATCCCTGGTGTTCGCCACAGGATGGCATTGATGCTAATCAAAAACATATACATATAACGATTCCGGGCCGGACCTGTGATTGATTTGATATGAAAAGATCTGATTTATTAGATTTGTAATAAAATATTCTAGTAACTAATACTATTATATGATCTTAGTCTTTCATTTTTGTAAATGTTTATTAATCCTATATTGTTTTTTAGTTTGTGTGTGTGTCTTTAAAGTTACGGTGTTTTTCTAAATTTTTTTTTTGACTTTATGTGTGTCTTTTTAAAGTTACGGTATTTTTTTCAAGAGTAAATAAATTATTTTATTAAAAAGCAATATGTAATAAGTAAATGTTTATTAATCTTATATTGTTTTTGAGTTTGTGTGTGTGTCTTTAAAGTTAGATGTTTTTCTAATTTTTTTTCACTTTATGTGTGTCTTATTAAAGTTACGGTATTTTTTTCAAGAGTCAATCAATAATTTTATTAAAAAGTAATACATAATTATAAATCTATAAAAAGTAATGTAATTTAGACAACATTTACTCTTATGATTTTGTGTGTGTTTTAATGATACACATACATCATTACAAATGGAAAATAATTCACGGCAGCAACTCAAAAGGAAAATAAACCCTCCCAAATATTTAATTAAATGATTCTATGTTAAGTTCGAAGACTAACAAATAATCTTCGAACTTGGGGAAAGTATTGTTATGTAGGTGTATAATTAAAATACACACAAAATAATAATAGTAAATGTTTTTAATGGGGATTTAATATTGAATCCTATGTACGTGTATCAATTGTCGCATATACATACGCAAGTTATATATATATATACGTGAAGATAAAAAAAATACTTCGTTAATTTAAAATCATCTTAGACTTTAATAGCTGTGTTATTCTGTAAAATAGCAAAAAAAAACCATCCTTTTAGATAGGAAGGTTAATTAATGAAGGAACTTTGCAGGTCAACAAGATGAATAATTAAAAAAGTAATCGGGCTGCAAAAGGTAATCAATCAAAGTAAAGGGTAAGTCTAAACCTGCTTCTGCAAGTAAACTGGGAGGGATTGATCCGACCAGGACGGACGGACAAGGTTTGACCCATCAAATCCAGAAAAATCAGAACTGGCGAAATGAGTGCAAGTGTAAAGCATCGGCAAACTGGGAGTTCTACCCGATGCAGATGAACTGTGAAAGGCGCTGAACGTCGCTTATTTAGCACAGTAGCCCCAGAACGGACTGCTAGCCTCCGAACTTCCAAGAGTCAGCATATAGGGACCATAAAGTAGGTCGCATAGATCTTTATTCTTATTTTGGTATACCTTCAGGTTTTGTTGATAAAAATATATAATGATTGTTTTAATGTATTCGTGTAAATATGTAGATATTAATGTATTGTAATTAAATCTGCTTTTCTTATTCTACCTGTGTTAGTCTCAGGGATTATGATTCTTGTATGCATATATAGGCAGGGCAAGGTTGGCTTACTGCATAGATTGTTCACCAGCGAGTATTATATAGAACTGGAAGACATAACAGATCTTTATTAGCATGAATTCGCATTTCCTCACCACAAAGACACTTTCTGTTTCAACAGGATATTTTTATTTTTGGAAATACGCCACAGCGCTGGCTTCAGTTGATGGCAATTTCCACAGTTGCAAATACTCCCGAGTTAGGGGCGGCTGCCATCTTACTTGTTATTGAACGAATTCTTGCGAGAACATTATTTGTCGCGTGATTGTCAAATAAATGCTGGCGTGTACCCTTTCCAATAACTTTTTGAGGGTTACACATTCCTCATGGAAGCTTTACATCATTATTAATAAACTTATAACATTAAAGTAAGTTACAGCACATTAGAAAAAAATGTCTAATCAAATTTTAAAAAACTACGACTGGCTCAAATACACACACTCACATGAAACTACAGAGATAATAGATGTTCGATTATTATGATAAAATGAATAACAAAATCAACTACGGCAGCCAGTAAAGGCATTTCTCTTTGCTTTTAGCATAGAAAAAAAAAAGCCATAACCGGCAGCCATCGTCAGGAACTCTTTCTGTGTTTTATCATAGAAAGAAGTCTCTTTGTGTTGGCTTCTGTCACCGCCCAACATAACGTAAGAACTCTTTCTGCGTTTATAGCGTAGAAAATTTCCTCTTTTGTTGGGTGAATGCCGATGAAACATCATATTTCTAGGAATATAGCGACATCTCGAGGCGAACACCAGGGATGAGAAAACAACCGAAAAAATTAAGCAAGCCAAATTCTCCCTGAGCAATGGTTGTTTGGTGGCTTATGTAGGGAAACAGATAAATGTTTTATCAAAATTGAAGACAGGACAGCTAAGACTGATGGAAGCCATCAAATGTAATGTAGAACAGGGGTCTGCCATATTTTTAGACTGTTGGAAGGTGTATAAAAGTGATGAATTAACTGATGCTGGTTATAACCATTTCCAAGTCAACCACACATAATTTTATCAATCCAGAAACAGGAGTTCACACCCAAAATATTAAGAGACTGTGGGGTTCTGCCAAATAGTGACATAAGCAGCGAGGGATAGCAAGACAGCATTAGGACTCCTACCTAGCAGAATTCATCTGGAGAAGAATGCACAAAAATGACAATGTATTCATAGCAATACTTAACAATATGAAAGAAATGTTTCCACCAGGATAAATAAAAATTTAATAAAAGTGTAATAATTAATATGTATTTTTTTTTTTTGTAGTTTTGTTTCAATTTCTTTATAAAAAACTGACGTTTATTAGCAGTTTTATGAAAATACCAGCATACCTTGCAATCACATGGTTTTATTTTCGGAGTGAAAATTTTTACTGCAAAGCACATATTATTTTTTATTTTAAATGTCATTCTTAAAAGTTGTTTTTTAAAGTCGCATCTTTTTTTTCGTTAATGTTGAAATTTTATTTTAAATGTCGTTCTTAAAAGTTGTTTGTTAATGTTGAAAGTTTTACTATTTTTTTACTTTTACATATTTTTAGTCCTACAACACGGAGCATGTATTAGACCTACTGCACCTGTTGACATTCTTATCAACCTCCAGATAACTTTGTAATTCTTGTCAAAATACCATGTTCAAGATCCGTGTACATGTTATTTTGGTCAGATCTCAAGATTACAAAGTTATCAGCGAATTGATACAAATGTGAACAGGCACAGTAGATCTAACTCATGATCTTTGTTGCAGCTTTAATACCGAAGTACCAATATTTTTTATGTATATTTAAATTTTTTAGTAAAATCGTGCATTAAAAATTGATTCTAATATTATTTTGTTTATGAAAGAAGCATTATTTTTAAAAAAACAACAACTACTAATATGCTATTCTCTTAAATTGAAAAGTTACTGAACCAATATCTCAAGTGTGAAATTTGATCTGTCAATACCACTACAATAAACAATTGCATTGTCATTGATTTCTATACAAAATTAGACCATTTGAAAGAAGTTTGCTAAAACTCTATTGCAGAATTTATTTAAAAATAAACGTGTAGATATATTGAGATTTGGGGAAGCAATGCGTTCCTTACTTCATAAATTTCACACAATGGTTTATTAATATTTTTTGAATTAAATTATTATAATTATTTTTTTTACAATTGCTTAAAATTTAGAAGGATAATCACAAAGTATTTTACTAGAACTATAAAAAAAAAAATGTTCAACACATTTCACTTGGACTTATTTATTTACTATACTGTGTTTATTATTGTTACTTAATTTTAAAATTGTATTAGTTCAATAAATAGGAAAGATTAATAAAATTATATATATATATTACAGCTTAGCACTGCTTTTGACGGGGTAGGTCATATTCATAGCACAAAGTCAGATTTATAAGTGAACCAACATATAAATTAGTTAATACTCAAATTTATAAATTTTCATATACCACTTGTGTAATAAAGCTACACATCAATCCTTTTTATTTATCATGTGGATGTCGAAAGCAGTGCTAAACTATAGTGTATTTATAATTTTATTAATCTTTTCTGTATAGTGAGCTATCTCTATTTATTGAATTAAAAGTGTATTAATGTATTCAAAATTAAATAAAAAATGGGTTGTTTTACAATAGCGTGTTGAAACCACCGGAGGGCGTTCTATTTCTAATGCGTAAGCCTAGAAATAGTCCATTCAGTACGGGGTGGCTGCTTGTGTCTATTTCTACGCTAATGCACAGAAACATGACATTGAATCTGCCGCAGAAGTTATCGTGACAGCTTACAGCTCAGGTTTGTGCTAAGCATTTTCGATGTGTGATCACATTTCACTTTTGGCTACAGTATTGGGTAAGGGTGTCTGGAATTTCGATTGTCAAAACTATTTTAATATTCATTAAGAGCACCTCCCCCTCTAACTGCCATCTTTTAGGAATGTCTACTAACAATTATCAGCAGATTCTCATGTTTCTCTAGCCCCCATTTCCTGTTCAAAAAATTTGGCAAGTGTAGGTTCCAGCGCGATTCGGATGAAATCATACTCTTAAGTCCCGCTTCTGCGAGAACAACGGCGAGCTTCCTCGAATGGCTGAAATCGGAAAACTTGCTGCGAATGTCAAAGATTCTCTGACTGCTGCTGCTGGAAACGGGTTATCAAACAAAAGAGCTTTGAAGCTGCATGTGTGCTGTTCCTGAACAGCCCTAAAAGTTGCTTTTAATTGCCGTAAATATATTTATGTGGTTTTTGGTAATTACAGTAAAAAGTTGGTCAACCTTCGAGTTGGAGTGTTATGTTCGCTTAGGAATTGTAACCACCCACCCCCACCATCTTTCCCAAAGTTGGACCTTTTGGTTGTAAATGTTTGGTACCGTTAAATGGAAATCGATTTGGTATTTGTAATTTATTATAAAACAACAAAAATATAAAAAAGAAAAGAAGCTGATTTTGTCGTAGAATACCCGACCGCCACCGTTAAAAAAAATGTAAGTAATGAGAAAAAATAAAAAGTAACTGCTTTTTAAAATTCATTTCGATCGATGCACCCTTTTTTTTTTTTCGTTCCAAAAATTGTTATTTTATAGATAGTAGTTTTGGTTAAATGTGATCAACAAAATCAAAAACATACATATAAAAAAAAAAAAGAATTCCTGCCCCCCCCCCCCCCAAATATAAGTAATGAAAAGAATAACAAAAAAAAAAATTAAGTACTTTTTTAAATTCAATTTTTTGATTTCTGCATATTTTTTTGTTGTTGTTGTTGTTGTTGCGTATTCCAAAATTTATTTGATATTACTTTACTTTGAAATGTGATAATAAACAAACCTGGGCCCCGTAAACATTATATTTATCTTTGTTTACAAACAAGGCCTGCCCTCCGACGGTTTCAACACGCTATTGTAAAACAACCAATGTTACTTGACTAATTATTAATTCTTGCAATACTTATGGATCAAAAAAATCTCAAATTATTATTTGATGGATTATCAATGAGCAATCTGGAGTTATTTTTCATTAATTAAGTAAATGGCAAAGTTTAATTACTTATATTTATAAGCAAATAAAATTGAAATAATATCTTTCAGTCTATATTTATTTTAATATTAGAAAGTATTAAACCATTCAAACATCACCTAATCACTTTCCTATATTTACACAAGCTGTTAAGCAAGAAGCAAACTCTCCTTACAGTAGTACCACCTAATGCAAGCTATAGTATTCAATGGATGCTAGATTTGTGCATAAAATCTCGTATCTAATGCCTACTTTTCCAATATTTCCAGTCTAGTTTCTAACTTGTAGCTTTTATCAGTTAGGGGCTTTGGATCTGAGAGTGCGCTGCATTTAAGCCATTGGAATAGCTATCCTTTATCTATTTAGTTAATTATAAAGCAATAAGTCCAAAATGAAAACATTTTTAATCCAAGCTTATTTACTTGTATAGTCATAACAGATCTGAAACCAGCTCAGTATCTATACATTATGGGAACTGGTTTTTCAAAAACCATAATCACCATTATCCTATGGGGCAGCATTAATACTAAACTTCAAATATGATATGATCACCATTTTCTATGTTTACTCAAGCTATTAGCACAATAATAAACTCTCCATGCAGTAGTACCACCCAGTGCAAGCCATATTAATCAATGGATGCTCGGTTTGTCATAAAATCCCCATATAGTGCCTATTCTTCCAATATCTCCAGACTAATTTCTAGTTACTGTATGAAGAATTTGCTACTGTAGGAAATATTAAAGGATAGGTGGAATAATCTAAAATTGAGAATGGGCCCTGGATAGTTAATACAGTAATCCAATACTACAAGTTTGGGGGATGAAGTTGTGCTCCTCTTCTATTTAGGTGCAAACATATGATCTAAATACTTAATTGATTATACAGCTATATAACATAATGACAAATTATAAAGATTTTTCAGGAAATTATATATAAAAATGTTTATATACAGAGAAAATAAGATGGTAAACTAAGAAAAGGAACATGGAATATGTGTTTTTCTGAAGGTTTGTATGATGGTATTTTAATTATATTTATATATTGGACTATTTCTATCATCTAGTATTGAGTAGTGAATGTTTTTAGAAAAACTTAACTTACATTAAATTTTCTAAATATATTCAACTTTTGTTAGTAATAGCACATAGGTTAGTATATGCACAAGTTTTATTCTCTCTTCTTCAGGTGTTGTTAGCCTGATCAGTGACTACTAGCATGGGAATCGAACCTGGACCCTTAGATTCTTGAATATTGAATTTTAAGGTAACACAACCAACAGCCATTTCTCCACTTTTTTTAAGGGCAAAGTTGATTAGTGGTTTCCATACATTATATATAGTTGTACTAGGTTGACTTTTGGTTGTTATTCACCATTGTCATGTGAGCAGCTTCCTTGAATTTTCTTTTTTGTATCTTGCCTTTATCCAAAAGCTTGAAATGCTGAAAAACAAAAACTGCATATATGAAATACCATGTGAATGTGGAGGAATGTATATTGATGAGACTAGTTGCTCCATTGAAAAGCAACTGCAAGAGCACAAACTGATGATTAGAAGAGAGAAAACTAATGTCTAAGGTAGTAAACCTTGTATGTACCAATGAACATATGTTCATTTGGGAAAATTTTAAAACATATGTACCAGTAAATATATGTTCAATTGGTAAAATGCAAAAATATTGGATAGAGAAAAAAGGTACAAAAAAGAAAATTCAAAGAAACTGCTCACATTAAAATGGTGAATAACCCCATAAGTCAACCTACTGTGACTACACCTAATGTATGGAAACCACTAATCAACTTTATCTTTAAAAAAAAAGTGGAAAAATCAGGAGGAACCTCATAGATAAGTATGTGAAATTTTTATTGACTGTTGCCTTTGGCAGGATGACTCAGTTGATTAGAGCGTTATCTTAAAATTTAATATTTAAAGATCCAGGTTCGATTCCCATGTTAGTGCTTTCACTAGTCAGACCAGCAACATTTGAAGAAGAGAGAATAATGTCTCTCAAAACATGTATTTTCTAACCTATATGTTATTACTAAGAGTAGAATGTAGACATTCAATACTCAAGATTAGATGATGGGAAATAGTCCAATATATAAATACAATAGAAGATTTTCATTCATGTCTACATTGAAACATGATTCCTTATAATCATAAAACAGTAATTATAAATACAATAAGTTTGACTATTTCATGCAGACTGAAAACTTACAAATTAAAAACATTTCACAGTGAATGAAGTATAAAAAAATTGCAGTACCATTTTAGTATTACTACATGTATTGTCACCATTTACAAAGAACCTTAACAATCATCATCAATTTATATCTTCTACTTCAACAAATTGTTCATTACAACAGTCTTCAAAAAAACTGTTTCAAATTTTTAATTTTAAATAATAGTAATTTTTTAAAAATAGTAATCATTTTGTAAGATTATTAAGTTTATATAGTGCTGTCATCCTGACAGCAATGTCATTCTTATAAGATAAAATAGTAACATTCATTTTAAGAAAAATAAAAATGTACAAAATTAATTTATTATATAATTAAAAACAAAATTTGATGTATAATAATAAGCTACAATTATAATAAGTAGAAAATGGAACTTATTCAATATTATCATATTGTAATCTGTAGTAGGATTTCTGACACACTCAAGGCAAAGATTTTGATTGTGAATATAAACAATCTGCAAAAAAATTACATATTTTATGTAGTATATGATTAACAATAAATCTTGGTAAGATACAGAATTAAAGTGCATTAAAAAGAAATAAAAAAATGTATACATTACTAAAATAGAATTTTTATTTAATTAATTTTTATTTATTGTTATCATATCAATAGACATTCTTATTTTTTACTGTAAATGAAAATATTTGTCATACTACATGTAAATAATATTAGCAAAAAAAAAAAAAAAAATTTTTATTATTATCATAAATAACTATAACATTACATGTTTTGATCTCTATACATTACATGTTTTGATTTAATTTTTATTTAATGTCTATATTGTATCAATTCTTTTCTTACTTTGCCAAAAAGAAACAAAAATGCTATATTTGCATCAAATATATTATTTCAATAAAGTAGTTTGTGTGTGTTGAAAAAATAAATTTTTTAGCACCAGCTGTTCATATAGTTTAAATTATAGACCAGTAGCATTAACATCTATGATCTTTGAGGCTTTTGAATACTAATTAATAAATGTAATTAAGATTAAGAGGAGAAGTATTAATGGAAAAGATTGTAATTTCTCAAGTACTGGAAATAAGTAGGATGTTGATGAAACATGGCATTTGGTATTACAAGATTTAGAAATAGAAATATGATAGAATTGATAAGAAATACATTGTGATAGATAAGATTTGTTTGAAAACAAAGAAATTAAAATGTTGCTTAATATAAAGACTATATGAAAAGAGAACTACTTTAATTAGGGAATAACATATTTTTCATTTAGAAAAATATAAAGTACTGTATAGAATCAATTAGGATGAAGATTAAATATAGAATTATTAATTAATTCATATTTTTGCAGTACTTAAAATAAATGGAAATAGGAATTACTTAGGAATGGATTTTGAAATATTTTTACTTGAAAAACTTTTTTTATGCCATGATCAGAGAAAATAATTTCGTCTGATTTTAAATATTTATGCAAAAGTCACTGATAAATTTACTCTGGAGAAGTTAAAAATTATACTTCAAGTATAACATTGACCACAGAGAAAATAACTTTTGTCTGATTTTAAATATTTATGCAAAAGTCACTGAAAAATTTACTCTAGAGAAATCAAAAATTATACTTCAAGTATAGCATTTACCATACATACTTAATTTACAATAGATGCTTTGTATATAACATTGGACAATATTTATATCAGTATTTAAAGTATATTATTGATAGACTAATTATGATTATATATTAAATTTATTTAAGATTGTAAATATTTTGTTTAGAAATATATCTAATTGTTTAAATAGTTCATATTTCTGGATCAAAAGACTGTGCCATTCTTGTTAATATGAGTCACTTGTGTGTCATGTTTGATACACATGAAGTAAATATACAAAAACTCTGACACGGCAAAATTATTTTAGCATATATTATTCTGTTCTTAAATGATAGTTTAGTATATACTTTATTTATCTAACTATATATGAAATAGCTTTCATCCAGATAATTTTTATATTAATAGTCTTAACTATTTGTACAATTAATTTTGGGTAATTATAACGTAACCGGGCTTGGCCACTTGATGGCATTGTTGGCAGTCAAAAACAATACAATGTACGTTTCACAGGGCCGTGTGATTTTTAAATTGCTGTTTTTTTTTTTTAGTTATTAATTTATTGATTGCTATAACTTTTTTTTTTCATGGTTTTTTAATTTTGTATTTAGTAAACGACAACCTTTTTTTTTTATTTTTAAATCACTGTTTTTGGACAAATTATCATCATTCCTCCTTTTTAATTATTAATTGATTAATTGCTAGAACTTTTTTTGCGATGTTTATTTAGCAATGTCTTTCGCGTAATTATTGCTTTCTATGTAACAAAACAACTGTGTAGGGTTAGGGTTAGTGTTCTGTTGTTTGTAATGCTAAAATAAAAAATATCAAAATCATAACCGTAGTCTGACAAAAGAAAGAAACTCAAACTTTTTTAAACAACAACAAACACATATAAATGTCTTCTTTACTTATTAAACATGTTTATAATATGTGCTTTCTATGAAATTTACAAAAAATCGTGTATATTTTTATTGGACAGCAGAAATACTCGGCTTCTGTTTTCGGCAACTGCGGAAAAAGTTACGAGATCGCCAGCCATTTTATGAACTACGTGGTATTTTACGTGAAAACAAGATTTCGCACGCAAACTTGGCCGAATTCTGTTGACGTACCCTCGGCAAGCTTTTACACATTACACCTTCTCTAAATAAGGGTGTGGCCATTTGGAAAATTACTATAAAGTCAGGTTTTTTAAATTCATTACAGATACAAAGATTGTGTAACGTATACTGTAAAAATTTGACTAATCAAACTGTACAAGAAAGATAAGTGTGTGGATTCACAGTAACTGTCGTGAAGCAGAAATAGGCCGTAATATTTCTGCTTATGTCATCATCAACGGCTTTCTAATGGCTAAGACAAACATGTTTTCTATAGCCGTAAGTCAGGCCTTGTAAACAGCATTTGTTAGGTGTTTTGGCGAGCCAGAACACCATCAAGCGGCCAAGCCCGATTAGGTTATAAGTACCTAATTTTGTAAATAGGATGCATAAGCTTTTTAAAAGTGACCATAATAATACTATTAATTATTCCTATATGTCTATCCTTAAATTATGATATACAAATATTAAATACCAGGGAAGTAAATGCATTTATTGACTTAACCATATCAGTTATGAATATGAGGGCTCTGACCCTTGAAAGCGCTTAGCCACTTAATTAAATATATATATATTAAAATAAAATAAATATATATACATTTCTTTATTTGTCTTCAGTTTGTGTGTGTTAGCACATATTATATTTTGCACTTTAGAACAATTAGCCACAAAGTTTAAACTGTTTGCTCGTATCATTTAGTAATATTTAATTGTGATAGTCAAAGAGTTTTGCAAACTATAATTAAATTAGTAACCATGCGTAGTTACTCCACTTGATTTCAAACAGAATTTAACACTCACATTATAAGTTGATAGCCTAAATTTTGTTTAGATGGTGCAAAATATATTTAAGATCCAAAGTGCATGTGCAACAGTTTAATGCTGTTTAAATATTATTGTTTATAAAAAACATCGCGCTATATAAAATAATTGACTTATTTACATACATTTAATTTCAAATAAGAATGACGTATCGTAAATTCTAATAAATTTCACCAGCGTCATTCATTCGAGCATGTAAAAGTAATTTAAAGTGATTATTTAATAACTTCACGCTTTCACTTTCAAACACTTAAGATTCGCCCATACAAAAGCGTTTGGGTTCGAAATGATAGATGGCCATTCTATCTTTTCCAAAGACTTTATCATGTGGTTGAAGTGTTAGTATTCATTCATTTTATATTTAAAATCCAAAGCGCATGTGCAACAGTTTAATGCTATTTAAATATTATTGTTTATATAAGCTCAAAGTGAATGTTACATTAGCTTCAAATAATAATAATAATGAAATTTGTGAAACATTTGCCAACGAAGATGCATTTCAATTTTATATCTAAATTTTAAAGTAAAAAATAAGGCTGTAGTGCATAAGAAGAATATTTTAAAAGTTGTTTAGTCTCAAGAAAAGAAACATTATTATTCACACCATTGTTTTTAAAAATATATTTATTGCAATTTTTAAAAAAATGTTCAGAAAAGAACAGTCACTGATATTATACCAATAAAATGGGAATATACTTAAAAATTATTAGCAAATATTGCTTAAAATATTAATTAATTAACAAAAGAAATTTAGCATTGCTTTGTGGAATAAATTTGATTCTGTAATAAAAATTTTAACTATTTTTGATATATTTTCAAAAATTGTAGTCTAAATAAATAACTGATAAAAGGGAGAAATGCTTAAAAAGTGTTTATATACTTATCTCTTGTCTAGAACATTAAATGTAACTAAATCAAAGATTAAAATATATGATTTTTTATTTTAGTGGCTTTCTATGTAAATAGAATTTATAACAAAATTGAATTTTTTTGGAGTAATTACTGTAAAAATAGTCAGTTTAAGGTGTTAAGATATTAAAATTATATTGAGAAGTAAAAAAAAAAACATCAGTTATCATTAATTGAAAGATAAAAATATTTCATTGTATCTCATTGAGTTTTTAATCCTTAAAAAACAGCAATTATAAAAATAATATACATATTAATAAAAATATAATTAAAATAAATAAAAACTTACAATGTAAAAAATTCTCATTGTTTTTTTTATCCTGCCATCTAGGAAGTCTAAATTAAATTTATCATTAAAAGTAAACAAATGGCACAAAATTATACAGAACAAATGACAGAAATGTAAACAAAATATGATGGGCACTGTCATTCAGCATGACTTCCAGATTAAACTTAGAAAGTGTTAAATAGTATTACTCAAATAAAATTAAACAAATTATTGCAAATAGTTTTAAAACAATATTTAGTAATTTTTTTTTTTTTTAGTTAAAAATAATATTTGAGTATTAATATAATAACTTAGTTAATATTGTTTTTTAAAAAAATCATTATTTACTAATTTCTTAATGAAGTTTTATATTATATATTTAGCAAAAAATTTATTATAAAAATTCTGTTTTTTATACACTGTTTCAGAAATTGCAGACTAACGTAAAAAAATGACAGAATAACAACTATTCACTGACATTGTGTTGCTTATCATTTTTAAGGATAAAATTTCGAATGTAGGATTACAAATTTTGCTTTTATATTTCATACACACTTGAGGATCAGTAATAAATGTGATATGATTTTTTTTATAAAACATGAACTATATTCAATGATATAATTTATGCTTAAATGTGTGAATGTGTCATAACATTTTTTTCTCCCCATTTGTTTGAAAGTGAACTTTGGACCCTAAAATCTTAAATACTTTAGGATATAAATGTTTGTGAATCAATGTTATTATCACAGCATACTATAAAAGTGTGTTGTACTATTTGATTACCTGTTCTTTGTGAAAATTGTCTTTTCAGCAACTATACATTGAATACTATCATATTTTTTACATTTAGTTTTGAAAATGAAGTTTTTACATAGAATCACAAATGTTTTATTATCTCCTATATACAGTTGCGAATCAATAAATATTAGTCACATGGTTTGCTGATGAAGTAAATTTTTTTTACAAAAAATTATTCCTTATGTTTGATTACATTGTCATTTTTTCATTAAACTTCATTAAAATATATATACCTTTACTCTGCTTAGCAAGGATGATTGCTTACCCAAAACTCATCTTAAACAAATTCATATAAAAAGCAATGGGTTTCTATGGGGAAAAATTTAGCTTATTCATGCAGATAAATATTATACCATAAATGTATAAAAAACTTAACCGAATATATAGTAATAATAAGAAAAAAAACTTAATGTACAATATGTGAATGTGTAAATTGTACTATTGTGTATTATGCAGGTATGCATTTAAAAAATGTATGTATGGATGTTAAAGCAACTTAAATGTATGTAAAAATTATAAAAAAAACAGCACGACATTTAGTTATCTGAGTCATCAGTGGCTTATTCTAAGGGTCTATTAATATTTATTAAAACTCTTGATGGTCTTGTTTTTTGTTTTTTTTCTGAAGTATATCAGTGTTGATGGCTGAGGATCTCTAGTGAAAAAGTTTAGAATGGAAGGTTGACTTGCTTCTTTGATTTTTTCTTTTTGTACATTCATATTATAAGGTCCCATTCATTTACTTAAAGCATTTTTAGGTTTGATGGAGCATTCTAAGTCAGGTCAAATTCTTTGAAAATTCATGGCTTTTCTGCAGGCTTGTTGATTTTTTTTTTTTATTGCCTTCCTTTTCCTTATCCAATTGCATTAATTCTTCATTAGTTAATTCTTTCATGAATGATTGCAAAAGCTATTCAATGTTATCATCAATTTCTTATTGGTGACTTTATCCAAAGTGTTGACAAAATGCATTATTAATTGTTGAAGTTAGTACATCTTGAAGATTGTGATTATGTTGAAGAAATGATGTGGTGTTTAGTGGTATTAATTGTTGCTATGATTCCATCATTAGGAAAAAAATCTTTTCACTGTGCATATGTACAAAAATTAGACCAAGAAAAGGAGAGTAAGCTCACAGTTGACAATTTTTTATATTCTGCAAAATTGTTAATCATTGCGCTGAAAAAAAAAAAAGAAATCGTGCTGAAGTTTTCTTTTTTTTAATTCATAGTCTTATATTATTTATGTGAAATTATTTAGAAGTAAAAAAACAATATTAGTAATATCTCATTAACTATACTGTTATGGCAATAAAGACTTGTTATTTATCAATGATGTAAAAATAGCCAATTTGTAGAACTGTTCTTAGCCACAACTTAATCACATTTTTAACTTTGAAAAAATAAAAATTGATATATTAAAAAAGAAAAAATATATATTTAATGTTTGCATAGTGTACTAAATATTTTAACATTTAATTTCATTATATACTAAATAAGCAACACTATATCCACTACCTATATTCTTTTTTTATGGCATGAGATGTCACATTTTACTATGCACTGTAGCTATTTTTTTGAAATGACCTCGTAATTTTTAGAATAATACAATACATTGGAATGGCAGAAATACAGTCATTTAAGTAAAAATTAAAAGTATGAAATTTCTTCAATTTCTACTACATTTTTATTATAAAATTTATTATTAAATGCATAATGATGAAATCACCCCCACTACAATTGTTTTATCAAAAATATATTTGCGATAATAAGCATTTTGATTTGTCTGAAATTAGTGTTTATAAAGATTTTAATTTAAAATTGCTTGACTGAATATTTTAGCTAATAATAATATATGGCAAAAATTTATTTTTAGTTTTAAATTGAATGAAATTTACACATTAAAAGCCTAAAGCTAGTCAATAAAATAATCAAAATTATCCCAAATTCAAAACTAAACCAGACTACCCAAAGAACTCTAAAACACAATTAATGATTTCGCTGCTACAAGCAGATTTTTCAAGTGTAAAGGACTATAACATAAATTATACTATATATTACCCCCAATTCCCACTCATCCTTAATATTAAAAGCTTTTAAACATTTTAATTGCTTCAGAATCATAAATTTTTAATAATAAAGTTTTTTTAATTTTTTTTTATTTCATTTCTTTCAAAAAAGACAATCTTAGCCTCATCAAAACTAAGTGTGGTCTGTACCTCTTTCGTGGATATATAAAGCAGAACTGAGACATTTATTTCTAATACACCTGGGTCTCGTTTTACGCGATAGATAGGGTCCTCAGAAAACACGCGCAAACGAAATCGTGCAAAAATAGACGTAACTTATATTGAAATGGGGGGGATGCGGTCTCTGATTTTTCAAAATTCACGCAAAAGCAAAGCACCAATGTAAAATTACTTTAAAATTCATGCAAAAAAAAAAGTAAGGAAATAAAATATGACTAATAAAAAATTTCAAATTTGAAAAAAATTGATACAAGACAAACTTTTTTTAACTATAATATTTAATTTTATTCAAAATAATATATTTTCATGCATAATTTACAATACAGTAATTTACATTTTTTTATACACGTTTTAATTATTATGATTTTCTGGTGACAACGTAATTAGTAATAAATCTTTGAGACGATTTTATTAATTGTTTACGAAGCTCGCGATATTCAGACATACAACCATTTGGCTCTCGTTGGAATTTAAGAGCATGTTAATGACTAGTGTCATTAATAAGAAAATAATAATTGATTACGTTCTTTTTTAAAAAGCAAAAACAGAATGTCATTTAAAATGCAAAATTAACACGCACAATGTTTGAACAAATTTACATTATAATCTTGTAAAATTTAATGGGTGTATACATAAAATGTGGAAATCATGATTTTAATTTCATTATTGCATAAAATCTTACTATTATAAAGCACTGAAAATATTGAAATTACTAAGATGAAAGTCGAATTCCAATAATGTGCTATTACTTTTAATATAATGTAAGTGTGCAAAATTTATTATTTAAAGTAATAGCGCATTATCGGAAATCGACTTCCGGTGTAACACGAATCGCGTAACTTCAAAATCGTGTTAAATAAGTCCGCGTAAAAAGAGACCCAGGTGTACTCAAATAATCTTTATAAAATTGATGTTTTTGAAATATACCTACTATGTTAGAATTAAAATAATTGTAATGAGGTAGCTATGTTTCAAAAAGGTTAATTTTATAAAGATTACTTAAGTATTGGATACTCTGGTAAACTTGTTACAAATGTTTTATTTAATAGTTGATGGTGGTAATGATTGTAATAATGAGAAGGATAAGAAAAATATGGTTTTATTTCTTTGCCCTTTAAATTGTCACCTTATAAAATTGTAAGTAAAACTAGAAATTTTTTTCTAAATAAGAAAATTGTTCAGAAAAGGGGTATTACTTTGAATAATTTATTAAACAGTACAAAGGAAATTTTTGATAGACTATTCCTGCAGTAGTGTATATTACTCTTTGTTTTTGTAAGAATGTATAGAGTAGTTTGGGCTTAATTGATAGAATGAAAGTCCATAAAAGTAGAATTAGAAATAAATATCTCAGTTCTTCTTTATATATCCATGAAATAAATACAGGCCACACTATTAGTTTTGATGAGGCTAAGGTTGTCTTCTTTTGGAAAAATGAAATAAAATGAATTAAAGAATCTTCATTATTAAAAATTTAAGATTCTGAAGCAATTAACTTGTTTAAAATTTCTTTTAATATTAAAGGTATGTGGAATGTAAGTGGGAATTGTGGGTAATATGTAGTATAAATTTGTTATGCTATAGTCTTTTACACTTGAAAAGTCTGCTTGTAGCAGTGAAACTATTGGTTGTGTTTTAGTTTATTTCTTTGGCTAGTCTGATTTAGTTTTTAATTTAGGATAATTTTGAATAAAAAATTTGTATTTTTTTATCAATACTATTATTTCATAAGTTTATTCTAACATTGTCATTGTCTTGCATATGTCTGAAACAAATTACTAGCAAGTAAATATTTTGTAATTTAGATTTAGTAACTAAATATTTCAGCTACTATAATACTATGCACAATTTAAAATTAATTATTAATAGTATAGTATATGGCCAAAACTTATTTTTAGTTTTACGTTAATGAAATTTGTGTTTCTTTTTTTGGCACTGTATCTTTTTATGTTTATGATAATGCTTTCTTTGGCTTGAATATTTTTGAAACAGGTTACAATTTAAAATTAAACAAATACTGTACAGTAAATGATATTGCACACATTATATAATTAAAATCATTAAATATATTAATGATTTTGATTATATAATGTTGAATTCATTTTTTTTTTAAAAAAAAAAAAAAAATTATGGTAACTAAATTTTACAATTATTGTATAGTGATCATAATTTTTGCCACAAGCAAAATATCTTTAATAAGATTTTTTAATCTATAAAAGAGGGTGAATTTACGGTTAGTGTATATATTTAAAAAATATAATATTAATACATTTGGTTATTGTACATTATCAAAATAGACTTTTGATTAGTTATATTGAGTAAAGCACTTTTTTTTTTACTTTTGTAATTATTAAACTTTACTTTAAATATGTGAAAAATTAATGCATTGATTGTCTTGCGAGGATACTGGATGAAAATTAAATTACTGATTATATATAATGAATAAACTCTGTATTAGGATGAATGGCATCATTTTTTTTTTTCCGGATGATATAAAGTTATTATTCTATGATGTCACCAAACTTACAAGATATTCGCCACTTTCAAAATGGCCACCAAAAAAAATTTTTTTTTTGTAATCAATGTAGTGCTGTAAAGTAAAATAGGGGATGCAAATTGATGATAATTGCTATGGTGAATCCTCACATAAAAGTCCCACATTAAGCAAGGAATAGATATATTATACTCTGATCACGTTTTTTTTTTTTTCATTTACACTGATAAATAATATTTTGATATCAGAAGCTGCAACTATATTTTTTTGTTTTCATTTGTTTTAAAAATGAAATAGCATAGAACAGCAAAAGTTTTGGATTTGTATATTGCACACAGTTGAAAATCAGTATGTATTAGAGGTATTTACTTAGCATGAATAACTATCTTTTGATATTATTTTTAACATTTTTTCATTGATGTGTATTGTAGTAAAGATATATATATTGTTATGCCATGTTGACTGATCTAAAAGTGCTCAAAAGTTATTCTGAATTTATATATTTCAGAATAATGGTAGTCTAATTATACTAGTAAACTCATAATGCAATCTTATTCTTAATTTATTATTTTTAAAAATTACTTTTATTTCAAATTTTTTTATGGTTTTTAAAAATATAATGGGCTTCTATTATTTATATTTTTACTGCTGCCTAAACATACCAAGCAATTAGGTAGATTTTGAAAAAAAGGTTGCATAAAACCATCTATTAAGATATAATAGTTTATTGTTTTGTTTTGCTTTTCTCTGATTGATTGAAGTAATAAAAATATTTAATTCTTTCCATATAAAGTTATTCACTTTTTATGTATATATTATGCACACATTCAATGTTCTAAGAATTCCAAATATAAAATTGGATTTTAATCCTTGTTATAAAGAACTGTAAAATCATTTAAATTTTTTGGCCACTCCAATATTGTGTGTGCTTAAGTTTTCTGCCTAGAAGCAGATTGAATGGCTATTATAACCAAGTAATAGGTTTAGCAATGATAGTTGAACTAGTTGCTGTTTTTTTTTATACAATTATTATAGCATCTGTATTTAAGAATTGCACTACAAATTTCTTCAAAAAATTCTTTAGAGTTGCATCATTGGAAGTTGCCTCAAAACATTATGATAACAGTGCCTTAGTATAGCGTTTTTTTTATAAAAAAATTATGATTAACTGCTTTTTCATGGATTGGAAGAGAGGGGTCATATTTAGTGGAAAATGAAGAAACAAACCTTTAGTTATTTTTTCCATCAAAATAGAAAAGATAAGCTGGAGCTTTGTTTCTAATTAAAAGAACCTTTGATAGAAGATCCTTTTGCCTAAGATAATCATAAAAGTGAGACCAAATAATCCAGTTGGCTTAGTCACTAAGTCTTATGATTGAAATGCCAGAAAATTCCGTGGTATTTTTTCATTTTTTTTAAAAATTGTTGTTTTTCTGAATGATACATGAGCTATGGTTTGATCTTATATTCTGAAATATTGACCCAAAAGAGCAAGGTAAGTTGGTGTTTCATTGGCTTGCAACTGAGCAAGGCAATCTCATTCTTCACGATATATGTTTTGCATGGCATTTTCCAAAAAAGGCAGTTTCATTGCTATTAAATCATTCTTTATTTATTTATTTTTAAAATTTTTGAATTATTACTTGGCAGCCTCCCGTCTATGCTGTTATTAGCAGCTTCACCATATCCTACATAGTGCATTTCTTTTTCTACTAAGGTGAACTATACCTTATTGCTAAAAAAACTTTTCATGACGAGTTTTTGCACTAAGAATCTTGGCACCAACTTTTCAACATTATCATATGTCCATTTGTTTTTCATTGTTCTATCTCAATAAAAGACTTACTACCTCTTTCATAATATTATAACATGAACTGCTTAATCAAGGTTTCCTTCATGGCTTGTGTACTTTGATTTCACTCATGTTTTTTTCTTTAAATAATATAGATTGTTAATTTAGCCATTTCATAAATACACTTACATTTCAAAGCTTTTTTTATGTTTTTGCTTGGAATTTATTAACACACACAAAAAAAATATTTCATTTTCACTGCTAAAGTTAAAACTGAATAAACAAGGAAATTAATTGATTGTTAACTAAACTTTACAACATATGATAAAAATATCTGTTATTTTAATCAAATCAGAAATATCTTACACTTGAGTAATGGTATTTAGCTAATAGGATTCATTTTAATATTTGTGCTTGTTTAGCAAAGTTAATTTGATGAGAAAAGGTTTGTATGATTTATTCCATGTAGCATATCCCACTTTTTGTAAAATAATATATTTTTGTCTGTTAATTTTAGTAAAAAATAACTGAAACACAGGCTTATTATATACCTGTGTCTATATATGTAATATATAGGGTATATGGGCACAGTCTTTCACACAACCCACCACTCTCCACTCTATCTCATAATACTGATACACTTGAACACGTCGAAAAGATAATCACCAATATATGTATTTCATGCTAAACCAGCAATCATCAGTTGGTCTAGATTACCATCTCTACACATATATGCTATAAGTGCTCAGATGTATATTAAGATAGCCAATCTTCATACTTTAATGGTTTAGCATGAAATACGTACATTGGTGATTATTTATCTTTTTGACGTATATGTGATCAAATGTATCACTGTTATGAGATAGAGTGGAGAGTGGTGGGTTGTATTAAAGTCTGTGCTCATATACCCTATATAAAAAATAAAACTTCACACTGTATTAAGAAGGAAATAAATATGGCTCAGCAACTCTTATTAGAAAAATATAGATAGCTAAAGAAATAGCAAAGAAAAGATAGATATTTAAGATATGGTAAAATTTGGTGAGAAAAGGTTTGTATGATTTTTTTAATAAAGCATATCCCACTATTTGTAAAATAATATATTTTTGTTTGTTAATTTTAGTATAAAATAAAAATAAAATAAAACTTCACACTGTATTAAGAATGAAATAAATATGGCTCAGCAACTTTTATTACTAGAATATAGAGAGCTAAAGAAATTGCAAAGAAAAGAGATATTTAAGATATGGTAAAAGAAAACACCATGGTTAGGAAGAATTAATTAATAGAAATTATGCAGTTATTGTTAGAAAAAGAAGTAGATGTATTGACTTAAATAACAGTATATATGATATGATATAGATAATTTTTAATACTTTATACAATAACAAAAAAGGAGATAAAGTTATAAAAATTGTAGTTGATTTAAAATGGCAAAACTTATGAATTTGTTTAGAAAGATTTTGTTAATATCTATCATTTAATTTATTATACATTGAAATGGCCAGTGTCAGCATCAAAATATAAGTTTGAAAGTTGGTTTTGGGGTTTTTTTAAATGGTAAAAAGCAAAATCAAGAATTTTATCTTTGTGTGTTCTAGTCTTACAATATTCTAACGATTGATAATATTCTTATTTATTTCAGAAGAACTCTACAGTATGTTTTTATTGTTTGAGTACAACTTATTAAGAATTTCAGATACTATTAGACTCTGTGGTTTACCAGTCAAATAAAGCTGTTTACCACACATCAATGCTCCAAGGAAAAATTAATTCTTAAATTTGATATTTTTTATAATAGATAGATAATAATAGGAACATAAAAATAATGTATTTTGTAACCAAGCAATATACAATGAGTATAAAACTAAATAATGTTTTAATGATGAGGCTAAATGCAAATCCATAAGGAATTAAATCCCCCAAAAAATCTTATGACAAAAAGTGAAAAATATAGATGTCATTTAAAAAGTTCATTGGTGAAAACATATATGAGGATAAATGCAAATCCATAAGCAAATAAATTACAAAAACTAATTGCTAAATTGTTACTTAATTCTATGATTTTTACTTAAGTTCATTTTGGCTACTGTTCTATTTTGAGAGTCTCTGTACATTCAAAATTTTATATATGGTGTTATCAGCATATCTGTGGTTAATTAGAACTTTTTTTAAAAAGTCTTGAATCCGCATTTGTATTTACCCAACTTGGGTTTCCTCAGTACATATTCAGTACGCAAATTAAATAGCACCACAATATATGGCCATTTTTAATACTTTTGGAATATTAAATAATTTCCATTTTAATTTTACCTTTTATTCTCATGGAAATTGCTCATAAAAATAATATAATGTTATGGTACACTCATATTTCTAATACTATTTTATAATTTAACTTTTGATTTATTTTTTTTTGGTTTTACTATTATTTGATGATACATCATTAATATTTCCATTTTTTAATAATAAAGTAAAGAATTCTTTATATGAATATTGGCCATTGTATTTCCAGTTATCTCATTATTGTGAGAAATTTTTTTAATAATTCATAGTTTTTTTAAATTTAACGCCATTCCAGAATACAGATTTTCAAAACAAAAGGAGATACTTTTTAATATAATGAAATATTTCTAAAAAATGCTACTGAGGATGTTGACTTTAATCCATACAGGGATGAGGGTCACATACATTTTCATTTTGATTTGAAATAGCATCTTATAGAATTTCTTTAGAATAAAACTTATTTGAAGAAATATCAATAATAGAATTTAAAGTATAAGTTGATCTATTCCCAAATCTTTTTAAATTTATGATAACAATTAAAATTGTATTAATAAACAAAAATGAAATGGTAATTTATTAAGTGTTGCTTAAAATAATGATAAATTTATTATGTTTATTAAAAATATTGTTCTGAATATCATACAATAATAATGGTGCTTAAAAATAATTTTTGCATTGTATTAATTTATATATTTTATTGAGCTTATGATAAATATCTTATATTTTTAAGAATCAAAGCAAAGTTTCTCTTAGTGTTTTTCTTGAAATCGGGTAGAAAATAATTTTTATTTGGTCTTGAAACAATGATTTTCTAATTATTTGATTAAATCATCAAAGAAACTGCATAAAAATTAACTTAGAACTTCTTCAGTATAAACATTTTAATTTTCAAATAAATGTGAATGGGATTATGATATCACCCCATTGATATTTAAACGTTTTCAAATGATAATAGCTTTTTAATTAATATAATTTATATTTAATAAAGGATAAAAGATTATTCTTAAATATTGTTTTAGTTATTTTGTCATAGTAAGATGGGAAAAATTCTTATTGAAAACTTACAGAAGCTTATATAAGTTATGCTTTTATAATTACTTTTCTGAAAATGGGAAAATAAAATTTTTTTGTGCATGTCAGTACCAATAATATATATTGCTTTATATAACACAATACAGAAACAATATATACTTACACTAATTTATGATGGTAGTTATTCTCATTATCATTAGGAGAAATGTATTGTATGTTAGTTCACAGTTATAAAGAAGTTTAGAATTAAGATTAGAGTCAAACTATATGCATAGATTAACAATCACCTAATTATCCTCATTAAAATATATTTGTACTACATTATAATCTTAGTTATATTCAAAATACAGACAAAATCAAAGAGATTTAGATTGGTTTTTGCCTTAAATAAAACATTGTAATTTACACCAGTTTAGTTAATAGTATGTTTCTCATGAATAAAAAATTCAATACTGGTAAAATGAATTATTTCAAAGTTAGGCCACTTTGAATTTATTGTATGTTTTGTTTGTGTTAATTTAAACAAATATATTTTAAGAATCTTGTTATATAAATGATTAAAATCAATCTTCAATTATAAAAAAAATATAATACATTTATAATATTATCTTTCATTTGTAAAATGATAATAAATCTTAATGCTAATTAAACCAAGATGTATAAAATTTATATTGTCATATGATAATTATTAAGTTACAAAGAGCGCAATCTTTAAATTTATGCTACATGGCAGGTAGCATATCATATAATAATAATAGCTGCAGTCTTAAAAAAAAGAAAAATGATGACTGCATGCACTAAGAAAAAAGTAAGATATGTTTCTAATATTGGAATCTGTAATTAACATCAATATGATAAATATAAAACCTGTCTTGCTGTTAAGTTTATATCCAAGCACTCATCTCATTGCATCCTCTGGAAAAAAAAAAATAGTTAAAAGACTTGTGGCAATTTGAAGTACTTTCTATTTTCTATTCAATTCTCTGCTATTGCCAAAGAATTAATTAATATTTTTTAAATATTGGAATTAAAAAATGAAATGTGTACAAAATATCTCTATTTTTATAAAGAATATTAACAGCTCTATGTACAGTAATAATACATAATAAAATATATTCTACAAGAATATGTAGACAATTATCAACTATTATGGTAATAAATTTTTAGTATAAGACAATATTTATTATTTTGCTGAGTCAGTCTTTCGATGCAGCATATCTTTGTCAAAGCACAACTATAATGAATATATTTTTTTGTTTAGGGCTATATGATAAATATTTCAAGGAATGCTATCCTACTATTCAGTGTTTATTTTAATCTACGTTGACTTATGGCAGTTGTAATTACAATTGTTGAAACTTAGTAAAAATATTGATTTGAAGACCACTTTCCCATGGGATGCATTTAGTGCTTTATTTGTACAATACTACACATGTATAATCTACAAAAAAAAAAACATTGCATAAGTTGAAAAAACACCATGACGTTAAACGAAAATTTTAAAGATAAGGTTTAGGTTTTTTTTACCACAAAATTTATGCTTAAATGAATAAAGTGCACTTGCTTGCATAGCAGTATTGTTAATTATTATATAATACAAAGAATGTAGGTATTCATGAAGAGATATTATTGTACTTAAGATTTATTTATAACGTAGTTGTGATTTTAGTTTCTTTTTTTAAATACCGGTAATAATCATTAATTGATATGTATTTTATTAGTTATACATCTGTATTTTTATTATATTCATATATTATGTGGTAAAATAATAGTACTCAATTTGGTGATTAATTTATTATTGTGTATATTATTATTATTTTTATGATTTCTTACTGTTAAGTTTATTTTTACTGTAATAAAAATTATAATTTATTCCTATTTTTTTGTGTATTTCATTAATTACATTATCAACTCAAACTTTTTTTTATATTCGTCTTATCACTTGGAATATTAATAGTAAAATAAGATGAATTATAAATTTGAATTCAGTGCTTATTTGGCGGTGAGCGTTGGTAGTTCTGTAAGGAAAGATGGCACCCTGAAATTGATCATTGCCATGAGTCTCAAAATAAAACTACCAGTGTTCAGTAACATTCAGATGACTTACAAAAATGATCAGGAATATAGCCTCTTCAAGTATTTATATTGAATATAGGTTCAAATATCATTATTAATCTCAAAATAGAGTATTGAGAAGTTAATAATTATACTTCGTTAACTTCACTAACATTTGTAGCTACTATCAATTACATAAATGGTTACCCTTAATTTGGGATGTCAATAGATGTTAGTAGCCATAAACCAACCCATCCGTTCCCACTACATAGAGTGTCTAACATCTAGGGCATGATTAAAACTATTCTTTGAGATAATCAATTCATAATTTGCAATTAACATGGTCATCATTATATATTTGGTAATACAAAGCATGGTAACAAATAATTCTATTTATCTAGATCATTCTGGTTGCATAATAACTTGACTGGGATAAATATAACACCATTTATCTGAAAGGAATAAAAAATTAATACTAGCAGAATTTAGATTTAGAATTAGGTTAACATCTAGCTTGACAAATGATAAATAAAACATGACAGGAGTAGTAAATTGATAATATGTTAAATATTACTAGAATACTAACCTTTTGTTACTGAAGAAATAAGTTATAATTTTTTTTTTTTTTTTGGAATAAGCTGCATAGAAGTCTAGTTTAGAATTGTAGGTATTCAATATAAAGAAAAGTCCAACTACGAAATGATGTTTGGACAATATACCAATATTTGAATGTAAATGAAAAATATTGATATAAATAATATTAGAATTATCTGATGAAAAATCTAAAAAAAAGAAACAAAAAAAATGGACATGCAACAAGAGGTCAGGTTAGATATTGAGAAAAGCTTGATTAATGAATCAAGTGTAGTAATGGTTAGCAATGAACCATGATTAACCAAAAAAAATTAAGAACCCAATTCAAAAAGAAATGGAAATAGAATCATTAGTAATCAGATAAGTGAATGACATGATACAATGAAATTTTTTCAAGAAATGCTAAAAGAAAATCAATAAACTGTGCTTCAAAATTGTCTTAATAACTAAATGGAATGAAAGAAGAATTGTCAATAAAGTTGGATAAGATATTGTACCGGTCAGACTTATATGTTCATTTAACAAGCGTTAGAATCAGCCATGCCCAAGATACACAGGTCAGGAGCAATTGTGAATTCTGTCGTATTTTCTCATTCTCCATATCCTTATCATTATGAACAACATCTCTGATGATAGCAGATGAAATTTCATTTATTCCAGTCCCCGAAGACACAACGGAGAGACGAAATCTTCAGGGAATGTGACATTAAATACTAAAAACTCTTAACATGGAAGCTTCACAATTAGACATTCTACTATAGACAAGATTAATGAAATGCAAATGGCTAGCATGAGATAAAGTAGAGCATGAATTATAATATAACACAACCCTTTTATGATGTGCATGTGGGAAACAATACTAAGACAAAGAATGATTGAATTAGTAATTGGGTATGGAATGTTAATAGTATTATTACTATAATTAATGAGGAATCGAACACTTTAAGTAGTGATAAATATAAATTTAATAAACGCAAATGATAATTTTACTTACATATGTTAACATAAGTTAATAGAGTATAGATTTCACGTAATCAATAGCAATCATTTGCGTATTCTATGGGTTACATAGTATTACTGTGCATTGTAGAGTATGGCTTACAATGATATTGAAGAATATGCAAATAGAAACTGAACATATATAATGAATACGCTATATATCATATATTCAGGACAATGAGGCTTAATATGGTAATTGAAAGAAGATATCAATTTTAAAAGATTTATAATATTAACGCTATGCTCCACAAAATGGTGGATTAATGACCCTAAGAAACATATACATAAAATAGAACCTTGTTTATATAAAACCATGTTTGAATTAAGTTCTCCATAACAATACAGTGAGGATGCATTGTCAAAGATATTACAAGGCTTATTTGGCTGATAGTTATACGTTACATCAATCATTTGGAATGAATAAGCATTTCTTTGCATATTTAACTGAGCAATTCCAACTTGACAGAATTACTAAATGTTGTTTACTAGCATATTCAAAGTTTGTTCGAATGAGAGGGTGGCTAGCTTAAATAAGCTTTAAGATGACATTTCTAATAAATAATAATAATAGATAAAATGGTTTACAGATCACAGCATTATGACTTATGAATATAGTAGGGCAATATAAAATATTACTAAAGCTTGCAGTGCTAACTAAGTACACCTGGGTCTCTTTTTACGCGGACTTATTTAACATGATTTTGAAGTTACGCGATTCGTGTTTCACCAGAAGTCGAACTCTGATAATGTGCTATTACTTTAAATAATAAATTTCGCGCACTTATGTTATATTGAAAGTAATAGCACATTATTGGAATTCGACTTTCATCTTAGTAATTTCAATATTTTCAGTGCTTTATGATAGTAAGATTTTATGCAATAATGAAATTAAAATCATGATTTCCACATTTTATGTATACACACATTAAATTTGACAAGATTATAATGTAAATTTGTTCAAACATTGTGCGTGTTAATTTTGCATTTTAAATCACATTCTGTTTTTGCTTTTTAAAAAAGAACGTAATCAATTATTAATCATTTAGTGTCCACAAGGTTATTTTTTAAAGGTCAGTAATAGCTGTGGGCACAATTAAATTTGACAATTAAAAATTATTTATGGCGACTTGAAATTAATGTGATGTGAAATTTGATTTTTAAACGGAATTGGAAATTAAAGACAAAAATAAGAATTTAATTTTTAGTTGTTAATTTCATAAACAATTAATAAAATCATCGTCTCAAAGATTAATTACTAATTACATTGTCACCAGAAAACAATTAACACAACATGAATGTGAAGTTGGCACTAGTTGTTTGCAAACGAACGTGTTTTTCGGCAAATAGCTATAATAATTAAAACGTGTATAAAAAAATGTAAATTACTGTACTGTAAATTATGCATAAAAATATATTATTTTGAATAAAATTAAATATTATAGTTAAAAAAAGTTTGTCTTGTATCAATTTTTTTCAAATTTGAAATTTTTTATTAGTCATATTTTATTTTCTTATTATTTTTTTTTGCGAGAATTTTAAAGTAATTTTATGTTGGTGCTTTGCTTTTACGCGAATTTTGAAAAATCACAGACCGCATCCCCCCTTTTCAACGTAAGGTACGGCTATTTTTGCGCAATTTCGTTGGCGCATGTTTTCTGAGGAACCTATCTATCGCATAAAACGAGATCCAGGTGTAATAGCATTAGAAATGTTAAGTTCGTTTAGGGACCAAATGGCTTCATCAATTATTAACGAATGCGAAAATCCGCCTGCACCTGTGACAGAGAGGGATTTGGAGAAGTGATCGGTAGGGTATGCCATAGTCCGGGTTTTTCTGATGTTATCTCATGCAGAGCTTCTCAACAAACTGATATTGTCCTAGAGTCAGTGCTGCCAAACACCATTATGGAACAAGTTATGAGAAGAATGATCTGGGATCTCCGGATATTGGTTTTGACAAAGCAATAATACGAAGTTTAATAATGCTATCAGGAGTAAGCAATGCGAAATAAGACTCAGGTTCTCAATGATATGTTCCCTAAAGCCTTTTTGAATTAATAATATCTAGTATAATGATATAACGAAATTTAACCCATCCTTATCGATACACGTGACCTTGACTAATAATTAGAATGTCAAAAATATAGAGGGGGGGGAATATTGTTCCCTTCATTAAACAAACCTAACTATGCTTAACAGGTAAGCAATTACATAGACAAATTATAACACTTGATGGCGTGTTAAGCAAATGATTGATTATTAAACAGAAAAGGTAAGGCCATTAAATTTACTTTAAAGAATATAAATATAATTAAATTCATAGCACTAAGCATGATAAGGAATTACAAATATAACCATTAAATAATGAATCGAGCGGACCTTCGTTTGGTAAGAAGACTTACATTTAAATATTCCATAATGTCGGGACGGAAAATCAGAATAATATTGGTTCGCTAGATTGAGTCATTAGCATATTAAAATTAAATCTAATTACAATACATAATTATATTAAAACAAAATTAAGTTTGCCGCATTGAAATAATAAATATAAATAAAGCATGAAACCTAATAGATACAATTGCAGATTAGAGATTCATGGATTCATGCATTTATATTTTTTACAGAGAGAGTGTCATCATAAAATGGATTACAATTATTATAATTGGCATTACATTGCCAATTACTAGATGGGCAGAAAGTTACATTATAATTGATAGCAAATTATAGTTATGAATTAAGATTAAGAGTTCATGTTAGTGGCATAGATGGTATTACCTTCTGGTGACTCAACGGCCGTATGGGTTGATACACAAAAAATAAAACCTGGAATGCACGGTCAGCAGTACAGGGTTCAGATAAAATAATAGCATCTTTTAAGAATTAATACGTAGTTAAGTTAAGGCCATTCTGAAGTGAGAATGGCATGGTAGCATAGAGGTATGGAAACAATTTTGGAAAGATCGGGAAAGTGAATTTTTTCCCTCTATTCGGAAATCATTTTATCAAAATTTTGAGTGACATGGATTCAGTTAGCAACACTTCTGAAAAATGAAAGCAGAGTACCCTGTATTGAATTTTGGCATTATTTATATGTTAACAAAACTTTCTAGAAAGTTCCTTTAAGTTACCGCTTGAGGTGGTCAGATATATATTACATGGCATGACTTCATTCATCCTTTGTTTAAAGTTACATTTGAAAGATGCAAGATAATTATTGTTCTATTCTATTTTATTTTTGTATTGAAAATAGATTCATAAGATATAATTTCCCTTAAAATTTAGAATGGCTAAATCTATCTAATTTAATAACATTTTAAATTAAGTAATGTAAGTTCTTTTGTTTCTTAAGTTTAGAGTTATGCTAATTACTTTCCAGAACCTTCACTGATATTGCATCAGTGTTATACACAAATTATATAAATCAAATAATATACAGAATATACTTTAACAAAATGAATATCTATTTTTTTAATGTATTTCTAATACATACACACACATACATGATTGTTTAAGGTGATGGAAATTTTAAGTATTTCCGAATTTAAACTTAAATGAGTATTATGCTGTTTAATATAACTTTAAAAATTTACAATAGGGGGCAATCACGTATGTATGTGTATTTATACTTCCTGATAATTAAACAAGTACAGAGATGGATTTGAACCTCAGTTTAAGGTTACTAATGTCATCAGACAGTGAAGTAAAAATATGTATAACAGATTTTACTGCTTCAGTATGAAAACATTGAAACTAGGATGCCAGCTCTTGACGCAAAAGTGAATGATCAAGAAGAGAAAATTGAGAATGATAGATTGCAGATTGATGAAAAGAAAGATATAAAGAATATCAAACAAGTCAAGGAAGAATCAAATTGTTATGGAGGGTGTAGACACATTTATTAAATTGGATTTTGGTAAACATACCAATTAAGTTGAAATGGTCATGATGTATGATAAGAGAGAAAAAAAATTATAGAGAGATCATTCAAATCAAAAGTTTATAAGAAACTATTAGAAATGGGAAAGGGGAATATTGATCCTTATTTCATGTTTTAGATTAGTGATTTAGTCTTAGTTAGAATTTTACACATCAGTATATCCATAGCACTTTATAAAAAGTTTAAATGGAAAAGAGAGAAATGGAAGAAGTATAAAATAATAAAATGTATCAATCTTTAAGACAGAGATTATATTATAAAGCAGTACAAAAGTACATTTGATATTGCTGTAATAAATGGATAGGAATGACAATTTTGTCACTCATTTATAACCAATTGTAATCATACAATATCTAAAAATATTATTATTGAGAAAGTAGTACATGGCACTTATAATGTCAGAATTTTAAGGCCCTTAAAAGAAAATGATGAAACACAATAAAGAGAAAATAACTTCAATTCTTATTGTATATCTTGAAACTATTACAATGATATATGCTGAAACTAGAAAATATTTTTTTGTTGTTGTTGATGGTACAATAATAGTTGATATTATGATGTGATAGATCATTGAGTTGAATATTTGATATTCTACATGATCATAACTGATCTATGGATCAGTAATTATTTCAGAGGATTAACTTGTCCACTCTCTAGATAAATTTTTCAGAATACTGAGTTGATTTGATCTTTTGTCATCAGATTTGAAGCTGCAACTTGTCTGAATACTTTATGCCTCATCTAGTGGTTTAATCCCAGGTAAGAGCAGTAAAACAAGGTTTCCTGTAAATATTTTGTACTAAGTTCTATTTTCTTATTTTCACAATCAATGATGTTCATTTACTATAATTGTTTAGCATAAAGAAGGCTAATATTTAGGAAGTTGAAGTTATATTTGAATTATTCATTAAGAGGTCACAAATAATATTATTTTATAGTTAAAAGTATTGATCGAGTTAAAAAAAAATGAAAATGAATAATTCTATCATTTAGACATTTCCGTTCCCCATTTCTGCATGGGAGTGGCGGATATAATAAGATAATGATAATCATTCTCATTATCACAGGGGATGTATTGTATGTTAGTTTGTATTTATAAAAAACTTTATTAAGATTAAAGTCATAAAACTATATGAATAGATTAGCAATCACTTTCCTAATTATCTTCATTAAAATATTAATGTACTATATTGTAATCTTGGATATATTAAAAGCACAGAAAAAATCAAATAGGTTAAGTGATCTTCAGGCTGACTCACAAAAATAATGATGATCAAGAAATGTAGTCTATTTCAAATATTTATAGAAGGATTGAATACAGGCTCAATCATAATCATTAATCTCAAAAGAGAGTATGAGTCACTCAATAGTTGTTATTGGCCACAATCCCCCACCCCTTCTCCTTTACAATATATTGCATTAAATAAGAAGATACAAAAAATGGTGTATATTTGTACTTATTTATTTATCTCCTTTACACTGGTATATTCAAAGGTAAAGATTTAAGGACCTTTTCTCTAGGGAAAACTTGAATGCTCCATCTCCCATCTTCCAAGAAATTAACCATCTGTTTTGTATAATTTGTTTGTTACATATAAAGGGGACTGCCATCTATGTAATCCAACCACTTGCGCAGGGCAGATATCAAAATCAAATTAAAATATACGAAAAATAAATCATTACATGTTGTTCATTTTTACATAATAAAACTTCATTGTACATTTGTTTGTTTTTTATAAAAAATCATTTAAAATAATGTTTTATGTTGCATTTATTATTACTCTTTGAATGTTAGTATTAGACAACATGACAGCAGCACAATGTTCTTTTAACAGTGAATTGACTTGGGAATAAAATATATGCTTATTTATCAAAATTATTTAATGAAATTAGAGTAACTTTTTTTTAAGAAATATAAAATTTCATTATGATCTGGATTAATTTGAAATTTTGTCGCGATAGCAGTCATTATTCATTCTTCAATATGTTATTTCTCTAGTTTCAACTTATGTTTTACATTATCTTCAGCCTAGGGAATGAAGTTGGTCTTGAAGTAATCATTATATGTCTTATACAAATTTGTATTATGAATTTTTTACAAATATTATTGAACAGTATTTATTGATTAATATATTGACTTTTATATTTTTGGTTCAAAGATCAAATCAATAAGATCAAATAATTATAATGAGATAATTGTTTAAGAATAAACTGTTTAAAAGAAAATAATATCAAAATGCATAAATATATACAATTTATCCAAACCACTTCGAACACTTTTTAGCAAAACTCTTTATTTGTACATAAACCTACATTTCGACTGACTCTGAAGAAGTCTGCAGGACAGTCGAAACATAGGTGTATGTACAAATAAAGAGTTTTTCTAAAAAGTTTTTGAAGTGGTTTGGATAAATTATATTTATAGGATATTAAAGCAAAATAAAGAAAAGTGTGATTTTGGTAATATTCATAAATATATAGTTTTGCAGTGATTATTAATAATACTTTTTTTTTTTAAATTGGCTAAAAATTAAATTCCACTATCATTATTTGTGATTTTGCAATAATATGAAAGCTAGACAAGTTATATTTTAAATTGTAGGTTTACATTTTATTAGTGAAAATTTAAATTAAAAATTATCCTTGATTTCAAATTTTTTACATCAAAAATCAAATATATATTTTTTCTATTTATTAAATACTGCCGAAGCTATATGAGTGGTTAAAAGTAAAATAGAAATTCATATAACATTACAATATTAGCCAAAAAACAAAATTTTACTAAAATTCTGACACAATCTTCTATTAGCAAATAGTTCTTTTCAAGTGAAATTCAACAAATGTACAGCATATATATATAAAACAAACGTCTTCCCATCATTTACTTTAACAAACAACTTCCTTTCACATCAAAGGGTATCCTCATGTAACCTCAGATTCAAAAAAATTTTCATCAAAGTTTCTTTGCTCTTTTCAATTCACTCTTTTTTTTATGAAAGATAACCTCTGCATTGTCAAATAATATTTTATGACCTGTATTCAGTTCATGATTTTTGATATCTGTTTTTAATTCTACTTTTACGAACTTTAACTCTTTCATTAAGATTTAATTTACTCTGACTTATATAAATTTTATGACAACTACACGGTATCTTATAAACTTTATCAATTAATAAATTGATTTATAAGAATAGTTTTTTTATTGGTTGGTATGAAAGTAGCCTAGAAGAAAGATCTGAATTTAAATTCATTACTAAATAGTTCAAACCAGTCAATTGATTGCATATCTATCCTTGGGATAGTTCATAAGATAAGTAGATATCTTGTAGTTGTCATAAAATTTATATAGGTCAGAGTAAATTAAGTCTTAATGAAAGCATTAAAAGTTCATAAGAGTAGAATTAAAAGTAGATATCAAAACTCACTTGTTCACAATGGACTGGGTCTACCAATATTTATCCATTCAGATTACAAAAAAACATTTAACATAATTTTGTGGTGCTAAAATTTTTCAAAATCTAGAGGTCACTTGTAAAATAACACCTACTGACTGACTACCCCAAACTCAAAATATTGAAAACTTTTAAAATCTTTGTCATCTATTCAAAAGCTTCACTTTTTCCCTCCCAAAAATAAATATAAATATTGGGAAGTGCACTCATTGCTCTATTCACCTTCCAATATGAATCAAACCCCATATTAAACATGACCAACAAACAGTTATGCCGCAAATTTAAATTCTGATGACTAGAACCAAAATATTTGGACTTTTTAATAAAATTAAACTTAGAATTCCTGCCCACACTATACTTCTACTGATTTAAAAGAGGACACACAAATACTGATGCTCAGTGTACTCAAAGAGATTGAAACACAATTACCCAATTTTTTGGGATGTCAGGATCTTGAAAAAATCAAACAATGATCCCAGTAATATTCAACTACAAAAACAAGAATATCAACAAACTTATAGGATCATTTGCCAAAGGTTTTTATCTCCAGATTCGTGCTAACACATACATTCTTTCTTCTATATAGTGTTCCAGATGCACATTTGTATATAATAATGATCATAGAAGACATCCAAATACTTTTATTAACAAAATAGAAACAATATGTCAAAGGGGAAAAAAAAATTGCTGAACATGGTATTATACAAATACATGGACATTAATATGAATGTGTTCAAGTATTTAACAAGATGCAATAGTCTCTGAAGGAATACAAATCATAAAAAATAACACGGAAAAATCATAATAACCAATTTCAATTTTCTTTGTAAATTAATGTGAAATTTGTGAACCACATAATTGTTCAATATTTAAAAATGTTAATTATATAATGTATATATATATATATTCTTTATAATTTTTACTCAATCTCTAATTTATGCTATTTATAATATTAATCTAATGTTATCACTTAATTATGTTTTGTGCAATATCATGTGGTCAAATCTCAATATAATCAAAAGTTAAATATATAATAATGTTTTTTTAAAGATATATCAGAATTTGGTGATCAGTAGAAAAACTAGTTTTTATTTATATTAGGATCATCATGGATATGTATTTTTTGTCAAAACACATTCTCATATGATAGGTTTAATAAAGTTGCTGTAAAGCATTGCATCTGATTGAAATAGAAGGAAAACAAAAGCTATTGCTTGGATCAGAGTTATGTAAAGAATATATATTTCTTAAAAAAGGAAAATTAAAAAAATGAGAATTCTAGTACAAATTGTTTTAACTTTATAGAGAAAAAAAAAGCCTTTTTCTAATGGAGAAGAGTTTGTCTTGTTTCTAAGTATTTTCAAGAAGTCTTGGTACTAAAAATATTAAAAGAAAAGTAAATGACATTGCCCTGTCAAACATACAATTATGCCACACATTCAAGAACTCCAGTTTGATGTTAGTAATTTTTATTAATCATTCATTAGACCAGAGATTATCCATTTAATAAATAATATTTCTGTAGTGGTGTAGAGAAAATTAAACTACAGAAGTATCCATTTTGATATGTTTAGGTAATTGAAAGACTGTCCATGTTTGGACATTTTCACAATGTGTTGGAACAATTGAAAGACTGCCCATTTTTGCGCATTCATTTCTTTAGGTCTAGATAAATCTAATAACATGAGATTTAGCACAATTAAAGTATTTTACAAGAGAAATTATTGACAATTTTAGTGTCTTTGAAATATATAATAGTTTTGAATAACTTCGTGATAGAACAAGCAATCATATATATTTCACAAAGTAAAATCATATCACTTTGCAACTAGATTGCAATTTCAATAAATTCATCAGTGTTTGTGAGAATGAGGCTCTTTTGTCAATGGTCGATAAGATCGCTGTGACTATAACTTGAAAACTTTTTAGATCCTTCTTTAGTAAAATGAAAATTATGCACCAAGAAGCATTGTGTGGGAAAACGTTAAAAGTTGGAGCAAATTATGGTCAGGGCTTATAAAATGCATGAATAAAATTTGAATAAGATTAAATAGATAAAAATTCAAATAATATTTTTAAATATTAGATATGGAATATAGTAATAGTCCCATTTTTCATTGTGAACAGGAGCTGAAAAATTATGTTCATAATTTTTAGAAGAAAAAATGAACTACTAGAGGAAAAAGTTCTTTTACATGATAATAATTCATTATCATTTTGCATTTTTAGTTACTGTAACAAGCTATTTCAATAATGTAAATGTGAAACTTCGAGGCTATAATCTATTGTTTCTATCTTAGTAAACAATATCAATGGATTCAAGATGAAATTAAACTTGTTCATCTCTCAATTAGAAATTGAAGATTTAGTTTAATTTCTAGAAAGAGTAAAGTGAATTTATTAAAGATAATATTAATTTTATAAAATATTTAAAAGATCAGATTATTGCAAGAATAATTTGAATGTTGATTTCATAATTTTGCTCAAGTAGATTACATACATTTACAAGCCTATGTCATTCACTAATCAAAAAAAATATCACAAAAATACCTAGTTACTACAAATAGAACTTATTTATTTTAAAATAAATTCATTATTTATAAGATGTTTTATGAACTTCTCATATTTACCCTATAAACAATTTCCACAATCAATAAAATTTGCCTAAAACAGTATCTGTTGTTTGGGAACAACATATTAATATAAATAAGCATTTTTATCCATTAAATTGATAACATTCAAAATAAATTTTGATCGATTTAAATTTGAAAAGGGCTTTCTGCTTTCATTAACAAATTTAATTTCAAATACATAAATTCTTATATAAGCAAAACAGACTCAGAAGTCGCATTGAAGTTATGCTTAAAGTTTAATTTTCTATGGTTTTATCATTATTTCATGAAAGAGCTACTATACATTATTGATCTATATTAATTTATATAAAAAATTGTAAGAGTTGTTTGTATGTCATATCTGAATTCTTGATCAGCCTTATTTTAGATTGATCGTGATATGTCCATTACATTCAGAAAAATTTGAGCAATTTCACAATACATGATTTTTTTAAAATTAAAACAGTAAAAATAATTTATAATAGAAATCTATTCCTTTTTTTTCATAAGAGAATTAAAAATCAATTACTATCAAATTTTCCTTAAATATTTTTTTTCCTCTACAAAACATCGTATTGTCCATGACTTACATAAAGCAAGTAGAGATTCAGATTAAAGATATAGACTTTTTTTAAAGTTAAGCCAACTAATAGCCAAAAAGCTGGCAGTGCTTGAAAAAAATAATCTGGATCTCATATCAAAGCTGCACCTATGTAGAAATCTTTATAGATAGAATTTTAACTGAGTTTGAAAACTACTAAAACATTTTTAAATGTCTGCTTAATGAAGTATTCTACCTTTTTTAAAAAATTGTTCTATAAGTAAGCTATTTAGGAAAATGTTATTTAATAGAATATAAAATTATGCAAAGCTATAAAAAATATTAAGAAAATGAGCTAGTAAACATCTTGTAGTTTATTTTTATTAAAAAAAAAATATCAGATTGATTCAAAATGTTTTTTAAAGTGTCTTCTTTCGTGAAAGTAGATTGAAGTAACTAACTAATAAAGACTTATGAATCAGCAGTTACAATTGATCATTGTAAGTACTATCTTTTTATATAATAATAGAATGACAGATGCAAGAGTTAATGGTTTTTAGATTGATTTTTAGTGGAATATAAAGTAAAAAAAAAAAAGTCATTTGAATAGGATTATTCTCAATCTGTCACTTGGTGCTTAACTGACTAACCTAGTGATTAATAATTATTGATAGTAGTTTGCAATTATTTACCAATCTTTAACATTTTGTTCTAACATGCTATATCATAAACTTTAATGAGAAACCATTTTTAATCATTAAAGTGTACATATATATAATATTAAATCATCTGCTTATTTGGGATAAAAAATGTGCAGACACCATATTAAAAAAGTAAATGACAATTAGGTGTTGAATTATTTAATAAATTAATAAAATTGAATTTTAATTTTTAAAAAAATTAATAGAATGTTAACATAAGATTAATTATTTAATAAATTAATAAAATTGAATTTTAATTTTTTTAAAAATTAATAGAATGTTAGCATAAGACTTATTTTAAAAGGCAATTGGTCCATATATTATTTAGATGCTATTGTAATTTTCTGCTTTGTGATTATTTGCATTACATCTGGATTTCATTAAAAAATGGGTAGAGGTTTACTTTAGTGTCCACATCATGTTCGCCCTCAATTTTTTAAAATTAGAACTAAATTATTATTCGAAAATCTTATGTATATGCTACTATATTACAATTACATTAAAAAATTTTAAAATATAAACATAATAAACAAAAAATATTTACTTTTTTAAGCATAATTGTGTCCTATGCATACTAGGAAGTTGGAGAAAAAAGCGGTAGTGCTGTGTGTACTCCAAAAGGCAAATTCTTGTAGGTACGATGAAAACAAAGCTCTGCTGGTACCAGATTTTTTTTTCCCCCAAAATATCTGGCACATTCCTCATGGCAAAAATTAGCCCAGTCAATTACTATTTTTTGCTGATGCTGGTATCATGCACAATGTATTCTTGGGGCAAATTATGCGCCCAAAACTACTATATTTATAATTATTCTCAGAGGCAGATGACCTTGAGAAAAGAAAGACCCCTTTCTGATTAAGCTGTGATGGCGACATCCGCATTGCCATCTACACCCATCTAAGCCTGCAGAATACATCACCAACGAACACTGCACTGTTGGCATATGGCGTAATTTTTCAGAAGATGTCTTCTTGCAAGCCATTTGATGGCCAATTCCGGAGTTTGAAGGGCATTCCACAACTGATACATATTCCAGTCTTCTGCCAGAATAGCAGCAACATTCAAAATTTGATCATCTGGAATTAAACATATAACAGATCTACCTGCCATTTTTTGCAACTATAAAACTGTACATGTGTGCATGTAATTCGAACTTTTGAACCCAGAGTGTCTTTTTTTGTAATAAGTATTATAAATGTAGATAGTTTAAATTCTTAAGTTTCAAATAATTTAAACTAATTATTTTAATTAATGTAGTGTAATTAATTCAACTTCTCTAAAAAGGTAAATGTTTTTTTATTATATTTTACCATTTAATAAACTTTAATGTAATTGTAATATAGTAGCATATATGTAAGATTTTCGAATAATAATTTAGTTCTAATTTTAAAAAATAGAGAGTGAACATGATGTGGACGCTAAAGTAAACCTTAACTCAAAAATGTATAAATTGGTATCAAAAAACAAAAATACCAAATAATGAATATTGTTTCTTGATTATGTAACACATTGTGTAGATTTTTAAAAACTTGAAAGGGGGGATATACAATATCTAATTGATAATGCTTCAAAAATTTGTTCTGCTTTTACCTATTCTTAAAATAATAACCAGATTTTAAGTTGATAGTTTTCTTTTTTTTAATCAGGGTTTGAATGTAAGGATGGAGTCTGGAGATGAAGAAAATCATAGTTCTACACCAAAAATTATGGTGTTTAGGCCCACCATTGAAGAGTTTCAGGATTTTTCTAAATATATTGACTACATGGAATCAAAAGGAGCTCATAAAGCAGGAGTGGCAAAGGTATGGTCAATTATTTTATTGTTGTATTTTATAAGAATTTATCTTTTCTAGCTTGTTAATTTTTTTTTTTAACTTTATTTTGTTTGTTTATTGTTTTATTGTCTTTTTTTTTTTTTAAGCATAATAATTTAAATATGTTAATTTGACATTTTTAGAGTTTTTTTTTTTCAAAAAAAAGAATTTTATTAACTAAATCAAAAAGAATACAATGACAAATCAATCTTTGGACTCGAGTCTTCTGTCAATTAGATTTGACAAATGGCCTGAGGCTGGTAACTGAAGATCTTGGGTTGCAAATTCTTACTCGACTAAGTCTACGCTAGCCCAGGATTCAATGTGTTGCCACTCTGGTGCAAGAAGCTGGTCTCTATCACGAGTGCTTCTTAATAGTTTTAAGAAGGTATTGCTGACATTGTTATCTGCCTGTCCAAAGATGTACTTGCACCTGGTGAGCCAGACTGCAAAAGTGAGGAAAATAGATGTTCTGATGGTCGAAAAAATGCCCGTCTTGATGGCATTTTGAATGCAAAGCATGTTTCTATAGTCTATTGAAACTTTTTGGCGGATGAAAGTTCTGAGTGGGCTAAGAAATGGGCAGTCATGAAGGAGATGGGTAATGGTTTCTTGAGCAAAGCTGACACTGTGGGTTGAGGTTGGCAAAACCTCTCCTATAGACCAGGAAGTGACTTGTGGGTAGGGAGGAGAGGTTTAGTTTCAGGAGAAAATCTAAATGTTTGGATTCCAAAAACCATTTTTTAGATCTGAGAATTAGAAGTTTATTGTTTAGCCCCAGAGAGTTCATAGATGGAGTAAGGTTTGGGTATTTAAATTTGTAAATTTCCCAGTATGTTCTCTTTGATTCTAGGATAGTTTTCGATAGACCTATTGTCCCCGTTATATATATCCATAAATCTGACAACCATTTGGTGCAGAATGGTGGAGGTGTATCCGTTGGTGTTACTGGTATAAATGTGTTCTGATCAGGGTGCTCGTGATATATTGTCCTCATGACTCCAATTGCTTTTTGTAGGTAAAGCGTGGAGACTGAATGAAGACCTAACCCATTCAGATCTTTGGGCATCTGTGCTTTTGATATACTTATAGCAACTACTTCGCCTTTCCATAAGAGCCTGGAACATAGTGAGTTTAATGCAGTTTCAAAAGTTTTGGTAAGCTTTATCATGGGAAGAAAGTAGTTCAATCTGGGAAAAATTAGCATGTTCAGTAGTGCAGCTTTTCCAGGCAATGACAGAGTAACCCTGGAAAGAGAGGTTACGATGTTACGAGTTTTCTCAAGGATAGCATTTTGTATCTCTTTTGACATGGCCAACCTCGACTTGAAAATGGGAAAACCCAAGAACTTTTGAGGTCGAGATGTAAAAATGGGTGGGATTATTTCCCCTGATGTGATCTTCCACATGGAAGATTTGTTATAGTTGATATGCAGGTTTAGTTTTTTAGTGTGTTTTTCAATGATACGCAGGAGAGGCTGAAGATGTTTTTGTTCTGGTAGGAAGATTGATACATCATCAACATAAGAGATGTGATGTACCTGGTGTTTCAATGCAGGAACGTAGATACCTGGAACTTTGCGTTCGATTTCAGTAAGGAGAGGGTTAATATATGTGGTAAAACAGAGTGTAGCCAATGGGGATCCCTGAGGAACCGACAGATGAGGTCTGATTCCGTCAGACAACCGCTCATCTATTGTGGTAAAGCATGAGCGATTATAGAGCAGGTTTCCTATTATGTTTGTGTATACTTCAGGAACTTGATATTCTTTTAGTGTTTGTAATAATATTGATGGGATAACTGAATCGAATGCTGATGCGAAATCAAGTTGAATCACTAGCGGTTTTGTCTTTCTGCGCAGCCTAATATGTTCAGTGATGAGCATGAAGAGGTGCACAGCGTCTAGGGTGGAGGCACCTTTCCGAGCAAATTGGTATTTGGAAATGTGAAGATAGAGCTGGTCTTGAATTCTGTCCTTCACAAGTGATTCGATTGTCTTGATTAAAAGAGGTATCATGGAGATGGGGCGGAGGTTTAAAAGACTGGAGGGATTTTCTTGGTTTTTTTAGAAATGGGACTAAAGCGACCGGGTATATGTCTGGGATGTTCCGAAAGTCTCCTGATAGTACATCAATCACCCTGCGCACAATGGGGCCTGTGAACTGGCTGAGATGAAGAAGCACAAATCTGGGAATTCCATGAAGTCCAGGAAGTGTGCTTTCTGGATATAACTGCAATTTTGCAATTATGTGCCTCTCTGTGATATTGTGCTCAACATTATCACTAGATGCTTTCCAGGTTCTACCAGTTGCTTAATTATTGTTCTGTAGTTTGTTAGTGAAGTGGTCGTGTATTTTTTTGAGCATTTCAGGACCACTGTATAAATTCTGATTAGTTTCAATCATGGTAGGGGTGGGCCGTTTTGCAGCACCAAGTGCCCGCCTGATGTAGCTACGTGTCCAGTTTTGACGATTGGATAAGAAGATTTTGGATCTTTTAACAGATATATAGTGTGCTAGAACTTTCTGCTTCTCATGGTATTGTGTTTTTAGTTCCATAATATCCTGAGTGCTGATGTCTGTAGATGAGAGAGAGCTGAGTCTATTACTGATGGATTCTAGGTCCTTTAACTGCTGATTGGGACCTTTGGTCTTTCTTGTGTAGGAATCTATTAGTGTGCTCAGTATTCCAACCAGTGATGACCAAGCTTGAAGCAGTGGTAGGGTGAGAACATTTATTTTATTTAGAAGAATGTATGCCTCCGAAAAAATCCACTCGGGAGTGTTGCTTTTATTTAATAACCGTATTGTGCGCAAATGGTTTGTGTGTATTGCTATGGAGGGGTCTATCTGGAGGTTGATTAGTAAAGCTAGGTGATCTGAAAAGGGTACAAATTGCAGTTTGGCATCTAGGTTATAGTGAAGCTCAGGAGTATAATATAACAGGTCTATTAATGATCTTTTTTGAAGTGTATAAAAGGAGAAGGACTCGGGAGGAAAGAAACCCTCTCCACACAGAAGTACTCTGTTGATCAGGTGCAGGTATTTAGAGTTGAACTTATCGTAGCTCATGTTGTAATCTCCAAAGAAAATGATCGGAGAGGCATCAGAGGAAAGAAGGGAGTTGATCTTGTAAATCACTGAGAGGGCAATGGTGGGATCGTTTTTGATATATAGATATATTATATTGATAGAGTAGTTTCCGATGGATAGGTTGGCAATCACTGCTGAGATATAATAATTTAAATTTGTTGAGAGGGAGATTCTTATTTATGAGGATAGCAACACCGGATGATGCAGAGATGGAAGGCGCATAATGAAAAAAACCATATTGTTGCATTAATTGACCTATGTTGGGGTTTGACTGCAGATGTAGCTTGGTTTCAGAGAAGCACACAGTGTGTAAATTCATTTTCTCCAGCCATCTCTTGACTGCCCATACCCGGTTAAGGGAATTGAGGCCCCTGACATTTATACCTCCAATTTTAAGCAGCATAACCGATTTGATGAGATTGTGTTAGCGTGTTACTTGGTTTATTCAGTGTGATGATGTTCAGCATGGACTGTCAGCTCAACCGCTTTATGAGATTTTATGTTCTGTCTCTGTGTGCCTGGACTTCCTGCTCTAGATGGTAATGTCATTTGTTCATCTGTTTTTTTGAACTCATTTACTTGGGAGGTAATGTTCGTCTGATTATTTGTGATTTTTGTAAGTTCCATTAAGCTGCTATCTTGATTGGATTGTGTTTTCATTGTTTTGGTTCTCTTTTCTTTTTTTCTTCTCAGATGAGACACTTTATGTGACACGTTCTGAGTATGGTTTGGTTCTATATCTGAGTCTGCCGTGGAATAACTTGTTTCTTCCAGATTTGAGCTTGAAGATTCAAGCGACTTTCTTTTGTTTTTTGAGACGGTTAATTCCGTGTCAGTTGTTTGAGAGGCAGGATTTGTTGGATGTTCCTTGTATGCAGTGTTTTGAGGTTGAGGTCCCTCTTTAGAGTTAGTTGTGGCAATAGTATTAAGTGGGTGCTGAGATATATGATTGGTTTCAATGTGTTGTGTTACAACACTGTTGTCTTGAAGATTGAGCTGGGTTTTCCCTAAAGCTTCTTGTTCGTTCGAGTCGACTACATCCATTTGTGCTTCATTTGTTATGTGTTCTATTTGATGAGCATTACTATTATAACTGGAGTGACGTGAATATGGTGAATTTTGAGTGGATGTGTTACATTTGTGGTTTCTTGTTTTGTTATTGATGCATATCTCACATATTCTCTTTGGGCATGCTTTAAATAGGTGAGTGCGATCTCCACAGGTAAAGCATTGAGGTTGCACTCCACGGATGGAAATGTAGAGTGGACATTTCTTTTCCTCTAGTGTGGATGGAATGTCAAGAGGAGTGCATCCTTTGTGTAATTTGATCGTGAATGCCACAATGTTTGAGGGAAGTTCAATGTCTGCTCTTTTTTCATTTAGATATTTAAAGCTGGTGATAACTCCGTATTTGGATAATAGCCTTTGTAGATAGAGTTCTGCAAAGTTAACATAACAATTGTGAGCCAACCCATATGCAATTCTGGGTCAATTCATTTCTATTTTGACTAAATATCTTTGATTCAGAAAAAGTTGGTTCCGTTTGAAAATTTCTTTCTGGAGCAGGTTGTGAAACTCAACAATAAAATATCGTCAGTTAGGGTGATGATAAACTCTTTTCACAGCTTCTCCTAGTTGCTGGTTTTTTACCAGTTCAAAGAATTCATCTATTGGAAATGTAAACAAATTACAATTGTCGTTTGTTGTGCTGAGGATCAATGTGTTGTCATTATGGTAGTTCAGAAACGAATTAAGGAGTAATAGTGGAATTCTTGAGTTGAATTCCTGATTGATGGTTTCATAGTTGTTTAGCGGTTCTTGTAAGCATAGTTGTTTAAGCTGTGATTTGATCTGTTCATTAATTGGTGTGCTAGTTTCATCCTCTACAAAGTCAAGAATGTTATGATGTTGAGTTTGATTGTTTGAAATTATCTTCTGAGAGTTGGATAACCTGTCACTGAGTGCTGAAGCATAACTTTTGACAATTGTTTGGTTAGAGACCATCGCCTCGGTTTGCAATTGAGAGTGCATTGATATCTTTTGATTCGCGTCTGTACTGATGTTAAACTGACTGTTTTTGTCTTTATTATTGGTGTTATTAGCTTTATTATTTGAGTTTAGGCTAGGAAAAACTGATTTGTATATATTTTGTGCAATTTGTAATTCAATCGCTCGGTTCTGGTTTTTTGATTTAATGTGGTGCATATCGAAATTTCCGTTGTTTGATTCAGAATATGAATTTCGGTGATTATGTTGTTGTGATGGCTTATTTCCAACAGACTGTGGGTGGGACCATGTTTTATTACTTGGTTCTGGATTATTGTACTCTAAAAGTTGATCTAAATTGGTATTTTGGCCCAGAACATTTTCAAGTACGGGGATCGGAGGCTGCTCTCCGGGAACAGCGCCCACCGGCACTATTAGAAATTTTAGAGTTGCTCGTAACGTATTTTCTGAACTTGGTTTTCTGCTTGTGGTAAATTATTTTTGGTGATTATATTTTGTTTTTGATTGTTTTTATTTATATTGTCATGGGCTGGAATAAATTTAACGTTTTCAAGGTAGTCGGAGTTTATTTCTGATTTTTTAATATTTACGGATAAATCGGTAATAGCGGTAGATTTATTTGAATTTTCTAACGCTTCGTTTGAATTTCAATCGCTTCAATTGTTTGTTCATAATCCATTGAGGTTTCTTCTTGCTTTTTTGAACTATTACTTGTAGTTTTGGGATTGACTAAACCAGTTTTATCATTACCAAATGATTTATGGTGCATATATTTGTTTTCCACTTCATCTAGACCAGCGTTTCCCAACCTTTTTTGGCTCACGTACCACTTGATAGTACATCACGCTAAATTGTACCACTTCGTAAAAATGATTGTATTTTGTGAAATTTGTTATTGCGAGTGTGTTATTTTATTTGCATTATATATATTATAGGATGACCATGTATGTATTCACATCTCATAATGAGACAAATTACATTGTAACACGCCTAAACGTCACGCCAGATTATAAACTCACTGTAACATATTTATATGTATGTGTTTGTTCAAAGTTTCATATTTTTTCCAAAATAACTTATTAAAGATTACATTAAAGGTTATTTGGTACATATTTTGTTCAAAGTGTTTTCTCATTCCTTTATTTGGTTTTTCCAAATTTGAGCCTGTTTTCTCTTTTTTGGAGCATCTTGCTATTGGTTGGGCCATGGAGAGGATAAATCCAGCATGTCCCAAGTCATAGTAAAAATAACCTCAGGGGTTATCAGGCTATCTCTTGTTCTTGTTTTCTTTATATTGTTCAGCATGAAGTTAATAGGATTAACATTTTGATGATTAACCCTTTAACTGTCCAATTGTTCATTCGCTGCAGGTGGTATCACTCAAAGCTTTTAATTAGCCGATGCACAAAATAATTATCAATTTTTCAAAAGTTATTGACCGTTTTTTAAATATATTCACTTTAGTTTCGTTTTTAAAAAGTATATTAGTAATTTCTCACATTATAAAAATAAACGAAAGTTTATTCAAAAATAAATTTTGATTTTTAATTTTAAAAATATTTGTTATGGTTGACATGAAAAGAAACGGCAATCATAATTTCACGTTATGATTTTTTTTTCCCGACTTTGCAATAAATAAATAATTCTTCTAAACGAACTATTTTTGTAAAATAATATTTATTTTTGACATATTATATGAAAATAATTTGTATTTTATTTGTATTTCATCAAAAAATATTTTTAAAATGCTCTAAAACATTCGTTTATCATTTTCAAAATAAAACAAAAGCGTTCGGAAATTTTTAATTTTTGGCAGCCATATAAAAATTTTAACAGCCAATAAGATTCAAGAAAAGATGATGAGAAGGCGGAGCTTTTCCATTTTCTTTTGTTTACAAAATTTCAACAGCCAATAAGATTCAAGAAAAGATGTGAAAAGGCAGTGCTTAGTTTTTGTTTGACATAAATCATCAATTAATTGATTTTTACTTTAAAATAATTCAATAGATGGCAGTATATTATAAAACTTTCGTTCTAAAAATGGTAAAACCGAAACGAGTCCAAAAACTAACAATTTACACGATGTCAAATTTTCGATTAAACGAATATACAAAACCTCGATAAAACAGTCAAACAGTAAAAGTAAATACTAGCTTACATCTAGTAATCCACAATAGATGATCAAGAATTAATGAGAGTCTAATTTCTGGGTATGATCCTTTTCTGATACATTCTTTCAAATTAAATAATTTAGATTGATTTACCTTGATCCGACTCACTATTTATCTACTATTTTGTCATATTTTGTTTACTAATAAATGGTTTTAATAAAAACACAAAATTATAAAAAAACAATTAGTATATTTTCTTATCATAATCAAATATTTTTATAAAATAAATTTAATGAGATCTTTGTGCTTATTTCGAACAACATAATTTTTTGAAATTTGGTTCAAAAGATGTGAGGTATACCCTTAAGTCTACAGCTGCGTTCAATCTGTTTTGATACTTATTTTTAAAAAAATATATGAAGAAAAAGCTTCCTACTAATTCCGTAGTAAACGGTAATAATAATTTAAGAGCTTTCTCAGAAAGTTGTTCATATTCTTTAATGTTTAACCAAAAATTAATTAGATTGTGTCGTTTGAATTCTACTTGTAAAGTTCTGTCACATGATAATTCTATTAAATTTTCTTTATCCTTTATTGATAATGATGTAGCTTTTTATAAATTTTCTGCATAGAAGGGGTTTGAAATCCAATTATCATTTGTGTTTTCGGGTTTTGGAAAATATTCCATGAAAGACAATTTTAATCCTGTTAAATGTGCTATTATATTTTCTCGTATATCTTGAGACAGACTAACCTTATTTTCAAACAAAAAAATATGTAGAATTTCGAATACTTCCAGTTGTTGTTTTCGATACTTATATATAGTACTGTTTCCAAAAATCTAATTTCTTAATCATACTTTCAATTTTATCATTAACATTAAAGATCGTTATCGACTGTATGTATTAACAACTTTACTGTATAATATTATTAATTAAAATAATTTTTATGAATTATAGGAAAAAACGTTTCTATATTTTTATGATTTAATTTTTTTTTATGTCCGCCATCATTGATTATTTTTCGTGTACCACCAACCAGCAACTCGCGTACCACCAGTGGTACGCGTACCACAGGTTGGGAAACACTGATCTAGACGAAGGCTTGTAGAAATCTTAGCCAGGGATTTATTAACGTTACTGTCACTATGTGATCTAGTAATCGGACATGCATTGAAACTTTCATTTCCTAATAATTTGGAAGCGCTACTCATTTTGTAAATTTTGGAGGTTAAATACAAAAAATAGTAGCTTACCTTAACTGCTCCCCAGCTCAGAATAAAATCAAATCTTTGTAATAATATGAATTTTGGTATTTTTTTAAACAAGTAGATGTGAAGTTGAGTAACTCATTTGACGCCATTAGACGACCTCGACATTTTTAGAGTTGTATGTATAAAATCCTGTTAGTGAATTTATTATTATTGCCTGTGCACACACATATGTTAAATATATCAAAAAAGATAAATAAAATATTTGCTTTACAATATTGAATTTGAAAAGAGGAATTACCTATAAATAAATGCTAATTAAAAATCATTAGATAAAAACAATACAAAAAAAAGATTGTGAACTCTATATTTAAACCTTAGTGAAAAGTGGTTGGGGGAAAAAAATAATTCTAAGAATATTTGAAAATATAAAATTCCTTAAAGATTTGTCTTGAAGAGTCATCATGCATCTAATCGCTTGGACAATTGTACATGGCATTTTAAGTTATAAAATTGTTTAGTATTTTTTTAAAGTTAATTTTGTCAACAACATTTGAGATAAATATACTGAGATGACAGATAGTATTTTCACATTAGATATTTTACAAAGAAAAATGTATTCAAATAAAATGTAGATTGTTAAAGAGCTACTGATCTTTTATAATAAAAAATTAATAGCAGATTTTGATGACGAAATATTGGCCTATGGTATTATTCAATTCAGTGATCATAATTGAAGTTTTGTTGAAATTGATTAATCACATAATTTTCTACAAGAATTAAAGTAGATTCATTCTGTTGCAAAAAATTTTTAAAAAAATCAAAGTTTAGACTTAAGTTTTTTCATGCAAAATGTTTGTGAAATCTTTGGGAGTTAAATTTTCAGATTTTTCTATCTTTTTATTTTCTAATTGTAGAGTAAATGCACAAGTGTTCAGATTGTCAGCATTGAAGAATCTATCATGGATTATTACCTGTGGATTTCCAGAACAATCTTATAAATGTTTTGCATTATTTTAAAAATAATATTATAATGAGTGATAAATATTTGAAAAACAGATATTGTACTAAAATAGTGTTTAGGTTTACCCCCTGCAACAGCAATTCATTAATAAAGATAAACAGAAGGATAAATATAATGTTATATAAAATGGTATGTTGTCATGGATGAGGAGGGAATTTTACAGTATTTATGGTTTCTGCAGCAATGTATTAATAAATTATGTGTGCCACATATTGAGAGAGCTACTGGATATATATATTGAATTAACCAATAACTTATTAGAAAATTTAATAAATGAACAATTATGTTAATATTCTTAAAGATTGGGAGGTTGAATATTATTATTAAATCTGCTTTTATTTGAGGATTAATTAAGAGAATACTATTATATTAAAATTTTGAAAATGGCATATTATCTAAAGCTAACTCTGTCTTTTGAATATTTATATATATATTTTAAAAAAACAATATAGTATGAGACTTTTCTGATGAAAACTTATGTACATGTGTATATGTTAATAGGTATACAGGATAATAAACACAAAATTACTTCTTTTTAAAAAAAATATCATAAATTTTAACTTCTCTTCTGTTTTAATTTTTTTTTTTTAATATTATTGAGATGATTTATTTTTTAGATTTCAAACGTTTAAAACTACTGCCATGAATTATCCCCTCCCCCCTCCAAGTATAAAATTTAGTATGTTTTTATTAATCATAAAACATTTTCATTTTATTCTTAATAATCCACTATTTTTTATAAGAAAGATAGACAAAATAATTTATGTAACATGATTTGTTTAATTTTTCTGGATATGATAAGCAATGTGTTCTAGTAAAAAGGTAACTGCTTTTCTCTCTAAGTTATTTCCAGGAAAGCATATATGTATTACATAGCAAATATAGTTGAATTATTCATCACAAAAATTTTAAAGTGCTACTGTGTGTGGCTCATCCTTTGTAAAAAAAAAAAAAAAAAAAAACTACTTCCATAGACACTATTTTGGAAATCACCAAAAGTCAGCAGGAGCTTAATCAGGAAAATAGGGTAAATGTTCAAGCAATAGTGATCAAGAACCTTGTTTACAGTAATCAGGTTACTTGTGCAAAATTTTGGCCTATAAACAATTCTAAATATCCAAATATTAATAAGTATTTACCATTTGATCATTAAGAATGGATTATGGTGAATAATGCTTTAGAATAATAATAATAATAAAAAAACCATTGTTTTCATTTGACTCTTGTACATTTGCAATTTTTTTTGATTTTCTTCTTCTGATGATCCCTATTCCACACACTGGTGCTTTTTGATAACTCATCTTTTCTGATGGACAAAATTTGCAGACGCATAGTTGCAGCTCTTTGCATTTCTCTGCTATGCTTTATTATGGAATCTTTTTGGTCAATTGTCAACATGTGAAACACAAAATGTGTGCATATCTTTCACTTTTTCAAATCTGTTAAAATGCAATGTTCAGTGTTTTCAGGTTGCCAGTGAGTTCTCAATGATTCTAATAATTACACAATGATCTGTTTTAAGAATTTTGGCAACTTTTTACCTGTTTTCTTTGGTTTTGGTTGTTTTTTTTTTTTTTTTGGTGCATCTGACCATGAAATTGTCTTCAATGTTTCCCCTGCTGTCAAGAAATCTTGTAAACTGTTATCATTTTTCTGACTCGTGGTTTTATTGCCATATACTGTTCAATTATTTCAAGTGTTCAGATAATAGTTTTGGCCAACTTAAAATAAAATTTAATGTTAGCACATCCATTTTTTTACAAAAATATGAAATACACTATCACATTTCATATCATGACTCATGATTCAGACATGCTAACATCTTAAATTTTTTTAGAGAATAGCTAAACTATATCAAACTGTGTTCTGTGTGACACATGCATTGATTGAGAGATGATGCTGCAGACCTCTTGGAAAGAGAACCAGTCATCTTTTTATTGGGACGCATTATATATTTACAAAGGCAGGAAAAGACCTCTTGGAGAGAGAACCAGTCATCTTTTTATTGGGACGCATTATATATTTACAAAGGCAGGAAAATTATATTTAAAATGATTGATTGAGCACTATTTATTATGTGATAATTGATATATTTATCTAATACTATATAATTAATATATTTTGTATTATTTTAAAGAATGGCTAAATAAAAAAAAAGAAAGAAAGAATATAAAAGAATATATATTAATGAAGTCTTAATAAAAGTAAATTAATATCTATTATGGAAAACTAAAAATACTTCATCAGCTTCTAAAGGCAATGTCTTATCATTGCAGCCACATTGTTCCGTCTTCAGCAATTCATTTTATATCTGCATATGAAAAACATTTAATTTCACTGATCACATTTTAAAGATAGGATATTCTTGGTTTGCTTCTCAATCTTATAAAATTTTGTCTTCCAAAATATTTTGTAAAAATCTTATATTTTAAAATATGACCCAAAAATTTAATTTTTCTCATTTTTATCATATTCCATAGTTCTTTCTTCACTCCAAATTCTTTTTATATTTGATCATTAGTCTTCTTTCCATCCAACTCATTCTATTTAATCTTTCCCAAAGCCTCATTTCCATTCTTCGTAATCTTTTTCTTTTTTATTTTCCCAAGGATCATGTCTCACGATCATATGTTAATATACTCCAAGTGTAGAATTTTATAAATTTCTATCATTTTGAAAAGCATGTTTCGCTAATATTCTTCTTCCTTTAATCTCCACGACAGACATTGTCATCACAAATTATATTTTCCAGATAAAAAAAAATCCTTAACTTGTTCTAAACTTATTTATTCACATATGAATATCTTTTTATCTTCTGTCTAGTTACCACCATCATCCTAATCTTATTAACATTTATTTTTAATTTAAAAGATTGTATAAGTATATTCAATATCTTAAGCATTTTAAAGTTTTCATTTTTTTCTGAGTCTGCAAATAATGCTATATTGTATCTTCTGTATAATGAATATGCCTGCTATTAATTAATTCCTTTGGTTTTCTTCATAATCTTTATTATGTTTTCAATAAATAAATTAAATAAATAGGATGACAAAAAATTAACCGTCTATCTTGCCGATCAAGACCTTAAATTCTTCATTATTGTAAACAAATTCCAGTCTATTTTGGCAAAAATCTTCCTAAGTCAATACAATGACACATAGTGTTTCCTAATTTATTTCTAATCTTTGCAAAATCACTCTTAATGCCATTATTGCTTCTCTAGTTCAAAAGGCCTGAAATCATATTGCTCTTTATCCAAATTTTCAACTATCTTTCTTTGTATTCTATTTTTAATTATTATGAATAAATCTTCAAAAAATAAAATAACAGAGCTATAGTTCTTAATTCATGAATTCATCTGTATTATCTTTTTTGGAAAGGCAAGAGTTTTTGTAATCATAAAATCGGATGATATTATACCTTTTTTATAACATCCTGTTAACATTATAACGGACGGAAAGATTCCCACTTAGATTTATCTATCAGATTCAACAATCAGCTGGTTTGATCACAATGTATGACCAACTTACACAAAGTATTTATGTGATGATACACCGATCTATCGAGCCCCAAATGTTGCTGGTGCCAGATATAACAGACGGAACGATGACCACTAGCCCCAAAAGTTGATGATGCCAGATATAACGGACGTGATTACAACTAATCCTAAACATTGCTAACACAAGTATAATAGGCAGTACTCTTCATGCTTACCATGTTGCTAGTGCTAGATATAACGGACGAAACGACGACCACTGGCCCAAAAGTTGATGACGCCAAATATAACGGATGGAACTCTTCATCAACAATCATAAGCTAACCAAGCCCAATGTGGTGTGCCAGATGTAATGGATGGTCAACTAACTTGTAGACTGTACTACTATGCAGATGTAGCAATATGGTGTGGGGATAAGTTAATATGCTCTAATTTATTACCCCTAATGAAACAATCTGCAGAAACCTACCAGACTTAGAAGGGAAAAAAGTTGTGTCCAACTATGTTCAGACTGTCGGTCATCTGACAGAGTGCTAATGAGAACCCGATGAAATGCTTAACCAATGATTGCATACCCTTTAATTGACTAACTCTATCCCTATTTAATAATATTAAATGCAATTTAGGTTAGTTCATCCACTTTTCCCCTTTTTAATTCCGTTATGCCCTAATATTCAAGCCCAGAGAGAATATTGCTTTTAACTCCTTTAGCAGGTATGAACAGATACACACAGCAACACCTGCTCCTATATATAGCTTACAACTAGCATTTATTATATTTATTTTATTTTCAAGCTTTTATATGATAAGAAAAATAGATGTGTATGCATGCATAATTATTTATAAACTGTGGAATGTCAGGACAATTCAATAAACCAGAGACCGGAATAATACAAACTCTCAAACATTTATTAACAATGATAAATATCAAGTATAACAACAATAGTAATGATAAAAAAAAATTAAAAAATAATAATAATCATATGTACATGTGAACCTCCACCATTTTACTAATTAATGATTATTATAATCCAACCCTTATATCCCATGGTAGAAATCCACCTATGTCACTTATTCTCTACAAATCATAATTATATAGAAAAATAAACTTTAGTTATTTAATGTAATTGAGATACTGGCTAACTAAATTATATATTTGCAGATGTTAACAACCTATTTAACAAGTTTTCCCAATTTATATATATGATAGAGACAGATACCAGTTGATTAGTCAAGCATACTGGAAAATATATGTACAAGGTTAATCACAAAATAAAACATATAATATGTATTCTGTATAAGTGTTGTAATTTAATTTATGAAAATAAATTTAGAGAATCTTACCTTAATATTTATGTGGATAACCTGATGTGAAGTAGGTGGGTTAACCTAAATTTTATTTACAATGAAAATAGAAAAATATCAAAGTGAATAATCCCCCCTTTCTTTGCTGATTCTCAAAAAAATGAGGCTTCAGCATCAGAGTGTGAAAATACAACAGATAACATGAATAAAAAAAAATAATAAATAAACAAAAATTTACAATATTGATTCTTTGATTAAAAATTGTAATTGGAACAAAGTTCATCAAAATCATCATAATAGAAGTAGTAGTAGTTGATAGTTAGGCAAGTTGTTCTTCAAAGCAGTTTCACTTAGTAAATCATTTTCCTTAGCAAGGATAGATAGGTATAGTGGTGTCTCCTGTAGTTGTGTTTAATGGTAAACACCTTGATCCTCATTTGATTCACCATAAAGTATTCCAATCCTTGTTTACTTTAGACTGCAGACATCTTTTTGTGTGTTTACAATAAAGTAGAAATATATATATATAGAGGTTTAATGCAACTGGTAGGAAATACCATGACACCCAATAGCATGTTTTGCTCTAGCCCATTATCATATTAAAGTACAATTTAATAATTATTTATAATCATATATTTGTATTGAATAGTATTGAAGCGCTTTAAATATATATTAAGAAAATTTTTTCATTTTTTTTTCTTTTCCAATTTTCAGCAAACTTAATTCTCGTTCTTCTTTTTGAAAAAATTTAAAATATTCAAATTTACTCCAGCAACTTTTAAAGCACGATTTAATTATTTAATAATTTATCAATTATTTTTACTTCTTAATTTCATTTTCTTTCCTCTGAATTTGATAAACTTTTAGTTACAGCATTTGACTTTTAAAATGTTTATAATTTAATTGAAAGAAAAAGTAAAACTCCATTTTAGCGTTTTAAATTTTAGTTTTAATTGCTGTCTTTTGTTACTGGTGCTATAACAATAAGAACGATTTGTAAACTGTTTTTTTGTTTTTATACATTTCACGCGTAGATTTCCAGGAACGCTAAGATTTTTAACTGCCTATTGTTTAAATTCATTTAGATTTTTATATGTATTGTTTAAATACATTTCATTTATTACAAATATAAAAAAAATAAAATAATAAAATCAGTTTTATTTTCAAACATGTGCCCACCCAATTAACTTCAGGCCATCCCAAAATCATTTAACTATAAATTACTATTCAATTTTAAATTAAAAAATATATATATACTTCACAGTTTATTTAATCAAATAGTTTTATATATATACAATATTACTTTGTAAAATATTGATCATATTAAATTTATTATATAATAATTTATTGTGTATTATATGTATATATGTAATAATAATAACAAACAAATAATCTTTCCCATTATTAATATAAATCCCAAATGGATTGGGTTCAATAACTAGGCTTGATCTTTTTAGGAATGTGTGCATTGTAAGCTACCCTCTCCCGTTTTTTACAAGTTCAATTGAAATACCATCTATACCAAATGCCTTATTATTTTTTATCTAAGTAATTGCATAATCAAATTCTTATCGTAATTTGCATAATCAAATTCTTCTCTTGTTATTACAGGTTCTTTCTCATCCTAATTAACTATATTTTTATCCTCTATATGATCTTTCAAATCTATTATTTTTTTCTCTTTTATACAAATTTTTATTCAATATACTCTTTCCAATGGTCACACATTTGTTTTCAAAAAGTTAACTATTTGGTTTTTTTCATATACTTCTTAATTAATCTTTCCAACATATATATTTTCAGTTTCTTTGTTTATCATATCCATTTTGCTCTCTCAATTCTTCAGTTTGTTATTAAATTTTTAACTATTTTATATTGATCATAGGTTTTATATCTAATTTTATTCCTTTTTTTAATTAAATCCAATATTTTTTAAGTCATTCATGGTTTTTTAAAGTACTAATGTCATTTCCTTCAATACTTAAGTTATAACTATCTTTATCAATATCTATTATAACATTTCTTAGCTATGTCATGATCTTATAATTTATTTAAACATTATTTATTTTGAGTAAGTTAATTTTCCTCTTATTTAATATTACGTTTTGCTGCAATAAGTACATGATCACTATCTATATCAGCATCAAATAATTGTAACTAAACAGTACATAATTTATAGATCTTGTTTAATTATAATATAATCAATCAAATGTCTTTTAACATCTCCAGAAGCTTTCCATGAATAACATTTTTTTAGACAAAAATGTATTGGATATTATCATTACATTTTACACATATGCAGACCCAAAGACACATTAAAATCACCTCATTGACTAGTTCTATTAATTCTTCTAATCTTTCATATAAATACTTTCTAATTTCTTCATCATTTCTACTAATAGTGGGAAAATATACCTGTACTGACATCATATCTACTGGCTATGCTTTCATCTTAAATCATTAAAATTCTTTTATTCATATAAGTGTTCTATACATTTATTCACCCATTTACCTTTTAATATAAGGGCCACTATTTTTTCTAAACTTATCATCTCCATTATAAATTACTATGAATTCTTCGGATTTAAAATCACTATTTCCCATCCATTTAGTATCATATCCATATGATGTCATTGACTTCTTAACTTTTAATCCAGTAGGTCTCCATAATGTTTTCACTTTCCAATTATCTTTCATAAATTTATTTTCTTTATGAGGATTTTGCAAGTAGATGACCTGAATGGCTTTGCCTTTTTTTACTCCTACCGGATCTTGATATTGAAATATAATACAACATGATGCAATATAATATAATTTATGCAATGAATATTTTATTATGTATAATTAATATATATTGAAATGTAATTGTTTTGTTATTATTATGATTTTTATTACATTTAAAAATATTTATAACAATTTCTCCTTCATAAAAGCATGACTAGGATTTAAGAGAAGAGTGATATTTTATGTAAATATATTTAATTTTTATAAATAAAATATTTTTTTATATTTATATAATTTTAATTTTTTTAAAAATAAAATTGTTAATTCATTTATTTCTAAAATGATGTGAATAGTTGTTATCAATGAATTAACCTTTAATATTGTTGATTTATTCTTCAATTAAATAAATGATTATATAGTGAGACTGCTGTATCTACAATTTGGTTTAAAGGCTTTTAATCGATATTATGGATTTGCAGACAGTAGTGGATGTTATATATATAGTAGAAACTTTATGTACATTTATTTATATGTAATATGAAAAAAAAAACAATTATTTTTCTATGTAGCTGCTTTTAATATTTCAACCAGAGGATTGGTTTTCATCAGAAAATAGTGACAAATAACTTCTTTTAAAAACTAAACTTTAAAAATAATTTTCATTTGCATATCTTACAAGGTAAATTTTTTTTATAGGTTTATAATCTTTTTTAAAGGAGAATTTAATTAACCAATCAATTTTGTTAATAATCTATTGTGATAAATATCGTAATAACGTGAAAGCTAAACACTTTCAAACAGATACGCTTTAAACATGCTTACGTGAAAGCCAATCAGATGGAATAATTCAATCATGTGGGACTCTCAATTCTAAAACACAAGCTTGTGTTTTAGAATTGAGAGTCCCACATGATTGAATTATTCCATCTGATTGGCTTTCACGTAAGCATGTTTAAAGCGTATCTGTTTGAAAGTGTTTAGCTTTCACGTTATTACAATATTATGTGATAAATATCTTAACTTTTTTTTTTTTAAAAAAAAGAAAACATTTCAAAAACTGTTCATTAATTAGTTAATTCATGTAATATATGTATATCTGCAAAAAAAAAAAAAAGGAAATACAAAAAAAGTTTGTATATAAAAAATTGTTGTGTACTTATATTAAATCTCATATATATAACATTATTGCAAAACATTAAATAATTAATGAATGAAAAATAATGCTTTAAAAAATTAGGTAATTCAAGTATCATTGTTCATTCATAGTCCTAAATTTATAAATAAAAAAATCTTCTTGTTTTTTCTGTTTTTGGTTTTGTATATTAACCATTTTTAAACCGTCAATTGAGTAATCTCAAAATAAAAAAATTAGATTATTAAAGTGTTAACAAAACTGAATAAATATTATAGAAAAGTAAAAATAAAGCAAAACAAAATTATAAATTTATACGGATTAAAAATTGACAAATTTTCTGTAAAAAAAAAAAGATGGGGTGAAATATATATTGAACAGGATTGAAATCCGATTCACTGGTATTATTTAAAAAAAAATAAATTAGGTTTTTAATTTTCACTAAACTTAATTTTTGTTAAATCTTCTTTAATGTTTAAATTTTCATTATTATTTAAAAAGAGTACGTGTATCAAAATACACACGACATGCGTTTATATGTAAAACGGATCATTTCAATGTTTAGCAATTTATTTTAAAATAGTTTTCTTATACCGCTTGTTTTTACTTTAAATCAATTTGATTTAAAAACAAGCTGGCTAACTAATTGCATTCCTGTTGCTTTTATTTTAATTATTCTAGATTAATTCTAAAAGCGGAGATTTGATTTTTTATGTAGTTGTTTTCGTTTCAATAATCCCTGGGTAGAATTCTTAGATTAGATTGAGCTGGAGATTAATATTTGCCCTGCCTTAGGCGTAGAAATTGAACAACAAGGCTAGTTTTCGCGGGAATTCGAGGAAGGTATAAATAATACCAAAAATTTCATGAGTTAGTCTATTCTATTCTAACCTAGAGAGATTAAGTCAGCACTTCGTCAAGTTGATTCGTTCAGCTTCTTATTTCCAATATTCAGTTGGATTAATAACCTCTTCATCGTTTGTACCATTAGCAGTTTGAACATTTAATCTTTAAAAGCAAAATTTGCAGTACTAAAACAATTTTGCTTTCTCCATGATGTCAAAATATACTGCTATACGTTTAATAACCAACAATATGTCGTGCTAGTTTAACTCAGAAGACGGACCCATGCCTGCCAGCTTTCCTTCAATCCTGCAATGAACACCTAAAATAAACAAGATCCCGCTGCCTCTACCTTGCCTTTGTCAATGACCTGAAAACGAATTAATAATAGTGCGCACTCTATGTGAACATTGTTTTACCGAAAGATAACTATTTTCTTTTTTATTCTTCCCAGGGTAAATTAATTCTCATTAAATCTTCGCTCAATCTAATCATAAATATGTATTCCTAAACAATATAGCCTCATATTTAATATTTGCTGTGTTTTCTAATATTTTGTAGTGTGTCTTGGAATCTTAGTTTTAAGATTCCAAGTTACTTTCAATTTTTGTTTATTGGAGAGTGACGAGTGAGTTTTCTATTTTTATGTAAGACTTATAAATGCTTTGGCAGTTGTGCCTTTTAAATGCTTACCTATAATTATGTTATTATTCAATAATTAATTTTAAACTCTGTGTTTGCCCTATTGCTAAACCTCCAAAAATCTTTTGGCTGGCGACTTTATTATCTAATTTTCCGCAGGTGGAGATTTCGTTTCTTATATCTCTGAAAGCGGAAATTAGAATTGTGTTTTTCTTTGTAATTTTATAAGTCGTCAGTAGGAAGATAAAAATTATCCCTTTTTAAATTACAGGTGAGCGATACTTTCGTTCTGCTAAAGTGTTTACCACTTTTAATATTTTCGTACTCATGTGCACTCTCCGATAGATTTATTTTTGTATTTATTATGTGTGCTTTAGATTTATCTGAGCGTATACTCAGCATTTGTTTGTAATTCATTTTCTTTAATTGCTGGGGCAGACGTAACTGGTTTTCTAATAATTTACTTATCTCTTATTGAGACCTTTAATTATTAATTTTAGAGTAATTTTCGCCAATCGTTTGGCTGGGATTCAACAGTTTTAATTGTTTTACTCCGTTTCAATCATATTTTTCGGTTGTTCTTGAGATGGATCAATCACCTTTATTTTAAACGTAATAGTAGGTGCAGCTTATACCGACATATGACATTCGTGGGCCCGTTACATTTTTCGGACCTCGAAAAGCTCGTTGGCGCTGATTTCTTTGATCTGTTTCAAGGGCGTATTGTTTAAATGTCTGAGGGTGAGGACCAATGTTTGGGGAATCCTCTGCTGAATGAAATTTACTTCCTCCCTTTTTATAATTCGTTTATTAGATCAGTCGGTCTGTCATAGCTTTACCTTTAGTATTTCTGGTACACGCCTGAGTTAACCCTAGTTATTGCGTCATAAATAAATTATATTTCATAATTTATTTTCTCTTAATAAATTTTTAGAATTTGCTTAAAGTTAATTTGGCTGACGTTTGTCTTTGTGCTTTTGTCTCAATTGTCTAAACAATTTAAGATCTCTTGTGTCTCCCTGAGTGTAGTCGGCGCAAACATCATCATCATCTATTCTGATCACAGTACACAAATTTTCCAGATACGTAGTATCTGGTGGCGCCCTCTGTATCAGAATGGATTGAGTATCCGCACATAGGAGTAATGAAAATAATATTAATAAATTTTTTTAAAATATATTTTAGTACAAAATGGGATAAGATTGTAATATTGAAAGATATTAAAGTTTTTCTTTTTCTGCAAACTCCACAAGTCTATGGCCTCTCTCATTTCTGTTACCATAACCAAATTTACCTATAGCATTTTTATTTGTTTACCAATTCTAGCATTAAAGTCTCCCATAACAATTTTTAAATATTGTTTAATCTGACCAAAAACCTTATGTACATCTATATGAAAATCTTCTACTACTTCATCACCATGAGAACTTGTTGGGGCATAAAAACAGAATTATTTGCATTTGGTATCTGCTATTAAGTTGAATAACTAATCTGTGTCCAATACACCATCAATCTCCACAATGTTCTTTCCCATTTGTGCCTTTGTAGTAGAGTATGTCCACTTATTAAATCAATTGTTTCTTCATCTTCTAACTTCACAAAGTCCACTAAAACACTTCTTCCAATTCTCACAATCTTGCTTCACTTGAAAATGGTCCATAGTTGTAAGTATCTAAATAAAAAATCATCATTAAATGGCAGCCTGGGTCTGCAATTTGGATTCTTGGCATGCTCTGCCTTCGGTCACCAACTACTGCCTTGGCTGGTGACTTTACAGCCTCCTAGAAATAAGGGTCATGATTTATTTTTGTCTATCATCATTATGTATATCTATTAGAAAAATTTTTTTCGGTAAAAGCCTGAAATCCGGGCACGACCACTTGGGGCATTGTTTACGTGTCAAAACACATAAAAATGCTGTTTCGGCGGCCGCGGCCTTACAGGCTAATACAACATTTACATATTGTATTAACCCATTGAGCTAGGCCGCTTTACATGACATTGCATAAAAATATTACGGCCCGTTTTGTGCTTCGAAGCTATTTACGCGTATTCGTTCTATTCATAGCTGATTACCGTATCGCTTGAGGGTGTTTAAATTTCAAGGCGGTACGACTTTTTCAAATCTTCGTAATAGAGTAATGTCATTTCGATTTAAAAAATTTTGTTAATTATTAATACTTGTCATATGGTCCCCACCTTCCCGAAAAAAAGGTTAATATGTAAAAAATTGGCAAAGTGTATGTTCGAACAGGCTTCGACAAAGCTCATGCTCTAAGTCACGTTTCAGTGGGGGAGGGGGATTATTCGAGACCACTAAAAGGTCTGAGAAGAACGTGCAATTTTGAAACTTTTCTTCAGAATTGCCGAGTACAGAAAGTGTCTGAGATTGTGGTTTTTTTGTTTTTTTTTGTCAGGCACACGTAACATCCACTTTTTATTACTGCAATAAAATCAAATAAATAATTGTAAAAAGTCCAAAGTTTGTGTCTTTTTTATTGTTTTTTATTTCATTACAAATTGATAAGTATTTGGATTCAATTTTTTGCAGCAGAGTTAAAATAAATGACGACTTTGGTTGACTTTTTGTTAAGAATAACAAATTATGAAATACCCCCCACCCCCACAAACAGTTTATTGTAGAAGACTAAAAAAAAAAGATAATTCGAACGAAATAGAAATCAAAGTAAAAAGTGAGAAAAAGTTGTTTAAAAAAAAGAAAAGTTAAATTCTTGACTTTTTGGTTACAATTCTTTTTCCGAGTGTGTGGGGGTGGGTGTTTGAAAACAATTTTTTAATCGGCAAAAACTCAAAAGTAAATTTTGATTTAATATTAAGAAAAACAATTACGTCAACGAAAAAGTAATCAAAATTCAAAACAAGTCCCAAAGTTGATTCTCTTTTTTCAATGCTGTTAAAATAATTGACTATTTTTGTTGCCCTTTTGTTAATAATAACAGTACGAATCCCGTCCCCCGCTCATAAAGCTCTTTCTTGTAGTAGCCCAAAAAAAAAGACTAATTCAAACATAATCTAAATCAAAGTGAAAACAAGTTGTGTTTTTTAAAAAAAAGTAAAATTAATAATAATAAGAAAAACCATTTAGTCAAGCCAAAAAAAAAAGAAAGGTAAAATTAAGTTCTAAGCAAGTCGCAAATAATTGTATTCTATTTTTTCAGCGGTGGGATTCAAACAAATTTTTTGACGTCGTGAAGTGGTCCGAATTTTTCAAATGATAAAAAGAAAAAAATACAATTAGCAAAATTTTTTGAAAAAATGTCAGTCAGGTACCAAAAAAACCCACAAAAAGTAACGAAAATGAATATCAAAATTTGTTTAATAATAAAGAAATCATGTTCTAAATGAAATAAAAATTATTCGTTTAATCAATATTAGAAAAAAAAAAACCTTGTTGTCTAAAAAAAAAAAAAGTTGCGGCGGCCCGGTAACATTATATTTCATCGATTTTGTCTAGCATCAACGCTCCAAGCGGCTTTCCACGGATTTCAGGCTTTTACCAAATTTTCATTCACACACATATTCAGTCTTTATGGTGTTCCTTGGTCTTAAACTCAGAGATAAAAAGCCAATAAACTCATTACACTGACCAATGTGTGTTTGTGGGCAACCTATCCATGTTTGTGTACTTTATGAATAATCACGTAGTAATAAGAGCTGCAACAACAAGAACATATGGAATGGACATTATAAATTTACTCCACTCAATTCCTTTAAGGCCTCCAAGAGGAATCCGAGAGTCTCCTTTCAGTTAACAGCAAATTCTTTTCTGTGTTACTAATAGTTAAACATAATTAGAAAGATGTAAATGAAGTTGAATTTTTCTAAATGCATTTAATAATTTAACCAGACAATAATAAAAATAATCCAACATAAAATGGCATCATCACAAATGTTCAAACAAACATGCAAAATGTAAATACTTAAAAAATTAAAATGTTTTACACTAAAGAAAAAATTGTTTATTTATTACTGTATTAATTAAAACAACTATTGTATCTCAACAGTTAGAAGATTCTAAGATAATACAGAGAAGGTCTGCTACAATAAACATGCTTGTTTCCAGAAGTTTGATTGATATAGTATCTATTCCTTCTAGAATACATTGAAGTATATGTATTTAGAAATAGAACAATGTAATTATTTAAATGGGAAAAATATAATAAAAAAAAAATCAAATTAATTTACAGAGTACTTTACTTTTATACTGTACACCATAAATTATTGAAAAGCATAAAAATCTTAAGCATACCTCCAATCACATTGTTGCAAAAATTTTTAAGTTTATCACTGTATTACATGAAAAAATTAATTTACTAAGCTTTCTAACTTTTTTATTCACTATATATGTAAATTTGAAATATGAATTTTTAAAAACAAACTTAACATTAATAAAAATCAAAAGTCATATAAAAATAGAAATTATTTTTTGTTAATGTTCATTAACTAGCTATTTAAGTCTAAAAATTTATGGATCATGGTTAAATATATATGTGTGTGCAACAGAATAATTAAAAACATTATATTACTATATTTTCAATAGTAAAAATGTACAAAATCATAAGTCACCTAAATTAGCACTCAATCTTCAAAATGTGACAAAAATACCTGACAGTCTAGTCAAAACATAAAGACTGAAACTTTTTGCACATTGTTGAAAGTATAATGTAATAAAAAAAGTTTATTCCATTTATTTATACAGATCCCAGTATATTGTGTTTACATGATTTTTTTTTTTTTTTAAATTGGTAATACACTAATAAGCAAGTTTTTTTTTTGTGTGTGTGTAAAAAAAAATGATCTTCATAATGGAAAAGATACAATATCTAAATAATATTAAATTATTACATTATGATCATTTGGTTGCCAGATAGGAGATGGTTAATTACAGTAAATGATAGTTTGTGATTGATCACAACAGTATTCCTACTATGTTAAAATTTAATTTTTTTTATAGATTTATAATTTTTTAATTTTATTATCTTTCAGATAATGATTAAATGAAATGATGGATTTTGAGACTGGATATAATCACTTCACTATATTTTGTATCATTTCTATTTTCCATGCAGCTCACTACAATTAGGCATATATGTGTGTATGTATATAGTGTATATTTACATGTTTTAGCACATTTAAAAAACATTTTGTATGGTTAGCTATCCATATATTTCAGTATCCAATTTTTATTAGTCAAAATTACCCCAAATCCAAAACTTAACCGGACTAGCCAAGAAAATAAAATCTAAAACACTACCAAGGGCTTGTAGCAGTGAAACCATTGGTAGTGTTTTAGATTTTATATTCTTGACTAGTGCAGTTGAGTTTTGAATTTAGGATAATTTTGATTATTTATTGACTAGTTTAGCTTTATACTTTTAATGTTTAAATTTTTATTAGATACAAATAGTTAAGTGCATTTTTTTATAAATCTTGTTTTAATTTATAATGGAAATTCAGAAATAATAATAACAGGATTGTAAAATGTTTTTAAGGGTTTATTGATGTTAATGTTTGTACTTTATAAAAAACATTTGTGTGTGTGTATACTGTGTAATTTTTAAATTTGTGTAGTAATTATGTCATATCCATTACATACACAAAAATGTTTATGTTACATTCTGTACTATCTATGAATTTTTGCTATTTTTGTGGAAGTATTCGAAATAGAATATCATGAATATGATAATGTCACTATACTTAGAATAAGCAAATAAAAAAATGAAAATAATGTAATAATTAATAAAAAAAATTTTTTTTGTGATCAAAATAAAAAATATGATTGACCGATGAATAATTAAGGAATTAAAAATAGGTTTCAAATTGCCTTATATATCAACATTCAAAAATTTATTAAAATTTTCAAAAGTGATCATAAATGGTAAATATTTTAAACAAAATATGAAAATTGTTGGTATGAAATATGCATAAAGATAAAGTAATAGCAATAAAGAATAACTTGATGAAAAGAAAATATAGTAAACAAAAATTAACTTTAATAAAAACAGATATTACACATATTGAAAATATTATCAACTTAACTTTAAAAAAAAAACCACATTGACACAATAAAAAAATATAAAATATTTTTTTAATTAAATGCTTTTATATTAACTTGCCCTGTCTATATATATTTCTGTCTGTATGTCCCTATGTCCACAGTAAAATTTTGTTAATATTGATTTAACTCATATTTAATTAATTAAATTAATTTAAAAAAAAACAATATATAAATATTTTTATATAGTAGAAGATGACATAATTAAATTTAGAATTTGTTTGTTAGAGGGTGCATTTTTTATTTTCACATCTTATTATTAAATTGTATGTAAACATATCTAAAGAGTAAAAAAATAAAAAAAAATTTTTTTTTTTTAAAATAATGCTTTTATGTAAATAGCCAACTAAAAAGTAGAAAAATAACCAAGTAATCCACTGTGAATAATTTGCCATTCTTGGAAAATATCAGAATTTTTAAGAATCCACATTTATTATAAAACAATTAGAAATTACAGCAATACTGTTGTTTTATAAAAGCATTTGAGGTTCAAATAAATCATAAAAATCAAAATGGCCTCAAATGCTTTTATGAATAACAATATTCCTGCAATTTCTAATTGTTTTATAACAAGTATAGATTCTTAAGATCTCTGATATTTTTCAAGGATGGCAAATTAACCAAGAGGCGGATTAATTGATTATTTTTTATTTTTAGTCAGCTAATTAATAAAAGCTTTATTTAAAAAAATTTTTTTTACATATTATTTATTGCAAGAAATAATAATATTAGTTTTTGTTGTTAAAAGTATAAGTTTTGAATTCAACAATAAATTTTTATGTACAATAACAAAAAAAAAGCTATGGGGAATTTATTCTAGATGAACTACTCAAATATTTTTTTTTTTTTTTTACTAAATTTAAACTAATATTTTATAACAAGGTTTGTTGGCTTTTATGGTTAACAATATAGTTGATAGTTAGATTAATTTATAAAGTCATGTATACAATGTAGACAAAAATAAAAAGTTTTACAATAGAAAAAAGAATAACATTGAAATTAAATTTTTAGATATAGATTTCATAAAACTAATGATTTATGATAAAAACAGTTTACAGAAATTTGTTTACAAAAGGATGTATAATAAACTAATATTCAAATAGATACATTAACTGTAGAAAATGTAGATTTAAAATTTTAAAATGTAGAAATTGTTTAATCATATCAATTGTGAAGAAATCAACTAAACTTAAGAAAATATTAAATATGAGTTTAATGCATTTTTTGCCGATCACCCTTATCAAAAAGCAGTGGTCATATTAAAAAAGGCTATTAAATTTAATTAATACACTTGCAAGCAAAAGTACAAAATTGGACAGTATAAATGGAAATACAGAATTGTACATTTTCAAACTATATCCAACTGAACAAATTCCATTAAATTTACTATTCATCACAGAATTTCCTTGTTAATAAACCAGACCTCTTTAATTTTGCATTTTTTCATTGTGTTCAGTGCAAAGCATCTGTGCTTCTCTAGGATTAAAATATGACCAATTCATGTTCCAAGAACACTGACGATACTTTTAAGATATATTTAGCTTTATTATGAATATATATGTATGCTATTTGAGATTTACTAGATTAATTGTAATAGATGCAAGAACAATTAGATTCATGACATGTAATTAAATAAACAATGTGTGGACATTTTTTAGCATCAATTTTATCTTTACTATTGTTGAATAATTGGATTAATATACTTGGTGAACAAAAATTTACATTGTCTTTTTCACATAATTTCTTCATTTGAGTTGAAATATAATATTTTTAAGAAAGAGCCAAGCATGATTTGTTATTAGTAACTTGATATTGATTACATGTTTATACAATGTGTATTTGTTATAACCCATACCTATTAAATTACCATATATTTATCAATATACTTTTTTTTTTAATCAGATTTAAATTTGACAAATTATGGTTTCTCTGTAAAAAAACAAAACAGCTTTTATATTTACATACTGGATATATAAGTGATTTAGGATAGATATAAACTTTTAATTTGCATAATGTGTTGTTATTATATTTTATTTTTAAAAAAATCAGATATTTAATGCATCTTCTATTTTATATCTAGTAAACCAATTTAAATGTGGATCATTTATTGTTCAAATATAGTTTTTTTTTTCATTTGTCATCGCATCGGCCGGGACGCGAACCCACATCCAACCGTCTGCAACCAACTACTTGCTTGCAAGGCGGGTGCGATAACCTTTCGGCTAACAACGCTTGATGTTCAAATATAGTTGAAAATCATTTCTGATGGATTCCACACAATATATCTCATGTATATATAATGGTCGTTTCATCATTTAGTACTGTTGCACAAGTTTTTTTTCATTATTTACTGTCAGACTATGGATTACATCACTTTCTGAAATTCCCATAAGCTGCGATTGTTCCATTGACCTGTGAATGAAGCAGTAATATGCTGACTAATCCACTTGAGATCATCACTAGGAAAAATTTTCTTTCTCAAAATTTTTCTAAATTAGCAATTCTTGACCAGTTTTCCTTCATTCAAAGTCATTTTTATAAAATGGAACAATTTTGGCCAATGGGAATTTTAATAAACAGTAATCTATACTATATCAATTCCGACTCATTTTAGAAATAAATAAATTCTAACATACAAGCTTTCTGGCCACATTAAAATAAATATATAAAAGAGAAAGCATTCCAGAAAGTTAAGCTGAGTAGAACAACATAATTGTGTCATTTCTCTCTGTTTTAACCATTGTTGAATTAGAACAGGCAGTACCTGTTGTCTTTCGTGATTTTTGTCAGACTTTTCATGGTGAAAGCATAATCCAATGATACTATCAATCTACCTGGAGAAGAAATTAAGAAAAGTACAAGTGAAGCCCTGAATTGTTCTATAAATCAGTGTTCTTTTTCAAAAGGGTTTGAACCTATTTTTAGTCAGTTAAAAAGTAAAATCAGAATTCTGATGATGTGTTAAAATCAATTTTTATTTAAAATAAAAGGCGTTTACAAAATAATAATAATAATTATAGCAAAATTAATATTAATTTTCTCTGAATAATTTTAACATCCCCCCCCCCCTAAATATGTATTTACATTTTTTTTTTCTTAACAATTTTTTTCTAAAGCTAGAGCAAATTTATATTAACTTGTATATGTCTTTATTGATTGATTTATATTTTGTCAACTTTATTTGTATTATAGTTGAGTATTAATTATATGATCATTTTATATTCGATGTAAGCATATTAGAGCTCATAAGTTGAATTAAATCTAATTAAATGAATTTTCTCTGATATGAATACATACTCCTCTAAATATATATATATTGTTTTTTATGCATTGGTTTCATTCCTAATTGTCATAAAAAATGTAAATATTGTAAATATTTAAGTAATTCTTATTTTATTTTCATATTATTTTATGTCTAGTTGTCCATTTCTCTCTGTCATTCCAAATCTAGTTATATATTGCTTATACACACACCCTCAAACTCGTGTATTGCAATGTTTTTTTTTTCTGAGCTAGTAGTATGTAAATGGAGGGATTAACATCTAAGAAGCTAGTGATAGACTTGAAGTTGACCTATAGATGTTTCTCAGTTTAGAGATGAGTTTAATCTGAAGTATGACAGATATAAATAAATAAATATCTATAGTGGCAGGGGATAGACCCTCTCTGTATATAGATGGTTGAGGGGAAAGATGGTTAAGAAATATGGCTGGATATCCAGTCTGATCATCATTGGTTAGAATATCCAATGTTATTCCTAATATCTATTAACCTCAAGCTTTAAGCTCTCATACATTCTAGTATAGAATTGTATGATTCTTTAAAAAAGGGAGAATAAAAACTTAGGCTCATTTTGTCACGCTTAAATATGGGACTTTGATGAATTTGCCTTGATAAAAATTTGAGGACTGTGATAAAGCGGGTTTTTTTGGTACCAAGACATATGTGTCTGATACATATATATTAGAAAAATAATAATTAGGGTTTAGTTAGTGACATGAGAGAAGTTCATCAGTAGTAAACGAAATGAAAAAAAATATTGTTACAAGTTGAGTAGAAGATAGGGATATGATAGATAGCAAAAAGTAAATAATTGATAGATTAAGGTAGTGATGAAGGCAAAGACACCCAAGTTGGAGATGGTGCAATGCTCTATAGTAAGGGTGTAGACTCCTGAACTAATTTTATGTCATAAGAGTAAATAAATCATTGTTTCGTATTTTGATTGTATCTAAGTAATAGTAATAAATAATAAATAAATTATTCTCTACTAATTTTATTTGTTCAATAGAAGTTTTTAAATAATAGTAAAGGATGGGATTAAACAAATGTAGTTCCCTACAATTTAATTATTACAAGATTGAAATTGAAGGAAATGGAAACAAATTTAAATATTGAGAAACTGGCCATGAAAGAGTTGGAACAAACAGGAGAGTCGGGGCCTAAAAACAGAGGAGACCAATGTACAGGAATCACACCATTAGCAATAGCTTTATAAATGTTGTATGATTTGATCTTGAATAGCATACAAGATATGCAGGAAAGACAACAGAAAATGAGACGATATTCAGGAAACATAATAGAAAATGAAACAATATGTAGGGAAGCCAGTAGAAATGTGTGATAGAATTAAGAGAAATGATAAATACAATGAAAGAAGAAAACCAGCAGGTGATAATCCTATAGTTAAATGAAATGAGAGAGATGAAAGTAGAGAATCAAAATATGGCAGAATCTGTATATAAAAATTGGAAAGAGGATTTTAATTCATTGAAAGAGAAATAAAATAGACAAGAAAAAATAAAAATTCCAAGTGGGAGAGGTTAATAAGGAAAGTAGCACAAATATAGCAGATAATTAGAGAAAACATAGATATACTAACAATAGGGGTGAAAGATTTAAAATGTGTATGGAAGATAAAGAATGTAATAATGAGAAAATAATAAAAGATTATTGTACAGAAAACAGAGTTTAAAGTAGCTGTAATTCATCAATTAGTGAAAATAGAATCAATATAGAAAGGCATACAAGAAAATGCCAGCGGGTTGGATTATACAGAAGGAAGCTGGAAAGGCTAGATGTAATAAAACCAGTAAGGAAGGAATCTTCAAACTATTATTGAGTGCATTGTGAAGCTCAACAGATTGTGAATCAATTCTTAAAAATAATATGTAAAAGTCTGGTTGGTGAACTACCTATAGAACAATTGAACACTAAAACAATAAGTTGGTTATAACTTACAGCCATTCACAAAATGATGCTCATGATTAGAACACTTTTCACAGCTCATAAAGAAGCTTTAGTGATTAACTTCTTTATATAACATCAAGAAACTGATAGAAAATTTTTCAAGTCATTCCAAATGAAGATACTTAGGCCAATAAAGAAATACCTGGAAAGAGGTAAGACCTGTGTCGAGGATAATGAAAGCCATTTCTCAGTGCTACCCAGGATTTGTTTAAAGAATTTGTGATTTTATAAACATATATTTATTTAGATTTTTATTAAGGTTTTGTTAATATTTGTTATTATTATAATATTTTATTTTATTTTTTTTGAGGTGAAAAGACAGCATTGTGCTACAGAAGTTTGTGTGATTATACGTTATTTGCTAATGATGGGATGAGGATTCTAGCATTGGCTTGAGGACTTGATGTTGTCATGGTACTCCATGTTGACTTGAATCTCAGATACTGCACCAACCCTTTTATATAACTTTTTTTTTTTATTTGATTACTTGTCTCTAAGTTTCTAGTCATAAAAGCAAGGCACTTCATAAATCCAAATAAATGGCAATTGTAGACTAATCACTAAGTTTTAATGAAGCATGGTTTAAATGTACGGTGGATCATCAACTTCTGTTTCTGTGTAATTCGTCTAAGTCTCTGAGATCACTCATTGAGCAAGGGTGTTTGTATTTTCTTTGTTGCTTCATTTGTTGCTCATTATTGTATTAAAATTGAGGTAACACTAGCAGGGTCCATGCCTGCATTCTGTATCTTAAGGTCAGTGGTCGATTCTTATACATTCTAGAATTACAGGTCAAGATTCATTTTCTTGATAAACCAATGCTGGCCTGGTATTTTTTTATGTGATGTATTAAAAAAAAAAACATTGGAGTATACACATCCAGAACAAGAGATAAATGTGGCAATGAGAATTGGCAACATCACAATTTAATTATTTCATGATTTTGGACATGGGGATATTGTACCAGTTCATACTTCTTTTAGAAATGGATTAGTTCTGACCATTTAGACTTTCTGGTCACATACTAAAATAGGTATTTAAAAGAGAAAGGAATAATATAAGCAAAAATACCAAGGTCAAAATTAATTTTTTTATATATAAAAGTTGTAAGCCATTTCTTTTTTTCATTCTTCATTCATACTAGCAAGATACTTTTTTTTTAAAAAAAAAATGTAATTAGTTAAAATTAATTTGTAACAATAGATAAAGTTATCTGGATTTGTTGCCTGTAATTTTGATTAGTGTTATTAAAAAAAAGACGATAGATACCTGGGGTTTTTTTTAGTTTTGTTTTTAAAAAGAAAGCTTTCTTCTTTTAAGAAAGCATAACATTGTCTTAGTAAAGGATTTTTGGGTAACCTCAATGCTCGGGTGAGAAATTTTATTACAATGGTCAACTAAACTTGGAACTATATAGCCTCCTGCAGTTGTTAATTTTAGAAGTATGTCATTTCTGCATATATCAACCATTGATAAATTAGAACAAGCAGTAGTTGTTGTCTTTCACATAATTTTTGTCAGCCTATCCATGATGAGCATATAAACCCAATCATACTATCATTCTATATAGAGAAGAAATCAAGAAAAGTGGTGTTTTTCAAAAGAATTCAGATCTATTTTCAATTTGTTAATGGGTAAAATTAGAATTCTGATGATATGTTAAATTCATTTTTTATTTTAATTAAAAGGCCTTTACAAAGCAAAAAGTCATTTTAAGCGTTATTTAATTTTTTTTTTCTTAAAGTAAATTCTTTTGAACATTAAAACAAATAGAATTTATAATAAATTTAATTATTAGTTTTTAATATTTATTATAACTTGTATATATCTATTTATCGATTGATTTATATTTTGCCAATCTTTATTTATATTATTAAAGTTTTAGTTAAAATAATAATAATTATATGATTGTTTTATATTGGATGTAGACCTATCAGCGTTCATATAAGCATCATATAACCAGTGTAAATATTGTAAACGCATAATTTTTTTTAAATTATTATATTTATATCATCCATTTCTCTCATTACAAACCTAGTTCTGTATAACAATTACACATATTCTGTCATGCATTGTCATGTTTTCTTTTTCTGAACTAGTAGTGTATCAATGGAGGGATTAACTTAAGAAGTTAAGGGAGATACTTGAATCTGACATAGATGTTTCTCATTTAAGAAATGGTGCCTTAATCTGCAATATAGCAGATGTAAATAAATAAATAACATCTATAGTGGCAAGGATAAACCTCCATGTTTGAGCTGAATGATGATCAGGAGATATAGCTGTATATTCACTATTATTCCTAACAGCATTAACCCCAGGTTTAAGTCCTCATACATTCTAATATAGAATTGTATTAATCTAAAAATGAGGGAGGAAATAGAATAAAAACTTAGGCCCATTTTAAACACGAGACTTTGATAAATTTGCTTAATAAAAGTTTAATGGCTATGATAAATCTTTCAGTAGGCTGAGGTTAAATAATATTGAAGAAAAATTTTGCAACCCATATTGAATGATGATAGGAATATTACATAAGTTGATATTTTTATTTGTAGTCCATCCAAGAATCATTTCAAATATTTTTGAAAAATTAAATAATCCACATTATGAAAATAGAAAATGTATTAAATATTTTGATTTGTTAATAAAATATAATAGCAACACATTAGATCTAGAGTAGATAAATTATAGTCCATGGTTCACATGCATACCATGATGATGATTGTGCAGGTGTATCCTGTGCACAAATATAATATATTTGTTTTAATTTTACCACAAAAATGTTATTATATAAATAAGCAATATATGTTTGGTAGTATGTGGCAAGTTTCTAAATCTTAGATAATATATAGTTGATCATGAGCTATGCTAAAATTGTCAAAATCAGATTTCAAAAACTATTTCATGAAAATTAATTGAATAGAAAGTCAGTTTTTGACATGATTGCAGTACTTTGCTTTAGTGTCTTGTGTATTAGAAAGTATTTTTTAACATGCAGCCCACTAGAATGGCCTGCTGCCAGAAAAGTTCACCAACCTTCACATTAGAATTAAGAGTATTAATATTAAAGATTATATCAATTTTAAATCACTTATATATCCAAGATGTAAATATACAGGTTTCAAACGTTGTTTATGCAAATCTAAATCTGATAAAAAAGATTAATAAATATGTGGTTGATTTTATAGGTATGGTTTATAACAAATATGCATTGTTTAAACGTATAAAATAATTTTATAATAAATTAAGATAATACAGAAATTAGGTTACTGATAATAAACTTTGAATGGCTCTTACAGATTTTTTATTTCAATAAAATGAAGAAATTATGTAAAATAGGTAATAAATTTTCATTCATTGCTATATTAAAATAATTAATTATTATTGCAAAAAATAAAATTGCTCCTAAAAACACCCATGCATTGTTTATTTCAAAGCTTCTTTAAATGTGGTCACCGTCCTATTTGAAATTATATAACTGAATATGGGATTCTAAAAATTTGGCAACAGTAAAAGATTTTTGAAGACATAATAAAATTCAAAATCAAACACATGATGAATCTGATATGATTCTGACAGTGATCGCTCATGTTGCATTACACATCTTCACTGCAGTCTCAGTTCTGATTAAACAATATATGCATTTTACATTGGCAAGCTGCCAAGTAACACCAACAATTGCTACTAGTAATACTTCAGCCAAGTTAGAGATTATATATTATGAATTGCACTATTTTTATTACACATATGTTTTCTGTTCTTACAAAAACATAATAGTTTAATTACAGAAAATAAAGACGTAATATTTTCTCCTATCGTTTGTCAGTGTGTAAATGTCAAGTTAGTTTATCTCTGGATTGTACTATGTTGAATGTTTCATTTTAAAAATCACTATTTTTTTTTAAATAGCAGAAAAGTAAATCTCAATATTTCTCCACTATAAGTGCTGTATATGCATATGTGTGAACATCAGTTTTTAAAATTAAGCACAAATTTATTTTTATAAACAAAAGCTAGTATTTATTTGGAAATTATACAATATTTATATTTCAGAATAAGCATATTTTTTAGTTACAGACAAATGGCAAAATTTAGAGATCAAAATATTAATGACAAAGTAAGCACAGTCTTCATTGTCAAACTATGATATGCTTAAATTGACAAGAAAAAGAAAATATATCAAATTAGTTTTTGCAATATGGATTTATTTCCAACAACCATGATAGTGTGGAAAAACCTTTTTGCTTAATTTCAGTGTTTTTATTTTCAATAATTATGATAATGTGGAAAAACTTATTTTCTTAATTTCTGTGCATTCATTTCCAATAATCATGATAGTGTGGAAAAATCTCTTTGATTATTTTCTGTGAAATCCTGTAGGAAAAACATGAAACCAGCCAAACAAAATTTTTTAACAGCAGGTTATGCAGTTTGCTACAATAAACCAAAAAATTGTTTTGAAAAATTTGTCACCAAAAAGTATTTATTTGCATCTTATAAAACTTCTTATTTAATGGCATGCAGTTGAAAGATCAGAAATAGTTCATGGAAAAAAGGATTGATTATTAGGTTTAAAGGCAGTCTTTGCGATCTATTTAGATAAACATTGATATTTCTAAAATGGCACATTACTTTATGTAAGATAGGTTTATGAAGGAAACTTTCATAAGGAGTTATTTTGACTATCTTTGGAGATCATACTAGAGAGGGAAGGAGATCATACTAGAGAGGGAAGTATATATCTTGAAAGTCTATGAATTTTTCCAAATGAAGGTTTACTATGAAAAAATGTATAGGACTGACAGCACTGGGGCAATGATAGATGAGAATGTTAGATTTGTAGCAAAAATTAAAGTTATCATTCAACAAATCCATTTTATTCCTGCATGATTTTTCAAGAAGTGTTAGCCAAATATATATCACCACACTTTCATGTATTTTATGATACTATCAAAATCATTAACTTCATTATTTGCTGTGCCTTTAGCAGTCATTTGAACTCTGATCTGATTACAAAAAATTATTACATTGCAAAAATAAGATGTCTCAAGTGTGCAAAATTTAAAGATTAACGAAATTGAAAAATGAAGTTGTTATATTTTTGAGTGAATAAAAATCTGACTTTTTTTTTTAATGACTTATAGCTTTCAAAACTGTTATTTGTCAGAATTTTTGAAAAACTCAATAATTTAAACTAAACATATTGCTTCAAGAAAAAAATTGTAACATATTTATATTAAAAGATAAAATTGAAAATTTTGCTAAAAAAGATAACATGAAAGAATAGGATTGAAAGTGGTTGTTTAGAAATATACAGCTATACATGATTTTATAATTGAAAATATTTTTCCCAAAGATTTAATTGTAAGAGTTATAATTGATCATCTAAAGTGTTTGGAGAATAGTTCGGAAGTCTTTCCTTCAATTTTGATTCTTAAAAAATGAAGTTGGGTTCCATAAACCATCGTCAGTTGGAATCAAAAATGTCAAGTCATCTGTCATTAAAAATTCAAGAAAAATTTTCCCAGTAGTAAGTAGCATAAATTTAAAATGTGAATTTTCTAAAAAAATCATTAAATGAATTTTGACTTGGAATTAGGACAGAATTTTTAACACTATCTGAAATGTCTCTAAACATACTTGTGCCATTTTATTTTAAGTGTCTATACAAAGCAGCTTTCTCAGCATTGCGTTTGCAAAGTCAAATTATTAATCGACTCTGAAAAACATTGAAGAGATTCACTGCATCTTATATCAAATAATCATCAAGATTTATTTTTTCTGTGTAAAAATAAACATGCACTACCATATCATTAACTTGCAACAAATTCATTGTAGTTTACTCAAGTAAATGCTACAAGTGTATATTTCCTAAGAAGAGTATTTGTTTTATATAAATATTTCAAATTTGATTTTTTTCTTTTATAAACATTATTTACAATATGTATCAAAATGTAAAAATAATTTAAAATATTGCCAGAAAATTGCAGAAATGAAAAAAGAAAATTATTGTTTAACTGGATTCAATTGATTGCTTCTCATAATCAATTATTATAATGAAATAAATTTGCTTTTTATTATTATTGCCATTAGTTATAATAAGTTTTATAGTATTTGTTTTAAAAAGTAGCCTAAAAAGGTGATAATTTGAAAAAGATGAAAAAATTTACAACCGTGTGGATTACAAGCAGTATGTGAGGCCACTACATGAAAAAAGAGGCATAAAACTTAAATTATACAAGTTAAATTCAAACTAATTTGATTTTTGCAAAATAGATACACACTTACAAAGGTACTGAGAGGAATATCTGTTCAATTTAAAAAGAATATGAAATAAAGGTATTTATTTGTAGCCATTGCAATTTAATTAATATGCAAATTTGCTTTTTTCTTTAATAGATGGTAAAATTATATGTGCACTAGAATTGTTTAAAATAAATTTCTATGATTTATTGTTAGTAAATGTTTGAATTGTGTATCTGTTTTATATATGTATATACTCAATACCTCATTTTAAAAAAATTTGGTGTGAAAAGGAGTCATAAGTGGGAAAAAATATAAGTTCTGATTTATTTAATGAAATGTCCAATGATAACTTAATTGTTTTTATATTGGTTATGTAAATAAGCATTTATTTATATAGCGTGGTGTTTATAATTGTTATACATTAAATATCAGCCTTTTACAGCTATTGTACATGCACTTTTATGAGTGCTAAATAATAAATGAATACTTTCACTGCCAATACAAGATATAGTATTTAAGAAAGAATAAAATGAATCCACTTATTCTTTCCGAACCCAAATGTTTATATATGGGCAAATCTTAAGTACTGGCAAAGGAAGCGTGAAGATAGATCATTCACTTTAAATTACAGTTCGTGTTGTCTGACTGAATGACATCGACGAAATTACTTAGAATTTACTAAACGTCACTTTCAAATGAAACTTAAACATATGTAAATAAGCATTTATTTATATAGCGCTTTCTTTGCCAGTACTTAAGATTTGCCCATATATAAACATTTGGGTTCAGAAAGAATAAGTGGATTCATTTTATTCTTTCTTAAATGCTATATCTTGTATTGGCAGTGAAAGTATTCATTTATTATTTAACACTCGTAAAAGCGCATGTCAATAGCTGTAAAAGGCTGATATTTAATATATTGGTTACGGTAAATGTAGAACAAACATTAATGTAAAATTTAAATATATATTTACAATAAAGCTGAAATAGATTCTATAGAATCAATAGTATTTTTGGAACATGGAAAAATTATTTAATAATGTTTTTAATCTTAAAGAAGTAAACAATGGCAAGAAATATAAAATTAAAGAGGTCTGGTTTAACAAAAAAAAATTGTGATAAATATACACAACTAAATTTACAATTTTATATTTTTGTTTCTCATTGTATTGAGTGTTTTTATTTTTTACAATTGTTGTCTTTAACATAGGTGTTTGATACCAAAAATAGATTAAAGTAATATTTAGTATTTACAAAGTTATATTTGAATATATTGTAAAAAAAAAATGCCTTTAATGTGCATTTTTGTGAGGTTTATTTAATTAAATTTTAATTTTGACAACTGTTACAAATATTATCATTAAAAATCTTAAAATAATTGTTTTTTGGGTAGACATATACGTAAATAATTTGAAGAAAACAATTATTATTAAATTTAAACTATTATTTTATAAAAAGATTTATTGTTGACTTTTATAAGTCACTCGTAACAAAAATAAAAAGTTTTATAATAGAAAAAAGAATATTAAAATTAATATTCTAAATATAGATTTCATAAAAATAATGATTTACAATAGAAACAAACTCAAGAAATTCATCCATAGAAGAATATTCACAAACTAGCATTCAAATACAATCATAGATTCAAAATTTAGAAATGCAAAAATTGTTTAATCAAATAAATTACTTTAAAAATTCAGTAATATAAAAAGTGAAACATTGTGGACAAATAATTTTTATATTGAATATTTGATCATTGTATATATAAAAAATGAAATCTTCAATAAATAACTTAGTTTTGATACCAAAGTAATAAAAAAAATATTAAAATTGTATATATCAAATAGAGCATTGCATGACTTTGCCTAGTTTCAACATCTGTATTAAGAACAAACAATAATAATTTATTCTAAAGCCATTATTGTAAACCTAAGATACTAATTTTATATCAATCAAATACAAGCAAATTCGCTTAGGTTCAAACTTTAAGCAGTTTTAAAATCATATTATTAATTTGGATAGTGTAAAAGAAGTACGAATGGTTGCTAAATGCTTTAGAACAAATCCTTTGAAGAAAGCTGATAGCCAGAAACTAGTTTGGAAATTTGAATGTAGCACTACTATATAATATTCATTGATTATTCGAACTTCAAAAGAGTGAAATGCTACTTCTAAATACAGTTATAAATAATAAAAAGAAAATTTAAGAAATAGATTAAATAACAGTGAAAATCAATAGTATATAAAAAATTATCTGCAGTGTTAATAAAAGCGTGCTATTCTGCATGTGTTATATATACTAAAAGTTCAATAATAACCAGACTTAAAATATAAATATGATAAAGACTTTTGTATATATAATTTTATTAAAATAACTTATATATAAGGGATTTGAACTCAGACTTTCATACGACCCTCAACTCTGTGCCATCTCATACACATGTTGAAAAGATAAATAATCACCAATATATGTATTTCGTGCTAAACCAGCATTCATCACCTGGTCCCGATTACCATCTCCACACATATATGCAATCAGTGCTCAGCTTTATATTAAGATAGCCAATCTTCATACTTTAATGGACAGGCTTCAAACCACTTCAGCCCACAACTCTTCAGAGTTCATTTCATTGAAAATCTGATGATGGAATGTTCAAATCCCACGTTAGTGCCAAGATTATATCTTACCCATGTTGACGTTAGTCATTCTGACCCCTCATGTACTGGAGAATAATCCATTTTTACATGCATATGCGAGGGATGGGCAGACCTTTAACACATTATGTTTCAATATGTAAATTAATACTCTGTAAGGTGTGTGTATGCCTGTACAGTGTATTAATTTAAAATAACATATTTTTAAAAATATAGAAAAATATAAGAATCATTAGAATGAATTTTTTTATTAATAAATTATAATTAAAATATATATATACACACCTGGGTCTCTTTTTGTGCGGATTTTTTAAATGCGATTTTGAAGTTATGCTATTCATGTTTCTTCTTAATATCTTTTTATGTGGTTTTCTTTTATGCGATAAAGAAGTTCATATTTCACTTAAAATCGGATTTCCCTGTTTTATATACAAGCATTAAATTTTACATACTTTAAATGCCTGTTGGAAAAAGGTTTGGTAATAAATTTAGATACCTTAGAAGGTTTAGCAAAAGATAATGAAACAGAAGTGGAACCTGTTCGTTTCATAGCAAAAATGATTCGAGATCTTCAACTTTCTAATCAATTGGAAAATCATTTTTTGTTAATGATATGAATTATGAATGAGCTTTTAAATTCCAATAAGAGCTAAATAGTTGTATATCTGTGTTATGTATGTGTATGTTTATATTTTCTTTTATATGCTTGGAGAAACTTTTAGACAGAAAAAAGTTACAAGTAAAAATATTTAAGAACTTAATTTCTAATTAAAAAGAATGTAGCTTTAAAATGTGTATGTTTATATTTTCTTTTATATGCATATGTACATGGAGAAACTTTTAGATAGAACAAAATTACAAGTAAAAATATTTAAGAACTTTTAATTTCTATTTAAAAAGAATGTATCTTTAAAGTTCTTAAATATTTTTACTTGTAACTTTTTTCTGTCTTGAAAGTTCCTCCATGTATATGTGTGTATAAAAGAAAATTTAACTGTTAGTCATTATTAACACACTCTTGGAATAATGTTATATATATATAGTTGTACTTGTGGAAGTGCATTTTTTAATAGCTAGTCATAACAGTCTGGATATTGCGAACTTCATAAACAATTAGTAAAATCATCGTCCAATTACATTGTCGACAGAAAAGCCGAAAACACAGCAGGAGATGGAAGTTGGTGCTAATTGTATTTCCTCATGATGAATCTGATTTTTTACCAGTTTACAACCGAACTCGTATATTGTCAAATAGGAATAATGATTAAAATATGTATGAAAAAAATGTAAAATAAATTACACATAAAAACATATTGTTTTGAATAAATTAAATAGTTAATAAATTTTTTTTATCTTGTATCAATTTTTTTCAAATATTTGAAATGTTTTATTAGTCATACTTTATTTCCTTTTTTTCTTTTACGCGAATTTTAAAGTAATTTTACCTTGTTGCTTTGGTTTTATGCGATTTCTGAAAATTAAGGAACATGGTCCACATTTTTCAATGTAAGTTAAGTCTGTTTTTGTGAGATTTTTTTAATGCGTGTTTTATGTAGAATCTACTTACCACATAAAAAGAGACCCAGGTGATAGCTTTGAATTCCGTATAAGTTAAAAAATCTACAGTAAATAATATTTAAATGAATTTTTAAATAATCCATGTTTTACATTTTAATTTAATTAATGAGAAGAAAAAAGAATATTAAATATAATTAGGTCACCATATCCATAATCTCAAAATCCACTAATTCATTTAATGACATACATGCCCTCCCAATGTAATAAATTAGAAATTACCAAAAAATTATTTTGACAATTCAATCAGTAGTATTCTATTCTATGGACAGGTCCAAAGAGCAGTCACATCATAAATTTATTCATTTCTCCTCTCCATTCTCTTCATTATCCAGCTCTTCAGATCCACTTATCTCTTCCCATCTCTTATATCATCAGTGATGTCAATCTTTTCAGTCATTTTTTTTTTATTCCACTTACTATTCCCTCCAAAACATCTTTCAATAAACTAGTCTTTCTTAATATATGCCCAATCCAATTTTTCTTTCTACATCTAATTTCCTCATATCAAGCTTTTTTTTCAAAACCCCATTTGTTATTTTATTCATCCAACCAATTTTTTCCATTCTTCTCCATGGCTGTGGCTCAAAGGTTTCTAATCTGTTCCTAATTTTTTTACTCATCCACATTTCACAACCATACAATAGTGCACTCCACATATAGATTTAATATCTTTTCCTTAATTTTTTCTTCAAAAGTCCATAAAATATTTTTTCTCTTAGTAAAAGTCTCCTTTGCCAATGCTATTTTTTTATCTTCACTCAACAACTACCGAAATATCTAAATTCATTTAGCTGTTAAATGATATTATCTTGGATTTTAGCTTGCTAAAGGCTCTGCAATTACAAAATATCACATCCTACCAAAGGTATATAATTACTTATAATAAAACAATCGTAGTTAAAATTATAAATAATATTGTTTGGATTGTATCCTTTAACCTTTTTTCATTACAAGCAGAATGAATAAGTCAATTATTTTATATAGCGCAATGTTTATAAACTGTAATATTTAAACAGCATTAAACTGTGGCACATGCGCTTTGGATTTTAACTATAAAATGAATGAATACTAACACTTCAAACACATGATAAAAATCTTTGGAAAAGATAGATTATAACAGTTCTCTCTCTCTATATATATATTCATAACATTTGTTTTCTGGACTTGTATTGAATATTGAAATTAGCAGATAGTAGTGAATCGTATAAAATGTTTAACACATTTTCAACATTTATATATATATAGTATACAAACCTGTAATACAGTATATTGATAATTCAATTTACACATTTATAACTTAATAATCTAATTGCAGTCAGCTGTTTTTTGTTTGTTTTTTTAATCATATTCCAATAACATTATTTAAGTAAAAGAACAGTTCTCAACTGTAAAAATAGATTATGTTGAATTATTAAATGAAAAGAAGATAATTCTGTAAATTGGCTGGTTATGCATTTTAAACAAGAAATGTAAATTAGAGAAATATATAAAAATTGTAATTTTTAGATCCTTAAAAAAAGATATCTCATTATCTTTAATTGGTTCAGACAACTGGTGTTAAATATCTATATTCCTTTTATAGAAAATAGTTATCATAAAATGATTTGATTTTTTTTTTTTTAAATAACTGTCACGGGGCTATGGAAATCATTGATGCTATGAAGATACTGTACTTTATTTTTTTGATTAATTATTTTTGCTATATTTAAAAATGTTAATATTAAATTATTTTTTTATCTGCAGTATTTTTTTTTTCTAATTTGATTCAATTTTCATCATGTTGTTTGTTTTTTTTCAATACTTTTTTTATGTTATTATTAATTGGTTTTGTTTAAATCTTAAATATATTCTTAATTTTTTTTCTGAATATTTATATCATTAGTGAATATACCTTTTTAATATTTTTGTTGTTGTCAGTAATGCAGGTTTATATTTTCTTCTTCAGTCTAATTTCTTTGCAGTACTCTTGGATATCAAGTAGTATGCATATCGATAATCACTTGACCAAATCTATTTCAGCACATATGAAAGCCCAAATAGATATCACTTTTTACTTTTAGATTTTGTTCATATGTATTTAAGTAAAATAATATTGGAAAACAGTGTACATTTTAATTCTTTCACTTTTTATATTTTTGTTGTTGGTTTGCAATTAATTTATTGTAAAAAAAAAAAAAATCGTATATATTATATATAATATGAATTTATGCTGAAATCATCACAATTATAATTTAGTCTGACATTTTTATATTATGTATACCTATTTTACAATTTATTTTTTTTACAAGCCAGAACAAAAAGTTTTTGATTAATTAATTATGCTTATTTTTATATTTTATCAATATGTTGGAATAAAATGATTTGTTAAATATAAATTATCAAAAATAGAAACTTGATTTATGAATTATTATTATTATTTGTTGATATAACCACAGAAAATACATTGCTGATTAATTTAAATATTCCAACCTGACATTTATGTAATCATGTCTTGAAAATTGTCTGAACTCAACCATAATGCCATAATACTGGATTAATTACAATACTTATGAAAAATGTATGGTCTTTCAAGTCACTTATAATATATGTATATTGTACCGCTAATCAAGCGTTATATATATAATAAAATTTTAAATATTAAAAAGTGTGAAGTCAGTATTAAAATGTTTAAAAGAAGTTATTTTTGTTTTGTTTTAAAAAGTAGCGCAGATCGCTGGAGAGAAAATGAAGAAGGAAAAGCTGCGTCATCATTCATAAAAGTTTGCTAGGTTTAGGAAAAAGAAAACAGGAAAGCAATTAAAAGGGGGAGGAAAAGATATAACTAATTAAAGTTTAAAATTATAAATCTTTTACATGAAAATTAAAAGTGCTCTTTTTTGTTTATTTAGAAGAAATGAAAATATATGTGTCAAAGTGAATTTAATTACATACAGAAGTCGGAATGAGTGTGCGTAAATGAAAGGGTTGATTTTTTAAATGCATTTAAAAAGAAAAAATATGTGTGTGTACATATAAAGAATAATATTGAATTAAAAATGGAAAATAAAGTTTGTAATATAAAAAGTTGTCAAACTCAAAGATTGCTCAACTAATAAGCAAAGATGGAATGGGAATAATTAATTAGCAATGGCTACAAATAAATAACAATGGAATAATTAAAAAGTTATATCTTATCCAAAGTTAGATTAATCTAAGGAATGTGAATTAAGAAATAATGGGAATTTAATCAAATTGATTTGGAAGGATAAGAACAATAAGAGGGCCACATATAAATAGGCCTGAAAAAACTGAACATGATCTTTTTTAGCAGTGTTATTCGTTGTATACCTACTATAATTTCCAGTTTGTGCAAATGAAACTTTTGTGAACGCCAAGAAAAACATGCTTACTAATTAGAAGTCTAAGTATACCTCTGTACTCCAGTCTCTGACCGTCCTAGAACATTTGAAGGTCTCTAATTAGTCGCAATGAAATCTAATAAATGGAACTACTTGAACTTCTGTCTGCCGATTGAAATGCAGCCAGGAACCACTTTCGTCAGCGAACCTAAATTCCAACCAGTTGGTACAACACACTTCTCACAGGAGAAATAAGCAACTGTCTATCCAGAAGAACGCATATCTGAAAAATCTATAGGTAATAGTAATTTCTTCTTTATTCCTAGTGTGACATTAATTTATTACTGTAGGCATTGCGATCTTTGAGATATGTGGAATCAACTTAAATGAACTATAACTAGCATAAAAGAACTATTTATGTGCAGGTTAATGTAATAAACTTTCCGAATCATACAAACCAACAGCTTATATTACAGAATGTGTGTGTGTTGTATATAATATTTTAATGCTTCATGCTTATTTATAGTGTGGGTGTCCAGTATATTATAGGTAATTATTATTTTATTCAGGGAAGGGATGAACTAATACACCAGTTAATTTACAGTATTTAAAATAAATTATTTTGGAAATTAGTATTTTGTCAGTCATTTCTTTTATCATTTGGTAAACAATCTATTAAAGCAGTTTATTATATTAGGTTTTTTTATTTGAGCTAGTTGGGATAAATCAGTCTCTGAATTAGTAGCTGTCATTCTGGGTATGTTAATTACTTTGTGTAATTAGCTGGCACCTGAAGTTTACTTTAAAACAAATAAAGTGTCTTGGATGACAGGGTTGAATTTAACAGCTGAGAAGTTCTGTAGCCTGGAAAGGTGGCCGTAAGTTATATCTTATATAACTTCGACCTGGCTACGGATACCTTTGTTATTGTGCTTCTCTGCCTGAGGGGCTGGTGTGATGCAATATTAAAGTGCAGCTGGAGTAGATCGAAGTTTATGATAAATAATTTTGTAATATTTTAAAATATAAAAAAACTTAAAGAAGTAAAACAATGTTTTTTCACAATTTTTTTTTTTTATTAAAGAGTGAAAACAATTTTCTTAATAATTTTCTTCTCTCTTAATTTTTTATTCATTTACTCTCACCCGGTTCATTATATATATTGTATTTTAAACATGCTATTTTATATCTTAAAAATATTAGTATACTTATTAGAGATATGTATTGTATTGTTGAATTAATATTCAGATTCTCTTAATTTTTAGACTGACGAAGCAGCCATATTGAATATTTAAAAAATATGTTACTCCACAAATTTTGTCATAAGTTTTTATTATTCAAAAATTATATAATATGTATTGTTTGGAACATAAAACACTAAAGAATGTAATTAAGCTGAAAAAAATATAGTTGTTGATATTCAAAGTAATAAAAAAAAGAATAAAAGTTAATATTTCTAATAATTATTTTCATATTATTTCATAAATTCAAAATTATCATGCATACAACTTAAAATTATATTTTTATTTGTAGGATTCATTATAAATTTCTAAAAAATTAGTATATAATGACACTTACCTATGGTAATCCATCAGTTGAAAACTTCGTAGAATAAAGACATTAGTACTTTTTATTTTTCCTAGTAGCCCTTCAAAATATATTTCCATACAGGGATTTGCAATGACTATGTCATCCCTAATAACATCCCTTATAACAAGTAGTTAATATTGATCAATAATTAGTATAATTTGAATATTATAATAAAGAACTTCATACTGTTTGTAATTTACTAAAGTCACTATATACAAAATAAAATAAAAAGTAAATGAAATACTAAATTCATTATAGAGTTATGCTTGAGGTACGTAAGTTAGTAGTTTAGAATCAGTGCGATGTAGTATTATTTATCTTATCTATAGGTTTTGAGGACTCGTACTGCTTCATGCTACTATGACCATAAATTTAATAATAACTTCATCAACTGCCACTTTTCTTTCCATTTGATATGCAGCTGTGAAATTTACATTGTAGTAGTGTATAATCAGCCTACGTTTATATATGGTCAAAATCTTGACTTTTAGCATTTGCATATTTTTATTATTATTAAAAAGCAGACAAGACACTATGGAAAAATCTAAATTGGGTCATAATATTTGCAAAATATGTTTATCATTGTCTCATATCACCTAATTCAAATACTGGACCCAAGCCCACATCATACCAAAAAATGCAGATAATTCACGATATAAATATACATAATCACAATCTCTATTTTTTGATCAATGTATATGTTAGTTTCAATAATAATTTTTTTTGTATATTTTTTATCAAATATAAATTCAAATATTAATTAAAAATATATATAAAAATAATAATTAAAAATATATAAAAATAAGTACTTACCATCGGCCCCCAATAACGTTGATGCTTCTAAATATATCAGTAAAAGTTTGTATTTTTTCCAATGTATTTTTCAGGGCAAAAATTCTTCGTGTAACAATGAAAAAATTGAGAGAAAGACTAAAAAATTCAAATTATCATAAAATTTTTATTTTTTATCATAGAAAAAAAAAAATCCTACCTTTTCTGAAACTAGAAAGATGAAAATGAAGGTGTAAAAAGCGCATGCGTAGATTTCTGTTAATATCAACCTCAAACTGGATGTTTATAATTTGAAAACTCTTGCCTGTATTATGCAGGCGTAATAACGAAGAAGATTTTAAATCTAATAATTGTTTTCATATTTATTTATTTTTTTGGTAAAACAACAATCAAAGCTTAATATTTTTAAAAAATAGAAAACTGTTCGTATGGTCTTTTTCTTTTTTTAAAAAAAAAAATTTATTAGGATAAAATAAATGAAATAAGTTAGAATATGTAATAAAACAAAACAAAAAAATGCTGAAGATATTCTTTCTGTTAAAATTTACCCAATATCTATGTGATACATTGCACAATGTATTAGTTAATTTATTATGTTCTTGAAATGTTTTCAAAGTTATTCAATGTTTTTGGTAAATTTATCATTACATTAAATAATTATCATCATTATTCATGCAAGCAATTTTGTGTTAAAAAGGTCATTCCACCTAAAGAATGGAACCCTAGAGAAAATGGTTATGATGACATCGATGAGTTAATCATTCCAGCTCCTATTTCGCAAATGGTTACTGGTCGTCAGGGCTTATATCAACAATTCAACATTCAAAAGAAGGCCATGACAGTGAAGGATTTTAAAAGACTAGCTAATAATGAAAGGTAAAAAATTACTTTAGAAATTTATTTCTGTATTTTATTTATGCAACTTATGACAAAAATATTCCTAATTGCATTAAAATAAAGGATTGTTGATATATTTTATGTAAGATCTTAATAAAATTAAAATATTTAATAAAATGATATTCAGTAACAATAAAACAACACCAGATGATATGAATGTAGTAAAGAAAAATAGAATCGTTAATGTCCATAAATAACCAAGTAATTTTAATGAAACATTGGATTGTTCTCAAATTAATGCCTGATTTAGTTTTGTTCATAATTTTGTCTTAGGATTATTTCTATATTTTTAATGAAAGATGAATCATTGCTTTCTTCAATAATTTATTCTATGACATTAACAGCCATGATAAACAATTTATAGCCATTTTAATTCCCATCATAAAAAAAAGTGAATATAAATAAAATGTTAAAAAATAATTTTCGAAGAATTATACAAATCAATCTGTAAATCTCAAATATGTCCACATATATCACACTGATTTCTTTATTATCTTGTTATAAATTATTTTAAAAAAAAAAACATCTCTACTTTGCCCAATTGTAGTGTTCTGTTTTATTATATCTTCAGTCATATTCTTCCAAATGAAAAGCAATCAATATTGCACCTCTCTCTGAAATCATCTTTATATGTAAAGGGAACTGTCTCTTTTTAAAAAAACCATGCTTAAGTTTAGCATAAAATATTTGTCCTTAAGTTTAGCGTAAATATTTGCCATAAAAACCTATTAGTCTTCATCTATTTATATTTTCTGTCTAATGAAGATATATCTTTGCAGTAATAAATAATTATTATATCCAGTAGTGTGAAGAATATAGTAATTGATGTATATCATATTTTCAGAATATTATGGATATCTTAAATATTTTTTTAATGCCTTAATATTATAGCAATAGAAAGAATCCATATTTCCATGCAATAAATTTGACAGAATAATAAAATATTATCTCTTAACTTATTAAATACATCTATACCCCGCTTAGCGCATGATCTTTTTGCGAAGATCCATAGTAGCGATCATCATCAATTTGTATCCAATGCTTTGATTTACAATTGTTTATTTACCATAACAAACTTACAAAAATTATTTTAAAATTTTTTTTGACTGATGACATCATAGGACAGTTGTTACTGCCATGTCATCCAAAAGCAAAATAGTGACTTTCATATTCAAATTGTATAGTGCAGAGTTTATTCATAATACACAATACGGTGCACAATATTATTGTTGTATATAATATTTTGATTATAAATTTAAAATATGATTAATGAATGTACACTACATAATGGAAGTATATTAATAATTTTTATTAGCCATTCATTAGACTAGAGATTATCCAATAATGAATAATATTTCTATAGTGTAACTTTCACTACATTACTCTCACACAAGGTAGGGACCGGTTTCTATTCGTTTTTAACATCTTGTGGAGGGATGTAATAATAAATATACCGACCAAAGACATGAAAAAGATCTATGATTTCCAAGATGCACATTTCATGCTGAACCATCACTCATCGGTTGACTCAGACCACAATCTCTTTCACATATCTTTATCATTGTTTAATATATATATATGGATAGCAAATTACTATAGTTTAATTAATGAGACAAATTTGCTGCTCTTAAAACTTTTAACATCACAAGGTGTTACTAGCGGATAGAAACTAGTCTTTATCTTGCATGAGAGTGATGTAGTTAAAGTTACTCTACAGAAATTATTCATTATTAAATAATTTGTAGTCTAATGAATGGCTAATAAAAATTATTAATATACTTCCATTAAGTAATTGGTGTCAAAGTTGTGAGGACAGCAAGTTTGACACATCAATTAAATTGTAGTAATTTGTTATCCATATATATATACATTGATCAATAATAAAAATATCATAATTGTATTTTAAATAAAAAAAGATTTCATAATAATAAACTTTGTATGATCAAAAATTACTAAATCTAAAATAAAAGTAGCACTTAATCTTTGCTTGATTTTAAAATATCTCGTTATTTGTTTCAGAAATGCGAACATTATCACAATTGTATTGCTAATGTATTTTCAGTAAAAAAAATGTGAGCAAAATTGCACACATTATGTGTTTAATAATAAATCTTGTATGATAAAAATGCAAATAGAAATAAACTGAAAAAGATTCATACATTTAATATTTATTTAAAAAATTTATATCTCTTATTTCAATTTGTACTAATCTAAAAAAATTTCAATCATTTCCAAGAAAATAGTTATTGCACTTATAAAATGCATCCTCTTGTGGCAAAAAAATGTCACAGCTAGAGTATTTGTATATAAACTGCTGTTTGGTTAGATTTGTTTGTTTAGATTTGCCTAATGCATATTATGGAAAAAAAGTCTTAAATATTGATTACAATATATTCATTTATTCACAGAATGCATATTCATTTATTCACAGAATGCATTAGATACTTTTTTTTAATATTTTAATACATCAAAGTTTTTTTTTTTTTTGGCGTTAACTGCAATTAAGTTTTGATAATATATTGTATAACTACTTTTAATGATAAATAATAATTTTTTATAATCAATGAAATAAGTTGTTATTAAACATTTTTTTTAAAAATTCTAAATAATTTCATGTAAGTAATACAATATATTAGTGCAAATTTAAAATAATAAAACTTCAGCATGGAAGAACACAAAAATTTGTTAACTGCTTGCTAGTTTACTTTCATTTTCTCATCCATTTTGTTGCACTTTTGGATAGTTGAATGATACTTTTATTTTTAGCAATTCTCCTTTAAAGGTGTAAAGCTGCATACATTTTCAACTAAAATCATGACAGTAATTAATATGACTGCGAAAAAATCATAAAATCTCTGAGCTTGGAAACCAAAATGGATATCTTACATGAAGTGGGGACAAAAAAGGAAATCAAGAGAAGGGAATCATAACATCTGTTTTATGAGTTTATCCACATTTACCATCGGCATTCTTTTTAAAAACAGAGGCAAAATAGAATAAAGTACTCAAATTATCTAGGTCCATCAAAACTTTCTAAAATCAAGAAATTATGGCATCCATATGAAATGAAAATGCAAGCAGTATGTCAATCATTCATTCTAGAGTTTTTCCCAGAGATCCTCAGCTGTTCCAAAAAAAACCCAAGGTCAAAGGATTTAGAACATAACGATGGCTCTTAGAATGAGCAATTGAAGACTCAGAACACTGGATAATTATGGTTGATGAATGGGTCACTGGGAAAAACAATCTTAAGCTAAGTTTATTTTTCATAGATTTAAGTTGCATTATCATACATACATACTTACATATTTTAAGTGCATATTTGCATAATACATATACAATTTATACAATATATAATATACCTTAAGGGTTGTTTTAAATTACTATATATATTAGGTTAAGTTCTTAGTTCGCAGCATATAATGTAATTTTTAGCTGCGATAATCAGCCAAATTTTTTCCCATAAGAAAGCATTATAACTACTTGTTCTATGTATGATATTCTTACTTAATGAGATTTGGGGAATCACTTGCCTTAGCTAAAATGGTTATAGGTGTATAGTAGTAAACTGGAATCTGTACTGTATTTCAACATTCAAGTTTAACTTTATATTCAAAAAGCTACCAAAGTATTTCAACTAGTTCATATTTTCAAGATGGTAGCCACATTCATATATTTCTGAAGATTTTTGTTCCATTACTGACTGATAAAGCCAGTTCTTTGAGCATTACTTACTAAATAAATTTCTTTATATGTCATTTTAAAAATATTCTGTAAATTATTCTTTAAATTGACAAGAATATCAAAATCATCAGCATATTGAAAATCTAGGAACTAGAAGTTTATAGTTTTTGCTGTTATTGACTGTAAATCACAATTGTTAAATATTTTATGTCTTTATGAAACTCCCTATAACTATTCCAAAGATTGTAACCATAAAACTAGACAACAAATTTGGAGCTGGTATACATACTTGTTCAACACTTTTTTTAGTTTAACACTTAAGGTTTGTCACTAACAGTAATAATACTTTCTCTTTTACCAATCTATAACAACTATAATATGAATTAAACTTCTGGGAATAAGTAACTTTTTAAACATTGTTGCAAACCTTCTGGATCACTTGAGTCAAATTCTTTGACTAATTTGATATATAAATCATATCTGTGTGCCCCATACTTTTCTTACATTTATGAAGCAAGAAAAACTATATTTGTAATTTTTTAGAATTGCACTGATTCTCTGGAAAATATTCATTAAAAACTAAAGCTATCTACTCAGTAAAATCTTCTTAAGTTCTTATACTGTAATGATTGACAATAGTATCCCCAATAATTACTGCAGTTTTTTTCTATCTTTAAAAAATAACCTTATAATCAGAAGGCACAATTCTGTGAATCCAGATAATTTTTTTAAATAATTTTGAAGCTAACTTATCAACACAAAACAAGTTTTAAGTCCTTCAGAGATCCTCTTAAGATCCATAGATTTTTGATTTTAAAATTACAAATACAGCTTTTAACCTTGTCAAGCAGATATTTCTCATCAAACATAATCAGACTTGAGTGAATATACTATAAAATGTTTAAAATATCTTGGTTCTTGTATGAATATAGAAATTCACACATGATCTTGTTTTTCATGTCTGTGTTATAATGATAAAAAACGATCTAAAGTGACCATGATCAGCAAATGACTGCCTCCTTTGCAATTGTTATATGAATCTTCTGCCTTTAACTGTTTTGATGTTCTGCATTAATTATATTATTCAATCAAGCAAAGAATGCCTTTTTTTTATAATCATTATCAAAGAACAAATCTGTATATTCAAGAACATATTTATTTGTATTCTCAGGACATTTTTTTAAGAAAATTCTAAAAAATTGCCAATTGGTAGTGCTAAAACTTGGAATTATTAATTGTATCTAAAATACCATTATCAAATATATTTGGAATAGGATCTTTTTTAATGGGTATGTACTGACGATTTAATCTTGGAGCATAGTAATCTAGCAAAACATGCATCTCATATTTATATATATATTTTTTTTACATTTCAACTTTTAACTATAACATTTTAAATGAAAATGAATACATCCAAAATTTCTTTTATGTCTAAGAAAGTGTTTGTTATAGTCAATTCTTTTGCTGTGCAAGAATTTAATAATAGTAAACCATTTGAGATCAAGCTATCAATGTCATTATTTCCAATAACTTTAGATCCTAGTTTATTATTGCTGTCAGTATGTGTTTTTAAACTTTTCAAAAAGAAAAATTCAATCTTTTATGAACATTAATGTAATAACTTTTTATCCAAACTTTCTGAATCTAATGTTGGAAGATAAGCACTGGTAAAATGGGTGCAGAAACTATTGCACAAACTATTTTTTTTATAAAAATGAAAAATACCAAGTTACATCCCAGAACAAATTTACCTTATGCATTATTTCCCTTTCATTCATTGAACTATTCTTCCAATAAAGTTTACAGACATCTATCTAATCAATTAAATTTTCTTTCACTGGAAGATGAATTGCATAGGTAGTATTGCACATAATAATTTTTTATATTGATAGTTGAAAAATGCCAAGTTAGATACCAAAGCAAATGTGAAATTTCCTTTTCGTTCACTGAACCATTCTTCCAAAAACATATGGTTTACTAACTATTCATTTAAATTTCCTTTTACTGAGAGATGAATTTCATTAAGAACATCAATATTAATGTGAAATCTTGATTACTAAATACTTAACTAAAAGCATTTCCTTACAGTTGAAATTTTTTGTTATTATCTAGCAATGTTTGCATATTCCATATTTATTATTTAGGAAACAAATTGAAACTTTTATTATCATCACTACCTCATACTTGGCCACTAGTCATTGTTGATAATTACAGTTATTTTTATTACTTATTGCAATGCTTAGTATTGCGGTGCAACCAGATCTTGCAAGTGGGGCATGTTTAGATCATGCTTTGTAAATTTCTTTATGCTTGGGAGGGATGGGATAGAATTGCTAAGACCATTTTTTTGGTGAAATATCAAAGTGACTTATTTTCATTGTATTAAAAATTCTTAGATTGCTAGATTTATTCCTTTGTCACTTTTTTTTCAACTCTGAGACTTTGTCTATTTTTTATACTCACCACACTTATCGTAGATAGAGAATAAAAAGATTGAAATTAAAAGGATAAAATTATATTTGTGTATATACATACAATCATTGTATTATAATTAGTGCAGAGAAATGATCAGTGGCAATAATTCATAGGAAGCTGCTTTTATTCCGGCTTGAGGATTCAGTATAATTAGTTGATAGATAAAGAAGTCAGCTTAGATAGGAGTCAGAAGATTTATTGTATTTGAAACAGTACACAGATACATCATATTCTCAAAGTTAGTGGGAGATGTTCTCAATTAATCTCATATCATTAGTTTTCTACATTTATAAATTTCAAGGATGAAAAATGCAAAGTTAGACACCAGAGCAAATGTGACACTGCATTTTCTTTTCATTCAATGAACTATTCTTCCAAAAATGTACGAGCTACTAACTATTCATTTAAATTTCCTTTTACTGATAGATGAATTTGACTAAGAACATCAATATTAATGTTAAATCTTGATTACTAAATGCTTAGCTAAAAGCATTTCGTTAGAGTTGAAATTTTGTAGAATTCTTATCTAGCAAAGTTTGTATATTCCGTATTTATCATAGAAAACAAATTGAAACTTTTATTATTATCACTACCTCATACTTGGCCACTAGCATTATTGATAATTACAATTGTTTTTATTACTTAATGCAATGCCTGGTATGGTAATGTAGCCAGATTTTGCAAGTTGGGCATAAATTTTTTTATGTTTGGGATGGATGGGATAGAATTGGCCAAGGCCATTTTTTTTTGGTGAAATATTTATTTTAATTGCTACTTCAAAGTTAATTATTTTCATTGTGTACTAAAAATTCTTATATTGCTAGATTTATTCCTTTGTCACTCTTTTTTCAACTCTTGAGATTTTGTCTAAAAAAAGATTGGAATCAAAAGGATAGAATTATATTTGCATATACACATACAATCATTATATTATAATTAGTGTAGAGAAATGACCAATGGCAATAATTTATAGGAAGCTGCTTTTATTCCAACTTGAGTATTCCATATAATTAGTTGAAAGATAAAGGAGGCAGCCTAGATAGGAATCAGAAGATTTTTTGTATCTGAAACAGTACATAGATTTTAATGATTCAACACCGTATTCTCCAAGTTAATGGGAGATGTTCACAATTAATCCCATAGTTGAAGGTCATTCTATTATTACCATTAACCTTTTTGTTAGTTTCTGTTTAACTGCCTTTAATATATATATTGAAATGATTATGTGTCTCATGGTTATACATAACAGTGTGTGTGCACACACCCATATATATATATAACATTTGGATGGAAAAGTAGAAATAAACACAAACAAAAAAAAAACTGTAGATATTTTCTATATTACACTGGAATAACAGTTAAGGATTAAATAATTTTGAATTTAAAAACATTTATTATAAATTAAACATTTAAAAATGTTTAATTAACATTGTATTAATTCTGATTATGAAATTAAAACAAGCATGTTTTTATATTACAATAAATATACTGGTAATTGTAAAATTCCACTATCTATTTTGATTAGATCAAGACATTTTTTTTAAAATTAAAGCTTGTATAATAACCTATAAAGTTGTTTTTGAAAGGATTAAGATGAATTGAAAAGAATCATTAACTTATTTCAGTCAAGATAAAGAAAACATGCTTTTAATTACTGTGCTTTTTTAAAATTTATTCTGACTATAAAAAGGTTGGAAAAAAGATTAGATGGGAGATTAGGACTACAAGATTACTACTACTTTGATATTATAACTGAAGGCAAGAGAAGTAGATCCAGCTGCTGCTGCTAATGGCATGATGGAAGAGTGAATTCACATAGAAGGAAAGACCCAGCTTTTAGATGGGTCATTGTCTATATGTATGTGTGTGTATTAAATGGCATAAAGACTGAAGCGAACTTGTCATATGTGACCCTGCCTCCAGAAGTGGACTATTCCATATTCCTTGCCTGATTGGCTAGCACCCGGTGCTATCCAACGGGATTAAAACCTTCACTGGGGTTCGCGCACTGCATCCGGGTGTTTCCAGTAAGGTAGGGGATCTGACTTTAACCTTTGTGACAAAGCTTATGAGACCTTTCATTGAGGATTGACGTCACTCTAATTCCGTTATTTTTAATGCTAGGATAGTTGTTGTATAGTCAATAGTTAGATTTTTAAAAGTTCTGTAAGATGCTGCCCTTTTTTGAATTATTTTACAAGTAAAAAATCAATATAAATGCCCAAATATGTCAAAGAATAGCAAAGCTCCGCCTTCTCTTGAATCTTATTGGCTGTGTAAATTTTGACAACAAAGAAAATGGCTGCCAAAAAGTAAAGAGTTACGTTCGTATTTTGTTTTATTTTGAAAATGATAAATGAATGTTTTTTTGAGTATTTTTTGATGAATTATAAACAATTTTGATAAAACAGGCTAAAAATACAATTATTTCAGAAAAATATTTAAGATTTTAGCAAAAAAAATATTTACTTTTCCGTAATGTAAAAGTGAAAAAAAAAAAAAATTTACGTCATCAACTCTTTTTAATTGGATTACTATACTTCACTTTACATTTGCCGCTACAAAATATTTCTACAATAAATAAAAAATAGAAATTTATTTTTGAAAACACTTTCGTTCACTTTCATAACCTGACAAATTATTAATATACTTTTTACAAACGAAACTAAAGTAAATATCATATTAAAAGATAAATATATTTTAACAATTGGCTGTTTTCAGTTTGTGAGTTGGCTTTCAGTTTGTGAGTTGGCCAATTAAAAGCTTTGATTTTTACCTTAGACGACCAGTAATATAATTAGCAGTCAAAAGGTTAAATAGTCAGCCCTTTGGAGGCAAGGCAGAGAGCAATTACTTCTGTTAACCTGAATGACAGAACGTGCTCTCCATTAAACCTTCTGCCATCAGCAAAGGTATTTATCTAGTCATTATTGAGATGTCCACACAGTGAGGCAAGTCCACCTACGGACTGGAAACTGCTACGTCTGAACTAGAGCTGACTCGAGGCAAGCTAACTACATAGATGGAAGAGTCTTACCAGAACTCAGACGCAGGCTAATCATCAGCTGGAAGCAAGTTCCATACTCCGCACGACTATCTCAGCTTTGAAGTCTATCAACTGTATTTGTTCATTTGTTAACTAACGTGTGTATATATTTTGTACTAAATAAATTATACATATTAATTGCGGAATAGTTGTTCTTTTTGTATCTGTTGGTTTGGAAATGAACCTGCAAGCCTAACCAAACACAACAGATTTGGTGCAGTCGACATGCCTGTTATAACAGATTTGATGCAGCCGCACAGAAAATTTTCCCTCACGGTTGGAAAACTTATAGAATAAACTGCACCAGTTATAACAGATTTGGCGCAGCTGTACAGAAATTTTTCCCTCACAGCTGGTAAAATTATAGAATAAACTGCGCCAGTTATAACAAATTTGGCGCAGTAACAGAAAAATTTTTCTTTCACGGCTGGAAAAATTACATTATATAATATGCCAGTTTCAACAGATCTAAACATATGAAAAAAATACGTGACTGTATATTTGTTTTATTATTTTTTATTTTGGAAAAAATTTACGTTACCGTAATTTCATTACGGTATTTTTTTTTAAAAACGTAAAACTGTTGAATAAAATTGACCGCAAACATAAAGGCGTGTCAATTTGAAGCTTCAACCAATCATGATAGCTTTACTCGGAAGACAGCGTAAAAGCTCGCCCTATTGGTTTAAAAGCTTCGTTGAGTTAGTTACAATAACATAACTATAAAAACAAGTACGAGTGGTTACTCAGCATAAATAAAAAAGATGGCTAAAACAATCGGCTCTATGGAATCTTTTGATCCGGCTCAATTTGAGAGCTGGCTAAATTATAAAGAGCGTTTGATTTTTTATCTACAGGCTAACAATATAAAAAAGCCTGAGTTAAAGTTAGCTACATTAATGACCATAATGTCCGCAAACATACAATATACTCAAGTCTCACTCTATGGCTGTAACCTCAGCTGAGCTGGATTTTGATAGAGTGTTGACAATTCTCACAGAGTATTTTTCTCCTAAACCCTTGACAATAATTCAGAGATAACATTTTAATCTCAGCATACAAGAACAGGGTGAAACAGCTAGAGAATTTGCAACACGAATCCGTACATTATCCTTGAAGTGCGATTTCAAAGACTTCACGAATGAAGCACTTCGTGATTGTTTTATTTATGGCATAAACAATCAATTTGAGGCTGAAAATGTTAATGATTCCAGACCTAGATTTTGAGATAGCAGTAGTTCAAGCAAGACTAGCAGAAACAATATCTAGTCAAGCTAAACCATTAAAAAGCCTTATAAAGTCTGAAGTGGAAAAAATTGAGAATAACACTGGGTCACCCAGGCACTCAGTCAGCTCAAATAATTCAGCATCAAATAGTCTAAGATGTTATAGATGCAATGAGCACATGCATACAGAATGTCCATACTGCAAAGCAACATGTACATTTTGCAAGTGTATCTGACATATAAAGGCAGCATGTCTGAAATTAAGACAAACAGCCAATTCTATTCCTAAAGACAGTAAAGGCACTTATAAGATACATAAGCCTGTATAAACCATATCAGAGATAACTTGTCTGGGTTTATACACACTGTATAATAAATGATACACCAGTTAATATGGAACTTTACACAGGGTCAGCAGTGTCTATAGTTTCAAGAAAGACTTGGAAAATCATTAATAAAAAGAATAAATATAATCTGCACCCTTGCAGTAAGTCAATATCAGACTATCAAGGGAATAAAATCAAACTATTGGATTAAACAACAGGAAAAATTACTATGCCTAACAAAACTTTATACCTACCATTGGTAGTGACATTAGTTAACCATAATGATTTAATAGGTCGTGACTGGTTCAGTCACTTAGGGTTCAAAGTGAACCAGCTCACAACATTATCAAAGTTGAAGACTAATGAATCAGAAGTCTTTAACAAAAAGCTGAAACCTGAGGCCAAACTTCAACTAGAAGATAAAAACAAATTAAAATTCCAAATAGGAACAAAAGTACTATGTCATATGTACTATAAGTCCACAAGATGGAGACCAGAAGTGGTGACGCAAATAAAGGACCGTCTACATTGTTGTGCAAACTGAAGATAATCACCATCACAACCAGTTAAGACTCGGCCACATAGATGAAGCTATCAAGACAGCAGCAGGCAACCAGAAATAAGCTCATCAAGAGAAGATGAAGACAGGAACAACAATCAACCAGAGCAACCAACCAAGCTGACAAAACATCGTCCAATGCACTTCGATGACTGTCCTCCAGGGCTAATTTCAGCCAGGGGAGGGATATCATATCTGACCTTGCCTTTAGAAGTGGACTATTCCAGATTCCTTGCCTGATTGGCTAGCACGCAGTAGATATCCAACGGGATTAAAACCTTCACCGAGGTTCGTGCACCAAATCTGTGTGTTTCCAGTAATGTAGGGGATCTGCCTTTAAATAGCCTTTTGGAGGCAAGGCAGAGCAATTACTTTTATTAACCTGAACGATAGAACGTGCTCTCCATTAAACCTGCCATCAGCAAAGGTATTTATCTAGTCATTATTGAGACATCCACACAGTGAGGCAAGTTTACCTACAGACTGGAAACTGCTACGTCTGAACTAGAGCCGACTCGAGGCAAGCTAACTATATAGCTGGAAGAGTCTTACCAGAAATCACCACGCAGGCTAATCATTAGCTGGAAGTGAGTTTCATACTCCGCACGACTATCTCAGCATTGAAGTCTATCAACTGTATTTGTTCATTTGTTAACTAATGAGTGTATATATATTTTGTACTAATAAATTATACATATTAATTGCTGAATAGTAGTTCTTTTTGTATCTGTTGGTTTGGAAATGAACCTGCAAGCCTAACCAAACACAACAGAACTCATTGCAGGTCAACAGTTATTGGATTATACTTTTCCCAAAGATGACAATAAGCCAGTCTACTGTTGTAAAAAGGATCAGCTTACCTAGTGATTCCATTAACTTGCTGTAGTTTATATGCATACTATTTTATCTATATGCAGAGAACAGATAAAGGTACTGTATCATTTATATAAAATACAGCTGGTGAGTAGAATGTGATATATATTGAAAATGATATTATTTTAAATAATTTCTAGAAAATGACAAAATCTTAAATTATAAAATTTGAAAGTAAACCATTTTTGTCTAAATTATTCTATTAAAAATAAAACTAGACTAATGAAAGAAAATAATAAATAATTGTTTCCAGTTTTATTTTTTAAAAGGGAAACCCAGAAACTAATTTTATCGAAAATGATAATTGAAATTAAAAAAAAAAAAGTAAACTCCAAAAATCTTTTTAGATTAGAGAACAAAAGAACTCATTAGAATATTTTTAAAATTATTTACAATTAATTAAGAGTAACCTGGAAAAAAAAAGAAAGAAAAACTTTGATGAAGGACTATCAAAAAAGTAATATATATATATATTGTAATGGGATGGGGGTGATAGCAAATGGAAAGAAAGGGTTTGAACTGGGTGATGGAACAATCATCATTAACCCCAAGTCAATTATAATGAAATATTAATAATTTACATAAGTATATATAAATAAGCATTTATTTTTATAGCGCTATGTTTTATAAATTGTAATACATTAAAGATCAGCCTTCTCAAGCTATTGTGTATAGCTTAAGAAGGCTGATCTTTAATAAGTATATATAAGTAATTTGGTAAAGATATATTAAAGAGGAGCATGAGATTAGAGAATCTCTGATATCATTGAGGGATCAGCCAGTTAACTCAGAAGAGCAACTAAAAAAACTATATATCAATCATATATCAACCAGCATTATAATAAGTCAAAATAATTATAAGTAATACTCAAAATACCATTCATCATCATGATTGATCCACAATAAAATATAATAAAATCTGTACAATAAATCAGCAGTCCATCTTGTGACTGGATCGGAAATGGTCTTCTGTAGAACAGGCTAACTATTGAGCCTTTGCCACCTTGGGCAATTATTTAAACATAACATAGATGCACCACTTAAGTGCTCATCCATCAGAATATATAAGAATCAAACAATAATGCTGGGACATTAAAACATGCTGATCATCATCAATGCTCAGGCCACTTCTACTGGCCAACTATAAACTTAACTTTTAAATAAGTCAAAAAAAAGATAGTGCCTAGGCTTTAAAGAATATTCTTTTTTGTGCCATCCAGGATGATGATTGATCATCGCTGGATGCCCCAAAAGCACTAAGTACACATCCCCATTTACATATTCATCTTGTGCATGAATCTAGCTCAGAGAACACAAGCTCTATTACTGTATGTGACCAAGAGATGATGCAATACAATTTAAAAAGTAAATACAAGTTTATTATTAACAAAAAAATAAATGATATTTAAGGTCTGATTTTGAATAATATACAATAATGAAAGTCATTACACTGTAATTTATAATATTACTACAAAATTCAAGTTAACATTAATTTAGATATATATGTGTACAGATGCGCGATTTCTATTATACAATTAATCTATTTCAATTGATATTCAATAATAAAAAAATGATTAAAATTTATATATGTATGTGTGCGTATGTGCACGCGCTAACATTTACATCATATTTTTAACTTAACAGCAATAATATTATATTTTCATAATTAATTTCTTTGGAAATATGCATAAATTTCATACATATATGTGTGTATAAACAAAATATAGATATAATTTTAAGATAGTTTAAGTTTATAAGTTCTCTTTTTTTTAAAAAAAAAAAAATATATATAGTCAATTTTTGACAAGTACTTGTTGATTAATTATCAGCGTTCTTAGACCAATTTAAAAGATTTGCTTTCACGACTTTAATTCAAACAAAATTATGCTAGCATTTAAGTTATACATTTTTTTTTTAATGTCTTTTTTTTTAAGGAATTGCCAAAACAATTTCTTCAAAAATATATATCAAATCGTCTTTTTTTTAGACATTTGACTCGAGCAAATTATTCACGTGTTTTGTTTTAAGTTATTAATTTATAATTTTATAAGTCATGTTAAGGAATATTAAAATAAAATTACTCACTGTATATACACGTGACATGTTTATCTGTGATTCTCTGCGCGTATAGATAAACAACAGCATAAGTATAATTACTTCTTTATTCAGCTGGTGTTCCTTTTGGGCAAGTTTTTTGTCAATTTAGGCAAATGTCATCATCAGGCAAAAGTATATAATTCAGGTATGGTTGGCTTTTTCCCTTCTGTAGTCAGTTCCACTTATACTTGGATTTTGTAAGCTTCAGGTCAGCCCTTTACCTCCATGTGAATTCAAACTCCATTACTGAACTGAGTAGCAGCTACTTCCTTGCATTCTTACATCCTCATAGCAGTTCTCTATATATTCTATTAGCCATATCTGCAGCTAGCTTTATTGTTGCCATTCTCTGCTACAGTTACCAACTCTTCACAAAATATTTTGGCTAATTTTGTAGTTAGCTCTTCTGCTAACTGCTTTCCAAAAATATTAAAGCCAAACTTTGCAGTTGGCCACTACTTAAAATATTACAATCAGACTCCTCTGGTCAACTCTTACAAAACTGCAAACAAAAACTAACTGATATTTTTTTATCAGTCTTTTATAACCTTGGTTAGGTCAGGTGACAAAAACACAGTGCCTGTTTTCAATCTGTGTAATTTATTTGAAAACAAGCTGGAAATTTCTATCAAAGTGTGATATTCATGTTTTTACTTTAATCTTTGGAATTTGAAAGGGGTGATAATCCTTTAGAATTTTTCATCTACAATGATTTTTTTAACTACATAGTAGAAATGCAAACAAGCATTAATTTAAAAAGATATTTTGTACAAGTTTTAATTGAAAGATTTTAAAAATAAATTATGCTTGTTTGTTTTTTGTAATTTCAAAATCAGAATTACAAATATTATTTATCAGACCGTTTTAAAAGTTTAATCCATAACAAAATTTTATTTTAACCCCAGAGTTATTTAACCCTTATTATTATTTTATTTTAGGAAATATAAAAAAATATGTACAAAAATTTATGTCTATTTATTTCTACTTTTCCTTTACTTTATATATATATTTATGCTCATACACTATATTTGTGTGTGTTATGATTACAATGTATATTTTTATGAAAACTTTTATTTACCATAAAAAAAATAAGAGACTAATTAATAGTTTTAATTCAGATTATCTATTTTTTTATATACACATAAACGTGTATTTTATGTTTTTTGACATTGTCTGGTGAAAATATAATATGGTTTAATAAATTATTTTTTTTAACTAATGAAATATCAGTGTGCACACATATATATGTGAAAACAGTCATTATTTATGTATCATTAAAATGTCATAGCTTATTTTTTATATAATTATATGACAATTCCCATATGTTACAGCATGTCTGTACTTATACAGATACATGTTATGTAAACACATATGTTAAAATTAATCATACTTTGTGAATTATTAAACTGATTTTTTTTTTATATATAAATCTATGAACAATTCGAATATGTTCATTTTTTTTATGCAGGTATATCTATGTGCTGGTGTATAGGTGTTTTATGTAAATCTGTTGAGATATTGGTAAATCACAATGTGATAGTTTATTTCATTTTGTATTGATCAAAATCAGAATACTGAATTTATATTTATAGCATACTCAGCAGACCTTAATTTTATTTTGTTTCTGATAAGTAAATTTATATTTCATTGTTAAAGTTATTCCAGTGAATTTACTCAATCATAAAATAGTTTTAGAATATTATGTTTGTATCACATCTTTTGCTTACAGTAACAGTTATAGAGCTTTTTGCTCACTCAGCTGGATTCATGCATAATGTTCTGTTATATAAAAGGGATTTATGTTTAGGGTTTATGGACATCCAGTTAATGATGATTTCATTACTTTTCTATTGCTGGATGATGCAAAGGCAAGTTCATGCACTACATTAAATTTTATTTTAGTATTAATTAGAAATTAAATTTACAGTTGGCCAGTATATTAATGATACTAAATGGCCAGAACATTGATGGTCATCAGCATGTTTTAGTATCCCATCATTATGGCTTTTTTACTGTTATATATTCAAATAGATTAGCACTTTTAAGTATGTGCATCCAAATTACTATGTTGCATTGTTGCCCTAAGTTTGGCAAGGACTAAATAATTAGCTTGGTCTATTATAGATCCATTTTAAATCCAGTCACAAAATTGACTATTGATTTATTTTTATTGTCGATCATTCATGACGATGAATGATTATTATTCTCATCTGTAATGCTCATTATATTATTTGTATGCTTGAATTTGAATCTTTGAGTTGGGATTGATGATTTTCCATAACCCAGATTCACCTTAAGATCCATACTGTTACAATGCATATATTTCATTAATAAATTTATATTTTAAAATTATTTTATTTATCCAAGAATTGATCTAAGAATCTTTGTCTTTTGAGTTTGCTAGTTAGCTAATCTGTCAAACCACAATAAGGCATTTTATAGTTGATCATCTTTTTAAGGGAAATTGTTTCATTGAATAATATTAAAAAAACCCTTGATGAGGCTCTCCTATAAGATATATATATATATACTTTTTTTAATTTCATAAGTATTTTACCTATTTTCTGCACTACCTATAATGATTTAATAAATGTTTATACATTTAACAACAGAAGTTGTTGTTTTTTTCATGTTACAAATATTTATTTTATTCAGCTAAGTGCTTTCAATACTAAAATGTATCATAATTGTATAGTGCTATGAGTATGATATGTTTTAGTATTGAAAACACTTAGCTGAATAAAATAAATATTTGTATCATGAAAAAAATGATCGGTGTTAGATATATAATTTTTTTTTTAATAAAGTTTTTGAGATTAAATCAACTATTTTTTATCATAGGAAGTATATTGTGTAAAGTAAATTTCTGTAAAAAAAAAAATTAATTCAGTTATTTAAGTTTCTTGGCTGAATTTTTTTTTTTTAATATATGCATATGTGATGATGTTTTAAATGATTCATTATTACCACTAATTTTAAACAAATTTTTGAATCGTCATTTGGATTAATGATATTTCAGTATTGATTTATTAAATTTCTGTTAAATAAATTTTAAGATTTTTTTTAAAAAAAAAACCAACAGAAACTATTTTGAAATAAACACAAATAAGTAATTTTACAAATAATATTAGAAGTTTTACTCATTGCAAAGTATGTTATAATGGTAAAGGTTTACTTTAGCGACCCCAATATGTTGGCCCTCTATTGTTTAAAATTATAACTAAATTTTTCGAAAATTTTACGTATATGCTACTATATTACAATTACATTAAAATTTATTCAAAATGTAAAAGATAATAAAAAAAAAACATTTATCTTTGTAAATAATTTGAATGTTGGATTAATTACCTGACATTAATTAAAATAATTAGTTTTAATTTATTTGAAACTTAAGAATTTATACTATCTACATTTGTAGCACATATTACAAATAAAAGACCCTCTGTGTTCAAAAGTTCGAATTATACGCACACACGTACAGTTTTATAGTTGGAAAAAATGGCTGCTACATGTTTAGTTCCAGATGATGAAATTTTGGATGTTGCTGCTATTCTGGCAGAAGACTGGAATATGCATCAGTTATGGAATTCCATCCAAACTCCGGAATTGGCCATCAAATGGTTTGCACGAAGACTCCTGAAGAACTACGAGACTTATTATTTCCACCGCAAATACCTCAGGGGGATTATACGAAGAGGTCATTGGATCTTTGGCGGTATAGAAAGAAGATCAAGGAAGTGCTTCTTGACAGAAGTTCCAGACAAGACGGCTGACACACTGGAGGGCCTGATACAGCAGTATGTTTTACCAGGTACGCACATTATTTCAGATGGCTGGGCTGTGTACAATAACATAAGCAGTCTCAACAATGGTGTATATATGCATTTGGTTGTTGTCCATCAGGCAACTTCACGCATCCCGAAGACCAAGGCATCAACACCCAGAATATTAAATATATGTGGATGAGAGCAAAGCGTTAGCTGAAATTCCAATCTGGTACGAGCAGAGCTTTGTTTTCGTCGTACCTGCATGAATTTGCCTTCCGGAATAGACCCAGCAATACCGCTTTTTTCTCCAACTTCCTAGTATGCATAGGACATAATTATGCTTAAAAAGATAAAGGTTTTTTTTTTTTTATTATCTTTTACATTTGAATAAATTTTAATGTAATTGTAATATAGTAGAATATACATAATTTACATTGAATAAATTTTAATGTAATTGTAATATAGTAGCATATACGTAAGATTTTCAAAAAATTTTGTTATAATTTTAAACAATAGAGGGCCAATATATTGGGACCGCTAAAGTAAACCTTTACAGTCATGATTATATATTAACAATGAGAATTTTCTAAATTTGGAGTCTTCTCATTGTAAAGTATGTTATGATTGTATATTAACAACTTAGAAAATTTAGATTCTAAATTCAGAGCATTTATTAATAAAATTTAAAGTTATGTCATGATTGATTATACTAATATCAGGAGGCATGTCCCTATTCATGTAACTCCTTTATGCCTAATTTAAGTTGCTGATTCTTGATAACAAATTTCTATGTGAGTATTTATTAATTGTTTTTTTTTTTAGGTATGCCATCTTCAATTGGTAATTTGGTTGACGGAAAGTAGCAAAATTTGCATCTCTTTTTAATTATGAATTGTTTTTTCAGTTTTTAATACTGTGCTTTTTTTAAAATTATCAAAATCCTTGTTATTTTTTGTTTTTCTTTCCTTTTGTGACAAAATTTATATTTTTTCCTTATGGATTAATCCACAATATGCAGTTTTTTTATGGGTGTATATACTTTGTAAAAATTATATTTTGAGTTACTTGTAAAATAGTACAATTCATTGTCAAAATATTTTAAGTCAGGTAAATCTATACACCTGGGTCTCGTTTTACGCGATAGATAGGTTCCTCAGAAAACACGCTCAGACGAAATCGCGCAAAAATAGACGTAACTTACATTGAAAAAGGGGGGATGCGGTCTGTGATTTTTCAAAATTCGTGTAAAAGCAAAGCACCAACGTAAAATTACTTTAAAATTCGCACAAAAAAAAAAAAATAAGGAAATAAAATATGACTAATAAAAAATTTCAAATTTGAAAAAAATTGATACAAGACAAACTTTTTTTAACTATAATATTTAATTTTATTCAAAATAATATATTTTTATGCATAATTTACAGTACAGTAATTTACATTTTTTCATACACGTTTTAATTATTATAGCTATTTGCCAAAAAACATGTTCGCGCCAATTTCACACTCATGTTGTGTCAATGAATTTCTGATGACAACATAATTAGTAATTAATCTTTGAGACGATGATTTTATTAATTGTTTATGAAACTAACAACTAAAAATTAAATTTTAATTTTTGTCTTTAATTTTCAATTCCGTTTGAAAATCAAATTTCACATCACATTAATTTCAAGTCTTCGTAAGTAATTTTTAAATTGTTAATTACAATTAAAAATCAGATTTTAATTGTCAAATTTAAATGTGCCCACTGCTATTACTGACTTTTAAAAATAAACTTGTGGACACTAAATGATTAATAATTGATTACATTCTTTTTTAAAAAGCAAAAACAGAATGTGATTTAAAATGCAAAATTAACCCGCACAATGTTTGAACAAATTTACATTATAATCTCGTAAAATTTAATATGTATATTGTAACGATCCGGAGAATACGACTTCACGTATCTGCACTACGGGGCGCCATCTAGGCATTTGAACCTAGAAAAATTATAAAGTAGGCAGATACGTAAGTCAAAAAAAAAAAATTTTTTTTTTAAAATATTTTGGTTCCGGTCGTTAGCCCATGTCACTAGCTCAGTGGAATAGCAGAGATTAAATAATATAATATCTTATCTAATTATATTTCAATATTAAAAAAATAAATAAAATAAGCCACTGCCAGTAATTAGCATACAAACATTTATTTATGCACATATATATATAGATTTAAAATTATTTTAGTATTAGTTTACATTTCAAAATTTAACATTATTTTTAACTTTACCTTAGATTTTAATTTACATTTTAATTTCTATTATATTATCAGTTTACATTTTAATTAAGTTCGCACATATAAATTTATGAAAGCTTGTTTATAATGTTGAATATAGATCGGTTACATAGATTTCACGGTCAAAAACATTTCAAAAGAAACATAAACGATCAAAATACAAAATTATTGATTACTGACAATTGCGGAGGGAAATTTATATGTAACCCAATAGTATTCACCATAAGATACTTGCATTGTCACCAATAACTTAAAAGACATCCAAATAAATACATTTTAGATACTCACCGTAAGGCATCATTATTTATCGAAGGTCTATATATTTTGATCAAATATGAAAACCCAAAACATACTTAACCGATAACCAATCCATGCAAGCGTCTATAAACAACTTAAATTTAATGCATTTTTATTTAGGGTCAAGTATGAATAGACCACATAGATTTGCTTTTGAAAATAAACATTCTATCCCTATTTAACCTTAGGTTAAAATTCGTAGTCAAACCGGCATCAATTCATCTGATATATCGATGTATTCAATGTAATAAAATACGGCAGCACAAAAAGTTAAGAGAAGAAATTGCTTCTCATGAGATAGGAATATTACATCTATCTGCAAAGAAGAGCAATAAAACAAAAAACTCCATAGAAAGGAACTGCGGTATCTGACTTATAATTCCTTCCATAGGCAAACGGAAGTGCGCGGCGTATGAAGCGATTCTGCCCGTAGCGAATCAATATTACATCTACTAATCACACCAATATATCCAATCCATTGACCCAATTTAACCACGAAACAAATAACCTAAGATTACCCTCCCCTAATATAACGTTACAAATCTATACAGCCATTCATGCCCGACTTAAGTTTAACATTGATATATTTTAATTTATCGGTCTATACAGCCATTCATGCCCGACTTAAGTTTAACATTGATATATTTTAATTTATCGGAAAACAGAAATCATAAATAAACTTAAAGAACAAAATTAAATAAATGGAAATTATTTTACACAAATAAATAAAAAATACATCAAATAACATTTTAACTACTTTAGTCAGATAGGAAACTAATGCAATTATTTTAAATACGAAAAGTTTTTAATTTAATGTTCATTAATTGTAAAGTTCTTACGGTTTTAAACAGTTCATCTTTATCTGTCGTTTGTAAGTTTGAACGGGAATTCCCACGCCGTCCTGAGGATATTGGTATACATTTAGCCGTTGTTTTATTTATTCATCCGGAGGTTTTTTAATTTAGTTGGTCCTCAATGTAAAAAAACGATGTTTCACTCCCTTTTCTTTAACAGCTGAAGGAATTGAAAGTGCCTCCTTCAATCCCTTCACCTCCAACTCCGTACTAATACATATAGTCACATCGTAATAATCATTAACTAACTAATAATTTCCAAACTTGTCCTTTTTATATTAATGTGAAGGATTGAATTTACATTACGCCACCGATGCGATGGTCCTTTCGCTGCGGTCCGATTCCATAGGGATTTCTTCTTATTTGCTAACAGTTTCTATTGTTTTCCTATCTGACCGATGTTTTTACATTTAAATGCCCAAGGCCGGTTTACATTTAACTAATTAACAATCATTTCCATTTCTGATTAATTAACCTGTTTTCCAAATCAAAAATATATTTAAAGATAAATTTAAAGATATAATTTTATCTCCAAATCTTTTTAAAATTTAGTTTTAAAATACTTTTTCCTTAATATAGTTTTATTTTAATAATTTTTCATTTATCTGTGCGATTTAATATATATGAGTTTAAGATGATATTTAGTTTCAATTTTTAATTCTTAAAGAAAATTTTTAAATGCGAACCTTATTAATTTACTTTCATGTTTAATAAATATAAAAAAAACAATGTAACGAACGTCTGTGCTCGTTACATATCAGTAAAGTTGCTTAAAAAAAAAAATGATCAAAAAAAAAAAAATTTTACTTAGGGTTAGTAATTACGGTACACGATTGACGAAGACATTTACAAAACATCCGGTTAATAATTTTACAAAAAGACTATATACAAAAAAAAAATGTTGACTATCGCTTTCCCAAGGACCATTTACGTTCACCTCCTCCCCACAAGAGTTCTATTATTTTTTCTTATACATTTTATTTTTCCATACGGCATGACAAGCAAGTTATTTAAATTATTTATTTAAGAAGGTTGCATTGAACTAAATACGTTTTGAAAGATAATGGATTTATACGTGTATATTTGCAGCACAATTATACATGCCACCAACTTATAATTTATGACTGATTAAAATGCTTAAATAGGATTACACTGAAGTAAATTCCCAACGGTACTCATCGTAAGGTACCACATTTCGATCATAAACTTACGTGGCTGTGCGCGCCTATACACGTTAAAGCATAATATATATCAACAAAAAAAAAACATATTTATTGCAACCTTTTGACTTTTTTTTTTTAACAAAAATTAGTTTTTAAAATTTTTTTCACTTTCTTGTGTTTGATATATATGCGCAATTTCTTTTCCTGGCAGAGCTTTTATAAGATTTAAAGTATACGACTTATGTAAACAGATAAAATATTTCATTTTGACAAAATTTGCTCAGGGTATTTGTGGTTTATTAAAGATCAGCCCGAGTTGGTTCGCCAGTTGTAATGATCCGGAGAATGGTACTTCACGTAAACTGCACTACGGGGCGCCATCTAGGCATTTGAACCTAGAAAAATTTATAAAGTAGGCAGATACGTAAGTCAAAAAAAAAAAAAAATTTTTTTTTTTAAATATTTTGGTTCCGGTCGTTAGCCCATGTCACTAGCTCAGTGGAATAGCAGAGATTAAATAATATAATATCTTATCTAATTATATTTCAATATCAAAAAAATAAATAAAATAAGCCACTGCCAGTAATTAGCATACAAACATTTATTTATGCACATATATATATAGATTTAAAATTATTTTAGTATTAGTTTACATTTCAAAATTTAACATTATTTTTAACTTTACCTTAGATTTTAATTTACATTTTAATTTCTATTATATTATCAGTTTACATTTTAATTAAGTTCGCACATATAAATTTATGTAAACTTGTTTATAATGTTGAATATAGATCGGTTACATAGATTTCACGGTCAAAAACATTTCAAAAGAAACATAAACGATCAAAATACAAAATTATTGATTACTGACAATTGCGGAGGGAAATTTATATGTAACCCAATAGTATTCACCATAAGATACTTGCATTGTCACCAATAACTTAAAAGACATCCGAATAAATACATTTTAGATACTCACCGTAAGGTATCATTATTTATCGAATGTCTATATATTTTGATCAAATATGAAAACCCAAAACATACTTAACCGATAACCAATCCATGAGATCTATAAACAACTTAAATTTAATGCATTTTTATTTAGGGTCAAGTATGAATAGACCACATAGATTTGCTTTTGAAAATAAACATTCTATCCCTATTTAACCTTAGGTTAAAATTCGTAGTCAAACCGGCATCAATTCATCTGATATATCGATGTATTCAATGTAATAAAATACGGCAGCACGTCAAAAAGTTAAGAGAAGAAATTGCTTCTCATGAGATAGGAATATTACATCTATCTGCAAAGAAGAGCAATAAAACAAAAAACTCCATAGAAAGGAACTGCGGTATCTGACTTATAATTCCTTCCATAGGCAAACGGAAGTGCGCGGCATATGAAGCGATTCTGCCCGTAGCGAATCAATATTACATCTACTAATCACACCAATATATCCAATCCATTGACCTAATTTAACCACGAAACAAATAACCTAAGATTACCCTCCCCTAATATAACGTTACAAATCTATACAGCCATTCACGCCTGACTTAAGTTTAACATTGATATATTTTAATTTATCGGAAAACAGAAATCATAAATAAACTTAAAGAACAAAATTAAATAAATGGAAATTATTTTACACAAATAAATAAAAAATACATCAAATAACATTTTAACTACTTTAGTCAGATAGGAAACTAATGCAATTATTTTAAATACGAAAAGTTTTTAATTTAATGTTCATTAATTGTAAAGTTCTTACGGTTTTGAACAGTTCATCTTTATCTGTCGTTTGTAAGTTTGAACGGGAATTCCCATGCCGTCCTGAGGATATTGGTATACATTTAGCCGTTGTTTTATTTATTCATCCGGAGGTTTTTTAATTTAGTTGGTCCTCAATGTAAAAAAACGATGTTTCACTCCCTTTTCTTTAACAGCTGAAGGAATTGAAAGTGCCTCCTTCAATCCCTTCACCTCCAACTCCGTACTAATACATATAGTCACATCGTAATAATCATTAACTAACTAATAATTTCCAAACTTGTCCTTTTTATATTAATGTGAAGGATTGAATTTACATTACGTCACCGATGCGATGGTCCTTTCGCTGCGGTCCGATTCCATAGGGATTTCTTCTTATTTGCTAACAGTTTCTATTGTTTTCCTATCTGACCGATGTTTTTACATTTAAATGCCCAAGGCCGGTTTACATTTAACTAATTAACAATCATTTCCATTTCTGATTAATTAACCTGTTTTCCAAATCAAAAATATATTTAAAGATAAATTTAAAGATATAATTTTATCTCCAAATCTTTTTAAAATTTAGTTTTAAAATACTTTTTCTTTAATATAGTTTTATTTTAATAATTTTTCATTTATCTGTGCGATTTAATATATATGAGTTTAAGATGATATTTAGTTTCAATTTTTAATTCTTAAAGAAAATTTTTAAATGCGAACCTTATTAATTTACTTTCATGTTTAATAAATATAAAAAAAACAATGTAACGAACGTCTGTGCTCGTTACATATCAGTAAAGTTGCTTAAAAAAAATGATCAAAAAAAAAAAAAATTTTACTTAGGGTTAGTAATTACGGTACACGATTGACGAAGACATTTACAAAACATCCGGTTAATAATTTTACAAAAAGACTATATACAAAAAGAAAAATGTTGACTATCGCTTTCCCAAGGACCATTTACGTTCACCTCCTCCCCACAAGAGTTCTATTATTTTTTCTTATACATTTTATTTTTCCATACGGCATGACAAGCAAGTTATTTAAATTATTTATTTAAGAAGGTTGCATTGAACTAAATACGTTTTGAAAGATAATGGATTTATACGTGTATATTTGCAGCACAATTATACATACCACCAACTTATTTATGACTGATTAAAATGCTTAAATAGGATTACACTGAAGTAAATTCCCAACGGTACTCATCGTAAGGTACCACATTTCGATCATAAACTTACGTGGCTGTGCGCGCCTATACACGTTAAAGCATAATATATATCAACAAAAAAAAACATATTGCAACCTTTTGACTTTTTTTTTTTTTAACAAAAATTAGTTTTTAAAATTTTTTTCACTTTCTTGTGTTTGATATATATGCGCAATTTCTTTTCCTGGCAGAGCTTTTATAAGATTTAAAGTATACGACTTATGTAAACAGATAAAATATTTCATTTTGACAAAATTTGCTCAGGGTATTTGTGGTTTATTAAAGATCAGCCCGAGTTGGTTCACCAGTTGTAATGATCCGGAGAATGGTACTTCACGTAAACTGCACTACGGGGCGCCATCTAGGCATTTGAACCTAGAAAAATTTATAAAGTAGGCAGATACGTAAGTCAAAAAAAAAAAAAATTTTTTTTTTGAAATATTTTGGTTCCGGTCGTTAGCCCATGTCACTAGCTCAGTGGAATAGCAGAGATTAAATAATATAATATCTTATCTAATTATATTTCAATATCAAAAAAATAAATAAAATAAGCCACTGCCAGTAATTAGCATACAAACATTTATTTATGCACATATATATATAGATTTAAAATTATTTTAGTATTAGTTTACATTTCAAAATTTAACATTATTTTTAACTTTACCTTAGATTTTAATTTACATTTTAATTTCTATTATATTATCAGTTTACATTTTAATTAAGTTCGCACATATAAATTTATGAAAGCTTGTTTATAATGTTGAATATAGATCGGTTACATAGATTTCACGGTCAAAAACATTTCAAAAGAAACATAAACGATCAAAATACAAAATTATTGATTACTGACAATTGCGGAGGGAAATTTATATGTAACCCAATAGTATTCACCATAAGATACTTGCATTGTCACCAATAACTTAAAAGACATCCGAATAAATACATTTTAGATACTCACCGTAAGGCATCATTATTTATCGAATGTCTATATATTTTGATCAAATATGAAAACCCAAAACATACTTAACCGATAACCAATCCATGCAAGCGTCTATAAACAACTTAAATTTAATGCATTTTTATTTAGGGTCAAGTATGAATAGACCACATAGATTTGCTTTTGAAAATAAACATTCTATCCCTATTTAACCTTAGGTTAAAATTCGTAGTCAAACCGGCATCAATTCATCTGATATATCGATGTATTCAATGTAATAAAATACGGCAGCACAAAAAGTTAAGAGAAGAAATTGCTTCTCATGAGATAGGAATATTACATCTATCTGCAAAGAAGAGCAATAAAACAAAAAACTCCATAGAAAGGAACTGCGGTATCCGACTTATAATTCCTTCCATAGGCAAACGGAAGTGCGCGGCGTATGAAGCGATTCTGCCCGTAGCGAATCAATATTACATCTACTAATCACACCAATATATCCAATCCATTGACCCAATTTAACCACGAAACAAATAACCTAAGATTACCCTCCCCTAATATAACGTTACAAATCTATACAGCCATTCACGCCTGACTTAAGTTTAACATTGATATATTTTAATTTATCGGAAAACAGAAATCATAAATAAACTTAAAGAACAAAATTAAATAAATGGAAATTATTTTACACAAATAAATAAAAAATACATCAAATAACATTTTAACTACTTTAGTCAGATAGGAAACTAATGCAATTATTTTAAATACGAAAAGTTTTTAATTTAATGTTCATTAATTGTAAAGTTCTTACGGTTTTAAACAGTTCATCTTTATCTGTCGTTTGTAAGTTTGAACGGGAATTCTCACGCCGTCCTGAAGATATTGGTATACATTTAGCCGTTGTTTTATTTATTCATTCGGAGGTTTTTTAATTTAGTTGATCCTCAATGTAAAAAAACGATGTTTCACTCCCTTTTCTTTAACAGCTGAAGGAATTGAAAGCGCCTCCTTCAATCCCTTCACCTCCAACTCCGTACTAATACATATAGTCACATCGTAATAATCATTAACTAACTAATAATTTCCAAACTTGTCCTTTTTATATTAATGTGAAGGATTGAATTTACATTACGCCACCGATGCGATGGTCCTTTCGCTGCGGTCCGATTCCATAGGGATTTCTTCTTATTTGCTAACAGTTTCTATTGTTTTCCTATCTGACCGATGTTTTTACATTTAAATGCCCAAGGCCGGTTTACATTTAACTAATTAACAATCATTTCCATTTCTGATTAATTAACCTGTTTTCCAAATCAAAAATATATTTAAAGATAAATTTAAAGATATAATTTTATCTCGAAATCTTTTTAAAATTTAGTTTTAAAATACTTTTTCCTTAATAAAGTTTTATTTTAATAATTTTTCATTTATCTGTGCGATTTAATATATATGAGTTTAAGATGATATTTAGTTTCAATTTTTAATTCTTAAAGAAAATTTTTAAATGCGAACCTTTTTAATTTACTTTCATGTTTAATAAATATAAAAAAAAACAATGTAACGAACGTCTGTGCTCGTTACAATATACATAAAATGTGGAAATCATGATTTTATATATTATTATTGCATAAAATCTTACTATTATAAAGCACTGAAAATATTGAAATTACTAAGATGAAAGTCAAATTCCAATAATGTGCTATTACTTTCAATATAACGTAAGTGTGCGAAATTTATTATTTAAAGTAATAGCGCATTATCGGAGTTCGACTTCCAGTGAAACAGGAATCGCGTAACTTCAAAATTGTGTTAAATAAGTCCGCATAAAAAGAGACCCAGGTGTATTGTTGATTTTTTTTGTATCATTATTTTGAGAATTTTTTATAATGAAATAGACCAGTTGCTGTATTTGTCATTTTGAGTCTAATTATTAATCGGTTGCAGATAATATTAAAAGCCTTTTTCATAAGTGTCAAAGTTTTTTATATCTTTTCCTATAAAGTTCTTAGGTTGTTTTTGTTTGATTGTAATCTGAATCAAAATGTCTTTCTAAACATTAGAATTCTTTGATTTGTCAAATATATTTTATCTTAACATATTATTATTACCAGACATGTACTGAAACTATATAAAGATCATCGTTTTTGGAATATTTTCTTTTTTTTTTTTCAGTAATGTTACAAAAACATAATTATTATGAAAATGAAATTGAATGTAAATACAGAACTATAGCATCTATTTTTCCCCTCACTAAATATCATGTTTCAAACATGAATTTATGTACTGTAATCACATTTTCTTTGTGATTTAAATGCTATACCTATTCAGTTCTGTACAGTAATTAAAGCACTTGTAGTGATTTTTTTCCTAGCATTTTTTCTTTCAAAAAGTTTTATTCCATATGTCTTTTGGAAAATATCATTTACGGAATTATTTGCTTTGAATAAAATGCTCTTAATCAAATTAAGCCTTTTAAATATAAGGAACAAATAATACTTTGTTCCCTTGAAAAATATGCCCTCTAATAAAGAAATATTTAACTTCAATATCACATGATAGATATTTAAGGATTTTATATATAAAATAATTGTTTTTCGTGAATAAGTTGAAGTGCATCATGCAATAATAGTTAGCACTTCTGACTGCTCTATATAAGTCCAGGCTGATTGAAACTTGTTTTTTCTTATCAGAATCAGGCTTAGAAGGAATTTTTTTTAAGTAGATGTCTTATAATATTTAGTTATCCTTAGTTAAAAGATAAAAGTCCCAATTTAATCTTGGTTGATCAGATGAGTGTCAAAGTTTTGACTAAAATAAAATAGGAATAATATGATGTAACTTTAATTATTTATAGAGAATGTGTCATATTTTTACATTGATTGAATCCTTGGCTTAACTAAATGCTTAGTTATGAATAAGTATTTGCTATAAACATCAATACTGTACATGATATTCATTTATATGTGCTATTTTTTTATTTATCTTTGATCATAAATACATTATTTATTATTTGGTAACATAGTGAGTTTCCGAAGATAATTGTCAGGTTTATATTTTACCATGTTCTTTTTTTATACGTATGTGTAAGCAATTTGTTTTTGTTTTTTTAATATTTTATAGGTATAGAACTCCATTTCATCGTGATTTTGATGACCTTGAAAGAAAATATTGGAAAAATGTTACTTTTAATGCACCTATTTATGGTGCTGATATTTCTGGAACATTATATAATCCTTCTGTAACGGTAAGAATGTTTTTACATACTTAAATTAGACCGAGTTTTGCATTAGAGAAAATGTTTTGGAGATTTTATAAGTAAATAGTGAAGTTGCTATTTGTAAACACTACTATAATTTAATAAATCAATCAATAAATAATTATCCCCCTCCCCCAAATAGCCCATTAAATTCAATATATAAATAATCCTCCACATATTCATTTTCTTTATAAATTTTATTTTATGAAATTAAACAAGATTTATAAAGAAAATGATTACAGGGAAGATTATTTGTAGATATTTTGATATTATGCCTGTACACGTACATTTATTAAAGTAAGAAAGGCATGCTTTATTAACTATTACAAATCAAAAATTTCATTATGCAAATGTTTTTATATACCTTGTTATCATTAATAATTATTATTACAATTATTTATTTGCCCAGAAATTATAGATTATATATATATAAAAGGTGAGGGAATTTAATTCCATTAGTTTATAATAAATGACTTGCTAATTTAGTCCAATTACTAACTTTTTTTTATCTTTCTTTCTACATTTTATATATATATTTAGAGTAGCTATTTTTCACATATATTTTACAGATTGATATTCTCTAATTAAAGCAAGTTCAATAGTCATGTCAATCAGACCTTATGACTATACCTCTGATACATTTAATCATCATTAGTTTTCTTCTGCATCTTATATTCAGAGCTATATTACAAACTCCTATGAATTTCTATGAATAGATAGATCTTCATCAAAAAGTAATGAAACCTCTTATATGATAAAGATGCGCATACCTGGATGATTTTTTTAAAATAATTTTTGAACAACAAATAAATCCTTGGTTTAATCATTTCTAATAATACTACAATGGAGATATAAGGTAATAAAATAATTCACTTAGGGCTTTCTCAAGAATTTTGTTTGTACACCCGGGTCTCCTTTTATGCGGATTTATTTAATGCGATTTTGAAGTTATGCATTTCATGTTTCTTCTTAATATCTTTGTATGCGGTTTTCTTTTATGCGATAAAAATTATTAGATCAGAAGTCGAGCTCCGATAATGCGCTATTACTTTAAATAGTATAAATTTCATGCACTCACACGTCATATTTAAAGTAATAGCGCATTATTGAAATTCGACTTCTTTCTAATAATTTCAATATTTTCAGAGCTTTATAGTAGTACTGTAATAGATTTTATACAATAAAGAAGTTCATAATTCACTTAAAATTAGGATTTCCCCATTTTATATACACACATTAAATTTTACAAGATTATAATGTAAATCTGTTCAAACATTATAGATGCCTATTCTATGCATGTTGTTGTTTTTGCATTTTAAATCACATTCTATTTTTGCTTTTTAAAAAAAGAGTACATAATCAATTAATCATTTAGTGTCCGTAAGTTTATTTTTATAAGATGAGTTATAATGGTGGGCATAATTAAATTTGACAATTAAAATCTGATTTTTAATTATAATTAACAATTTAAAAATTACATAACGTGATCTGAAATTAATGTGACGCGAAACAATGAAATTTGATTTTTAAACGGAATTGAAAATCAAAGACAAAAATAATTTAATTTTTAATTGTTAGTTTTAATTAAATTTTGTCCAACAATGGTGAGTCGGTGTCTTTTTATTATCGTAAGTCTAAGTTCTTATTTTTATTTTAAACTTTTAGTTTATTCTAACAGAGAAGAAAAAAACACCCAAGAAAAGGAATTTCTTTGGAAACAAAAATTTCAATTTTAGATTGCTTAGTGAAATCAGAAGGATCAACAGTGATTGGAAAACATTTAGTTTCGGCGAGTCCACGATAAGAGCAATTAAAAAATGAAGTTGGCGCTAGTTGTATTTCCTCTTGTGACGAATCTCATGTCTTACTAGTTCACTAACGAACTTACTTATCGTCAAATACCGATAATGATTAAAATACTGTACATGTATGAAAAAATGAAAAATACGCATAAAAATATATTGTTTTGAATAAAATTAAATACTGTAGTTAATAAATAAGTAAAAAAAGTTAGTCTTGTATCAATTTTTTTCAAATTTGAAATTTTTTATTAGTAATATTTTATTTCCTTTTTTTTTTTTTCTGCGAATTTTAAAGTAATTTTACATTGTTGCTTTGCTTTTATGAGATTTTTGAAAATTACAGTAACCTATCCCCCATATTTCAAGGTAAGTTAAGTCTATTTTTGTGCGATTTCTTTGTGCGCATTTTCTGAGGAACCTATCTATCGCATAAAATGAGACTCAGGTGTATATCATGATTCTTTAATTTTTTGAAAAGATTCTTAGTTAAAATTTTGGAAAGGAAATATCTTGATTTGATATTGATCTTAAAAATGGGTAAAACCATATCTTGAGTTAATGCTAAATTTGATCTACTTAATAGCTTTTGATACATTTTTTGTGAGACAATTTGTCTTCTTATATCTTGTGGAGAAATGTATAATAGAATGAGAAATAATTGCAAGTAAATGGGGGCTAGTCTATAAAATTTTGATACTTGTGAGTTTTTCTGTAAACCAAGGTGGCAGCCCATATTTTTGATAAATATGCAGTTTCGAGGACCAACAATTTATTGAAAATATGTTGTTAAATTAAAATAAAATTAATAAATCGATTGTTAATTTTTAAAAAAATGAATAAATTCTGATAAATTTCATTAAGAAGCTTTATTTCAATTTTTTTTTTTTCACTTATAATATGGGGAGCGACAAGACACTCTTAACATTGTCATACCTTCGCTCAATTCAGCATCTTTATTTTTGTCATTAGTTTTTTTGGAAAATTGTCATAATGATAAAAATTTGGGATCTACCTGTCACAGAATATGATGCAGTGGTCTATTCCCAAAGTTACAGGATTCTACCTTCCTGAAAAGTGTGTTAATGGTCATTATATGATTGCACATCGCCAACATAAATAAAGTGTTAATATTGTGTTTTATATTTTTTCATCTTTCTGCTAATAAATTAATCCAAAAAAAAAAGAAAATAAATTATAAATATCGCAATTAATTTTGGTACTCTTCTAATAGCCGGGCACGGCCGCTTGATGGCGTTGTCTATATGTGCAAAAACTCATAAAAATGCCATTATGTGGCCGGACTTACAGCTAATACAACAGTTCTGTTGCCACTTGATGGCATTGGGCAGAAATATTACAGCCTATTTTGTGCTTTGCGACACTTTATGCGAATTCGCACAATTCACAGTTGGCTACCGTATTGTCTGAGGATGGTTGGATTTCAAATAGCCACAACTTTTGAAATCTCCATAACAGAGTAATGTCATTTCTACTTAAATCACGCAGTCTGACTTACTAAGAATTGTCATACTGTCCCCACCCTTCCCTACAACTTGGAATGTGCAAAACACGATTTGGCTGAGCTCACTCACGTTTTCATAAGAAAATATATGAGACAAATAAAATGGTGCACTGTGGCAAGCAGATTTTCAAATTGGGACAGTTGCCGACAATAGGAGCGGGGTTACGCGGTGGCGTTTACGCAGCTGACTTACAGCTAATACAGCAATTCCCTTGTATTAGCCACTGCAGGCAGCTTGATAGTGTTGCACAGCAATAGTGCGGCCTGTTTTGTGCTTCGCGACACTTTATGCGAATTCGCACAATTCACAGTTGGCTACCGTATCGTGTGAAGATGGCTGGATTTCAAGTGGCCACAAGTTTTGAAATCTCTATAGCAGACTAATTTCATTTCTACTTAAATCACGCAGTCTGACCAAGAATTGTCACACCGTAATGTGGCAAGTCCATGAAACTCTACATTTGTAGAACAACCTCGCAATTCCGATGTCAGTCATGCTCCTGCAAGCAAAAGTATTCCATTTGCCCACATTTCCAAAACAAAAGGTTGTGATTCTATGACATAAATCAATAATAATAATAATAAAAAAAACAAAGTTGAAAAAATTAAAAATTTTGGTCTTATTTTATTGGGGGGGGGGGGGTGTGAGAAAAAGTTTGTCGTCACTGAGACAAAAGTTATTTTTATTTTTAAAAAAAAAAATAGAACAAGATTTTATTTTTAAAAAAAATGTAATACAAATAAAATGTAATAAAAATTAGTTTTAAAATAAAAGTTTTACTATATCAGCGGTGAAGATGTGTTTGTGTAGTGTTTTTGTTATTGTAAAATGTTAGTAGGAAGAAAAAAACGTTTCCAAAACAAAAAGATACTGTGATTTTAAGACAAAAATCATAAAAAGAAAATATTTTTTGTTTGTTTTTATTTTTAAAAAAAGGTAGAGCAAGATTTTATATAAAAAAAAGATAATACAAATAAAATGTAATAAAAATTTGTTTTAAAAATAAAAGTTTTACTATATCAGTGGTAAAGATGTGTTTGTTTTCTAAAGGAAAAAAATTTCAAGATGTAGAAAAATCGCTGGTAACCCAAGAACGTTACATTTGATTGTTTTTGCATAGAAACAACACCATCAAGCGTCTGTGTCTGCTATCAGAAGAGTACCCGATATTTCCTAGCAGGCATATTTTTGTAAACATTTTTTGGGGGCTCTGATGTTGTAGATTTATCAAGACTATGGGCTACTAACTTGGTTTACAGGAAAATTCCCAAATACCAAAATAGTTTTTAAAGATTTTACATTTTTAATTGGAGAATATATCAAATAAGCTAATAGTTTCCGAACTTTAGAGAGGTTTGAAAGTCATTTTGCCAAAGAATAATAAGGTTAACTAATTAAAGATAGCATTAGTTTTTAATTTATTTTGAAATTTCTTTTCAGTATGTGTAGTTAAAGATAAAACTTGGTCACAGAAGCCTTTTCTGACTAAATTCAATCTGGTAATAATGCAGATAGTTCTCAAATCTTTATATAATTGTTAGTGTTAAGATCTTTTTTTTTTTAATTTTTAAGAAATACTAATATTATTGATGTTAAATTTTTGGAATAATTTCTATGTGAATAATGTTAGTGAACAATTTTGGCTTAGATTCTACGTTTATTCAAAATTCCTAGAGGTATGCTATTTATTCCTAGGATCCTTTCTAATTAGATAATCATTGGCAAATTCTGATTCTCTTTTTTTTTTCACAGTTTTAGTGTGTGTTTGTGTAAATAATTTGTGACATGTTTTAAAAAGGACATTGTTAAAATAATTTCTTAAATTAACTTTTATTATTACTTTTGTTTTAACATTATTATTATTTTTTTTTTAAAATTTGAACATGAAATAATTATTGCATATTCTATAATTATTCAACTGTAAAGTACAAATTTGCATTATGTGGATGCAATAATGACTAAGAAGTGTAACAATGTTTATTTTTTGTAATAGCTTGCAATTTTTAACTTTTTATAGAAATTTCCTGTAATATATATCTTTCATACCAAGAAATAACTAGATTTTATAAATTTATCTTTAATTTCATATTTATTAGTAGCAAATATGTAAATTATTAGACTTTACATTTGTGAAATAAGAATAATAATATTTGTTTAGCATCAGAAACTATTTATTCATAAATAAAAAAAATAGACAATATGTCTGGAAATCGATTACTTCAGACATTACAATTGATTTTATCAGATATTTTAAACATTTTTCTATTGTGCTTCCAAAATGTTTTTAATAACAATGCACTAAATGATTTTTTAAAAATTGTTCATATTAAAATTAAAAGTAAATTATTTATTTGTAAATGAATTGTTTTGTGTGTCTCAATGATTTTAAAATTGTGCTTTCTCTCAATCTAGCATAACTTTCAATTATGTTTTTTTTTTAAAAAAAAATTGTGCATATTAGAATAAATAAATCTTCTTAAGTTTATATTTTTTATTCATTTATAAATGAATGAATAAATAAGATCATTAAAAAATTTTCAAATATATATATATTCCTGAAATCATTATTGAGTTATTCAGAATCAGAATATATTAGGGATAAATAACTGCGTTAGAACTGTATGGTTTGTTTTTTCCCCTAAATATTTATTTATGAAACAACTTGCACAGATGTAATTTTTTTTTTTTTAATGAAAATAAATTTTTATTATGAGTTTGGATGATAAATAGATATTATAAATCTGTTTTATGTGAAAATTTTAAAATGCTTAACTCAAATAGAAATTTGGAAAATGTTTACCAAATATCTTGGGAACACTTACCATGTTAATTAAATGAGAAGTTTAAGATAGATCTTAAATCTTAAGAATTATTCATGCTAATTGAAAGACAATGAACTGGATCCTTCTGTAAAAGTAAATATCAAGCACATATAATTTCACATATTATAAACTATGTCACTATGTCCACAACACCTACAAAACTCTTAATCCTTGCTGATGAACAACTGTACAAAAGGATCATACAGATTATATCCACATCAAACAATCATTAACTTAAAATTAAATTGAAAAAAACTTAGTCAATATGTGACACATTGAAAGAATGTATTGCTATAAAAAAAGAGAAAACTCTTTTTTTGATCATTGACACATTTAGTAAAATAATATATCCACTGGACTCTAGGTTAACCACTTATATCAAGAATCTCCACATCCTTAGAAATTAGGAATGTGATTGTCATTGGTGATAATGTATTTAATTTGATCTATTCACAATATAAACACACGTTATTCAGACCATAAGATTTTTTATAAAGTTTGGAGAAAATCTTCCCACATAGGACCAGGCATACCAAAGTTTGTATTTTCATTCCTAAGCCACTTCACCTTTTTATATCTTATGAACATGACTAATTTTCTATCAAAGGAAGTAATTTGTACCTAGTAGCAATTATCCTATTCACGAAGAAACACATATCATCCTCCGTAACACAAAATATAAGGCTATACTCGTGGACCCATTAGGAATCAAAACTGCATGAAGTGTTAAAAAAGAAAATACTTTTATACCTTTACCATTGTTGTCCTAATCACAATTTCCTAAAAAAGACTTATCAACAAGTCAAGCATTGATACTTTGCACAATGCAAAGAATGATGGATCCAGTATTAGCACAGCTTGATATAAAAACAACTTTTGTCTAGATATCAATTGATGTTCTTATACAAACAATTGCAAAAACTACACCTAAATTTATTTTAGATGCACTTACAAATTTTCTATTAAACAGAGAAATACATATTACCTTATATGGAAAAATGTTTTCTTCATTTAATCCACATCAATTGATACCACCAGGATCACTGCTTAGTGCTTTATTATTTATGATGTATATAAATCCACTTCTCAACAACAGAAAATTATTTTCTAGTTATCTATCTATATATATATTGTGTTGTAGTTTAATCTGTATTGCATATATGAATGATATCACAGTTTTCGTATCTAAAAAAAAAAAATTCATATATTAATCAAAATCATGAAGGAATTTACAAATCCCATAAACTTGAATTTAATCTAGATAAATCATATGTGTGGTATATATATATTTTGGTAAAATATACACAAATACATTCCAGAGAAAAGGAGTAACATATTTAGGATTCCCCATTCTACTCAAGCAATATGGCTAGTGAAAGCAAGTACAAGATAAACTATTGTATGCGATAGAATATATCATCGCTGTCAAAAGCATATCTCTCACTTTATTCTAAAGTTGCTTTTATAAACATGCTTGTCATCACAAAGGCCACAAATTTTTTTGATCACACAATAATCTTCACAAAATCATTCCTATCATGTTTTTATTCATTGTGTAGAAAGTTCTTGTGATAAAGAAAAACAGTTACCATTTTGCTCCAGAAATTACAATTGTATAGTACTCGAAATGATGATTGTATTCAATATATATATATGGTATACAAAAAAACAACTCTAGATCATTCACGTTTACATTTTAGACACATGTATAAAATACATGCATTCAGATATAGAACCAATTGATACAATAGTTAACATTAAAATAATTTTCCCATGGCACTATTGGAAAACTCATGCACTTTTATATCCAAATGTAAATGAAGATGTAGACTTGCCAATACTTTGCATTAATAATAAGCAACTGAGAAGAAAATTTATTTAATGAACTCTTAATCTGAAAAATTTTGATTTATGCTCAAAATAAATATGATCTTTGCCTATCTTGTGGGAACCATATGCAAACTGTGTCACAGGGAAGAAGAATATGAAAAACATATTTTGTTTGAGTGAGTATTTATTATAAAAATACATCACCAAAACAATATAACAATTCATTCTATTGTTAAGATTTTTCCAAAACCCTACTTTGTATAGATAAAAAGCATCATGTTTGTATTCTATAATCTGTGGTGCACAAGTTATACAATTTTTTTTTATAACAATAATACCAGAAAACACCCTAACACATTTAAAACAGTTTGGATACAATAAAATGAGGCAATAAAGCTATTCCATCTGATATATTTACAGCTACATTGTTCTTTATATGTCAGTGCTCTAACCAATAATAAAATGTGCTTGCTATGTCCACTATTTAAATATTAATAAACATTGATTATGATATGGTATGTTCACAATGTATAATGTTTTTTTTTTCTTATTCTAGCATACTACAGTAATTCATACAGAATATTCTAAATTGAATGGCATTTCAATAAAGTTGCTTTTGAAATATGATGCAATATAAGTTCTGATTATTGGATCTATATAATGGTTATCATTGATGAAAGGAAAAAAAAAATCCACATTATTCTTGAATTTTTGAAAAATAATATGTTTATTAACTAAAACAATATCAATTACTTAGTAGAAAATATATATATATATAATATCTGCATTTATTCTTGAATTTATTACTACAAATTTCAAAAGATAATTCCATGCACAGAATGTATGAAATAAAAATAATATTTAACATGTAATTATAGCAATAAATTCAAAAACAAATGCAATCATTAACTATGGATTTATATTTCTGCATATATTTTATTTGTGATCTTTTTTTTTTTGTTAACTAATTGATATTGTTTTGATAAATAAATTATTTTTATTGTCAAATTAATTTTTATCTTGAAATTCAAGAATAAGTGCTGATATTTTTTATTGAGTAGTTTTTCTTTCACTTAGCATTATGTAGATCAATAAAGTTGATACACTATAAATTATATTAGCACCAAATTATCTCCTTTATTTTTCAATAAGTAAATTATTTGTAATTTTAATCTACTTTGATAATAAAGTACTATTAAAAAAAAAGTACTAATCTCATTTTTAGTAAAAAATTTAATCTTGTTTTTAATAAATTTTTCACTGCCCATAAGATTTCAGTAAATGTGTAATATATGGCATATTTAATGCAGAACTTGAAAAAACTTCAGTTAAACCTTTTTATTGTACTGTAATATTAATAAACTTTTGTTTCAAATTTATTTTAATAACTTCTCTAACATTTTATCTATGTTATAAATATTGAAATATAAAGAGTCTTCATTCAACACTGCATTGCACTATCACAAAAGAATAATTGTAAAACAATATCTTAAAAGATTTCTCGGCTTCTTAATTGGAAGTTTTAAGAATCAGAAAATGAAACCCTTTGATAATGTTCCAGCTAATAAAAAAAACATGCAAATGATTTTAAAATATGACAACCATTTTCACTTTTATTATATTAAGTATTTATGGACAATTATCATATTAGTCCAGCTCTAAGTATGATCTTATTACCACCCAAGTTTAAAAGAAATTGTTATATTTATAATTTAAATGTGAAATTAGAAATTATCAAAGCAAACAATTTTAGTTATTGCTGATGTTCGAAAATACAGTATCCAAAGTTGCTATTAGGACTTATAGTAATAAATAAGTCAGCCATTAACATTTAAAATTGCAAATTCAGTTCAATGAGAAAACGTATAATAAATATGCATCAGAAGTTTATGCAGATGAAATAAACTTGCTGAAAGCTAGATCTCCAAAGAAATTATTAATATTAATCACATGATGAAAATTTAAAAAGTTTTTCTTTTTTAAAGCATTAAAAATTGTATAACATATTTTAATTGTATAAATTTTGAAAAACATTGCCAAATCTTTAGTACTAGTTATTTGGAAATTGAATGAAAATTATCCTTTATTTTGTTAAAGAAAATGATTAATGTTGAAAGTCACTAGCAGAATTGCAGAAATTTTTAAAAATGTGAGAATTATGTTGTTTTTTAATTGGGATGCAAATGGAACAAATAACATAATTTTGCATTTTGAATTCATAACTTTATCTATTATTATTATTTCATTTAAAACTTTAATTTTGCTAAAGAAAATAATATTAATTAACACTTACATATTGTTTAGGTATATTATTGTTTACCAAAATCACACTTTTCTTTATGTTTGCCGTAATATCCTATAAATATAATTTGTCCAAACTTCAATCACTTTTTAGCAAAACTCTTTATTTGTACATACACAGACACCTACGTTTCGACTGAAGAAGACTGCAGGTCAGTCGAAACTTAGGTGTCTGTGTATGTACAAATAAAGAGTTTTGCTAAAAAGTGTTTGAAGTTTGGGCAAATTATATTTATATTATTGTTTACAAAAATAAATTCAGCAGTATTATTATACTCATTAATTTTTAATTTTTTTAAATGTTCAGATATTTTTTATAATTTTATTTAAAATGAAGAATAAAAACATTGTCACAGTTGTATATATTAAAGGAAATTTGCAACATATTAAAAATAGATTTCAGTATTTGTTTATGAAAGAAGCATTTTTTTAAAAAAAAAATTTCATCAAGAGAAATAAAATTTCATTCATTTTAAAGGAAGCAACTTTTACAGTCAGTTAAAAGTAGTTTTATTTTAATTGATCTTTAATTCTTTTTAATTTAACCTTTTTTAAAAAAATAAAAGCATTTAAAAAATATATTACCCCCTCATGCCTATAACTGAAAATTTACTGAATTGATATCAACTCATTGGAAATTTGGTTTGCCAAAAACCAGAAGACTAATCTGAAAAATTTCCTTGTCATATTGCATTACCATTAATTTATACATACAAAATTTATCCTAAACAAACATGCAGAAAGTTAAATGAAAAAAATTTTAAATTATTACATGTTCCATAGAGCTAATATGCTATAGGAACAATAAAACTAATAAAATCTAATAATTGTCAAAAAAAAAAAGAATATAAATACTTATAATGTTATAAAATTATTTATGTTTAAAAAAAGAAGAAGGTATTGAGATACCTATCACTTATTATTAATTTTTTCTATGAAAATAGGAGTCTTTCAAACTAACAATAGAATCCATAACATAGAAAGAACTTAATTTAAAGAAAGTTTTTTCCCTCTAACATTATTTTCGGTGTAATTTGTTTTACATTGAAAAAGAATATACCACCCCCATTAAAATATTTTTTTTTTATATAATTTGTTTTCAAAATCTTAGTTTAATATTACCATTGATAAAGAAGAAAACCAAAATAAGATACCTGAATTTTATCAATTTATTTATATGTGCACATATGAAAGCAAATATAAATAAATTGATTAAATTATTATTATTTGGCCTATTTCTTTTACCTATCAAGATTTTAAAATGTAACTAATAATTATTATTTCAGTGAAAATAAAATATTTAGAATTAGGTTTGGATAATGGTAATTATATAAAAATGTTACAAAAATATGATAAATATAAAAAATGAAATTATACATATCTAAATCCATTAAATTTATTGTAACAGTTTTCTAAATTAATGGACATTTTTACTTTCAATGTAAAAAAAAAAAAGATTCTCATGCATATGACAATCCATCCCACTCAATGGCACTGTTGCTATTCAAAAACAAATAGATATAACGTTACCGGGCTGATTTGCATTTTAATTTTTTTTTTTTAATTGGGATTTATAATTTTTTTTAGATATAAAGCATTGAATTTTTTTCAAAATACATTTACTTTTTTTTTTAAAAACATTAGTTTTTAAATTACAGTTTTTAATTACATTATATATTTCAGCACATAGTGCTGGAATGTGTGTGGGGGGGGACGCTGTTTTTGCCGATTCAAAGGATCGACCAATAAATCCACTACTCTGATCAAACCAACCTTAGTTATTTTTAAAACGACGTGCAATCTCAGACATTTGATTTGTCTCATAGCTGTTCTTTACGAAACAACATTATTTAATAGAATGGAATAATTACATTTTTAAATTACATTATACATTTCAGCACGTAGTGCTCCATCACAGCCATTTTAGTAATCTCATTATCGCACAAATGTGACTTTTCCCGTGAATTCTATGTAATGGTGCTGGGACCTACTCTTTTGAAATTAAATTCACCTTCAAAGATGTGTAGGGAAGCGCGGTGACGGGCTTACAATTATTACTACATAACAGTACGTCAGGTAGGATGTAAGATCATTACTTTGAATGCATATTAAAAGAGTTATGGTCAATTGAATTCTATACACACTCGCATCATATCTATCCTTTTGAAATTAAATTCACCCTCAAAGATGTGTAGGGAAGCGTGGTGACAGGCTTACAATTATTACTATGTAACAGTACGTCAGATAGTATGTAAGATTATTACTTTGAATGCATATTAAAAGAGTTATGGTCAATTGAATTCTATACACCCTCACATCGTATGGTAGCGATATGTAAAGTGTGTGCTATTTATATAATGTCTCGAAGCACAGTGAGCCGTGTGCAATGCAATCTAGACCTGCAACAGCTAATATGAACACAACTGTTCTATAGGCCGTAAGTTTAACCACGTAAATGACATATTTCTGTGCTTTTGCCTGGAAACAGTGCCATCGAGTTGGATGAATTGTCATATGTATGAGTACCAAAAAAATTATATATTATACTGCCATGTATTTTTTTTATTAAAATCTGCATGAAGTTATCTATAACATGCTTTAAAACATGCATGCAATGTTTCTTTTTAGATTTTTGTAAGCATGACTAAGCAGAAATGTGTCAAATCCATATTGTTGAAATGCTACATAGAAGGGAAAAAATTAAAAGTGGATCGGACAAATATTACTAGATAACATGATTTCAGTTGGCAGTTCGTTTTTAATTGGTTCTTTATCTGGTTATATCACAATTGAAATTTACTAGAAAGTTCAGGAAAAATTTCTGTTAGAATTATTAATTTCTATAACTTTACAGTATGTCTTGTTTACTTGTAAAAGTATTTTGGAAGAAGTGCCATGTCCAAGTTTCATACATATAAAATATTAATGCCTAGTCTATTTTCTTGTATAAACTAAAAGCAGTTCCATTTTTGATTCAAAGGTGGATCAAATAATAGCTTGATTTCAATTAACAATGCCAATTTTTAATTTTCATGTTAAAATTATTATCTACACCAAAAACCCATGAAAACTATGCAAAAAATTAAAGGGAAAAAAAAAAGATGTATTTTTGTTTTAAATTACTATTATAATTTTTAAAATGTTATTATATGCCAAAAAAAAAAAAAAAGCAAACAAACAAAAATATGTAAAATAGTTTTGTTTAAAAACTCAACACTGCAAATAAGCATTGTAATAAGATTTTCAATGATAAATATACATGAAAATTCAATATCTATATGAGTATTTTTAAAGCAGTTCTTTTTTTCTTTTTAAAATTTAGAATTGGAATATTAATAATTTACAAACTATTTTGGATTGTGTTAATGGGGATTATGGAATTCGTATTGAAGGAGTCAATACAGCTTATCTTTATTTTGGAATGTGGAAAACAACATTCGCTTGGCACACTGAAGATATGGATCTTTATAGTATTAATTATTTACATTTTGGAGCTCCTAAATCTTGGTATGCTGTACCTCCAGAACACGGTGTTCGTTTGGAAAGACTTGCTCATGGTAATAATCTTTATATATATATATATTGTATTTATATTTAATAAAAAATTGATTTGGAAATTTTAGTTTTTATCTATATTTTTAATATTTAATATCACAGAATACATTTTCAGCAGAGTGAATTTCTTTATTTGCTTTTTTTTAAAAAAAAAAAAAAGTTATAAATTCAAAATCTGATTATGTTTAAAGCAATATAATTCATTAGTAAATTTATATAAGAGAAAAAAAAATTTTTTAATAAAATTAATTTTGTTTACATGATGGGAATCTATGAATTTTTTTATGTTTTCACAATTTAAAAAAGTTACTAATTTTAAATTTAAAAAATAGCTTACATAGTAGTTCTACAATATTTACTTACAAGCTTTTATGCTGATGCTTGAATCCATGATCAGCATTTAAAAAACGTGTGAAAATTGCAGTGAAAAATCAAAAAAGTCAATATTTTATCTATATTCCTGTTGTTATCAGAAACTGAATGAAGATATTTTTTTTATAAATATAGTTTGCAATATGTGATATTATATTAAACTAAACAACACTCAATAATAATGAGTATGTACTACATGCAATTGGATTGAGTATAATTGATACTTGGAGTACTCTATATGATTCAGTAATGATCCATTTGTTTTTAAAAAGTATTTAGAACAATAGTTATCTGTGTAGTGTGCAATTTAAATATATATATATACACATTAAGATGTCAAAAAAAATACAAAAATAGAATGATATCCTTATGAAAAGTCAGGCAGTGATAAATAGAGAGCAATCATGAGTGCGCAGTATGAAATAATGGTTGATAGAAATGATTCATGATATTTTTCACATATGCAAAAGTTTATTAATTCAAATTTATAAATGTTTTATTAATTATTTTCAAACTGCAAATAGTGAGAATGTAAATATGACAGAGCTATTGTATCGCTAAATATATTATCATTATTACTTAGATAATAATTTTATAGTGAAAAATTGTATCAACCTTAAAATTAAGTTGTCTTCTCAGAGAAATATTGAGAATGTGTGCCAGGGTATTTTCTGAGAGTTGAATTGATAATTTGTTAATATTTTTTGCACAATAGACATTTTCTATCTGACAATTTAGAGCAGTAACATAATATGCAAGTCTATTTTGGTGTTTAGTTCTTACTAAATACTTATGTTCTCATATATATGTCTCTTAAATAACCAATTGCCATAATAAACTAATAATTGAGAAGTTTAAAAGTTAATCATAATATAATCAACAAAAATTGTATTTTCATATTAAAATTAAGATAGTTAAAACAATGTTTCAGGAACTATTTGAGTTATATGAGACATGAGACTTTATATTCAATGTCATATTGATGATGATAAATAAATTCATTAAGAATGCTCTGAAATTTGAATTAATCTATTAACCTTATCTTCTTGTTTGATATGATGATTCTCATTTCATGTCCTTAAAATAATACCAGATAACATGGTCTGAACTCCAGCTCTATTAATGGGAAAGCAGATATTTTAATGGATCACAATCCTCAGTAAAGTTAATATATTAAGGTTTTTACAGTTTTTTCAAATAATAATATTTATTATCAACAGTGGTGTGCAGTACATAGAAGCAAGAAAACAATGCTTCCTTTTAATATTTATATTTTTTATATATAACATTTCATAATATTTTTAAAGTTTTTTTTAAACTTTTTTTTTCATAAAAAAAATATGACAAAATTATGCTTTTATTTAATTTCTATTTCAGAATTGCTATTAATAAAAAATGGAATTAAGTCAGCTTTTTTTTATTATCAGATTTTTAATTTTTTCTAGATGTAAATTTATTTTCTTTAATGCTATCATATTGTAATAATTGCAGATATTTTCTAGTTGGGTCATATGAATATTTTGTAGTCAAATTTCTGTATTTTATGAGCATTATATTAATGTGATCATAAACCCATCATGATCCTGTTACTTTTTGTACTTACTGTATACAGATTTAGGTATAATTTTGAGCAGATATATTTAAATAGTAAAGAAACATATCCCATGTAAATCATCAACCTTATTATGTACATTATAGCTGAAAAATAAAATTGCAATCTTTGAATTAAATAGTTTTTAATTATGTAATTGATATACAATAATCCCTCACAATTCTTGATATTTCATTTTAACCAGTATCACAAATACTAAAATTTGTTGATAATAGCAAATTGTATAATAATGTTATTGTTTTTTTGTTTACCATTTATGTGTCGATGTATGTAACATATATATGTGTGTTCATACTACAGATGTATTGTGAATGAAAAAATTAAAATATAGTAATTTAAAAAAAAATTGATTAACTTTTGTATATTTTATTTACTATTTTCTTCAATTATGGTAATAGAAATTACTGATAGAGAAGAAATAATACTGTTTTATAAATGGTAGTCTGTGGATTCACTTTAAATTATAATTTAGATATTATTGTATTTGTTAAATTATAATGAAAACAGAAATTAAAATTTTAATTGAAAAAAAAATTAATTGTTATTTTAAGTATAATTTATTAATTTATAAATACTTCTAAGATTGGTTTAGATTGTTTTTATGATAAAATTTACATTTTTTATATGTGCTTAAATTATTCAGGCAATGATAAAGTTAATATAGAATAATTAAATGAAGTATAATGATCATTTGCTTAACTAGTTAGAATAAACAAATAGTAACTTTGCTTGGTACTTTGATATTAGAGCTGCAACATGGAGCATGTATTGGACCTACTGCACCTGTTCACATTCGTATCAATCCGCTGATAACTTTGTAATCTTGTTATCTGACCAAAATAACGTGTACATGGTATTTTGGCAAGATTTACAAAGTTATCGGGGGGGGGGGTGATACGAATGTGAAAAGGGCACAGTAGGTCTAATACATGCTCCATGTTGCAGGACTAAAAATAACAGTAAAAACATAAACATATTTTTCATTTTCAATAAGAAATGTATGATTTTGAACAAGACATTCAAATATGTACGACTTGGACACTAACAACTTTTAAGAATGACATTTGAAATCAAAAAAAAAAGTATGATTTTTGATCTTAATGAAATGATGGCATTACACAAAAAAAATTATTAGCTTAATTATACCCTAAACAAACAATAAATGATTTTGGTTTTTAAATAACAAGACATTCAAATATGTATGAGTTGGACGCTTAACAACTTTTTAGAATGATATTTGAAAGCAAAAACTTAAAAAAAAAAAAAGTGATTTGTGATCTTAATGAAATGACAGTATTACACAAAAAAAATTGTTAGTTTAAATATCCACTAAACAAACAGTAAATGATTTTGGTTTTTAAATAATATTTATAAAAAGACATTAATTATACATATGATTTTCACACAGTAACAACTTTTAAGAGCGAGATTCCCAATCAAAAAAAAAAAAAGTGATTTGCGATCTTAATGAAATGATGCCATCACACAAAAAAATTGTTACTAAACAAACAGTAAATAATTTTGATTTTTAAATAATATTTATAAAAACACATTAATAATAACATGAAAGGCTGAAACCTTCGACAGATGTGCCTTAAAAATGCTTATGTGACAGCCAATCAGATGTAATAATGACTGCACATGGAACTCTCAATTCAAAAACACAAGCTAGAAATACGAGAAAAAGGTGGAATCACCTTTTTCTCTACTTAAATTTATATATAAGTAAGCCAGATTCAAGCATTCTGAACTAAGAGCATGAAACTTAAAACACCTTCACATTTAAGCCAATCAGATGTAATAATGACTGCACATGGAACTCTCAATTCAAAAACACGAGACAGAAATACAAGAAAAAGATGGAACCACCCTTTTCTCTACTTAAATTTATATATAAATAAGCCAGACTCAAGCATTCTGAACCAAGAGTGTGAAGCTTAAATCATCACATTTAACCTTTCATGTGATTATTTTGTTTAGATCCCATAGCTAATTTAATTGGAATAAAAATACAAATTACTGTTTTTGGACGTAGCGTGTGCCACCTTTTGGTCAATTTTGGTCACAATTTTTTTATTTTAGGCTTATTTTATAGGAAATTTAAAATTGTAGTTTTAAAAACATCCGCATATAGCATTATATTTTGAAAAAAAAAATCAATTTTCTTTGCTGGTTATAAGAGTTCTTTTCTCTGATTGGATGCCTACCAAATCTGGAAATTGTCTTGTAGGCGTTTCTAAATGACAAATTCAAAAACTAAACGAAGATGTTCTACACGTGTGTAAATAATTATATTTATTGTAATTTTTTACATTCATAAATAAGATTTTACATTACTTTATCAAAATATAAAATCTGATTCGAAAAATTTTTAATATTGCAAGAAAATAAGCTTGTGAATATAATCATTTTTGAAAACAGTTGTTTATACCTAGCAACTCTAATTTGAATAATAGGTGTTTCTAAATAAATCAAAATAAAATCTTTTACGCATTCGTATTTTGAAGTAAATAATTATATCTATCGTAATTTAAATATTACAAGAAAAATACGTTTGAAGAAATAGATCAGTAATAAAAAACAATTATCACTTCTGATCGTAAATAGGCTTTCTAAATGACAAAATTCAGAACTGAAAATGAAATGTAGTATGATTTCATATTTTGAAATAAATAATTATAGCTATCGTAATTTTTTACATTCCTAAATAAGATTTTACATTACTTTATCAAAATATAAAGTTTGATTCGAAAAATTTTAAATATTACAAGAAAAATAAGTTGGGAAATGATAACTCTTCAGAAAACTAAATTATTTTGACAGGTAGAAATTGAATAATGACACCAGTGATTGGTTGAAATATAATTCTTTTGTTTTACCACTGGCTATTTTTTAAACGTTTTTTCTTATATTTTTCTTCAGTTATTAAAATTATTTTTAATTTTTCGTTACATTTAACCAATTTGAATCTAAAATTATTCAATTTTTAGAAGCTGAATTAAAAAAAAATTCTGTGTATTTTAGATTAATATTTTAACAATAGAAACCTACTGGAAATGAAACTGACGAATAATATTGTTCTCAGATTTAAGTAGTGGTCCAATACAAAAATTAGACAAAGATTGTTAAATAAGTTAAAAGAATCAGTTAAAGGGTTAATTCACTAAATATTATATATAAATCAATAACATGAAATCTTTCAATTTACTACGAAGCAATTTTTCAAATCTAATGAAATGATAGTAACAAATGTAAAAATATTAAACTTATTAAGCTCAAGCAGATGATATAATAATAACGTGAAAGGCTGAAACCTTCGACAGATGTATCTTAAAAATGCTTATGTGACAGCCAATCAGATGTAATAATGACTGCACATGGAACTCTCAATTCAAAAACACAAGCCAGAAATACAAGAAAAAGATGGAATCACCTTCTACTATAAGTATACTCATATCATACTTACCGTATAATATATAACAGGAATTGTCACCTTGAAACAAAACATTTCTCATGTAATATTACCACAGAAAATGGAGATCTCTACTAAAAATTTTCCCTCCGAAAGTGTAGCACGTGATTGCAGTGTATGCTGGGATTTTCAACAGAAATGCTAATAAACATATTTTTTTTATAAACAAATTAAACCAAAAAAAACCATTAATTATGAGACTTTTATTAGGTTTTTATCCTGGCGGTAACCATTTCTTTTATATTGTTAAGTATGGCAGAAAGAAATCTGAAAATGTTGAAATATTACAAAAAAAAAAAAGATTGTGTTGATAATGATAAAAACATGTTTCCACACATATACTTGCAAGGTTTATTTTATTTCAATTTGGCATCATCATGACATTACACATATATTATGGGTGTGAAAAGGCCTATCACCCCTACATTACAGCTCTTAATACCAAAGTACTCTTTGCTTTAATGGTTTTAATATTTTTAGTTATAAATCTATCTAAGATTTTAAGAATATTTCTCAATACTATTACTAATTAACTCATCAAATAATGACGTTTTGAAAGAAAGCATTATTATTTTGTCCAATGAAGATGGCTTAAATGCTAATACTATAATCATTTTGGAAATAATTAATGATTAATTAACACTGCTTAGCATTACACATCTTCTAAAAGTACCTATGATTTTTTGGAAGTGCCTACAGGAGTCAAGATGCTTTGTTGTGCTATATACTATCTTCTTGCCAAAAATTAAAAGATTTTGCACTCTTTTAAATAAGGTTATAGTTAAACAAATAAATTGGCTTGAATTAAAAAATAATACATTGTGTATTCAAATTCATTACCTTGATAGTAGGAAAAAATGTATTGATGCTAAATGATTATATAAAAAAAAATGTTGTTTTTTGCTAGTAACTATTCTACCTATCTCTGGCTCTTCATTTTCTTGATTATTTATGCTTTTATGGACAGTTTCAGAATGAAAATAGATTTCTGCTGTTAAGATGATGTGATAATTTATCTTGATACATTCTATCAAAAGAAAAACATATAATGTTTGTAATTTTTTTTTACTGATTTCATTTTTTGTAGATTATTAATTTATTTATTTTTATAGATTATTTATATAAAATATATATTTATTATGTAGGTTTTTTCCAAAGTTCTTTTAAAGATTGTCCTGCCTTTTTGAGACACAAAATGACACTTATTTCTCCACATATTTTAAAACTTTATTGCATTCCTTTTAACAAGGTGAGTATGTAAACATTTTGTATTATTTATTTAATTTTTTTTTTAAGTAATTCACAAAATTGGAATAATAGTTGCATTGACATTTAGCTGTTTTATTAATTCAACATTATTAATAATTGTTTGAATACTCATCTGATTTTATGATTAATGTGATAATCAATTTCATCTGACACCCCAAAAAGAGTATAATTTAAATTTTTATTTTTAATATTAATCACTATTGTAACAGAAAATTATTCAAAATGAGTGATATTCAGAAAATATTATTGGCAAAACTGATGTATTAAAAATATTTTTTTCTCCTAAAATGTCTCAAGAAATGCTCAGAATTTTAATATAGCAATATTATGAAATCATAGATATTTCATTACATTGATATTATAAAAAATTATTTATCAAAATATTTTAATTTATTGTAATATATTAATAATTAAGAAGAATTTTTTTTTTTTTTACAAAAATATGTATTGGTAGAAATATTGTGATCTGGGTTTTTTTTTTTGTAATTAGCCACTGTAAATCTTTGATGCTAAGAATTATAATTGAGCAAGTGAAGATATTTGTAGTAAAAACTGATGTATAAGAAAAACAATTTCTAATATTATTATATCCTTGATTCAATTATAAAATATCTGAATTAAGCTTCCACATGATTCTGAATATATATCAGTTTACATTAAATATTAGCATTGATTATGTTAATAGACACCAGATAATTTTTTTTTCAATAAAAATACAATTCCATAGTATCATGCTTTTAGCTTGCATTAGACATTTTTAAATTTAATTTAACAGCAAAAATAATACAGATTGAATCACAAATTCAAAAACTTCTACCTTTTAAAATCATCTACAATAGCAAAATAAAAATATATAGAAAGATTACTATTACTAAACTGCACTTATTTTTAAAAAGGCAAATCAGAACATGTATTCTTATGTGTGAGTATAACTAATTCTCAATTACATATAAAGTAAAAAGTTTGCCATTTGAAGTTAAATGTTTATTCTTAAAACAGAAGGGAAACAAAAAAAATAAATAGTAAGCTTAAAATTTCTTGTCTCTTTTATGTCTGTCATCATGATATAATCAACATAAGTACAAAATATAAAAGCAAATAACAATTTTATGCTAAATATTTATTTTCAAAAAAAATTATTTGGAAAAACAAAGATGATAATTTTCTAGTATCTAATCACTTATATATCTGCTGTCTTGATATAGTTATCATATGTACAAACTGCAATTTGTATAGAAAAATTTGTGAAAAAATTGCCTGGTTGAAAAAATAAGATTAGTTTATTCATTATTAATTTTCATCTGTAAGCAAAATTTAAAAACATTTACATTCACTAAATATTTATCCTCAAAATGTCAATAAAAAAAACATTGATAATGAATCACCAATATCCAATCATTTTCACATTAGCAAATTTGCCCAAAGATCATAACGGTATGAAAAGCATATTAAAAAATGCAATTTTCATTATCCCATTTTCTGCCACATACAAAATGCAAAATTTCTTTATGATCAAATAAATATTAGTAATGAACATAAATTTATTTTTTTAAACTATTTAATCTTATTTTAAGTAATATTTGCTAATAAATTATATTTATTACTCTAGATCATGTTTAAATTTAATATTTTTTTTTTTTTAAGCAGCAAGTACAGTAATACTTTTTAAAAGCATTTTCGTACTTTTTCCATTATAATTATTTAAGTGACTCTTTGCTCAAATGTATAAAATTATCTAAATTCAAAAAAAATCAAAGAATTTTTTACAGTAACCAAAGTATACTGTAATTTGCCAACATATGAGAATCTTTCACTTAAAAATTAGTTTATTTTTGTTAAATATTGATTTTAGACTTTTGACTTTGCTAAAACGTTATGACTTCTAGAAATTAAAAATTTGAAAACCATAGAAATGATATTGTAATTCACTCAAAGCCTTTATTTATTGGTGTAATATATAATTTTTTTTTTTTTAAGAATAGAATAAGCATAATTTTTTTTAATTTTATTTAAGATCCCATAAATAGCAGCAATGTAGAAGTATATTTGCTTTTACTTCATGTTTTTTAATATTGAATTAACATTAACAAAATGAAATGTTAAAGAAAATTAATATGATACCAGTTAAAGAAAAATTAAAAAATACAACTGAAAGAAAATTAAAACATTTAAATGTAACAGTGATATTAAAAATAAAAAACTAATTGAATATAGGTAGTTGCTCAGATCATATGGTGTTCAAGCATCAAAGTATCAAGTTGAGCTTTAATCGAAGAACCTTTAGCTAATAAATAAATCCATGTCCTAATCTACTCAAGGCAGTAATATCAATAAAAGTGGTCCAAATTGGCAAATAGAATTTAAATAAATTACAAAATTATATGCTAAGAAAATTTTAATGGTTTGATGTGAACGAAAGGGCAACCTGATATTTAAAATGAAAGTTAAGTTTTTTTAAATATGTTTTTAAAATGTAAAATAATAGGAAATAATGAAATTTGTGAATTTAACAAAGTTATTGATAAGATGGGGGGGCATCGGGTATGGTTTTCAAAGAGTTAAATAAAAATGATAATAATAATGAATCTATCAATGGCTATGAAGCTGAACTGAATCATTAAGATGAAATTAAGCAGAATAGTGAGCGGACATTGTTTATAAAAATGTTTCACATAAGACTAATATTGATGAAGAGAAATATAATGGATACAAAATTTGATAGATATATTTTGTTGAATATATAGGAGAGAATGCTGAAAAATTAAAGAAGGAAAGAAAAAAAGTTGTTAGATCATGTGGGAAATTAGGTTTGCAAATGTTTGAAGAATGTTAGAAACAGGAGTATTTGGATTGGGAGTAATCTGGGATATACTTTTTAGTAAATAACTAATGACACACGAATAGTTAATGCAGTGATAATATTATCAACTTTTGATAAATAACTTTTGGTGTGCAATCTTTGAACACTAACTTTGCTTGAGTTCTGTTTTAGCCCTAATTAAAAGATAATATGAATGAACAATTATTACTAAAATCTCATACTCAGATTTTTTGTTCTCTAAAAAAATTACTAAATTATTGCCATAAAGAATAATAAACTATTTTACACTGCTAAATTTTCACGTTGATTATTGTTAGACAAATTCATTTCTGCCTTATTCTTTTTCATCATAGAATTGTTTCAGCTTATAATCAAAAAATTTGAATTATCACTGATATGAAAGCATGTCACTGACTACATGCATATGATATAATGTATACCATTCATGAATTTAAAATTTAGGCTATTGAATCAAATAAGGGGACTGCTAATATCTTGGATTATGTTTGTTGAGTAATATTCCTGTTGATAGTAGAAATTTGAAGGCAGCATTTGGTCTGCTTTTAATATTTCAGACTTAGAGACATTTTAATGGCTCTGTGTTTTATTGGATATCAATCAACTTTATTAATAAGTAAAATCCAATGTTAATTCTTGGCATCTAGTCATATTGAAGCAAGAGAAGATTTTGATTATTATGATGTAAGTCTTTAAATAAGTACTAGAAGTATTGGTGAAGCTAATGTGTAGAGTCTGGTTATTTACTGAATAATGATAATGTCAAGATTGTTGACAATGCAACTAAAGATATAACAGTTAAGATTATTAAAGTTATAGCTGATTTAGAGGATTTCATTACAAAATAATTCAGGCTAAAGATAAAGCTTAGCTATATCTGAAATATAAAAAGATCTAGGTAAGATTATTATTTTTTTTTATTTTAGTTGCTAATGGTTCTCAATTATATTCATTGAAACTGAGGTGCATATGAATTTTTTTTTTTTTTGTAAAGGATATATTAAAATCATTGTTCAACTGAATTTTGTTGCTTAGTTTGGTCAATTTTTTTAATAAAAAAGTCATTTTTTTATTTATTGCAAACCAAATTATTATTTTACAAATGAATTTAACAGAAAAAGAGTCTTACGATTATAGTAACTAGAATATTCAATACCCACAATCTGGAGTTTAAACGTGCAAGAATATGGAAAAAATTTAAGTAAGCGTAAGATTTTTTTCAGATAGTTGGTTCATAGTCAATTAAATTTTAGATCAGTAAATGGATATATAGCTATTCTTAACTGGAGAGTAAATATCTGATGTAAAAATTTTAATGTATTGGCTATAAAACAAAAATATGATGTTGATTTACTTTTATTATAGGTGCTGAGTCATTGTTTATTTTTTACTAAAAGTAAAAGATAAACCATATATTTGTTGGTTATCTTCATTATTAAATTATGCTCTTTGCATGAATTGATAGTAAATATTTATTCACATAAAATAGTGTATTCGAACTATATGAACAATTTTGCCATCATACACACACACACATTTTTACTGCTGCTAAAGCAAAATTTTTGTTTTAAATTATGTATCTATTTAACAATTTTGCCATATCAAAAATAATTAAAAAATCTCTCACTTCATTACAAATCTCTTTTTTTATCTGTATTGCATACTTAGTTGAAAGTTTAAATAATTATTAAATGATATACTAATTTTAATATAATATACTTATAATATATAATCACAAAATATATAAAAAAAGACTGCTTAGTTTCTTGCTCTTTTTTTTTCTTCAATGAAATCAATTTAAAAACTATAGCAATTTCATGTCAGCTGATTTAGAGATATTTTTCTTCCTCCCTCCAACTATCTATTCCTTTAAAAGAATTTTCATTCGCTACACTCTGTTATAAATGAAATGATTTTTTTGCTAGAAAAAATAAAATTGATCAAAAATAAATTTAGAAATATGGACTTAACATTGATTAGATTTATTAATTTACAAGTGTTTATGTGTGTATAAATTAATTTATTTACTGTACTTTATTCCTTTTTTTTTTAAATACGTGTGTTCAAGAATGAATAAAAAATATTCTTTTAGTAAATTGCAACTTTTGTTTTATTAATCAAGTTGAGAAGTCATGAAAACTTAAAAAATTCCTTCATAATTTAGCTCAAATTGGTAGAAATTTGTGAATTATAGGGAACCAGATTAATGGTATTCTAGTTGATATGTGATGATACATTCTTGAATGTACACATTTTCTTAAAAAAGTTATAATTGTTACAAATCAACAAATCTATTAAGAACCATGTGATGATACATTCTTGAATGTACACATTTTCTTAAAAAAGTTATAATTGCTACAAATCAACAAATCTATTAAGAACCAAGTATTATTATACATTTATCATATTTATTTTTTGTCATAGGGTTTACATTTAAAATTTGTAATGGATAAATAAGTAATAAAAACCAAACATTCTGAAAATGATACAATAGAAAAGATTATATTTGTATGTGGTAAAACATTACTATTACCCTTATATGCTTATAATGGGATGGTAATAACATATAATGGGTTGTGTAAAATTTCTATTTGCTTATGGGGATTGCAAGTGCAAAAAGATTGCCACACCATTGGACTATGTGATAAGTAGCCTAAGATTTTATATTATATTTTTTTAAAATCTAAGTCACAAAAAGTGACTACTTTTAATGATTAATGCTTGTATTGCTACATTTAACACTTAAATGTTGCTTATTATTATATTGGACTCAGATGCTGGTTTTTGATCATGCTCATTAATAAGATATGCTTTTAATGATAATGATTGCCGTAATAATATATAGGTAAAAGAAAGAGCATCTAATACAAATATTCATTTTGCATTACTTGAGCAATCTAGTAAATTAGGAGTGGGAAGGTTAGCAAACAACATTTGCTTCATATAAAATTGAAAATAATGCTGTATTTATTACATTATATAATCTATTTATGAAACAAAAAGTCTGAAACTTTATTTGAAAATTCACAGACCAAATCTCCAAAGAATAATTTAAACAAATATACTTGCAAATAATTGCATCTTTTTTTATATTGTTGATTATCTGACAAATAAGAGTAGTATCAATATAAGAAGAGATATATCGGCATTATTTACAGATGTTTTTAAATATTCTTTAGGGATCTGACTTGCAAATTATTTTAGTAATGTTTTTGGACTTTATTGCTTTGTGAATAGGTTATATTGTCAGCATTATATATTTGAGAAGTCGTAAAATTATTTGCAAGCTTGTGAAAGTAATTATATTTTATATAGTTTTTCATTTTCAAACAAATATATCTTTGAAATTTTATGCATATTTTTATTATTATTTATTTGATTCGTTATTATTATTATATATTAATTAAATACTTGGTTATTAAAATATATTGTTTTAGTTCTTTATACTCCATTTAATATTCTTTCTATATATATAATTAATGATTTTATGACTGAATATATTGTCTTTTATATTTTTGTAAGCTGAGGAAATTATTGTTTTTATCAATTGAATTTTAAAAGAGGTTTGTAACAAGTATTGATTTATTGCATTAGTTATATCCAGAGGTTTAATGGTACTCTAATATAATTATTTTTTCTTTCTAAGGATATATGTATAATTAGAAATATTTATTTATAGTTATAGATTTGAGTGCCAAGAAATTATTAATCATGTGTGATTATTATTATCCTTTACAACGTAGTTTAATACTTCCAAACTCTTGCCATAACAGTACATAGACACACACTCATATATATATGTACACACACAATATTTTAAGTAATTTTTACTTTGAATTTTTAGGTAACCCAAGAAGCTGGAGAATTTATTATTACTTTCCCATATGGGTACCATGCTGGTTTCAACCATGGTTTTAATTGTGCAGAATCAACAAACTTTGCAAGTGTACGATGGGTTGAATATGGAAAAAGAGCATCACAGGCAATTTAATACTTTATTTGTTTTAAAATATAATATTTGATACATTTATATACAAGTTAACAAAAACTTACAATTACTATTCTTTTTATAAATGAATATTTGAGCATAATTTTCATTTAAGATTCAATTCAAATCATTTTTGCAATGTACATAATTTATTAAGATCCAGATCTACTTTATGTATAGCAGTTACACTAACATTTAGTTGTTTATTCAAAGAAGCCAAGACAATTTTAGAAGTGCATCCTTAAGCCATTAGTCTAATTATTACAGGGACAATATTTAAAGGTAGCTGTGATTGCTTAATATCTAGTCTGACTGATTATGTAGAGACATTGCTCCACGATTACAGAGGAAAAAACAGAACAAAAATAATCAATATACAAATCAAGATATTTTATTATCAAATATTAATGTGCACTTTTTTTGGACAGTCTTCAGGAACTTTCTTTTAAATCTTACTTTTACCATTTGATGGACGCCTCAAATCTGTTTGCCTTCTCAGTAGTTTAATTAGATCTAGATTTGAAAAGCAGTGGATTTTCATACATTCTTTATTCAGTTCAACAAAAAAAGTCTGGAAATAAGTAACTGAACCAATTCAAAACTAATCTCTTACCCTCCAATAAAAACCTGATGAATTTTAAATTATCAGAAAAATTATGCCTCAGCCAAATAACTGAGTTGAACTGCTTCAGATGTACTTCAGGAAATAAAATTTAAAAAATTACAAACACACTATAAATTAATACAATTTTATTATCAGCTTTTTTAAAATCAAATATTACTTTTTTTATTAATTAATTAGTATATATATTTTTTATATTATAAAATATTAATTTATATTGTTTTGAATAAACTTTCAATAAATTATTATTGAACAGTTGCATGTGAAAAATTGATCTAAATTTTAATTTTAATATTGTTTTTATTGCAGCAAAATATAAGTTTGTCCAAAAATATAAATGTAGATTCATTACTTCCTGTCTAGCAATAATTTCAATAATAAAAAATAAAAAAATTAGAAATCTATTTGACTTATCATCTAGATATGTAATTTATATTTTATTACTTAATATAATTTCAAAAAAAAATGCTATTTAATCACTAGATTTTTTTTTATATATGTAATTTAGAGCTTTTGCATCTTTTATAAACAATTTTTCCACCCTTAAAAATTGTGACAAGACAAAGGTTTATATATATACATTTTCAGAATGATGTTGATTGCTATCTACAGGGTGTCGTCCCGTCCCCCCTTTTCCAATTTAAAAATCATGTACTAAAATTAATAGGTAAAACTTAGTATGAGTTCTTAAATAATCTAAAATATCTTCTCAGAAATACATCACAAATCTGGACACATGGGAGTCTTTTCAATTTGTAAATTTCGAATTGTAATTAAATTGAATAAGTTCCCTCTTTATAATTGCCTTTGATGGCTTTTTTTTTTTTTAATTGTTAATATTATTTTTTGCTATTATATTTTGTTAATCTTTTCATTTTTTGAGAGCATTGATATTATTTTTCTATAATTTTGATTTAATACTATTATAAATTTGATGTATGTTTTTGAATAATTTGTGTAACCTTTTTTTCCCTTATAAAGAGTTTAATTAAGCTTAAGTGCCAGTATCACATAACACATTCATTATACCAAAGTTGAGATTTTTTTTTTTTACTTTTTTATTTTTGGAATTGATTCAGCAATCTTTAGCTCTTGAATCCACAACTCTTGTTATTAAACTAAAATGTTTAAGGTAATTTTCATAATAACATTCAGCAAAACTTTCATAATATGAAAAGTCATGGTATTAATGAATGAAATATATATACTGGGTATATGTTTATTTTTAACATAAAACAAATTCTTATATTTTTGTAATCAAAAATATTATTAGATGCTATAAAAATAATATTGATTATATAAGTTATAGCTTAGATAGTTTGTTTATCAATAGCTCAAAATGAGTATGTACACTGTGTTCTCTGCTTGAAATAATGTATAATGATAATATAACAGAGGCAAAATTCTCCATACAATAGTGACATGCAGTGCAAGCCAGAGTAATCAGTGGATGCAAGAAGGTTTATGGTGATCATGTGATGTTTAGTGGTTTAATGATAATATTTTTATAATTTGTAAAATAAAAATATTTGTAGATATAAAAATTTAAATATGACTGATTATTTGTAATTTTTATCTTGTAATTTATAAAATGCAATCTGAATTAGCAAGGAAAACATTAGAAGAGGGATTTAATAAAACATAAAAAAACAAAATTACATTGGTTTTGTTTTTTAATATTAAAAATGGAATTTTCCAAAATGAAATTTTTTGTACAATTTCATAAAGACCAGACAATCCTTATACAACTCATGTTTTTTTTTGTTTTTTACAAATTAGTGAAAATATATTGGAAATAGTTTACCAATAACATATACTCAGCATGTGGATAAAAACTTTGCACTTTCAGTAATTTTTAATTCAAAACAGATTTGCTTACATTTTGATTAATAATTTTGGTCATTTCGATTGTTTATTAACAGACTTTTAAAGTACAGTAAGCTCATACTATAATAATGAGCTCATTTTTATGGTCTTCAGAAAAAATGGACTAAGATACTTTTATTATAGCAATATGTTTAACTTAATTCCATGTTAAAAGTTTGTTTTTTTTTATGTAAAAATGTAAACTGATTTAAAGGCAATTTTATTATTATTATTATGTTTTAATTTCTCATGTCAAGTGAGGCGAATTTTCTTCATAAATCTATATTTGATTTTATTCCATGATTCATAAATTTCTAGAATTCTTTTCTAGTCCGCCCCCCCTTCAATTAATCTAGATGTCCCTCTATACTATTGTCCCTATAATATCGAATCTTGAGTTTTCCTTGGAATATTTTTTTGCTCTTTGTAGTAGTATATGGCATATCCATTATTATCTTTGGCTGTTTTATTCCTAATTGGATAAGCTTTTATATGTTTATGCACTATTCTTTTAACACTTTTAACCATTTTTTAATGAACTTTTTTATGCGTATCTTGATGGTGCAATTTTCACAATAAAGTAATAATACATCATTAAAAAAGAATAAATATTAAATGGTTCATAAAGTTAGCATACGATAAAAAAACAATAATGCTAATGAAATATAATTATCAGAAAATAAAAAATTTAAATATTTTTTTAAATTTATCAATTTTAAATTAAAATGTTTTTAATGTTTTAAAGTTATATCTATTTACAAAAAAAAATAAGCTATTGAAGTGCCTATCAGTCATTATAATAATAGTTTTTTTTTCCCAAAAAGACAAAATACACAACAGTTAAAAAAGGTTTACAAAGGGATAATTATATGGCAAAATGAAATTCAAGTACAATATGGTGAAAGGGAAGAGAATACATATTGTAACGGGATGGGGTGGGTGAATAAAAAAGTGCTGAACCTGGGGTGATAGCAACTCATCATCAACCCCAAGTCACTACAAAATGAAATGTCAATAATTTATAAAGTGTATATAAGTAATATATATTTATAAGCATGAGATTAGAAAATCTCTGTGAACATTGTTGAGAGATCAGAAGTTAACTCAGAAGAGCAACTAAAAGCATAATTATTTATCAATCATATATCAACCAGCATTATCAAAAAGTAATTATAAGTAATACTAATACTCAAAATAAATAATCACTCATCATGAATGGTCCACAATATAATAAATCAGTACAATAAATCAGAATAAAATCAAGTCCACCTTGTGACTGGATTGGAAATGGATCTTCTGTAGACCAGGCTAACTACTGAGCCTTTGCCATCTTGGGCAATTATTTAAACATAACTCGGATGCACCAGCTTAGTGCCCATCCATTAAAATACACAATAATCAGAAATCAAAACAATAATGCTGGGACATTAAAACATGCTGATCATCATCAATGCTCAGGCCACTTGTACTGGCCAACTATAACACTAAAATAAAATATAGTGTGTGGGCTTTAAAGAGTATCCTTTTTTGTGCCAGCCAGGATGATAATTGATCATCTCTGGATGCCCCAAAGCACTAAATACACATCCCCATTTATATATTCACCCCGTGCTCGAATCTAGCTCAGAGAACACAAGCTCTATTACTGTATGTGACCAAGAGATGATGGAAACCATTTTTAATAATTAAATAAGTTTATTAATAACAGTAAAAAAAAAAATTAAGATCTTATAAGGGTTCTGATTTTGAAAAGTACAATAATAAAGTCATCCCTCTGTAATTTACAAGATTATTACAAAATTCAAGTTATTACATTAATTGCATTATTTTTTAATGGGTATCTATAAACGCATACATATATCCGTACACAGACATGCGTTTTATAACATAGGATGAAGACATTTCAATTAAACATAAAATAATTATTACATTTGTGACTTACATAATTACTAGTCAAAATTCAAATTGTTACATTAATTTATATGTATGTGCACACAGACGCGCAATTTATAATATACAATTAATATTCACTAACAAAAAAAATGGTTATAATTTTACATATATGAGTGTGAGTGTATATATGCACACTGGGTTTTACCTATTTAAACTTGTTACAATATTTTTTTTTCCCCATAATCCATTTGGAAACATAAATTTCATACATATGTGTGTATAAACAAAATATAGATATAATTTAAAATTAGTTTCAATTTAAAAGTTCTCTTTTTTTTTAATAAACGAAAGATAATATCGTTTTATAGAATCAAAATATATATATTTTTTTAAAATGTCTTTCTGCTTGATTAGTTAATGCTGATGAAGTAGGCAGGGTGAGGTAAGAAAAGTGAATACGTGAACAGCAGCTCCCCATGCCATGATAAGTAGATAGCCACGCATGGATCATCAAACACGTCGCGAGAAAATACCTCATTTTTAAGCACTGCCCTTCTAAGTACTCAGACAGATCATCCTCAAAGAGTAATATCCAGAAAAAAAATTAAAAGGCACTGCGTCAACCCTGCTCATCTCTGTGTGACTTAGGGGTATAAATGAGGTCTATTCATGAGACCAAGGCCTATATATATATATATTCACTGCTGGACTACTCTGGGATCTCAACATCTAGGTCTAGACAGTGCCGAGCCTATACTTCAGAGCATCATGAACACACCGCATCCAGATAGCCCTGTTCAACTATACACCTACCATAAACATAAAAAGTACAGATTCACGCATCATTTTCAAAATGTAATTTTACTAAAGAAATTATTTAAAAGTTCGTTGTCATATATAACTTTACTCACCACAGCTGGATATATTTTTATCTGTTCTTCTCTGCCTTTAGATACATCAGCATATATATAATCATTCATTTAGCAAAGCTGGTTCTTTTGGTCCATTAGAAAATATAATCAATATTTGTTGTCATCATCAAATAAAAGTATGCAATCCATGTAAAATCTTGATCTGTTGTTGGTCTCTTTCTATCTAAGATTATTCCAGGCAAGCAGCTGTCTTAGTTTGATAGATTTCAGGCAAGCAACCGTCCTCCACATTTAAGGCTATGAATTTCTACACCAAGAAGGGGGTCATTTTTCTCCATGTAAATTCAAACTCCTGCTAAGGAAAACAGTATTATCTTGCTTTCAGCTACATCAATTCATGGTAGCTATTCTGCCAACTCTCCGGTCAGTTAAAACCAATTGCTGCAAACTTCAACAAGTTGCAACAAAATATTATGACCGTTCTTACAAAAATTATTATCCAGACTAACTCTCTTCAAAATCATTACCCAGACTGGAGCTAATTTTGTTATCAGCCTTTTTATAAAATCATCTAACGTGATAACATCTTGATTAAAAAGAGTTTTTATTTTTAGCTCTCTAATCCCTTTGAAAACATATACATGTTTTAATTAATTAAAAAATTTTGAAAACAATATTGTGTTTTTACATTTCACAATCAGAATAATAATACAATATTTATATTTATTCAAACCTTTTAAAAGTTTAATTTATAAAACAATTTTTCTTTTAAATCAGAGTTATTATTTAACCCTTTACTTATTATTCTTTTATTTTAGGAAATATAAAAAAATATCTACAAAAATTTATCCTGTGTTTATTTCTACTTTTCCTTTATTTTACATATATATTTATGCACACACACTATATTAGCCTATGCTATGTAAGCCAACTGGTTACAATATGAAATGGGAAAGGGATATGGAAAGGGTGTGTAGTCCAGGCAAAGAAGAGTCTTTGGTAAGGAGCAATGTTAATAGACTTGGTTGCCGTGATGGATTGTTAAGTGGATCCATATGTGACATGAATTTTGGAGGAACAGCTATAGGTTAAGTCTTTAGAGTTTCAGGGATGGATGAAGAGATTTCTGAGTTATGCTTTGTCTTTTGTAGATGAGTAGTTTTAGTTTTTCCCGTTGTACTTGGAAAAAGACATACTGAATTTGTGAAAGAACAGAGACATGAAGAATGACTTAAGAAAATGGATAAAAACTTTGAAGGAGAAAAGAATGTGCAATACAAGACTTCAAATCTGAGAATGTTTCATACTCCTTAAATGAAAACTCAAATAAAATAAGGTGCTTGTCTTATAGCTAAAGATGCCATTGGATGGCGCCATTTTCACGCTAAAACTATAAAATATGAACATTCACGGGCCGTTGATTTTAATAATTTTTCTGTGCTTTTTTGTAATGCGAAAATAAAAACAAAACAAAATTGTCTTTTTTAAATATTATTTTTTATTAACGTATACAATTTAAATGATAATAATAAATGTAAAATAAAATCAACAAATTACAATTTGATTCGTGTTTTTTATATCGTATACTTTTTAAATTGTGTTACGGCTTTTTTTTTATCAATTATCTATCGGATATTTTTTTACTTTTGTTACGGCTTTTTTTTATCAATTTTCTATCAGATATTTTTTTACTTGTGTTACGGCTTTTTTTTTTATCAAGTTTCTATCGGCTATTTTTTTACTTGTGTTACGACTTTTTTTGCTGTTGTTTAACTAAAAAATAATAATTATAATAAAAGTAAAAGTTGTTACGGTTAGATTTAGGGTTAGTGTTCTGTTGGTTTGTAATGCTAAAATAAAAAAATTCAAAATCATAACCGTACTCTGACAAAAGAAAGAAACTCAAGCTTTTTTAAACAACAAACACATACAAATGTCTTCTTTACTTATTAAACATGTTTATAATATTTGCTTTTTATGATATTTACAAAAAAACCTGTATATTTGGACTTTTCTTACTGGATATTCTTTTCGTACTGCTCTTTTTTACTTCAAAAATATACACACGGTAGAATCTTTTTTGTCTCGTGGAATGTTACTAACAGTACGTTACTTGACAAGTTACCTAATTGCAACTCAATAAAAACATAGATATTTAACATTTTCCCAAATAAAAGTTCAATACAGTATGTCGTAAAAAGTCTTATAATTATTGCTTTAAAAAATCTGAACATTTCAATACAATTCAAATACAAACTCTCTCATCAAGCCGTAATTATTTTATAAATTGTGCGAATTCGGAAAATGTATTTGCTGCTATGCGACATACATGCTGTACTGCGACGCGACATAGCGGCCTGCATTCTATAGCACTACAAAAAAGTTGTATTATAGAAAACCTGGGTTCGAACGTGTCGGCCACAGAAACAGCATTTTTATGTGTTTTGGCGCGAAAACCGCACCGTAGAGCGGCATCTTTAGCTAAAAGATGAGTACCTAAAATAATTAATGAAAATGTAAGTCCAGAGCTTGATGAAGCAAATGTAGAAAAAACTATTTTGTGAGGATTTAGGAAAAACTGTGTGTAATAACTTATTACAATATGAGATAGAAGATAATTTTAGTAGCAATGAAACTAAAAATCTTGTAGATGAGTGCCAGAGTTTATTGTTTAAGGAGGTTTTTATCTTTAAACAAGAAGATGAATTCTGCTGTCTAAATACTAAAAAGAAGAGAAAGATGAAAATAAAAGATCCACTCCAGAATAAAGAAAATATTATATTTTTCGAGTTATTCCATAACATCTCCAGAGAGTACTGGAATAAAAACATAGAAGTAGACCCAGATAAGGAAGAGAATGAGATCCAAATCAGCAGTGACCCAGAAGATGGCAGAACATATCCCAAATCAATTAGGATGAGAACTCCATCTCCATTGCAAAAATGTCATAACAGATGTAAAACTTGTTAAATAAATGAAAATATTTTGAGGAGAAATGAAATTAAATAATGTTTTTAAAAGTTAAAATATATGACAATCTCGAAAGTGACATTAAAGTTATCAAAACGAGAAATAACCAGCTTACTAGAAAGCAAATTATTGATGGGGGAGGGGGGGATAAATTAATAATTTAGATGTAGGAAATAACTAAGAAACATATGACCAGGATTGTTAGTCATTTATGCAGAGGATGGCAAAAATGCTTTAATAATTTGTTTAGATATATTGTCTTTAACATAACATATAATAACAATATTCCATTCTTCTTACACTTTAAAGCAAAATATATTTATTAATTTTACAGTTTCGACTGTTCCTAGCAGTCTTCGTCAGATCTACAAAATTTAAACATTATATCAATACAACCATATTTCATACATATATCTATTACAATGTTACATTTTAACCAAGTTAATTATTAACATCACTTTATTCATTAAACTTACTATTGTATAACTTTTAAATTCTATTTTACCCTTTATTTTATTATTTTTATTCTTAATTATTATCATATTTATAATTATTCACCTTTTACCTCTGCCATAATTTTATAAATTCAATGTTATATTTATGAAACCTTTTTTATATTACTATATTCATATATTTAACCTTATTTTTACCTTAATTTTTTATTATCTTATTCTATTCCTTAATTCCATTTTATCCAATATTTTTTTTCTGCTTCTTTCATTTAAAATGAAATTAAGGAATGGAATAAAATAATGAAAAATTAAGATAATAAGTGAAATGTAAAATAAGATTAAATATATGAATATAGTAATATAAAAAAAGTTTCATAAACGTTACATTGAATTTATAAAATTATGGCAGGGGTAAAAGGTGAATAAATATAAATATGATAATAATTAAGAATAAAAATAATAAAATAAAGGGTAAAATAGGATTTAAAAGTTATACAATAAAAGAAGTTTAATGAATAAAGTGATGTTAATAATTAACTTGGTTAAATTGTAACATTGTAATAGATATATGTATGAAATATGGTTGTATTGATATAATGTTTAAACATTGTAGATCTTGAGAGGACTGCTAGGAACAGTCGAAACTGTAAAATTAATAAATGTACTTTGCTTTAAAGTGTAAGAAGAATGGAATGTTGTTATTATATGTTATATAAAAAAAGCAAAAATAAAGAAGGAAAGAGGAAGAAAAAGTATTTAAGAATATATTCTCTTTCTAAAGATGTATTTGGATTTGGTCATGTATGTGAGATACTATGTTGTCATGTGATGTGCTGCCACAACACACACACCTCAAATAGTTTACTCATTCACCTGTAAGACTTAGAGGAAGTAAGGTGCAGTTCGAATGTTTGTGGAATTCATCAGTCTCTGACTCAAAAGGGAGCAAGGCTTATTTTTTAGATAGTTATTTATCAGACTTTAAGACTTAAAAGAGGGAGCAAGGCTTTACTTTCAAGTGTTATATCCTTCAGCCTCTGAGACTTAAAAGGGATCAAGACTTATATTTTATTTTGATGTGTTGTGAGTAGTTCAACAGAAGAATCAAACAGATAATCCATACTTCAGTGTCTACCTTAATGTTCTATGATGGAATTTTTATAGATCCTAGATTTGATGCGTTTTTGATAGTATTCAGTATCAAGCAAATCTCTACACCTTATGGATATTTGTATTCTGTCGAATACTATTTGTGAAATTAAAACATAAAAAAAATATTTAGAGTATTGAATAGGAACTAAAAGTTTTGTAGTAAGAATACAAATGAGAAAATCCCATTGTCTCATCTTAAAGGGAGGGGATTTGTAGCTATACTAAATCTGATGTAGCCAAGATTGATTATACTATAACAATATATATATATAGGAAAAAAAATGTGTTTAATAAAAACTCATGTGAACTGATTAATAAATATATAAATTGCCATTAACATGTGTACACATATATGCATCTCACTAGCGAAATAAAAAGTGTAAACTTTGTGCACATTATTAAAGATTATTAAGTATTATTTTGTAATATGTGAGGAACAAAGAAATGACAACAATACTATAAAGGAATATGGAAACATGCTTTTGATACACCAAAGAATTACTTAGTTTTGTATGTTGTGAAATATAAATAAAGACAGAGAAAAAAGAAAAACTTTTTTGATTCACGTATTTATTTATAAATATCAGAATATAATATACTAAACTTTGTATCTACAACATGTTTTGGAAATAGTAAACAGGGTGTTTTTAAAAAAATATATCTTTACAAAGAAGGAAAAGATCATATTTTTTCTAGCTGTTGTTGTATAAGTTGTTTAAAAACCATGTTGTTTGAAGAACATGGAATAGGTATAAATAGGTTGGAAACAACCAACTAGGCATTCTTATTACTATCATTCTAATTGTAGGAGCCCTGCAATTCATTCCATATTGCTTTGCATTAGAGTGCAGTCTATTATTGAAGCATGTTGTCATGATCCGTGCTGAAAAGAAAATCAACCATTGATTAAAACTTTTTTACCTATGTTATATTTTACTGACTGTTTTTAAAGTATTTTTTAATATTCAGTTACAACAGTCAGTATGATGATATTATTTAGGAGAAATCCATCTACCGTGTTTGGCTAGATAACCAAAAACTACACCAGTCAAAATGTCTGGAAATGCAATCAGATCCAGAAATTAGTGCTGAAGTTTGAAAAACCATCTTGTGAAACACCTCTATAATGCTGTGAAAGAAGAAATGGATAGTGCTATATAATTTACTCAAGACCTATAGATAGTATATTTCATAGAACATCACCGGTGTTGATTCTCTAAAATACCATTGTTCAAGAAGATCAGCATCAAAAAAACTAAGGAAAATAATAGTAAAATATTAAAAGAATGGTACCTGGAAAAAAAAATGATTAGTGGCAATTTCAGTATTTAATGTGGTAAGATCTTATCATTAGAAATACTATATGGCCTTAAAACTTAAAATATCTTTTGTTACTATAATATTTTTGTGTAGGTGTTGATATTTGTGAGTATATATGCAATAATTTTATTTTTTCATTATTAATAATTACCTTTTTTGTTTATTAACCCATTTACTTTATGTTTATAATTCAATCCAAATATATACAATTTTTACACACATATGCTAGTTAATATTCACAGCCCTGAGAAATCATGCAATCCACTGGGGGACATGCTGAAATGTCGGTAATAATTGATTATGGTTCTTCCTTTAAAAGTATTCCAAGGATAAACTTTCTTCTTAGAAGTTTGGCCTCTTTTGAGTTCTTTTTTTTTTTTTGAAACTGAAAAACAAAATACTTTTGAGAGTACTTGTATTTTTAAATTATAAATCATCATTATCACATTGATTAGTATTATTATATATTTGAATTAATTTTTTTTTTTTAATTTTATTAACCATTCTACTTATTATTTATTTGATCCAAAGTTTACAGTAAACATCTTGAAGATCTCATTATATATGTGTGTATATACCAGGTTTAAATCTGTCTACTGTGTAGTGATAAAAATACAGCATGAGGAAAAATTTAAATATATTTGAATTCATTTAGCATAATGGGTGATTTTTTTCATGCAATTGAATTGTTTGCAGCATTACTCTTTCTAGTACTAATGCTAATATCCTACCTTTGTATTAATACTTCAAGTAGAAAATCTTATTCTTGAAATGAATAAATAATTTCCTAATTTTTTTCCCTCTATTTTTATAATAGTCAAAATAAATAAAATTACATTTATTATTATTAATTTTTTTTGAAATATTAAAAAGTTATTTTCATAGCTTTCTTACAAACTATTGCAAATCTAAAAAAATGTAAATCTTTTATTATTAAAAAAATAATACAAATTTTTATCACTCAAATTCACGTTAAATGTTTGTTAATTGTTGATTGATATTGCAAGAAGCTATCTGTTATTATTATTATTATTATCATTTTTCATGCAAAGTGTTGCAGTAGGAAAGAACTATAGGTAATGCATAAATTACTAACAATTATTTAAGGAATATTTCTGCAATGTAATGTTCACTACACCATTTTCACGCAAGATAAGAACTGGTTTTAATCCACTTTTAACGCTTTGTAGAGGGATACAATCATAGACATATGATCGAAGACATGAAGAGGTGCATGATCTCCAAGTTGCACATTTCATGCTGAATTGGCATTCATCGGTTGGCCCAGATCAAAATCTCTTACGTATATCTTCAATATATATATCATTCCCTATAGATTAATCGATGTGTCAAACTTGACACAAACCACTTAATGAATAATATTTCTATAGTGTAATTTTCACTAAACCATGTTCAAGCAAAGTAGGAATTGGTTTGACACATCATTTAAATTGTAGTGAATGGCTATCTATATGTACTGAACTATGATAAAGATATGTATAAGATATTGTGATCTGGCCAACAGATGAGTGTTAATTCAGCATGAAATGTGCATCTTGGAGATCATACATTTTTTTTACACGTCTTTGTCATATGTTAATGATTGCATCCCTCAATAAGATGTTAAAAGCAGATACAAAACAGTCCCTCCCTGTATTTAAGTGGTGTAATGAAAACTACATTACAGAAATATTATTAATTTTAACAATTACTGTATTATTATTTACTTCTGTAATAATTAACAACTTCTGAATAGTTTTTTTTTTTTTTTATTTAATGTTTTTTTTTATATTATCAGTAAAACAACTTTTCATTAGTCTTTGCTTTAACAGTATTAATTATTTATTTTTCTAAAGTGATCATCAGTATGAGAAAAGTATCTAATCAATCCTTTTGAACAGTATCATAAAAGTGTCTCTCTTTTAAACATTAAAATTTATAAAATGAATATTTTAAATTAAAGAATTTCAAAATTTAATATTTCATGAATAATAGGAATTGGATTACTTTTTTTATTGTGATAAAAATGTTATTTTTATTATATATACTGTATACAGAAAAGAAATCTGGGAATACTTTATATTTATTAGAATACAATTTGGATTCTTTGTCTAACAGAGATATTAGAAAAATCAAAATAGATGAGATTAAGTTTAAGTTATTGGGATAATAAGATATTTTGTTTTAAATGGAAGTATTTAATTTATATTGTATTTATGACATATGTGTTATAATGGAATATATGATGTATCTTTAAATATGGTCGACCTTATGTCTAATTGCTTTTAACAAATATTATCAACAGTCTTATTGTATTTTATAATATAAAAATAACAAATGTGTTTTCTTGAAGGTTTGTGATGATGGTGTTCTAGTTGTATTTTTATATTGGACTATTTCCATCATCTAATATGTGTATTGAATGTCTAGAAAAATTTAACTTTATTTAAATATTCCAAATATCAACTGTTAGTAATAATGCATCAAACAGGTTAGTGTATGCACATTTCGAGAGGTATTATTCTTTCCTCTTCTTCAGGTGTTGTTGGCCTGATCAGTGACAATATTAGCATGGGATTCGAACCTGGACCTTAGATTCTTGAGTATTGAATTTAAGGTAATGCTCTAACCAACTGCTCATTGAGAGGTATTATTCTTCCCTCTTCTTGAGGTGTTGTTGACCTGACCAGTGACAGTACTAGCATGAGATTCAAACCTGGACCCTTAGATTCTTGAGTATTGAATTTTAACGTAACGCTCTAACCAACTGCTCAGCGTTATCTTAAAATTCAATACTCAAGAATCTAAGGGTCCAGGTTCAAATCCCATGCTAGTACCGTCACTGGTCAGGCCAACAACAGTTGGTTAGAGCATTACCTTAAAATTCAATACTCAAGAATCTAAGCGTCCAGGTTCGAATCCCATTCTAGTACTGTCACTGGTTATGCCAACAACAACTGAAGAATAGGGGAAAATAATACCTCTCGATAAGCAGTTGGTGCATATACTAACCTGTTGGTTGTGCTATTACTAACAGTTGAATGTGTTTGGAATGTTTAAATAAAGTTAAATTTTTCTAAAGACATTTAATACACATATTAGATGATGGAAATAGTCCAATATAAAAATACAAAAATAACAAATCTTTTTATAGATCATGACAATTTAACACTGGTGATTTTCATAATGCAACTAACTATGCACATATAATCATGCAACAAGCCAGTAACAATTATCTAGACTAATTTGTAATTGCATGAAGCATGTTAATCACAGCAGCTATCAAAATTTTGGAATGTAGAAATTTAAAAAAAGAATTAAAATAATACTTAATTAATTAATAGTATAACAGTAATTGATACCTAAGTTATCTATTTACAATTTATGGTTCAATTTTATGCATATACAGCAGAATAATTAAAAAGTAATAAGTACAATATAATTTTACTACTAAAAGTATAAATGAACAGTTAATTTTACTAAATTAGCAATTTAAGCTTTTCGAAACATGACAAAAAAAAATGTTTTTTGTAACATTTACCTTCATTGTAAAATCTTAATTTATGAGAAAAAATGTTATAAAATTTATTGGCAGTTGAAATCTTTGTTAGAGCAGATCTTATTGTGTATTAATTGAGAATAATATTTAAACAATATTTATTTGGATCCACATATTGTATGAATTGTTTTGTTTTTTTTTCACATTTAAAACCAATAAAGACCAAGAATTACTAATTCCATATTGAAAATATCTTAGGATTGTGTTTATTGAAATATGCTTGATATAATGAAACTTTGGTAGAAGATACAAAGATATAAAGTTTTGGGTAAATAAGCTATTATATATATATATATATATTTAAATGTTTGGAAAAAAAATTTTGCTGCGGAAATTCTATATAATGATTATACACTGTTCAAAACGTGCCTTTCCATCCTTCACAGAATTTATAAATTTACAGTAGTGAATAGTCACTTAAATACATACCTGACTGTTAAGTAGATCAGACTTTTACAATAATTTCAAGATATAGTTTCACCATTTAAATCTTGTCTCAATTAATTAATTCCCTTTTTTTTTCTGTTCACTAAGAATCTTTTAAACAATTGAAGAATTATGTCATGAAAAATGGATCTCATATGATGCTCCATACAATATTTTACCCCAGTTCCAACCAAATTTGATGTTTAAAGAAGGTATTTGAGTCTCATTAGTGGATGCTTGTTGCATTTATCTGTTTTGTAAATGGAATTTAGCTATTGCTGTCTTGTGTAGATATAATCAAACAAACTTGAACCACAATGATAATCTAATCTATGAATGGCAGAATTAAAGAATTTTATAGAACAACTATGAATCTATGTAGTAATTGGGATTTCTATAAGTTTATGTATGTATCAAAAAAATTAGTATGCTAAAAAAATAAAAATATGTTAATATAATTTAAACGTAACTTATTTAGCAAATATTGCTTTAAAAAATTAATTAAATAAATGTTAATTCATTACCTTTTTTTTTGTCTATAATGAAATTTTACATAACTAATTGGCTGAAATTCAAGTTGTGCCATTTTTTATATCATAAAAAGTATATTTAAAAAAATATATATTTATAATTGTTTACTTTATTAGTGAATATTGCTTTAAAAAAATTAAATAAAAAAGTAAAAGGAAATTCATTGTGTATTTATTTGATTTCACATAAATTTTGCATTGAATAAAAGGACAAAATTCATAATAAAGTCCAAATCTTTTATGTAAGCTTTTATATTTTGAATGTAGTTAATAAGCAGTAATAATGAATTACATGACTTTAACAATTCCAAACTTTTATAAAAGAGGAACTATATACTGAGCACATTTTACTATATGTCTGATATTATCATTCTTTAATATAAAAAGTGTTGTTTTTTTCTGTTTCCCTTTATTTTGAAAATAATTTTTAGCACAGAATGGTATTTTTTGCTTTTGATAATGCAAATTAGTACATATTTGATAGCATACATATTATAACGGATGGTCAACTATGCCTGAATTTGCACTTGTCCACACACCAAATGTAACAGATAGGAAAATAACTTGCAGACTGTAATACTATGCATATGTAGCAATCTGGTGTGGGATAAGTTAATATGTCCTAATTTATTGCCCCTAATGACGCAATCTGCAGAGACCTACCAGGCTTAGAAGGGGGAAAAATTGCATCTCACTACGGTCGGATTTGGGTCTTCTGGTAGAATGCTAATGAGAACCTGATGAAATGCTTAACCAATGATTGCATACACTTTAATTGACTAACTCTATCCCTATTTAATAACATCAAATGCAATTTAGGTTAGTTCATCCACTTTCCCTCTTTCCAATTCCGTTATGCCCTAATATTCAAGAATATTGTTTTTGACTCCTCTAACGGGTATGAACAGATATACACAGCAACTCTTGCACCTATATATAGGTTACAACTAGCATTTATTATATTTGTTTTACGTTAAAGCTTTTATATGACAAGAAAAATAGATGTGTGTGCATGCATAAATGTTTATAAACTGTGGAATATCAGGACAACTCAATAAACCAGAGACCGGAATAATATAAACTTTTAAACATTTATTAACAATAATAAATAACATAAAGTATAATAACAATAGTAATGATAAAATAATAATAATAATATGTACACGTGTCACATGTGAACCTCTACCATTTTATTATCTAATGGTTCTCCAGATCCAACCTCTACCATTTTATTAACTAATGGTTCTCCAGATCCATATACCCCATGGTAGAAATCCATCTATGTCACTTATTCTTTAGAAATCATAATTATATAGAAAAATAAACTTTAGTAATTTAAGATAATTGAGATGCTGGCTAGCTAAATTATATATATATACTGATTTTAACAATATTTAACTTGCCCCCCCCCCCCATTTATATATATGATAGAGATAGAGATTAATACTAGTTGATTAGTCAATCATATTGGAAAATATATATACAAGGTTAATCAACAAAATAAAACATATAATATATATTCTGTATCAAGTGTTGCAATTTAATCTATAAAAATAAATGTAGAGAATCTTACCTTACTATTTATGTGGATAACCTGATGTAAAGCAGGTAGGTTAACCTAAATTTATTTACAATGAAAATAAAAAAATATAAAGTGAATAATCCCCCCTTTTCTTCTTTGCTAATTCTGAAAAATGAGGCTTCAGCATCAGAGTGTGAAAATACAACATAGATAACAAGCATAAAAAAAAAATAAACAGAAATTTACAATATTGATTTCTTGATTAAAAATTGTAATTGGAACAAAGTTCATACAAAATAATCCTAATAGAAGTTGTAGTTGATAGTTAGACATGTTATTCTCCAAAAGCAGTTTCACTTAGTAAATCATTTTCCTTAGCAAGGATAGATAGGTACAATGGTGTCTCCTGTAGTTGTGTATGGTAAACACCTTGATCCTTAATTGATTCACCATTAAATATTTCAATGCTTGTTTATTTTGGACTGCAGGCATCCTCTTGTGTGTTTTACAATAAAGTAGAAAAATAAATAAATAGAGGTTTAATGCAGCTCTTAGGAAATAACATGATGCACAATAGCATGTTTTGCTTTAGCCCATATTCATATTAAAGTACATTTCAATAATTATTTGTAATCATAAATTTATATTGGATAATATAGAAGCACTTTACATATATATATATATATTAAGAAAATTATTTCATTTTTTTCTTTTCCAATATTCAGCAGATTAATTTTCGTTATTCTTTTTGAAAAGATTGAAAATATTAAAAATTACTCCAACAACCTTCAAAACATGCTTTAATTATTACAAAATTTATCAATTATTCTTACTTCTTATTTCATTTTCTTTTTTCTGAATTTGGCAAAATTTTAGTTACAGCATTTGACTTTTAAAAATGTTTATGATTGAAATTAAAGAAAAACGGTGCTTGTCTTATAGATAAAGATGCCGTTGGACGTCGCCGTTTTCACACTAAAACTATAAAATATGACCATTCCCTGACCGTTGATTATAATAATTTTGCTGTGCTTTTTTGTAATGTGAAAATAAAAACAAAACAAAATCGTCTTTTATAAATATTATTTTCTATTAACGTATACAATTTAAATGATAATAATAAATGTAAAATAAAATCAACAAATTACAATTTGATTCGTGTTTTTTCTATCGTATATTTTTTTAATTGTGTTACGGCTTTTTTTTATCAATTTTCTATCGGATATTTTTTTACTTGTGTTACGGCTTTTTTTTTTATCAATTTTCTATCAGATATTTTTTTACTTGTGTTACGACTTTTTTTATTGTTGTTGTTTAACTAAAAAATAATAATCGTAATAAAAAGTAAAATTTCTTAGTCTATTTTTTATTTTTTTAGTCTTCGTTTTACCTTTTTTTTTTTTTTACAGACAAAGAGATATTAAGGCTATTTTGAATGACAATAAAAAGTAAAGGTTGTTACGGTTAGGTTTAGGGTTAGTGTTCTGTTGTTTGTAATGCTAAAATAAAAAAATTCAAAATCGTAACCGTATTCGGACAAAATAAACTCAAACTTTTTTAAACAACAACAAACACATATAAATGTCTTCTTTACTTATTAAACATGTTTATAATATTTGCTTTTTATGAAATTTACAAAAAATCGTGTATATTTGTAATTTTCTGGATATTTTTTTGGTACCACTCTTTTTTACTTCAAAAATATACACACAGTAGTACGTTACTTGACGCGTTACCCAATTGCAACTCACGTAAAAACATAGATATTTAACATTTTCCCAATTGCAAACTTCAATACAGTACGTTGTAAAAAGTCTTACAATTATTACTTTAAAAAATCTGAACGTTTCAATACTTTAAAATAAAAATAATCCAATGAAAACGTTTCCATCCAATTCAAATACAAACTCTCTCATCAAGCCGTAACTATTTTATAACCTGTGCGAATTCGGAAAATGTATTTGCTGCGATGTGACATACTTGCTGTACTGCGACGCGACATAGCGGCCTGCATTCTGTAGCACAACAAAAAAGTTGTATTATAGAAAACGCAGGTTTAAACGTGTCTGCCGCGGAAACAGCATTTTTATGTGTTTTAGCGCGAAAACCGCGCCATAGACCGGCGTCTTCAGCTATAAGATGAAAAAAAAAAAACTCCATTTTAGCATTTTAAATTTTAGGTTAACTGCTTTCTATTGTTATAGCTGCTATATTATGACAAGAAGAACGATTTGTAAAAAGTTTGTTTTTTATACAATTCTTGCGCGCGTAGATCTCCTGAAACGCTGAGATTTTTAACTGTCTATTGTTTAAATACATTTATATTTTTAAATGCCTATTGTTTAAATACATTTCATTTATTACATATAAATAAAATAATAAAATCAGTTTTATTTTCATACACGACCACCTAACTTAACCTCAGGCTATCCTTAAGTCATTTGATTATAAATATTCAATTTTAAATTTTAAAAAAAAAAAAAATATCTATACATTACAGTTTATTAATCCAATAGTATATATATACAATATTACTTTCTAAAATATTGATCGTATTAAATTTATTATAAACTAATATTTTATTGTGCATTATATGTATATATGTAATAATAACAAACAAATAATCTTCCCATTATTAATACAAATTCCAAATGGATTGGGTGCAATAAGTAGGCTTTCTTTTTAGGAATATTTGCATTGTAAGCTACCCTTTACAACCCCCTCTCCTTACAAGGTTAGAATTTTAATTTGTCATGAAAATTATAACACTTACACAAGGTTTGGATTTGATGTTTGATGGCTTTTTTTTTTCACAAATATAAGAAGGGTAGTGAAACCTTTTTCTATTGTTTTCTACACTCAACTACGCAAATTGCTTTCTATTCTTCTCCACTCAATCTCATGAAATATTTTTCAAGGTGGGGTTCAGACATTGTTTTCTAAACTCAACTACGCAAATTGCTTTCTATTCTTCTCCACTCAATCTTGTGAAGTAATTTTCAAGGTGGGATTCAGACATAGTTTTATTTTTTTTAACTACTGATGGTTATGTTTTGAGCGCACTAATAAAAATGTGTTTCAGTTTCCGATAGCACATATTTTTTTCTTGTTATTCTCTATCCTGCTCCTATTGAGTCTTATTGGATTTCCCTTGAGGACTAACAGAAGATTGGAGCAACCATCACTTAGTGTGGTTTAACTATTTTTAAATAAAGTGGCTCTAAAGTATCCTAATATCTGCTTTGGCATCCATTAGGGAATACTCTCATCATAATTTTTAACTTAACTTCATAATATCTATTTTTTTTTTACTTATCAGCATTCATCTCTTATTTTTTTCTACACATCAGTTGAGTATGACAATTCTATAAGATTATCCATAGTATGGATTCATAATTCGGACATTATATGTGCCCCTAACTTGTCCTTCCATATTCAACCACAATGTATTACCACTCGATTGTTTAACTATTGTGTAAGGTCCTTATCATTTAGATGGTAAAACTTACTGTATTTATTATCAATTTGCTTACTAGCATGAGGATTTTTTTTAAAACTTTATCTCCTACTTTGAAAGTATGTGGAGTTCCAGTCTTATTTTTATTCCTTTTATTAGCCTTACTTTCTAACCGAAGATATGCTTTCTGCACATTTTTCTCCATACTACTTTGTTTATATCTAGTCATAGGTTGATATTTAGTGAACAACATGGGAATTGATTGATTAAAATGTAGTTCCATGGGTGTAAATCCAGTGGATTCATTCACACTCCAGTTGATATAATTAACTATCTGGAAAATCTGTCTTACCCACCCTCTATGCTCATCCCTTAGGTAAGTCCTGAACAAACGACCTAAGTCCCGCATTACATTTTTGCAAGGGTTTGACTGTGGATTCCTAATGGACATAAGCACATGCTTTATTTGTGATCTTGCCACCCATTTTTTCCATTGTTTGGATAGGAAAGGGGTACCATGGACTGTTAAAATGGTTTTGGGTTTTCCTATCATAAATTTGAGGGTGTCTAATACCTTGATGGTATACATGGTATTAGCTTTGGGTATTGGGTAAGCAGAAACATACTTAGTAAATAGATCATAGGCAACCAATAGATATTTTTGTTTATTAAATGGGGGTAAGGGCCCATAATAATCGATCGCCAAGATCTAATTTGGTCGTTTAGGTAATATTGATTTTGCAGCATTATAATAATTTTGATTTATTGGATTGGCTCAAGACACACTAGACAATCTTGAAGTGACCTTAATATGTCTTTATACATACCAGGCCAGCAAAACCAATTTCTGAAAGTATGCTCTGTTTTATGGGCACCATAGTGTCCATACAAACTGAATACATTTTATGAGTGGGATATGCAATGTTTCTGGTATTACTACCCTCCACTCATCTGTAATATTATTTACTTTATATAACAGGACTCATTTTCTATCATATAAAAATCAAGATCTTTTGGCACATTCAAAACTTTCCTTTCAAAGATCGCATGATTAAGTTTAAATTATTATCTTTAAGTTGCAATTCAGGCAGGTTTTCCAAATCATTCTCTACACTACCATCAGTCATCATACTGACATTTGTAATGTAGGCATTTTCTACCGATAAATGGCTGTTCTGATCCACATGGGTTTCGACTAAGCACATCGGCCACAACATTCTCGGATCCCTTGCAATACTGCATGGTGTAATTGAATTCCTGCAACAGCAAACTCCATCTAACTAGATGGCTGTTGATCAGATAACTGTGGTTCAGGAATTCGAGGCTTTTGTGATCTGCGATCACTATCACCTCTGATACGAGAATCATCTGGCGAAACTTGGAAGGCCTACACTACTGCCAGTGGTTCCTTCTCTGTTACAGTATAATTTATTTCTGGATTTTTCAGGAGTCAGCTGATAAAGTAGAGGACCCAAGATTGGCCATCCTCCTGGATTTGGGATAATGTTACCCCCAATCCAAAACCACTACTATCCATCTGGACTATAAATGGTTTTCTAAATTCAGGGAAGGCTAACATGATTTGCTCTAAAAACCCTGTTTTAATATTCTCAAATGCCTGGTCCTGCTCCTCAGTCCATTTCCATCTCTCATCTTTTCTGATTAATTTTAATAATGGTTCTGTGTGGTCCGAGAATTTTTGGTAGAAACGATGGTAGAAATTACATAGGCCTAAAAATGATCGGTTTGTTTTTTATTGGTCGGTTTAGGAAAGTTCTGAATGGCACTGATCTTGTCTGGATGAGGTCTTATCCCATCACAACCTATGATATGACCTAAGAAGATAACCTGGTTTGAGACTAGGATACACTTCTTGAAGTTGACCTTGATGCCGTTCCGGAAGCACTCCTGGAAAAACACAGTCAGGTGTTGAAAGTGCTCTTCAACAGTGGTAAATGCGATAATCACATCATCCACATATATTGTAATGATCTGCTTCACCTCAGGAGATAAGGTCTGATCTAAACATCGTATCAAACCAGCACCACTATTTATCAATCCAAATGTCATCCTATTAAATTGGTATGTAAATCCCTCATATCGGAAGGCAGTGTATTGGCAATCATTCGGATGGAGTTTGATCTGCCAATAACTAGAGGTTAGATCGAAAGTGGAAAACACCTTCTTGTTTCCAAATCTCACTAATAATTCGTGTATGGGCGGTGGAATATTTCTGTCAGGGACAGTAATTTTGTTTAGTTGTCTAGCATCCAAACAAAATCTCATCAACCCATCTTTCTTCTTCACTGTTACGACTGGATTACAGTACGGTGAAGAGCATTTGGAAATGATCCCCCAATCGAGCATTTTGTTAATTTGTTTGGTTATCTCTTGCCGATACTGGTATGGAATAGGATACGATCTGGATTGAAATGGTTGGTCATGTACTAATCTTATTCTCTGCTGAAATCCTTCTATCACTCCTGATATCTCCGAAAAAATCGGGCTAAATTTATGTATCACAGATCTCAATTTTGTCTCCTCGCTTCCAAGCAAGTTGGACTCTGCAAGCTTACTATCTATGAGTGCCTCTGGGATACTAGATATAACACAGTCAACTTCAGGGAAACCATATTTCGGAAGTAATGTCATCTCCAAGACCTCATCATTTATCTTAACTACTTTACTAGAGAAATCAATAATACAAGAGTTCAAGGGTAGGAAGTCTGACCCAAGAATGACATCAAGGATTAAGCCACTCAATATAAGGAACACATGATAGAGGATTGTTTGGCCGACTTTCATTTCAACCCAGATTTGCTTTTGTACAAGTTTTGCTTTCCTACTGTTAGCCATGGTAACCTGAATAGATTTCATTGGTAAGGTTTAAATTTTGGGAATTTTTTAATCAAAATTTTCTGGTAAAATTTATCTGAGATAACGGAAATCTGGCTACCAGAATCTATCAGTCCTTTAACTTGTAAACCCTCAAACAGAACCTCTATTATGGGGCAGCTCTGCAAAGCATAGTCAGGTGTTTTGTCTTACCATGAACACATCATATTAGTGATCTCTTGATCAGGGGTTTGTTTCATGTTCTTCAGGGTATTTTCGGTCTCTCAAGATGAGGAACATAACCTCAAGTATCCTTCTAGTTTAGTTTCTGTTGAATTTTTGGTGTATAATTACTACACTCTGGTTTGAGCAATTTTTCGAGACTATGGAGAGGGTTTATTCCGTTTTGCTAATATTTATACGGTTCCTTTTAGCTGACCATACATAGGGTAAGTTACTTTGTATGGACTTCTTGTTCCAATGGTTAACATCATTATTATTTTTTCTCCTTTTATAAAAGCATTAACAGTAACCTCTTCTTTCCTTTTTTCTGGTGTCCTAATTGACAGGTTAGCATTGTTAATATATATATTAGTTAACAGTTCTGCCACCTGTTCTGTGGTCCTAACATTGGTACACAATAGCCATTGTTCAATCCTGAGTGGTAAGTTTCTCTTTATTATTCTGATAATTTGACTTTCACTCAGGCGTTCTTAATTTCGTAACTTGACAGCGGAAGAACTTCGTCAAGGTTTTTCCAGGTGCTGCTCTATACTTCTCTTGGAATAGCTGATACAATAAGGCCTCTTGCCTATCCTTGTTCCAGAAATTCTTCACCAGCAGTATTTGATATTCATCAAAGGTAGATGGGGCCTGAAACAATGACTCCCACCACACCAGCGCATCACCTTGCAGATGGTTGTATGCAATAATAATCTTTTCACCCTCTGACAAGTTTCTATTTACAGAGAAATAAAGGTTCAGACTCTGGATGTGTTCAATGGGAGCTTCGTTAGTAGATCCCTTGAATACTTTTAATTTGACAAACTGGTTAATAGCGTTCACTTGTGCAGGATGGTAAAGTGTCTTGTTGATTTCTGTAGTGTTTATAGGTGAGGTCAATGCATGATCATCATAGTGTGTTCGATAACTATCTGAAATTAGACTTCTAAACTAAAGTTAGGAGGATAATATTCTGCCTCAAGCAGAATGCAATGTGGGAGGGGAGTTTCTTCAGAAGGATCACTTATCTTCTGTGGGTCCTTAAGGGCAATCTCTAGGTGATGATTCCTACCATCCCTTATTTTATTACTGCTGTGCATCCTTACGTCAATTTCATCATGTTTTCCTCCACTGTTCGGCATCTCTTGGCACAGTTCAGACTCAAGCACTACCAATCTCTGATTAAAAGCTTTATTCATTCTATCAATTTCATCTCTTATTTCATGAGCACTTCCCACCAACTTTTCTATATTGGCTTTGTCCGTGGTCGTGTCCATCCCCCTTTGACTATTCTACCCTCAACTCGTTTAAGATGTTGATCCAAATCTACTAGCATCTTGTTGCATGACTCAACCTGATCATTTTGTGCTATGGAGAGTTGTTCTATTCTTGATTGAATCCCCTGAAATTCATCTTGGACCTTGGTTGGGAATTTATCCTGTTCCACATGCACCTCATGTTTTAATGTTTCCTGACTCTTACATGCCTCGTCATATTTTGCATTCAATTGTTCCATGACACTGGATTTAAAAACATCTAATTGTTGTTGGCATTCCGTATTCTTTTCATCAATTTCCTTTTTCATCTCTAACGTTCCTTGCTTCCACTCAATATTGTCTTTCTGAACATTTTCTAATTTTAGGGAAAGTTGTCCCATATCTTCAGACAGCTTAATTTCAACATTATCAATTTTTGTTTCCATTTGTTCTTTCATATCATTCACATCCTTCAATTCTTCTTTTATTTTATTTATATCAGCCTTGGTTGCCATATTCTACAACTTACTATTTATATCACTTTTCATTTCATCAGTCTTGGTTGCCATATTCTCCACCCTGGTTGCCATACTCTCCATCTTATTCATATCAGCTTTCATTTCATCTGCCTTGGTTGCCATATTCTCCTTCATATTATTCATATCACAGTTGGGCCAATGCTGTAGGGTCTTGCACTCGAGTAATCTCACTGGGAGGAATCATCTGAATTTGAGAAACTGACTCCCTTCTTGCATTTGTGGGGATTGTTCAACTTCCAGAAAAGACCCCCCAGGTGTCTGGATCAACGTAGATCGCACCTTGTTACTGGTAGTATCATCTACCATCTCACTGTCACTATTATTTTGTTTTGATTCCATAGCACTTAATTGCTTACCACTTCTGGTTATCATTAAATATTTACTTATTTGCAAACTATGTATAAAATATTTATTTATGAAACTATAAATAATCATGCCACAGTGCATCACGCCATTCCCAACTATTGCATTTATCTTTTACCTCTTTTTTTTTTTAGTTTTTGATAGATCTACTTTTAGCCTATGTCCTTTTACATGCCTAACTCTACTATTTTAGTATCATTTATTAATCACTTAACTATTTATCATCGGTCTCTGTTTATTGTTCAATCCTCTATATTTCTAATTTATACTCAATACTTTAGATCTCTTTATTTATTGAAAATTGATTCAAGTTTATGTGATCTATTATCACTATTATTATTATTTTTGATGAAAGAGCTAGTTGTTTGACAGGTGTATATAAGTTCATTTGGGTTTATGTTGATATAAATATAAAATAAAATGTGACATTTTTTTAAAAAAAAATTTTTAACGCCAGTCCAATGGCTGGACTTCCTTTACAATTAGTGTATATTCATACCTAACATCCTGGATACAAGATGTAACTATTGGTAAATACATTTGGATACATAAATCAGATTCAACAATCAGCTGGTTCGATCACAATGTATGACCAACTTACACAAAGTCTATATCTGATAGTACACCTATCTTTCGGGCCCCAAAGTTGATGGTGCCAGATATAACGGATGGTCAACTATGCCTGGATTCGCACTTGTCCACACACCAAATGTAACACGTGGACAAATAACTTGCAGCCTGTAATACTATGCAGATGTAGCAAGTCTGGTGTGGGATAAGTTAATATGCCCTAATTTATTGGCCCTAATGACGCAATCTGCAGAGACCTACCAGGCTTAGAAGGGGGAAAAGTTGCATCTAACTACGGTCGGATTTGGGTCTTCTGGTAGAATGCTAAAGAGAACCTGATGAGATGCTTAACCAATGATTGCATATACTTAATTGACTAATTCTATCCCCATTTAATAATATTAAATGCAATTTAGGTTAGTTCATCCACTTTCCCCCTTTCCAATACTGTTATGCCTTAATATTCAAGCCCAGAGAGAATATTGTTTTTGACTCCTCTAACAGGTTTGAACAGATAAACACAGCAACTTCTGCACCTATATATAGGTTACAACTAGCATTTATTATATTTGTTTTACGTTAAAGCTTTTATATGACAAGAAAAATAGATGTGTGTGCATGCATAATTGTTTATAAACTGTGGAATGTCAGGACAACTCAATAAACCAGAGACCGGAATATAAACTTTTAAACATTTATTAACAATAATAAATAACATAAAGTATAATAACAATGGTAATGATAAATAATAATAATAATAATAATATGTACATGTGTCACATGTGAACCTCTACCATTTTATTAACTAATGGTTCTCCAGATTCAACCCTTATACCCCATGGTAGAAATCCATCTATGTCACTCATTCTTTACAAATCATAATTATATAGAAAAATAAACATTAGTAATTTAAGATAATTGAGATGCTGGCTAGCTAAATTATATATATACTGATTTTAACAATCTATTTAACTTAAGTTCCCCCCAATTTATATATATGATAGAGATTAATACTAGTTGATTAGTCAATCATACTGGAAAATATATATACAAGGTTAATCAATAAAATAAAATATATAATATGTATTCTGTATCAAGTGTTGCAATTTAATCTATAAAAATAAATGTAGAGAATCTTACCTTACTATTTATTGGATAACCTGATGTAAAGCAGGTGGGTTAACCTAAATTTATTTACAATGAAAATAAAAAAATATCAAAGTGAATAATCCCCCCTTTTCTTCTTTGCTAATTCTGAAAAATGAGGCTTCAGCATCAGAGTGTGAAAATACAACATAGATAACAAGCATAAAAAAAAAATAAACAGAAATTTACAATATTGATTTCTTGATTAAAAATTGTAATTGGAACAAAGTTTATAAAAAATCATTCTAATAGAAGTTGTAGTTGATAGTTAGACATGTTGTTCTCCAAAAGCAGTTTCACTTAGTAAATCATTTTCCTTAGCAAGGATAGATAGGTACAATAGTGTCTCCTGTAGTTGTGTATGGTAAACACCTTGATCCTTAATTGATTCACCATTAAATATTTCAATGTTTGTTTACTTTGGACTGCAGCTGTTAGGAAATAACATGATGCACAATAGCATGTTTTGCTTTAGCCCATATTCATATTAAAGTACATTTCAATAATTATTTGTAATCATAAATTTATATTGGATAATATAGAAGCACTTTACGTATATATATATTAAGAAAATTATTTCATTTTTTTTTCCCAATTTTCAGCAGATTAATTTTCGTTATTCTTTTTGAAAAGATTTAAAATATTAAAAATTACTCCCAACAACATTCAAAACATGCTTTAATTATTACAAAATTTATCAATTATTCTTACTTCTTATTTCATTTTCTTTCTTCTGAATTTGGCAAAATTTTAGTTACAGCATTTGACTTTTAAAAATGTTTATGATTTATATAAAAGAAAAAACAAAACTCCATTTTAGCATTTTAAATTTTAGTTTAAACTGCTTTCTATTGTTATAGCTGCTGTATTATGACAAGAAGAACGATTTGTAAAAAGTTTTTTCTGTATTTTATACAATTCTTGCGCATATAGATCTCCTGAAACGCTGAGATTTTTAACTGCCTATTGTTTAAATACATTTAGATTTTTAAATGCCTATTGTTTAAATACATTTCATTTATTATAGATAAATAAAATCATAAAATCAGTTTTATTTTCACACACAACCACCTAACTTAACCTCAGGCTATCCTTAAGTCATTTGATTATAAATATTCAATTTTAAATTTTTTTTAAAAAATTATCTATACATTACAGTTTATTAATCCAATAATATATATATACAATATTACTTTCTAAAATATTGATCATATTAAATTTATTATAAACTAATAATTTATTGTGAATTATATGTATATATGTAATAATAATAAACAAATAATCTTCTCATTATTAATACAAATTCCAAATGGATTGGGTTCAGTAAGTAGGCTTGATCTTTTTAGGAATATTTGCATTGCAAGCTACCCTTTACAATATAAATTAAACTTATTCATGAAAGAATGTGTTATAAATATGATACAGTTTGATCATGTTTTGCTACATCACAATTATGCTTAGATATTAAAATTGTCACTGTATTTTTTCTGCTTACTTTATTTTGAAAATGAACTTTTAGTATAGAGCAGGGGTGGGTAACTTTTTTCATCAGCAGGCTGAATAAAATTTTTGTATCATAATGCTGGCTGGAATAGATTCAATGATTTAGCAAAAAAAAAAAAAAAATCAGAACCTAAAAAATGTTATATTACTTGAATTACTAAATTATCAATGTATTCTTTAAAAAAGTAAATACACTATTTAATGACTTAAATAAGAATCAATTATAGATAGTTTATATTTTAAGAAATGTTTTGTTGAAAAATACGTTTTTAGATTATATTCTTTAAAAACGCAAATAGTTTCATTACAAATCAAACAAACAGCTATATTGTCTATATTAGCAAATAAATATCTGAATGTCCAATTGGTATTGAAAATGCGGCATTCGCCATCAAAAAAATTTTCTTTTTTTTTTAATTGGTTAATAATTAGAAAAGGTATAAACTTACTTATAAAATATCATGCACCAATATTATTTTTTTCAAGGAGAAGTTAAACCCAAAGGAAATTTGTTCGATTGATGCTGCAATAATATTTAGGAAAAAATACTCTGGCGCTGCATAGAAGTATTCTTTATAAACCAAAATTAATGTTATTTGCAATGTGATTCCTCCCATATATTTATATTTTGTAATATAAAATTGGTATTTTAGAAGTTATAATTAAATTTACGCAAGTTATGATAAAATTTTTAATTTTTATAATATAGAATTTTATATTTCTCATAGCATTAGGATAAAGTTAATGTTATATGAACATGTGAGTGTTAGCCCTAGAGATTGCGGTTTACAGCGAGTAATCAGGTATGGATTTTTTGTATTTAGGCATTTACATCATGGGCTGGATTCAATATCGTCATGGGCCAGACGTAGCCCTCAAGCCGGCAGTTGCTCGCCCCTAGTATAGAGTGACAAAATTTTCAGAAATCATATAAATTATTCATCAGCTACATATAAATTAAACTTCATAAAAGAAAATACGAATATAATACTCTTTGGTAACATATTTTGTAACATCAAGGTATCTGACTCATGTTCATATATTAAAACTTACATTTTTTTTTTATTACTATTTGCTTTGAAAATTTACATTTGGTATAGAATGGCAAAATTTTTACTTTTGAGTATGTTCAATTATAAATCAATATGCATTATTCAATAGTTTACGAATAAACTAAACGTTTTTGTAAGAGAATGTGTAATGGATATAATCTTTGATCACATATCTCAATTGAGTTTTTATTTAGGCGGATGAAATAGTATCCTGAAGTTAGAAACTGCCACATGTATATATTATAATGGTCAGGGAGAACTAGTCTTACCGTATTGCCATACAAGGGTGCCACCATGCCATTCTAACCTGGAAAATTTATATAGTAAGCAGATACTTACTGTTAATATCCAATTTTAGTTTTATTATGTCCGTTAGCCCTTGCCACTAGGTCATGGAGACGCAGAGATTTATAATAAGTATTTCTTAAGCATTTGAATAAAGAAAAATATTTAAATTCTAAAAATATTTTTTTAATATTAAAAATAAAATAAGCCACTGCCAGTAATAACACACAAAAAACATTTATTAACGCACATATATAAATATTTGAAATTGAGGAATAAAATTTATCTTGTTGAGATTTTAATATTAATTTTAAATTATTTGGAATAAGCCCGCACAGATGGATAAAAGTTTGTTTTATAATGTTGAATATAGATATGCTACATAGATTACTCATTTAAAAACTTTTCAAAACAATCGTTCAACCTCAGACTATCCAACGCCTGCTTCCTGATATACAGATGCAACCAATGCAATATGAAGATGCTAGCATAAAACCACGCTATCAGGAATGTGCGTCTGCAGCGTGATATTATTTGAAGAACATGATCTTTGACCAGTACAGGAATGTGCGTCTGTCTGGCAAAGGAATCATGGAATAAAATATGTAAAGAGAAATGCTACGTATGGGGGAGAGCGGTCTATCTGTCAACTTATAGTCCCTCTCCATAGAACTAAAGGAAGTCAAGGTCTCAGGAAATACATCTGCATACATTGCAACCCAATGACTACGCCTTTTGGTCATGCATTCAGTTGGGCTTTGCCCTGTATGCTAACATGCTTCACATTGCATTGATATAAACATCCATATATCTTTTCATCAGCATCGACCTACCTATGAGACAAAGAGTCTGAAATTTAAAACCCTTTAAAATAAACATAAATGATCGAAAATATAAAGCTATTAATTGAAAATTTCTGAGGGAAATTTACAAGAAAGTAAACTCATTGGCACTCATAAGGTACCGCATTGACAACGATATATATATATATATTTCACGCATATGAAAATCAAAAAAAAAAAGAAATAACTAAACATTAATGAATCTATGCAGCTATCTACACCCAACTTAAATTTAATACATTTTTTTGATTTCATTAATAAATATTAATAAAGAAAATGGAAATGATTTAATTAAATTAGCAAACTCATTTTATAGTTCATACTTTACAGTAGAGGAGCTCCCGGTTCCTTGTGCCATTCCCGCAAAGTCTTTATTAGTCATACTTTCATGGAAGTCCTGTCTGTTGTTCATACCGTAGTTATCAATCCGGAGGCTGTCTTAGCTGGTTCAATCCTGGAACTATTTTATTGTAGGACCCATGTTATTCGGGTCTACAATAGTGTCATTCATAATTCAACAGTCACTTCATTTGAGATAAGTAAGAGGGTGAAAAGTGTGTCTTTTCACCCTCCTCAAAAATCAAGCTGGAACTAACTTTGATTGGAATTTTTTTTCTTTTTATCCTAATCTTGATTTTCATTAGAGTCCGAGCATTGGTTGCTGCTTCTATTGGACATTCTGCTTCAGAGCGGGAAACAATCTTTAATTTTTATCTATATCTCCTATCTGACTTTAATTATATAAGAGCCCCAAGGGCTAGTTTGCTTTTCGTTTAATTAATAAAACAATCATTTCCATTTACTGAGATTACATAGGAATCTTAAAATAGAAATTAACATATATTTCTATTTTCATTTATGTTACTTTTTAACAAAAGTATTTTATCTTTAGATCTTTACTTTTGTTTTTATAAAAAAGTATGTTCAAATACTTTTTTTTATTATTAAAAAAAAATACTTTAAATTTTTCCATCTGTGCAATATATACATGTTAAATATAACTCTTTAGTTTTGGCTTTTAGTTTTTAATAAATGATTTTTTTTAAGATTATTTTCCCCATTATTTTTAAATTTTAAAATAATGTAACGGCATATGTATACCGTTACAATATATGTATTTGTTTTGAGAATGAACTTTTAGCATAGACTTGAAAATTTTGGGTTTTTGTATGTCGTGCATAATTGACAATCAATAAGTATTAAGGTATTCATATATTGTATGAATAAACATGTTTGCTAATCTAAAAATACTTTGAAAGTGGAAAGTTTTTTTTTGTGTAGTGCCTCAGTCCATTATTTTTCAAAGGGTCAGAAAAAATAAACAATGGATATAAAAAAGTTATAGAACCAGTAATCCAGAGATCCCCAACCTTTTTGCACTTAAGAGCACATTCTGTAATACCGGCCAGGTGGCGGGCACCATTTATTTTTTCAACCGGATGGTGGGCACCATTTATTTTTTCAATATAAATTTATAGTTGGATATTGTTAATAATACACATAATGTACAAAAATATATTTATTTCAAAAATAAAATTTTAATTTATAATTAACGTTTATATTTTTACGCTGTAAAAGTATAGTATGCTCTACAATTCGATTACAATATAATACAATAATTTATAAGAAATTTTAAAAATTAAATTTATTTGTATCAGATAAATAATTTTTTATCCTGTTCGGATAGCGGCGGGCACACGTAAAATGGTCTGCGGGTGCCATGGTGCCCGCGGGCATAGGGTTGGGGACCCCAGCAGTAATCTATTAAAAATAAAACAATTTAATGATATTTTTTGCCATAACACTCTTAAATAACTCTGGTTTTATAATTCAAATAATAATGCACTTATTGTTTACAAAATGTGTTGACACACATATACATGTAAAATATATATATAATTTTAATATGACAATTAATTACATATACACCTGGGTCTCTTTTTACGCGGACTTATTTAACACAGTTTTGAAGTTACATGATTCCTGTTTCACCGGAAGTCCGATAATGCGCTATTACTTTAAATAATAAATTTTGTGCACATATGTTATATTGAAAGTAATAGCACATTATTGGAATTCGACTTTCATCTTAGTAATTTCAATATTTTCAGTGCTTTATATAATAGTAAGATTTTATGCAATAATGAAATTAAAATCATGATTTCCACATTTTATGTATACACACATTAAATTTTACAAGATTATAATGTAAATTTGTTCAAACATTGTGCGTGTTAATTTTGCATTTTAAATCATATTCTGGTTTTGCTTTTTAAAAAAGAACGTAATCAATTATTAATCATTTAGTGTCCACAAGTTTATTTTTAAAAGTTCAGTAATAGCAGTGGGCACAATTAAATTTGACAATTAAAATCTGATTTTTAATTGTAATTAACAATTTAAAAATTACTTACGACGACTTGAAATTAATGTGATGTGAAATTTAATTTTTAAACGGAATTGAAAATTAAAGACAATAATAAGAATTTAATTTTTAGTTGTTAGTTTCATAAACAATTAATAAAATCATCATCTCAAAGATTAATTACTAATTACGTTGTCACCAGAAAACTATTGGCACAACATGAGTGTGAAGTTGGCGCTAGTTGTTTGCAAACGAACGTGTTTTTCGGCAAATAGCTATAATAATTAAAACGTGTATAAAAAAATGTAAATTACTGTACTATAAATTATGCATAAAAATATATTATTTTGAATAAAATTAAATATTATAGTTAAAAAAAGTTTGTCTTGTATCAATTTTCTTCAAATTTGAAATTTTTTATTAGTCATATTTTATTTCCTTATTTTTTTTTTGCGCGAATTTTAAAGTAATTTTACGTTGGTGCTTTGCTTTTACGCGAATTTTGAAAAATCACAGACCGCATCCCCCTTTTTCCAATGTAAGTTACATCTATTTTTGCGCAATTTCATTTGTGCATGTTTTCTGAGGAGCCTATCTATCGCGTAAAACGAGACCCAGGTGTATTTAAACATCAGTAGTGATATTAATTATAGTTTTTAGATACAAATGTGTTTCCCCCCCCCCCCCCAATACTCTGCTATCTAAAATGCGAGCATGTAATGATTGTAGTTAATATACTTTTGAGGGTTTTTAAATAACTGAGTCATTTGAAGATAAAAAAAAAAAGGGAAGAATGACTGGGTGTGATAATTTTTTTTGATTCTGAATAAATTGCAGTTATCTCTTTTACTGTGGAAAAATCCTTGATGCAAAATAAGTTTGAATAGAATTTATTACTATCAAAATCGTAAGCCTACTTTTTGAAAATTGTAATATTTTTATATTAATAAGTATGAACATTCCAACTTAAAAAAAAAAGATAAAATCACAAAACAAACAAATTTATATATATACGCAGGCCTCTTTTTTTTTTTGTCATATAACGCAGTGGCACAGTATTCCAGCACCTTTTTTAGTGTATTTTTAATGTTTCAAACGAAATTAGGTGAAACAGTATCACAAATGCATAATTACAATCCATATTTATATAATTCAAACAAAAAAATATGGTGGTTTATAAATCAGATGTAATATGGATGGATTCGAAATTGGTGCTCTTATGTAGTGTGAAATGGGTTCGTCCATGTCCCCATTGGTCACTCATAGTCAGCAACTGATTACAACGATACATGTACAAACTAGTAATGTCTTACTTTGGGATTGAATGCACCTGCGTAGTGATTGACAATGTGTGCAATATTTCATTTCTTTATTTTTATGTAAATTTGACTTCATTTTTATTTTATTTATTTTTTAGTATAAAAGTTTACCCCAAGTTTAAAAGTGAAAAACATTTCCAGTTACTTCTCGACTGTCAGTCCCACTAATAAAACATTCAAAACGATGACAAAAAAATATGGAAATATTGGTGCAAGTTGATATTCCTGAATCATCTCAAGCAGATCTTCAAGTGCAGTCCCAAACTCAAAATGATTGTCTGGGTTGCTGGTCATTGGATCAAAAAATAAATGGTTGAACATACACAAAATGAGCGACGATGGGAATGAAAATTTCCAAAGAATGGACCAATAATGAAATCACCTATTCTGGGAAAGATAGGAAGTTACAATTGACCTCATTTCGAAAAAATTTTTCAATCACAGATAATCTGCTGCACACAAAGCAGCATTAAAAATTATTTTGGAAGCTGAAAAAAAGAAGATTGTAAATATTTTTTTAAAATCATTATCTTGCAAAAGAGTAATATCACAAAAATTTTTCGAACTGCATATAAAGTAGCAAAGGAAAATCAATCGTTCTCTAATTTTAAAAGTTAAACTGATCTGCAAGAACTAAGTTGAATTGAAATGGGTCATGTTCTTCATTCATCAATCTCGTACATTAATATCGTGAATTATATAAGTGATGAAATGAGAAAAAATGTATTTAAAGAAATTGTTCAGTCGAAAAAATATAATTTCATTGATAATTGATGAATCAACTATGATAAGCAAAAAAAATCATTGTGTTTGTTCGATACTATATTGAAAGTGTTGAAATAAATTCACCGATTAATTTATTTTTAGACTTGATCGAACTTGAAAACATAATCGCAAATGAAATATTTGAGTCCTTACTCCAATGTTTTGAATTTTATGGGATGACAAGATTATTTTAAAAAATATTTAATTTTGTTAGCATGCTACAGCACTGCTGTGATGTTAGGATGTAAAAGTGGAATGAAAGAATTCCTGACACAAAAATTTTCTTCCATTATAGTTTGGCATTGTGCTAAATCATAGATTAGAATTTTTAGTAAGTGATGTAGAGAAAATTTTAGGACTCAATAGATTCAAATAATTTATTGATAAACTTTGTTTTATACCATGTGTCATTGAAAAATAATAGTTACATAAATGTGCAGAATCACTAGGCATTGAGCTGCTAAAAATTGGAAGAGATTTAAGTACTAGGTGGGTGATATCTAGTTTTCATTCAGTTTTGGATATATGGAATAATTTTGAATCTTTTGTGCATCATTCTGAAGAAGCAATGAATGATACTACAAGAGTTATAAAAATGATAAATGTACTTATGATGGCTTTACAGCTACAGTCTTTTTATTGGATTTAGCTTTGATGTGTGATGTTCTCCAAGAATTGTCAGAACTGTTTGGACCTACAAGATCGCAACATGAACCTTTACCTTTACATTCCAAATCGAAAAATAAATGCACCAGTTCAAGTTTTTGAAGAAAGAAAACAGAATTTTGGACCTTTTTATAAATGTGCTGTAGCTGCTGTACACGATCTGTGTTTTTGTGGAGTTTCACTTCACACAAAAGTTTCAAAAAATGATCCTCCTATTGACCTGAAAACATTTTATACCATATTGAAAGAATCAATTGAAAAAAGGATGCTAGATACAGAAATATTGAGTTTGTGCTTTGGTCTCACGTACTTGATCAAAAATATTGGCCTGAAGATATTGATATTCAATTAACATTTGGAAAGATGGAAATTAAATGTCAATCAGACTACAACTAAGCAAAAGAGAAATGATTTATGGATTTCGGAATACATTCTCAAAAAGACATATCCTGAAATAATTGCTTTTGATATATACTCTGAATTCAATTCCCTTCAAGTGAATGTGAACATAGGTTTTCACAAATCAATCTATTTCTTATCCTAATAAGATCTTTGTTGAAGATCAGAACAGTTTTGGCACTTTTGTTCATCAAACTCGTTGGACCACTTTTGATACTTATTAATACTTCAAAATATGTTGATCTGTGGTTACTCAGAGGATATCATTCGGCCATAAATACTAATACTAAGATGAATCTAGATGATTTTTCAGACGAGATTTGGACAAAACTTTGGAAATCACTATAAACTTTTATTTAATTATATAAAGTCTTACAATTTCATTTTACATTTAGTTATCAGTTGTATATTTGTATTTGTTTATTTAACTTTAGATTTGACATATCTAAAATAAAAAAATTATGATAAATTTTAATTTTTTTATTTGCTTTTTGGCATTGGAAAAGCTGCTTCAAATTTCATTTAAATGATATTTGAATATAATTTTCTTTAGTAAAAAGTTTGTCAAGAAGTGAGTTCTGGCACTTTTTTTTATTTAAAAAAAGCCCTTTATATATATATATTATTTGAATACACATATATTGTCTATACTAAACTTAATGTAATTGGAAGAGACTTGAACTCAAGACTTTCATGCTCCCTACAACTCCCCACTCTATCTTATGATACACATGACCACATATATTGAAAAAGATAAATGCTTTCCAATATATGTATTTTGTGCTGAGCCAGCACTCATCAGTGGCTTTGAGTGTTCCATTCTCGAATTTTCAATGATATAGATAGCTGAAGAGTTGGAGAGTGGAAAGATTGAAGCTTGTTCATTAAAGTTTGAAGATTTTCTATCTTAATATAAACTGAGCACTGATTGTATATATGTGCAAGAAATGGTGATCTGGATCAATTGATGAGTGCTGGTTCAGCAGGAAATACATATATTGGAGATCATTTATTTTGTTTACATGTAGGTGGATATGTGTATCAGTTGTATAATATAGAATGGATAGTTGTAGGTGACTTGAAAGTCTGAGCTCAAGGCTCTTCTAATTACATTAAGTTTGATATTGACAATATATATGTATTTAAATATTACATATTCAGCCTGTGTTCTGCCTATCGCTCTTTTGTATATTTAAATGGATATATTAAAGTCCTGTATGTAAAAGGATCAGTAATTTAAAGTTAACGTGGTTATGACAATAATATTAGTATCAGCAAAGACTTTGAGCATTCCATTCTTGAATATCAATGATATGGATGGCTGAAGAGTTGGAGGTGGAAAAGATTGAAGCTTGCCCATTAAAGTTTGAAGATTTTTTATCGTAATATAAATTGATCTCTGATTGTATGTGGAGCTGGTGATCTGAACCAACTGATGAGTGCTGGTTCATCACAAAATTTGTATATTGATCATGTATCTTTTCCACATGTATATAGTCATATGTATCAATTGTATAAGATAGAGTGGATAGTTGTATAAAGATTGAATGTCTGAATTAAGTCGCTTCTAATTATATATGTATTAGTACTAAAGATAAAGTTTGCAGAGACTACACAAACCAATCTATGAACCATATGTATATCTGCATTTAGAATATGCAGGTCTATTTTTTTATTAATTTGATATTTTGCAATGTTGTCTTTTAACTTCTCTTATAGAAAACTGAAATTCCTCAAAACTGTGTCTCTAGTATATTCTTTGCCATATCTTCTCAATATAAACAATCAACATTTTTTTCAGACTGGCATTGGAATAATCATTATTACAAATGAAAAATCTATCTCTGCCATGAAAACCATGCTCAGGTTTATCATAGAACAATCTTTTATAAAATTTGTATTATTCCTTCATATTACATGTTCAATCCATTCTATAACAGCTATATAAATTTCAGTAATAATATTACGCATAAAAATAGATTAGTAACATTTGAAAAGGGCACCAAACTAAGTGTTGAAAAAGGCTTTTTATGTGTAATATTATTACTGAAATTTATATAGCTGGTGCAAAGAATTCATTATTATTTTCTGATTATTAATTATTATAAAGTACTACATTTAATTTATTCTGCCAAGCATAAATGTCATATTTCTTTTTAATCAAATCACTTATAATATCGTTAAAAAACCAATCATAATTCTTTTTAGTTAACCCAAAAATAGATTTATTTATATCTATGACACACTTCTTAATAGAATTCCACATCTAAGCAACATAACAATCCTGAAAGTCAAAATTACAATTTTAGTGATTATTGGTTATTGAAATTTATTTTTAAAATAAGAACATCAATTTACTTGTGAATGTGGTTGAAATAAGACTTATTTTTTTAATGCAATTATCATTTTAACCTTGAAGCATGCTAATCTATGACTCTTCCGCCAATCTATATTTATAAATGCTAGCATAATTTGAACTCTTTTATTTTGAGACTTGATTAAAATTAAATTTATTAAATACTATACTATTGTTTTGAACATAGATATTTTTCTGCCTAAACAAAGTGTTTATGATACGATAGGCAATCCATGTGTTAGTGCAAAAATTCAATAATAGAAGACCATTTGAGTTTTTAACAACTGTTGCCAAAATTTACTATTTGCATTAAAATTCCCAAGAAGACAAATTGGATCTTCTCTAAATCTAATGCTAAAGTACATACATTAATGAATTGGCCACACCATTAATTTTTCATTGATACATTGAAAAATTCCAAGAATAGAAAATATTAAGATCTACCCATGCACTCATCTTTTACTAGACGATCTCGTTTTCCAAAAAACACTTGTAGCCATTTATTTGTTTTATTAAACTTCCTTTTGCTGAAATTTTCACTTAGAAGTCTGTATCACCTAAAGTTTGCCCTTTTCATGCACCTATATTTACAAAAAAAAAATTAGCTGTATAATATTTTAGTATTATTGCCTTCTACGTTACCATTATTACTATTTCTATATTTACAAAAAAAATTAGATTTATAATACTTTAGTACTATTGCTTCTTATTTTACTACTATTATTACTATTGATATTATTTTTATCGATTTAATGAATAATTTACTAGGAATGACAACCAAACCAGACAGTGTGATACAGGCCATTTTATATTTTCTAAAGCCCTTTCATTTCCATAATAGACAAGTGGATCCCTATATGGGGCTGCCTAAACATACAGTCTTGGCATAACAGAAACTTAAGTCCAAGTCTAGTCGATTCATTACTGATTGTATTTATTGCCTTGAGCAAAGATGACAATTAAGTCTTATCCTGTCATTGTTTTCTTCATTTTTGAAATCTTGAGCAAAGAGAATTGGAGTTTTAATTTATTATTTATAATTAAAAATTTATATTTATTGAAACATTATTCAAGTAGACTAATGATAAGTGTGTATGTGTTTATATATGTACTAATATGTGATCTTTCTTTTTTATAAGTTTTTGCAAAAGATTTTTTAATCGAGCTAGTCATTATCTTAAAAATATCATAATATTTCAAGATATTGAAAATCTAGTTTATTTAATTAAAAATATTGTGTTGGAACTGAGATTTGTTGAAGATAGATGTGAAATGTATTTTTGTGATGCTGATTTCAAAATTAAAGAAAGGAAATAATGTGCAAAAAATGATACATACAGAAATAATGGATTTTGCATTCATTGTATTTGTCTTAAAAAAACAAAACATGTTGATGATTTCTTTCTTGTTAATATTAATTTAATAAAGGAGATAAGTCTAGATTTAGACATTTTTTTAAAAAGATATCTTAGAGATTGTATTTGTAATAATAGTTCTGAGTTTAGAATGTTAAAAGATTTTATCATTCCTGTTTTTTTTTTTTGTAAACTATTTTGTATTGCAATTTTTTAAAGATAATTCCAGTCAACAATTGTATTGAAATTATTATTTTCATAAACATTGGATTTTTATTTTATTTTTTCCTGTTTTTTTTTTTTTTTTACCACACATTTTATTCCCTTTTAATTATAATGGATACTTAATAAAGAATGCCCTAAACTCTCTATTAATGTGAGCATTGATTATATCTTTGAATTTTTTATGTTCTTTCTATTTTTGAAAAATTTGAAATGATTTGGTTTTCCTAGCTTAGTCATAGAATTTATAATTAATTTGCTTAACAAAATTTAAAAAAAAAGTAAGTGCTCTTTTTATGTTTTTCAATCAAGCGTTGGTGGCCTAGTGGTTAGCGTAGCTGGCCCGGATTCGCTTCCTGGTCAACGCATTTGGCATATGAAAAAAAAAGTAATTATTTATCAAATGCTGAAAAATAAATTTATACTATTATAAATTATATATTAATACAGTAGTTTCAGTTTTCACAAGTTGTAAAATAAACATTTTAAAATATCTTTTGTGACTTTTATTTGAGAAAATTGTTGTAAAATTTTTATGAGGATTAATGACAAAGAAGTTTTGAAAATTATTTCAGATAATTTGGAAATAAAAAATAGAGTTGTTGGTTATAATAGAATTGTTTTTATTAAAAAAAAAAAAAAATGAAAATAGGTGAACTGACTTTTTTTTTTTTTTAATTTTTGTAATTTTATTTTTAAGTGAAGCCTTCAATTAGTTAGGAAATTCATGCTAATATATTTTATTAACACTTTTTATGGCACTTGTAATACTTAAACATAATATAAGTTATACATAGAGAAATTGTAATATAAATTCATTTTAAAACTTGTGCATAAATGGGATTGTTTTAATTTGAAATTATTTAAATTCAATTATAACATGGTGATTGTTTAGTCAAAGTAAATATACATAATTTTATTGAAAAGGGAAAGCTAAGTTATCTGAGTACAGATTAGGAAAATGTTGAACCTTAATTTATAATAGAACATGAATAATGCTGCTTTTGTTTGTACTTTATCTATTCAATTGTTTTAGCATAGTTAAATTTTTGAATTGATATCTTTAAGACTTTTTGAGATTAATTATTTTTCATTGTAAACATAATTATAAATGCTAATTAACTTATTCATTTTGAAATTATAGCTACTATTATTTTTCTTGTATTGTTTTTATTGACAAATAATAAAATTATTATTGTTATTTAATCTGAGTTTTTTTTATTCAGTGTACATGTCGAAAAGACTGTGTCAAAATCAGCATGGACACTTTTGTGAAACGCTTTCAACCAGAAAAATATGAACTATGGAAAGCTGGAAAAGATATTGGTCCACATCCTGAACATAATTCTAGGCCTTACATCAGAGGAAGGTGTGTATGCATTCATTTGTTTACATTGAATAATTGTATGCACTTTTTATAAAACTGATTTCAGTTTTATAGTTGATAATATATATTTAGTGTAATGGGAATGAAAATTTGAATGAATTAACAAAAAGCTTGCTTAATGGCAGGAAGAATTATGTAATTTATCATAAACGTAAAATAAAAAACTGATTTGAAATAAAAAAAATAAAAAGGTTAAAAAAATAAATAATCCCAATTATTATGCAAAAAGCAACATGATAATTTAGAATTGATAATGTATAATATTTATTTACATTTGAACATTATCAAAAATTATATAAATCAATTACTTTTATGAGCTGAAAATTAATTTAGTATAGTTTTGATGATTATAGAAATATGTATTAATTATGGGTGTAAAAAATTTTTTTTGAAATTGATTTGTTTTTATATGACGTAAACAAAAATAAAAAAACAAAAACGGATTTTGTTTTCTTTTTATATATTTCTTTATAAAGCAATAGAATGTTTGAGAGCAAATTCAAATGTTGAACTAACATAGGCAAATAAAGCAAGAGTTATATATATATATCCAAATGGATACTTCATTGGTGGTTTTATCCAATTGCAAAATCAGAGAGAAAAGAGTAGGGAATAGTATAAAGTTGTTTAGAAAGGGAGAGATCTAGAGCATAGTTTATTTGATCAAATATATAATTTTAATTAAACTTAATAATGATAATTTAAGATTCATTTTATTACATATTTATCTATACACACAAATACTTTAAATTATTTGTGTCTGTTTGAATATTTGTGAAAGTAGAATTTTCTTTTTTGACATACTCAAAAAATAATGTAAATTTCCAACATTAATTTAATTAATAGAAAAGTCTAAATCCAATGTTTAATTTTAAAGAAGATTTTTTTTTTTTAACGTTATTAATTCTATTTTCAGTAAAACAAGAATTAATGTTCATTATCAAAGTTTTAAAATACTTAAGACATTGAACTTGTTTTTGGGGAGTTTCAAATTGAGAATAAATATTGGTAAAACTAAAATTTTGGTCATAGGTAAACAAAAATTAAAGGGTGATTGGATGTACAGATAAATAATAGCAATCTACAAGTTGAGGAATTTTTGTTGTTGTAGTAAGATTAGTGATAAGAATAAATATCTGATTGAGATTAAAAGGAAAATAATACTGGCAGAACATGCTTTTCAAAACAAAAAGACCATTATTAAATAAGCATATTGATATGATAAATAATATGAAATTTGTTAGAACTTTTGTTTGTAATCTATTAGCATATGGGTGTGAAATATTGGGGGGGGGGGGCAGAAAAGAATAAGATTAGAAAATGGAAATATGGTTTTGGAGAAGGTTGACTGGATAATTTGGATGGAAAAGGACTAATGTTCAAATATTAAGAGAAATCTATGCTTGAAAAGAGAAGTATTGAACATAATAAGATTGAGAAAAGTAAAAATTCTTTATTTTGAAGTATAATGTTTTCTACAAAATGTTTGTAGAGTAAAATTTGAGTTGTCAAGGACATCTTATTTTACCAATGTGATCAATAAAATTGGACGGTAGTTCTAATGCAAATATTAAAAGAATAACTGAGAACAGAATGACATAACTGCAACAAAACAGATTGTCTTTAGAAACTAATGACTTGAAAGTACAGGAATTATATGTGAAAAAAATTAAGAATGTTGAATATGTGTGATATCATGCTATACCTGTTTGTGTTTTCACAGTTATGAACATGTTGAAATCTTGTAGATAAATTTTATTTGCTTCTCTTATGGGATATCCTTAGAATAATTTTTTTAAAGTTATTGTCTAGTTTTGCTTTTAGCATTTTAAATATATGTATTTGTTGTATGTGTACAAACTAAATAATTTAATATTTTAAAAATAAATATTTTGTATATATGTTTTCCTGTATATATTTATAATTAGAATAATTGCATTTATTTTTTATTTTTTTATGTAATTAATGGTTATGATTTTTAAAATAAAAACTATAAAATAAATTATTTAGAATTCTTTTTTTTTTTTTTTTTTTGTAACTTTTAAAAACATTAGCATATGTTATTTATCAAAATAAAACTAGTTAAAATTATATCTAGTATCTACAGTTAATTAATTTTTGATTTTTTTATGTATTTATATACTTTGTTTTTAGTGACTCCAAGCGAAAAAAATGTGATGCTCTTGCCAATACAACTGTCTCTAAGAGACATCCTATTTCAGATATTAGTGAAGAGAATCTTTTGGTTTCTCCAATTAAATCAGAATGTGATGGATCACAAGAAGGAATTGATGAAAAATCTTCTGAAAGTGTACCTGAAATCAAAAAGCGTAAAATAACTATGAAAGAATTTGATTCTTGCACTGATTCAGATGACAGTTCTGTAAAGAAAAATGAATTAACAGAACTATCTATTAAAAAAGAATATGTTGCAGAAATTCCTATTCCAAATCTATCAAATATAAAAACTTTTTCATCAAGTGAATCAACCACTGAAGTGAATGATAAAAAAAATCAATCTTTAGGTAGCTCTGAATTGAAATTGAATTCATCTTCACCAAGTACGAGTTGGCTTGCAAATTGTAGTAAGCAATCAAATAATAATAATACCTTATTAAGGAACTCTTACTATAATAAAATACAATCACATTCTCAAACATTACCTGTGCAATCCAAACCATTTTCTCACACAATATCTCAAATTCAATCCACTTCACAACTACACTCCATTTCACAAATGCAGATCAATCAGCAAATACAGTCCACTCAAAAAATACAATCTATTTCTCCATTACAAAGTAATACCAAAATTCAGTCCATGTCTCAAGTGCAGGCCACTTCTCAAACTACATCTAATCAGCAATCTGATTTACAAATGCCATCCCAAGGACAATTTACTCCTCAAATTGGATCTCAAATGCAGCAGTCCATTTCTCAACACCGGTCAAAAAGAAAATCACTTCCTAAGCGGATAATTCATTTACCATCAAACTCTCATGTAATATCTCAATTACAAAATAATGTCTTATTTTCTCAAACTAAGAACAATACTCATTCAGCAGTACAGCCAAACCCCAATTTCGAGATCTCTCAGCCACAATCAGCTTATGTAATACCTCCTGCATTATACACTGCCAATTCTTTAGTAGATGTAGCAGCTAAACAAAAACTTTTACAAAAAAATCAAACTTCTACATTTTCTGAGGACAAAAGCATTAAAGATAAAATGATAAAAGAAAAAAAGAAATACAGGAAAAAATCTATCACAGTTCCACCAACATTATATCCTGGATTAGCTGGTTATGGATTATATGGAGCACAATTTTACTATCCTTCTCTTTCATTTAATACTTCAGCAGCTCTTCCAGTCAAAAATTCAATAAAGAAACCTGAAAAATACAATAATTCTTCTTTAAGTGAACTTGCAGAAATTGCACATAATATTTTTGAAGGAAAAAGTCCAACAACTCCTAATGGTGAAAGTTTAGCAATTCCTTCTACAATAACAACAACCACAACAACAGTTTCTCAAACTACTATTCCAACTATCATTAAAACTGATGATAATTCTAAGATTTCTACAACTACAACACCTAGTGTACCTTCAATTGTTAATTCACCTTATGGAATTATTCCAGCTAGTAAGAAATTTTTTCCAAGGTTACCATTCAGTGGTTACCCCACTTTACCACATTTAGCTACTTTGAAGTCAGCATTGCCTTTTTCACCTCAATCACAATTTTTTCAAACATTTTTGCCATTAACTCCTATGTTTATGAGGCCACAGAATGCATATAGTACCATACCTCCAGCTCATCAAAATCATGGTCAATCTCCACCTTATTCATCTAATTACAAACCAGAGGTAGTGAATTCTCAAAAAACGTCTGATGAAGAACCTGAAAATCTTGTTTCAAAAGCATCTAATACATCTATTCCAACTTTATCACCTGTTTGGTCAATTCCAACAAATCAGACAAATATTGATTCTTGTGATTCACCACCACCAAAATTAACACCTTGCGTACCATTTACTGAAAGCATAATTATAAAAAATGATCCTCCTGCCTTGACATCTTCAGTTTTTCCTCTTTGTGATAATACTAGCACTTCAAACTACTCAAATTATTCTAAATCTCATAATATAAACAATAAACCTAAGATTAAAAATAATTCTACTAAAAGCAGTGATAGTAACATTAATATTAATACTCTCTGTATGAACCTTATTAATGAGAAAAGTAAAAAAATTGAAATCAATGATAATGCAAGGAGTTTAAATGATTTTGATGATAATGCAACATTTATTCCATTTACAAATAGAAAAATTGACAGTTTTTATAATAAATCAGAAGAACAGATTAGCAGTAATGCTAACTTATTAGCAACAACTACTATTAAAGATTATTCTGATAATTCAGATAGTAATAAGAATAATTGTATTAACACAGATAGTGCTGATGATAATACTGATGAAGGAATCACTACACCTAATGATGATAATTCAAAAGCAAATGTGTATGAAAATATTGAAGACAGTATAAATTGTAATAATAGTGTACGAACAGATATTAATTTTGATGCCAAAACAAATATAATTACAAATACCAATGCAATCTCAAATTATGACACTAGTGTAAATATTGATGCCGAAGACAGTGCTAATGTAACTGCCACTTCAGATTCACTGCCTAATAATTTTGAATATTCCACTGAAAGTTCTTCCTATCCATCTCCTCCAAAATTAGATGACCATAGTAATCAAGTTGAAAAGCAGAAAAAATATTTATCTTCATCATCAGTTAAAAAAGTTGCAACAACTGTATCAAGAAGACTGCCTCTGGCCTCCAACAAATTTCCCAAATCTCCAGTTTCATTCAAACCGGAAGCCAGCGATGAAGGTACATTTTATCTACTTTTTTTTTTACTTTATAGTGGATTAAACTTTTTTTTAAATTGTTTTATTAATTTTTAATAATATTTCAATATAAAATAATGTTAAATAAAGATGTTTTTTATGTGGAAAATAATATATAATACAATGTACATTTTTCTGTTTTAATTATTAATTCACTGAAAAATTTTTGAACATTTTACAGGTTGACTTTGTCTTTTAATACATGAATATTTAAATTATATACTATACATCCTATAAATGAAACAAATAAAACTATATAAATTAAAACATTAAGAATATTAAAATACTTGCATATTTATAATGTATAAGAAGTATGGATGTGTATGGTGGTATAGGAATAGTGATTTTAATTTTGATCTCATTTTATTTGTGTAATGTATAGGAAGAATATAATTTCAATATGCATGTTTATTAAAACATTAAAGATGAATTACACATATAAAGATATTGAATCTCTAGAATTTAATAATAAAAATCATAAAACTAAAAAGAAATTTCCAATATTATTTAATAACAAAAGCAAAAAAATGCACATACATAAATAGTACTATATTACATTTACATGACTGAAATTAAAACAAATTAATAGTTTGCAGAAGTATGAGAGTAGAAATTTATTAAACACATTGATAATAGTAATATTTATCTGTAATGATCCATTTTAATGTAAGATGCTTTATTATTTTAAATTGAAGCTTTAAATATTAGAGCTTTTTAATATTTATGCCATAACTAGAATAAATTGTTAAAAACTTAGAAAATAACACCAAATAACTACTTATGATGATCGAATTGCTATTACTCGTTTATAGCATTGACTAGAAGTATATTAAATCATTATATTATTGATTATTTTAGAAACTTATTCAAGTAATGATTGCGCTTCTTTTTTTTAAAGTCTTTAAATAATAAAATAAATAAAATAATTAGAAAATATAATAATAATTTTTAAGAATAGAATCAGTATGAAATTTCTTTGCATACTAAAAGAATAGACTGCTTTTTAAATTATTAAACAAAGTAATATATTGATTTTTATATAGTAATTTCTCTGCATCTACAACATTTGGTTCCAAACCATGTTGCTGATTCTAAAATTCGCAGATAATAGAGAACTGTATTATAATTGTTGTAATATGCAACACTTATAGGTCCTTAGCAATGGTCAAACATAAATTTTTCCATAATGTTGTTTCAATAATTAATAATGGTTCTAACACAATTGAAATAAAATAATTATATAAAAATAATAAAATATTTTCTTTATTGAAAAAGCCCTAATAAAGAAAATATTTATTATTTTTATATAATTGTTTTATTTCATTTGTGTTGGAACCATTATTAACACTTATAGGTGTATGTGTGTGTGAATACATTTAAAACATGTATAACACTCACATAAATGTGTGCACATAATATGAATGGAGTGAAGAAAAATTTTTTTTATTTCTAATTTTTTTTAAAGGGAAGAATACTGCATACAGATCCTTAATATTTTTTTTGGTAAAAAGTCATTTTATTAGTTTTAAGAAATAGAAAGCTGATCAAAGAATACAAATAAACATTTTTTGTTAAAGTGAAATTATCAGTAGATTATATTTTAAAGAACAAAATACACTATTATCATATTAGATATTTATACATATGTTTTGAGATGGGTAGATGAAATAAGTGTGTGGAGGTGATATGGAGAGGAGAAGCTTGAGATCAGAGAAGATGGATTGAACTTGGAGAGTTCATCCCACAGTAGATTCGATAATGGTTGAAAATGATGATTGTAAAGCATTTCATATAATTACTGCATGCCATCAATATCTTCTAAACTTGAAAAAAGAAAAAATCATGTATAGTGCTTAACAGATTAAATTGAAATTAGAAATTAATAAAGGCAAATGAAATATAGATATTACCAACCATTTAAAAGCAGAATGGTATGCCTAAGACCATAATTGTGTCTTAAATAAGAAATAGTAATAATTTGGAAACAAATTAAAAAATGTAAAAATTCAATATTTATACTAATGTAGATGTAGTTTATTTGTTAATAATTTTCTTTTTTGTGAGTATTTTTATATAATGTAGATATAATGAAAGTTTATCCATGTGAAATAAATTTACAATTGTTTAAGAATGATTTTGCAAAACAAATTTTTATTTTGAAGAAATGAGATGACATTAAAATTATCATGAGATTACATTTTTTAAAAGAAAATATGCTTCTGGTTTTAAAACAAAAAAAAATTGTATAACTTTGCTTGGTGCACATTAATAAAAGATTGAAGAAGCCACTAATATTTTTAGAAGGAAAAATCCTTTACAATTAAAAGTTATTGCAATGTCTTCATAGTATATTAGTTATTTTGAAATTAAAAAAAAAAATCATTATTAGTTATACCAAAGAAAATGATTTTTGTGAGTGAACTTAAATTTTAATTGTAATTATTACCAGAGAATTTTGTCTAAAAAATTAAGAGCAAAAAAAAGGCATCTAATTGTTTGAAATAATCAATAAATAAATGAAGTATGTAAACATAAATCATTTTTTTCCATAAAATAAACAACTACTTCTGTACAATAAATGGTTTTTAAAAATTGTAACTTCTATTTATTTATTTTTATGTGAAATTAAGTCTTTGTGTTTATTTAATTTTATCTTTTGTTAGGGTTTATGTTTATTAATATATATGCAACACAAGACTATACTTCACATGATCACCAATTCTTATGCTAGCACATAACTTATACTGTATGGAGAGTTTTGCCTGTTTTATTAGCATGACTATACTCATACATTAATACATAAAAATAAGTATCATGGTTTACTGGGCTAATGTTGCAATGTTGTTAATATTTATATGGGAATTTGGTGCCATTTACCACAAATTCATTTTTAAATGATTTTATTTAGCTTAGAAGCTTTGTTTATGTTAAATTTTATAATTATTTTTAAAATACTTCTATCAAATGGGTTGCCTTCAAATTTTTTACACTTATTAAACTTTGATGATAATACAATATGATAATGAAATATTTCAGGGTTGTTCAGTCTAGTAGTATTGGGGAGGAAAATTTCAAAAGATATCGATCCAGTATGTTTTCAGCAATGCACACAAGATGGCAGTATTTTTTTTTTAGCTTAAATTAAAAAGTGTTTACAGTAAATTAAAATCGAAATAAAAAATCTTAATTTCTCTTGATTGTAAAAGGTTCTTTTTTAAAAACAAAACTATTGGAATCAATTTTTAATGCATGAACATCCTTTTAAATACATATTTCATGGAATGCAGTACTGTTTTATAAATAATGATTTTATTTAATGTGCACTAAAAGCCAAAAATAATTGTTTTTTCCAACTACAATTCAGGTTTTTATATTTATCTTGAAATAAAAGTTTGGGGCATCCAAAAATTAATTAATTCAAAAATGTCTAAATGCCCACATTTATATTTCAAGTTAAATATAAAAACTGCAGTTGTGATTGAAGAAAACAATTATTTTTGGCTTCTTAGCGCACAGTGAATAAAAACATAAAATATTTTTTATAAGTATTATTTCACTATAGTGCTTCTTTTTTTTTTCTATTTTGATAAAAATAAGTATATAGAATAAATATTTAGTAGTTTTAATAACTTTATTTTCATATTATTGACACTTGAATTTATGGAGATTATATTATAAACATAAATTAGATCTGTGAATTATTAAGTAAATGAGCATTTTCTTGGTTTTGATTTTTTTTTTTAAGAGTAATACATATGTCTTTTGTTTCTTGAGAAATTTTGATAAAATTAAATTATTTTAGCACAATCTTAGTTTTTGCACAGAATGTTGTGAAATGTTATGTTTGATTACAAAAAAAAAATGTTAATTCTTTTTAAAATTTTACAAAGAGTATTTAGAAAAGGCAGTACCCCCACCCCACCCTTTTTTTTTTTTTTTTTAGCATATTGTACTTTTCTTAAATTTTTCAAAACAATTTAAAAATTACGTCTAAATTGTGACTGATTTAGAATGTTATTTTTATATAATAAAATCATACAATTTATGGCAACTACAGAAGTACTTATTATCATTAGTATTTACTGTAATGAGAATCTGATTTTTTTTTAGCTGCAGAAGAAAAAAAGATGAACTAAAAAATTAAAGATGAATTTTGGAATAACTATACAAATGAATTTCTGTGAATCACATTTATGTCCATTTAATATTTTTTTAGTCTGTTTGACTTCTTGTTTTGTTGTGTTTTAACTTCTACAATAAACTTTTATTTATTAAATATTTTATCATTATCTAATTGTAGATTTCCATTGTATTCTATCAGTGAAAGCAATCACTTTTTTGCTTTAGTATCTTTGAGGTCATTTTTATAATCTAAATGGAATCTTAAGTTTACCATAAAATTCTTTTACAAAGTCTGTTAATTACTATTTTATTTTATATGCACAATCCAATGAAAATATGCCTGTACAATTGTAGATTCAGTATTATCACATGTAATAAATTGAAGAAAATATCAATTGATCTCATGATGTAAAATAGTCGGTGCTTTAAATTTTGAATATGATATGATTAAATCCAAACTCTACATGATTTTTAAAAAATGATAATTAAAAAAATAAACAGCAAAAAATATTTGAGATTGAGCAATTTACATTATAACTAATGGAAACTTGTTAATGTGGTTTTATCAAAAGCAAATAAATTGAAAATCTTAGCATCAATTAAGCAAATCATTTATGAAAAAGGTTATGCAATTATTTTGAAGAATTTTTTGTTATCTTCAGTAATATATACTTTTCTTGTGAAAGAGTTTATTATCAGCAAAATAAGGCTCATTAGATTCAGGAAAAGAACTGGGATCACATAGCATTACAAGATATGCTGAAGCTTCTAGCCAGATAGGATCATTGTTGTTTATTGTTTTTAAAAAAAAACCTGAAATCAACAATCTGGTTTTTATTTCAGTATGTAAGTTTACATATTAATTTTAAGCTTTTAAAGAATTAATTTTGGTTGTCTTTAAAATAAATCTGTACTGTGTATACAGCAATTATTTATATATATTTGCTTAAAAGGTTGATTTGGATGGTAACTGGTCTTGATTATGTGTCTGGAATGGATTATCCCTAAATATTTATCCTTCAGTGTAAACTAATCATTTGCATAAGAAATGTCTTGCTGGAACCAATTAATTCATTTTAGCAGACTATTATATGTCTTGATTTTTTTTTTCCTTTTTAGTTACTTTTATTTTTTCTTGTATGAGAAAATCTGTATTTAATAAATTTGAAGCTTTTTAAAAAAAGAAAATTGTTGGAAATATTTATATATTTGTGTACACAAGGAGAGACATGTATAAGTTTATTTGTGAAATAGAGCAATATTTATAAGCACTGTTATTGCTGTTTCTTTTTGATGTGGGTAAATAAAGGTTATGTGGTTTTTAATAATTTTTCATCATTAATTGTAATTCTTCTGCTATGAAATTAAGCTGACAATTTTGTTTTTGTAGATAATGAGGTTGATTGGCATGTTTTATGTCTGTATTATCTGTTATTAGAGTTTCTTTTTTTTTCCCAGTTAAAAACTGATAGAAATCAATTATAGAGACTTTATTATAGAAATGTTAGTATCTATTGCTGATAAAATAGAATCTTTTTATTATAAAATTTAATAAAAGATTTTAGTACTGGATTAGCAATTATATAGTTGAACTTAATACAAATATCACTATAAGTTTTTTTTAATGAAATTTATATAAATGTATTAAAAAAAAAAACAAACAAATTTTCTTCAGATTTCATGAATAAAAGTACGAGGAGAAGGAGTCTGTTACTATAATAATTTACAGGCCAAATTCTCAAAGAATCATTTAAAATAAACTTTCAAGCAAAATCCACATTCTTGTGTTAATGATGAATAATAGACATTGATACAAGAAAGTGGTCATTAATTGCTAATGTATTTAAATGATTTTTTGGAAATCTGATCTATGAATTATTGTAGTAATATTCAGTGATGGCGTGAAAGTTTTAAGCAGGGATGCTTTATTATAGTATCACCATCAAAAAGTAAGCAAGGTAAACAAAACGAAGCATTTCTAATTTTTAAGCACACAGACATTTTATTTTGTTATTTACTAACTGCTGTTTGACAAATAATAATATTTGGAATAGATCAACTGTTACTTTTTATTTCAATTTTTTCAGTTGGGGAAAAAAGTAATTTTTTATATATATTCAACGCTAACATTTATTATAATAAATATTTAAAATAATATTTTTTTATTATTTTGTTATATTTTTCTGTAACAAAATTTATGTGTTAATTGATAAATGTTAATTACAAGAAAAAACCCAGAATATTTTATTGCTCATTCTTCACTCTGAAGAGAAACCAGAATAAATAAACATAGCATGCTCAGCGAGCAGCTCCAAAGGCGCTAGTTACACACATATTGATAAACGCAAATGAATTTCAGTGAAACTTGCTGAAATTCACCTAATATGAAGTTTCTGGCACTGCCTTAATTAGCAGTATCTTTGAATAGAATTTCAAGCATCACTTAAAATAATTTTCAAAAACAGTTTAATTAGTTATATTTACATAATTATGCTAAATATTGAATGATTGTTATATTATTGATTTTTTCAAACACAAATTTAATAATTAATTTTCGTAATTTTTTTTCTGGGGATACTGCAGTATTGCGGCACTTATGGACTAGTTTCCACTGATAACATTTCTATTTCTAAAGAAGATCGCTCCATGCTTTATTTATGAAAGCTGAAGAAAATTTTATTTTTTATTTTTCAATCCATTTATGAGAAACATTTTTTGAAATTTTTTTATTTTTTACTTTTTATTTTATATACGTAAAATAATTATTGAAATCAATTTAAATGAATCATTCATTTTTAAGGTACAAGGAATCCCACTAACATTAGTGTTTAAATTTTTTCAGTAATTTGTTACTAAAATAGTTTGCAAACTCAAAAAAAATTGTCATCTGGAAAACATGCAATGTTTGAACTTGTTTGGGAAAATTTGCAAGATTAATCCTGTTTTAAAAAGTAAAATAAATTAAATAAAAGAGGGATAATCCATCTGAGTATATATTGCTTTTCAATGCTGAACTATAAAATGCTGCTTATCATACTTTGCTTGTTTTTGATTTTCCAAATTTTTAAATAACAAATTAGAATTCACTTTTGTTATAAAAGATTAGACAATAGGAGTCAGTTTTTATGTAGAATGAGATGGTCTATATTTAATATATATTTTACCTACTATCTTTGAAGAGTTAATAAGTTTACTTTTTATGTGAATGAATAATTAGTATTAGTATGAAAATAATTTCAAGAATTTTTTTTTTTATCATAGTAAATTTATTTATAATCTCATTACAAAAACCATGTAATAATTGGATTAATCATAAATAAAATTTCAGACCATCATTGGATCAGGTAAATTGACAAATGTTTTTATTAAAACAAAAGATTTAGTTTTAATTAGCATATAGTCAATTATTTACACAAATTGTTTCATTGACTTAAATTGGTTGAATCAGGATTATTAATGCTCTTATTGTTCAAAAATTACTTGTAGATGTCAGTAGTTCTTATATTATTAGAAATAATATATAGAAACTTTGATTTCTAATTAATTAAAATGTAAACTTTACAAAATACAAATAAATAATAATAATATAAATCAGGTTGATAAAATTGAGATTTATATCAGGACTGTTTTTAGAGTTACTCATAATTATTATTGATACAAAATTTGTAATTTTAAAAATTTAAATAACTAGGATTATAAAAGAAATGATAGTATTATTTGCAATCTTAATTTTATATAATATTAAAAAATTAAATAAATTGCTAGGTCTTTATCTTAAAGTAAGAATTTTGATATTTTATTTTTGGAAATTCAAATTAGAATATCATTTTTTAAAATAGGACGTGTCCCAATCTAAAAAGTAAATCTTATATGTATAATTAGTCTTGAAAAATATATTTGTGTATAAGATTTAAAAAAATTAACAACAATAGTATTAGCTAAGTTATTAATAACTTAACATTTTTCTAGTTACACCTATGTATTTGTTTGTATAGCGTTATAATTTGGTTATTTTAAGTTTTTTCTGATAGTCTATAGATTTGCCATCAAAGATTTTTTTATTATGTGAATAAATTAAAAAAATTATTTCAAAACAAAAACTATTGACTACCATGTGATAATGTGTCATTATTTCTCTCAAAATTCATTTTGAATCTATATATAAGTTTAGTCCTAAAAAGATGAAAATTCTAGAAAATATATATATATTTGTTAATTTTAATTATTTTTTTTAAAGAAAATATTTCATCATCATCATCTACTTATGAAGAATCTTTGGAAGAATGGGCAAGACCAGTTAGCAATCTCTGGCAGTGCAGACCATTAAACTTTGAGGCTGAAAAAGAATTCAATATTTCCATTTCTGAATATGAGCCATATTGTGCTGTGTGTACTATATTTAAACCATTTCAGGTAATAATTAAATAAATATATTTGTAATTTTAATTCATTTATTATATAATAAATTGTTAAATTTAGACAAACAAGGAATTTATTTATGTTATTTATACCCAACATTTCTCAGTATATGAATGTGTTTTCATATTCATGTGTTTTTTTTTTTTTCAAATTTTGCTTATTTTATTGTATTGGTAGCAAATATTTTATATAAATTACCAACACTCAATCATTTATATATATATATATAACATATACAAAATGAAAATATGAAACTCATCAACATTTTACACTAAATGTTTACAAAAGTTAATACCTATTTTTTTATATATTAAAAATACATCACTTAGGTTTTTTTCTTTATTATTGTATTAAAGCATTTATTTTCAATTTCTTTTTATATCATTATTGTAGAGTTATAATTATTTATTAAGCATACGGGAAGTATATGTAAATACTTTTAAGACAGGCTATAACCTGTATCAAATGTGCCTTGAAATTTATAATAAAGCAATATTTTTATTTTGCCGAGGACCTCTCAAACCATAACAAAACAGTTATTCTTAATTGTAAAAAATAAACCCATTAAAATAACCTAATCATTTCTTTTACATTTATTTTGTTTAAAATAATTATTTTTTTTACTATTTTGAAACAATTGTATCAAGGCCCACAATATAGCAGATGCCTAATCTTGATTGATAGTAGTGTATGCCTATATATTTAAAGTTTATTAAAGAATACAGACAAAAGTTACTTATCCAAATAGTACAATAAAACCTGATTCTAATTCTGACAAAAATGTAAATTTTTTAATAGAACAAATAAAGGTGTTTATTTTAATTATTAAAAAAGTGTAGGAAAAAAAGAGGATGTACTATGCATGCATTTGATACATCTTATTGTACAGAATTTGTTCTTTCCAGAAATATTTTTAAAATGGCAATATAACTTGGTTTTTTTTTTATATTTTTTTTTTACAAATTTCACAATATGACTTAATTTTTAGTAGGACAAAAAAGCACTAAGAATGAAATTTTTAAAATAAATTGATTTAGATGCTTTCAGGTTTGTACAATTTTAATAATTACAATTTTATCTTATATCAGAATGAATTATTTCAAGATAAAATTACTTATAATTATAAAAAAAATTGACTATATAATAATATTAATAATGCATATAATTTTTGTGTGTCATGTATATGTACACATAAGTGCTCTCACATATAAAGTATCCAGATGCAGTTAATAACATTTTTGTTTTTCATCTTTTTTTTTAGTAAATAAATATACTTGAAAACAAATTAATATATAATTTATTTTATAAGGAAAGAAAGTTTTCTTAAATAGATGTCTTCAATCTAGAATTGAGAGCTTGCTAATAAAATCAAGGATGTTTATTTTCATAAATAAAAAACTGTTGTTAATAATATCTGGTAAGTACTCTTACATATGATTTTTTTGCAGATTTTATATAGAATAATTTTAATCATTAAAAAACTTTATTCTTAAACTAATTTATCAAAATTTACAATTTATGAAGAAACTTAAAAATAAGAAAGAAAAATGCTTAACATCTAAGTTTTTAGTTTATCAATGTGAAAAAACATCTAATTTATGCTACAAATATTCAAGGTTCAGTTTAACTAAAAAGTCGTCGTTGAGAACAAAGCCATTGGTAGGGTGCTTCATGCTAGGCAAGTTTGGGCCTTCTAGAGATTGAATTTTTGCAATGTTCTCTGCATTGACCCATATTCCGTGTGTGTGTGATCACAGCTCACAGTAGATGTTCAGATAGAGTAAAATTAAATCTGAATTTAAAGTCATCTGCATTTATATTGTCTATTTATTAACCAGAACAAATACATATCTGTATATACAGATGATCTATATATATATATAAAGAAATACAGGAATAAACTTTCTGTTGATTGGAAAAATTTACTAATCTACAGATATTATTTATATAAAGAACTGATCTACATATAAATAGAAATATGGACAAAAGAAATTACTGATAATAAAGACAAGAACTCAGAAGTATATGTATATATACTGTATTATTAATTACACTGCTTAATAATGGAAAACAAAAATCTATTTCTGTTTATTATCCCCCAAAAAAGCAGAATTCATTTATACTGTAGTAATTATTTTAAGAGAACAAATAAAATTAACATTAGAAACTTGTGGAAAAAAAATTGCAAATAGATAATAAAGACTAAAAAGTTGAAAGTATCTAGAGGATAGGAACTGAATTATATATAATTTATTGAATTTTGTTGTTTTGGTTTTTTTTTGTTTCTTTTTGCAGGATTCCTTTATATTAAAAAATAAATGAAAATTATAAAAAATGAAATATGTAAAATTAAGAGCGTGCTAATAGCTCTAAACAAGCTTTTTTTTTTTTTTATTTATGATAAATGCTACTACAAGAGAAGACATTCAAATCATTTTTATCTTGGATTGTCCCCATCCCCAGACCAGGTTTCGACCTATGGGTCTCTTCAGTGAGGAGTTGGGACATTAGATTTAAAAAAAATGAAATAATAATGTGTTCTTATATTTTATGTGCTAACACGTAAATTCAAAGGAATTATTTTACTCAAGAACAATTTCTCTTATAATTTCAAAGCAAATAAATAAGGAATGACTGAAATATTTTTTAATATTAAACATGCACATGCATGCCATGAAGGTAGCAGATAAGTTCAATTATTATTCATTTATTGTTAAAATATAATAATTTAGTTTACAATTTAAGGAAAGTAATTATTAATAATTGGAAAATTTTTGTATTACATGATGCACAAATCTGTGCACACATGGGTTGCATTTATGATCATTTGTCATTTATATATATAATGGAGCAAACAAACAAAAGTAAAAGTTTTACAAGATTTCAGAATGTATTCATTAAATATTAACACAGTTGAAGAGATAATAATTTCTTGAAAAGATATGAGTCTATTGTTCTATAAGAGAAAAAAGTTAGTGAAAAAAAAAAGATTGCCTAGAGTTTTTTTTTTTTTGTGTTAACTTTATGTTAAAAGTCTTTTTTTTTCTTATTGTTTCAATAGTTGTGTGAGTGAACACACACTTTGTAAAATAAATTAAATATCATCTCCATTTATTATTAATAATTATATTATTATTTTTTTAAATATTTATTTATGCTATAATTTTGATAATAGACATTTGTGTGTGTGTGTTTTGAAAAGTGCTGTATACTTGCAGTTTAATAAACAATGTGTATTCTATTCTAATCATTGTTTATCAACAAAAGATGAGCTATTTTATACTATTTCCTTTTAATGTGAAATTGAGTTTGTAACAAAATATAGTGTAATTCACCACTCTGTTGTATATATATATGTCTGTGAACCTTAATTTAAGAAATATAATTAATTTTATCAATCTGTGAAGAAAATTATTATTGTAATATTTATAAATAAATCTGAATCAGGATTGAATAATATATTTGTATTATTGAGAATATATCAGTTTTAAGTTTATTATTATTATTAATTAAATAATAAATTTATTAATCAATATTTTAGATTATTACATTGAATTTATTTAATACTTAATTAGATATTTGTAGTCATGTACACATATGTTCAGAAATCTTTTGCTATCCAGGAAACCAGCAATGGTCAATAATGAAATTTGTTATATATATACATGGTTTCCATTTTATTCTCTTTAGAATTATATAGGTGGCATCAAGGGTTAAAAGTTATAAAATAATTAAATAACATCTCTATAGAAATGTTAAAAGTTACATAAAAGTCCTCACACTTTATTAATGTGATATATGATATGTTAACTTATGGCCAGTACAGTCATGGTCCCAAATGGCCTAATCTCAAAATTGATACATAGTTGCAATATTTAATACACTTTAAAAATGCAGTATAATATTGCATATCCTTAATTGTATAATCACTTATTTGATGATAATGAATTTTTGAGTGCTAAATATATATTACTGAGAATGAGTATCAGCAGAAGATATACCATTAATTATATTTCTTAATATCACTTGTATTTGCATTTATATATATCATTTTTGATCAAGATTTTAATTATAGATATTTGATTATTTGTCACTTGCTTTGGCTTCATTTATATTTTATTGGCTTTATTGCTGTATTGTTGTTGTTTTTTTATTCTATTAGATATAGCTACCAATGTGTTATGCTACTGATGATGATTTGCTTTATTATGTTATTTATTGATATTATTGTCTTATTTAATTCTTTACAAATGGTATCTGCATATCATGTTTTATTATTCCCTATTACATTTCTATATAAATGACTCCTTTAACCATATGACTGCATGGTACCATATTGAATTTTTTTTTTTAAGATTATACAATTTTCACAATGGTTTATTTAGTGCAAAATAAAATATTTTTTTATAAAAACTATATACCATGGAATGCAATAAACCTGTAAAACAAAAACTAAAAAAAAAAATCACATTTTTAAAATTGTTAATTTTATATTTATTCATAAATTTACATTTTAAAATTAACGTTTACATTCCTCATAGATTTACAATTAAAATGATGTAAATATATCAAATTTATTAAGCGTAAACAGATAATATTGTAATAACGTGAAAGCTCAAACCTTCAACAGATACGCCTTAAATATGCTTACGTAACAATAAAATGATGTATAAGATTTATTGCCTGTGACGGTTCATACCAGCAATGCTCACGAAAAAAAAGCATTATCTTTTACTGTCTACTTGTTCAAAAATGATCTCTCAGATGCATTTCTTCCCTAACAAAGTAAATTAAAAATAACATATATTTTAAGAGTAAATATAAATAACTAGCAATACATACATGTTCACACATATATGTATTTGGCTGCACAGACTGCTGACATTATTCTAGGAAATTATTATTTTTTTATCGATTATACACTTTTATAATAATAAATTTATGTATATATTTTTAAGAGACAAACATATTAATGTTTGCAATATATATAAACACTTTCATTAATGGATTTTCTTATATTTTGATTTATTTATTTTTGGTGGGAATTTATCTATTAAATTTTATAATTTTACAGTAATGAATTTATGTATATATTTTCAACGAGCAAACATTAACAATATGCAATTTATTTTTATATAAACACATATGTTTATGATAAGTATAATAATTTTACAATCTACTTGTTAAGTTTGCATTGTGTTTTTTATATCAAAAAGATAATGTTATACATATTTTAAAATAATGTAATATGAATATTTATCACTGTAATGAAAAAAAAAGATTACTAAATATTTTAACAATTCATAATTTTTATAAATATAAGAATAAATAAATACCTGAATAATTGTTAGTAAAAGCATTTTACAATAAAATAGTTGGTTTTTTTTTCCATTTTTAAAAGTCAAAATATTAAATAAACAAGCATTTTAAAATAATTGTATTTTTGTTATTTTTTAAGTTATAGGTAAATTATGAACGTCATTATAAAAAAAGAGGTTTTAATTTATCAAATGATATTATAACGGTCGGGGTGTATTGAGTCTTACCGTATCTGCCGTACAGGGGCGCTACCAGGCCATTCGAACCTGGAAATTTTATATAGTAGGCAGATACAATAAGATCCAGAATTTAAATAAATACGACCGAAATGTCCCAGTGACTAGTTCTCGAAGCAGCAGAGATAATATATATTTTATTATAAAGAAAGAAAAATAATAAAAAATAAGAATAAGCCACTGCTAGATTAACAATACACAGAAACATTTATTTTGCACATATATAAAATTTAGAATTATTTACTTTTGTATAACTTTTACTTTAGAACTTAATTTAATTTACAATTTAACCTTTTATTTTAGAAGTTCGCACAGATGAATTAATTAATATTTTATTAGAGTGTTGAGTATGGATAGACTACATAGATTGCATTTGAAAAAGAAAATATTCTATATCCCTTATTTAACTCTAGGCCAAAAGTTCACAGTCAAACTAACGCCAATCTGTCTGATATATCGATGTATTCAATGCAACATGAATACGACAGCACAATACCGTACTGTCAGAAATCTACATCTGAACAGCATGGTCATAGAAGAAATTGTCCCTCATCCAGTACAGGAATGCTACGTCTGTCTGGCGAGAAGAACATTACAAAGAAAAAAACTCCATAGGAAGGGATTGCGGTCCTTTTTGCTGACTTACGATCCCATTCCATAGGCTAAAGTGGTGATCCAAGGAGCAAGGAATACCGTCTGACTCTGATGGTCAATAAGAAATAGGCTTATTTTGCCCAAGTGCAATATATAATGTAATCCTGCACGTAGCGGATCTTCATGCTATATTAATAATTACACCGATACATCCAACCCATTAACCAAATTTAACTGCAAAACAAATAACCTAAGATCAACCCTCCCTTTAATTAAACTAACATAACTTTATGATCTATGCAGCTGTCCACACCCAATTTAAATTTAACATTCATTAAAGGATTAGCTTAACAGAAAAAAAAATCATAATAAACACTTAAAAGAACAAAAAAAATTAATGGAAATGATTTTAAAATTACATATGATAAAAGTAATTATTAATAAATGAATTGGTTTGGTCACATAGGAATTTATATTTCTATTTAAATACTGGAAAAGTTTTATAGTTAAAGTTCATTAGTTATAGAGTTCTTACGGTTTTAAAGAGAAAAAGTCCATACTTTCTAGTTGCTTGTAATTAGGATCCCATTTGTTTCTAATTCCCACGATGTCCTAGGGAGACGGTATGCTGTTTGCCGTTCTATTGGTATTTATCCGGAGGTCCTTTACTGTAGCTGGTATAGTTCTTTGCAATCTTTTATTGCAGGACCCTGATGTCCTGGGGTCCGAAATATAGGGAAGTGATATTTCATTTCTTCTTTTAGAAAAACTGGAGGGATTGAAAGTTCGTCTTTTCAATCCCTTATCCTTCACCTCTCCCGGACTTAACACATATGGCACACAATTTTTTATTTCCAATCTTTTCCTTTTTATATTAAAATTGCGGATTAACTGGACATGACGTCATGATGATGATGATTCTTTCACTGTGGTCCATTTCCTGAGGGATTTTTTTATTGGCTATTCTGTTATTATTGTTTTTCTCTCCTATCTGACCTTTAATTATAAATGTTGAGATGCCCAAGGGCTACTTTACTTAAGACTAATTAAAAATAATCTTTTCCATTTTTAACCTTTTTACACAATAGAATTACTTAAATTTTGTACATTCTTAAAGATATGTTTTTATCTTTAAGTTTTTGTTGAAAATTTAGTTTTAAAATAATTTTTTTTTTAAATAAAGGTTTCTTTTAATAATTTTCAATCTGTGCAATTTTATATATATACAAGTTTAGATGACTTAATTTTCAATTTTTAAAAACAAATTTTTATTTGTGAACTTTTTATTTTTAATTTCTAATTTTATTTATAATAATGTAACAGCATGTGTGCCCGTTACAGGTATATTGCATGATCATATACATAGTGTGTTCCATGAAAAGATGACTTTTTATTCAAGCTATTTGAATCAATATGTTATGTAGTGAATTTAGCTATTAATGAAAATTTTAAAGCATTAGTTTGTATCTGGATCAAGAGTTAATACATGAAATGTAAAGCTGTGTTTCATATCTTTATTTGAAACAATTCAAATTGTGTAAGACAGTGAAGTCTTGAATTGTAAGAAAATTTTCAAATGATTTGCAAAATTTCAGTGACAGAAGAGCATTGAAGATGATCCATGGCCAGGAACATCAAAAACAACTGGAAACAAAGAAAACATGCACAAAGTTGTTAAAAAATTTTCAATTTGACCACTATATATCGTGTCAGACTCATTGAGGGATTTACTGGTATTTTGCAAAATACTATCCATCACATTTTAATAGAAGATTTGAAAAAGCAGAAACCTCACTTGTTGACCATTGACTAAAAAAGCACTAGAGTCGATCAATGCAAAGAACTGCAACTGTGGATCCAGAAATTCTTGTCAAACATCATAACTGGTAATGAGATATAATGTTTTCAGTAAGAGCCATAGCACCAGAATACAAATTGAAGGTTACTAGAAGAACCCAAAATGTTATGAATAGTAAAAAAGCTGAATGAAAACATTGCTTACACTTTTTAAATTCTGGAGACATTATTTACCATTAGTACATTCCTGAAGATCAGATAGTAAATATTAACTACTATTTTGGATGTTTTGAATAGTTTGTAGCCAAAATTTTGTGCAAGTCATTGTTGCACAATAAAATGTTAGCTCACACTATCAAGATTAGATTGTGTGATTTTTTTTTTTTTTTTTGTCGTCAAAAAAAAAAAGCATTATTGTACTTGAGCATTTTTGGCTATTTCCAAAATTAATGTTGACCATGAATGGAGTTTTTATTACAAAAGGTATGCTAACACTTGAAAATTTTTATGATGATGTTGATTTAAAGATAGCACTACAGGTATCTTGAAGAAGGAATCAATCACCTTTAACTGGCAAATACTAGCTTGAATAGTTTTTCCATCAGTTTGATTTGAAGATGGGGAATGGTGAATTTTAAAGAACAAAAGTGTAAGGAGGGCTAAGAATCAGAATTATTGATTAATTAACCTTTTTTTTGAAAAGATTGATTCACCATTTTCTTAGAAAACCATTAAAAATTCCTTTCTTTTAAATATTATTTTAATCTCATTCCACTTTTGTTTCCAATATAAGTTAGTTATGTTATCATTATTTTTACAATCCATTCTATTTTATAATGTTTCTCAATATTACCTATACTATTTTTTTTAATTCTAAAATCCTTGAAATATTATTTATGGTTTTTTTTTTAGAGTAAATAAAAAAAATATTAGCAAAAAAATATAAATTCAGTATATAACAGGATAATAAAATTTATTATTTAATCATATAGATATGTAATAATGGTATATGAATAAAATATCCCCTTACTATCATTATGATACTGTAGAAAATCTACATAATCAATCATACATTTAATTGTATATTAATCAGTTAGGCTAATGAGAAATAATTATGCAAAAATGAACTCATAAATTAAAAGTGCTAAGATTGGTGTGTGTGAGGAAGCAAATAATTGTATGTTTCGTACTTCATTATAACAGCTGTTTATCTGCTTACTGTTAGTATGACAATGACTGAAGATTTTTCATTATATAAGTACATATTGCAGTAATACCAGAATTAGTGCATGAAGAACTTTCTTCATTTAAAATGCAATACAATGGATTATAATTATCTTCTGTGCATGTTTAGAAATTGACACACACAATCAGGAACTTAATTATAAACTTTAGAGATTTCTAATGTAATTTCTAATTGTTATTTATTCCCTTTTTATTTTGTTATTTATCATTGAATAAATATGTTTTGTTATCTCAAATTGTACTTGAGTTTATTTATAGTTACCAATACTCTCCTGACTGGTTTTGAAATAATAATATTCTTGGGACATAGCAAAATTGTATAGTCAGCAATGGAGAAAAAAATCCAATAAAACAGAAAAATAGTATTAAAATAAATCTTTGTGGGATAGGTGAGAAGTTGATGTGTAAATAACTTACGATTAACAAGAAAAATGGTTGTTACTAAGCAGCAACATCCATGAATTTGATATGTATAAAGCTTCATCTTAGAAGAATTATGTGAATGGTATTGAAAGATATATACTCATAAATAAAATTGAGAATGATAAAATATATCTATGCTTATGTTGTTCATTGGAACAGTTGTATTGAAATTAGCGAATCAACTCTGCGATCCTAGAATCCCCAAAGACGTTCTCTATCAGGAGTTAAAGGAAAAACAACATTTATTTGTCCCCTGCACTAACTAAATGTATGGCATGACATATTGAGTAATTGAAAACAATTATCTCATGAAAAATAATAGGATTGTGATATAGCACTGGGGACATTAGCAAAGGATTGTGACAATGACTTCGAAGTAAATGATAATTTATAGACCAATTATTTAATGTTCGAATTTATTTATTAAGCACATAGATCATATGAAATTAAAAAAAAAGGATTTCACTTTTTTAACATATGCACCTTGCTGATTTTTATAATAGCTCGATGCTGTATTGAGTACAGAGGAAACTCAAATACAAGATCGAGGCTTTATAAAAAATAAGAGTGACCATCTTATCTGCAACCTAAATTCTGATTTTTATAGGCCAATCTAAAGCATCTTGGTTTGAGAGAGTGAAGATGTTACTTTGTTCACTTTTACATTCATTAACATTGATGAAATTTTTCGATTTGCTATATGTTAATATTACGAATTAATAGAAATTATGTACCATTTAAATTTATTTATTAAGTGCATAGATTGCATGAAATTAAAAAGAAAGGATTTCACCTTTTTAACATGTGCGCCTTATTGATTTTTTATAATAGCTCGATGCTGGGTTGAGTACAGAGGAAATTTTCAAACCCAATCCAAAGACAGAAACTTTATAAAGTTAAGAGTGACCGTCTTACCTTTAGCCTAAATTCTGATTTATATAGGCCTATCTGAAGTGTCTTGGTTTGAGAGAGTGAAGATGTTACTTTGTTCACTTTTACATCCATTACTTTCTTACATAAATTAACATTTGCAAAATTTTTCAATTATGAATTAATAGAAATTATTTAATGTTCAAATTTATTTATTAAGCACATAGATTTCATGAAATCAAAGAGAAAGGATTTCACTTTTTTAACATATGCACCTTACTGATTTTTATAGCTCAACATTGCTGTGTTGAGTACAGAGGAAACTAGAGCACCCTTTTTATCTTTAACCTAAATTCTGATTTATATAGTCCAATCTGAAGCATCTTGATTTGAGATAGGGAAGATGTAACTCTCTTCACTTTTACATCCCTTACTTTCTTATATACATTAACATCCACAAAATCTTTTGATTTATGTGTTCATATTATGATTAATAGAAATTATGTAACAGGCAAAACTCTCTATATTCTATTGCTACTCAGTGCTAGCCAGAGTAATCAATGGATGCACAAGCCTTCTGGAATCCATTGATTACTCTGGCTTGCACTGAGTGGCAACACTATGGAGAGTTTTACCTGTTTAATCACCGTTATAAGCAAGCATAAGAAATGGTGATCATGTGAAGAAATTATGTAACGTTCAAATTTATTTATTAAGCGCCTAGATTGCATGAAATTAAAGAGAAAGGATTTCACCTTTTTATCATATGCGCCTTACTGATTTTTATTATAGCTCAATGCTGTATTGAGTACAGAGGAAACTCAAGAAAAAGGATTTCACTTTTTTAACATATATGCTTTACTGATTTTTATAATAACTTACCAATGCATCATTGAGCTATTATAAAAATCAGGCATATATGTTGAAAAGGTGAAATCCTTTCTATTTAATTTCATCTCTTAATAAATAAAGTTCAATGTTACTTAATTTCCATTAATTCGCAATATTAACACATAGTAAATCGAAAGATTTCATGAATGTTAATGTATGTAAAAAAGTAATTGATATAAAAGTGAACAGAGTTACATCTTCACTCTCTCAAACCAAGACACTTCAGAATTTAGGTTAAAGATAAAATGGCTGTTCTTATCTTTATAAAGTCTATCTTGTGTTTGGGTTTGAGAGTTTCCTCTGTACTCAACACAGCATTGTTGAGCTATTATAAAAATCAGTAAGGCGCATATGTTAAAAAGGTGAAATCCTTTCTCCTTAATAGACCAATTATTATATCGAATAATAGATGATAACTTTAGAAAAGTATTATTAAGTAAACCTGATCTTAATTATAAATGCAGAGTAGAAAAATGCATCACACAAGGAACTGATAATTCTTCAGAATTTATACTCTCTAAACAAATAAATAAATATCCAATCATAATGAAGAACAGATGTAGATAGACTAGAATGCAAAAAGTGCTTTAATATGTTACTGCTATAGAAAAATGGTCATTTTAAGAGAAACTGCAGATTTGGAAATGAAAAAAATTTCAGAACATTTAGCACACCTGTGCCATAATAAAGAGAAATGGTAAAACTAATGTCAGACTATAAATCTGGGGAGGAAGAATAAATATAATATAAAGAAATTAACCTAAGAGATTAATGATGATATTCTGATGAATGCGAATATATTCTAGCAGAATTATTGTGCAAGTTTACAGTGGAGTGTGTCTGTATTATTATCATATAAAGTCTGGACGAAATAATGTTATATGTAAAGAGAAAATATCACTCATGAAAACTTGTTATGACTATGGACATAAATGGAGATAAGATAGGAGATGCATGGAAAAGGGACTGTATATCATCAATAAAGATTTTAGCCTGTTGATTGGGGAGAAACTGGTTTCTTCCTTTGGGAATACATGTAAACATTATCAATTGGAAGCAGTAGTTAGGAAGCATTACCCTTGGTTGTTCAAGTCAGGACCAGTGGAGTTATTGACATGACTAGTTGACATTGAACTAATAAAAGAGGTTCATCCAATTGTATGCAAGCCATGTAAAGTTCCATTCCCATTGAAGAAGAAAGTTGAAAAGTAACACTAGTAGAAGATTCTTTATAGGGTACTCTAATAGTTATTATGAAGCCGGATGGAAATCTTTGCATATGTGAAGACTACTGTGTTATGCTTAATCAGTTTTTATCAATAAAGGAGCATCCCCCATTCATAGCTTACATGAATTACTAGCATTGTGCAAAAAGCCTTGATTAAATGGATTTAAGATCCACTTTTCATCAAATCCCCATTAGTGATAAAACAGGAATTATTAACTCTCACCACTCATTTGGAATTCCACAAATGCAATAAGTTACCATTTGGCATTACACTTGCGCCTAATATCTTCCAAGCTAAAATGGATCATTTATTTCATAGCATGAAAAGTGACCTCCCATATTTAGATAACTTATTGGTTACTGCTCCATCTAAGTATGAACCAACAATATGCATAGATAAAGTCTATTCTGAATTGGAGAAAATAGGAGCTAAGCTGAATACTGCAAAATATATATGGTCAGCGTCGGTGATCAAGTTTTTAGTCAGGTAATTAATAAAAGGGAAAATATCCTAACCCAGATAAAGTTAAAAGCAATAAAAAATTCTGATAAACTAAAAAATGTAAAAGATTTGTGGATATTTTTAGGCATATTAAATTTTTTTGAGAGCTTTATAAAAGGAAAGTCTTGCGTCTTGTCACCTTTATATAAATTACTTATACATTTTCATAACAATCTAGATGTGATAATCATAAAGAATACATTGGAATGTGGTTTAGCTTTCTGATTTCCCACTATTGTTATGAAGGAGAATGTCCTGTAGTTATGTCTTGAGAACCTTGTCGGAAGCTGATAAAAATTAGCTTGTTAAGGAAAGGAAGCTTTAGCTATAATTTTCACAATAAAAAATTTTTGTCAGTATATTTATGGATGAAAATTTCAAAATTATACTGATCATCTTTCACTGCTGGGAATATTCAGCAGTGATAAAAAAATTCCAGATCATACAAGCCAACATAGTTGCATTGAATAATACTTACAATATATGATTATGAACTGTTATATAAGCCTAGAAATCAAATTGGACACAGATCCCTTATCATATCTGCCTGATGCTAAAGAGTGTTAATCAAAGCTGGAATCTTGGTCTAAATCCAATCAATCTTAGAAATGTCTTTATCTAGACCAGTACTTCTTAAACTTATTTCATTCATGACCCTTTTTATCATCGAGATTTTTTCGCGACCCCAAATATTAAATATAAAATAGATATAGAAATAAATATTCCCATAAATAATTTATTTCTTTAGTAAACAATATTCATATAAAAATAAGTAGTTTTAAGTATACAAAAATTAATGAAAGAAAATCATATTTTAATGAGATAGATGTGCTTGTTTTTTGCTGCATAATAAATTAAATCTTGGTGAAATATTTGATACTGCTGGACATAAAGCATCTTCATTGTTTTTCAGCGTTGAACGATATTTGGATTTAATATACATTAAAGCTGAAAAAATCATTTCACATAAGCATGTGGTACTGAATGGCAGAAGAACATTTAATACCATTTCAGAAATCATGGGAAATTCAGTCCTAGCTTCGGTCCAGAATTTAGTCAAAGATTTTTGTGGAAGTTTTAAGTTTGTGTCACTCCGATAGCTCAGCAATTTCCTCTTTGGCTTTATATGGCAGGTGATTAATCTCATTAATGTCAATCAAAAATGGTCTTTGAATTCAAGATAACTTTTTGAAGTCTAAATTCATTATAAAGTATTTGCAAAACTGTGCTTCTAAGATTTTTAAGTGATTTATAATAATTTTTGCAATTAAAGTTTTATTTTTTTCAATTATAAAATTGTCGATAGCTGAAAACATTTCCAATGAATCATTTTCCACCCTATTCTTTCAAATGTTGATCTTTTTAATAAACCCTTCAATTTTATCATTCGAAATAAGAATATTGCTATTTTTTCCTTGAAGAGATAAGTTAAGATAATTTAGCTTCTCAGAATTATCAGACAATTAGCACCGCTTTGATAGCCATAAGTCAGTTTGAAAAAGAGCAGCAAGATCAGATTTTTATTCGGTTAAAAATACAATAATTTCTTCTTTTAATAACAATAATCTTCTTAAATTTCATCCTCTTGACATCCATCTTACTTCTGCACGTAATAATAAATTTTTGTATTCAGAGTCCATGTCATTACAAAGATTTAAAATAAATGGCTGTTAAGAGGATGACTTAATAAAGTTTATAATTTTGATAGCATCCTGAAGCAATTGTTCAATTCCGTTGCTATTTTTTTTTGCTGCAAGGGCTTCTCAATGGATCAGGCAGTGTGAAAAAGTTAGATGATTATTACCAGAAGCTTTAACAAATGATTTAAAAACAATATTTTCACCAGTCATTGCTTTTGCACCATTTGTGCATACTCCAAAGCAATTTTTCCATTCTAAACCTTCAGTTTTAAAAAAATTGTCTAATTTATTATATATGTCTTCCCCTCTTGTATGTTCTTCCAAAGAACGACAAAATAACAATTCTTCTTCAATGTTTTCTTTATAAATGTATCTGACATGACACTAATAATTGAGCTATTTTTGAAATATCAGTTGTTTCATCCAACTGAATTGTAAATATTGGGCTTTCTTTAAGTCTAGTAATAAGTTGCCCAAATTGGTCATTGCTAATTTCAGAAATTCTATTAATGACAATGTCATTTGACAAAGGAATTTTCCGAATTTTATCACATTTACTTCCGTGAAGTATTTCTACTATTTTAATAACAGTAGTATAAGATCTTGTCCAATGGTGTATGGCTTTTTATTTTTAGCAATCAGATATGAAACTTCATATGATGCGAGTAAATATTTTTCATTAACAGTTATAAATTTCTCAAAATATTGTTTTTCTTTATTTGAAGTTTTTAATAGTCGTTTGAAATATTCTTTTGGTTTATTGACATATGAAGGCTGCTTGATTTAAAATGCCTTTTTAATTTTGATGGTTTCATACTCTCCATAGACAAAACATTATTGCAAATTAAACTAAGAAGTTGTTCATTAACAGCACATTTGTTGAAAGTAAAGCCAAATTGGAGAAATGTCTCATTATATTTTCTTTTTCGCATCTTAGATGCCTCTTTCTGATTATGAGATTCTGCTTGAAGAAACTTTGTAGCATTGCTATCTGCATCATTACCTTTGGTATTCAAGTTCAATCATTTATCCATGGGTAAAAAGTATTTTTAACCTAAAATATAAATAAAATAACAGTACTTATTAGTTAGCAGAGACACCAAATGGCAGCCGTGTTTTTTGTTTAATTATACGAAGCATATTTACTACCATATGTTCAATTTTTTAATATCCCTGTATTTTTATATTTTAATATTTAAAAAATGTCAATAAATCAATTATAAATTACCTGTTTAAAAAATAGGAATATGTATTTATTTGTTAATAAATAAATGACAATAAGTTTCAAATAAAAAATAATTTTTGTAATAACTAATAGGGTGATAAATTTTGAATAAAAAAGTGAGAAAAAAAAGTATACAAGCATTTTTATGTATAAAAAATAACATCTTTCATAATATTTATTCAAAAAAATACTACCTTAGTCGAATAAAACAATTAAATACAATATTGTATTGTTCTTGCGATTTGACATTTGCTGAAATGAAACCAAAACTAATAACTTGATTGGAAATGCATTATATAATCACAATGGTGCCAACCTTATTCTTGTCATTGCATCATATATTTTGATTCTGAAGTAACTTATATGCTGAAATTGCAATGCGACACCACTGTTACGATGCATTTAGTGTTATTTTTCAATATGTAAATATAATTTACAGGTCAACTTGGCCATCATTATGATTTTATAATTGCGCTGTACTGAAAACATAATAAATTAAAGGTAATGAAGGGATTGTGATTAATATTTCTTTAAATTCAAGTATCTCAATTAAATTTTTGTGGTCCCAACTTTTCACTTTGTGATCATAGGGGTCGCGACCCACAGTTTAAAAAACGCTAATCTAGATAATGCTGGACCAATGAACAGTTATATATTCTTAATAGTTGTGGACTCATATTCACAATGGATGGAATATAAAATTGTAAAAAACGCTAGTGCGGAGAGCACTTAGAGTATTGAAAGAAATCTTTGCAAATCACAGTCGTCCCAAGACTATTGTAACGGCTAATGGTACTGATTTCATATCTTAGCAATTTAAAGATTTTTTAACAAATAAGGGAATACTTCGGGTGTTTACCTCACTGTATCATCCTGAATCTAATAGTCTTACTGAGAAGGTAGTTCAGCACTTAAAATGTACTTAAATAAAATTACCACAAGGATAATACAAAAGCAATGTTTTTCCAGCACTTTACTCCATATACCGCTACTAATAAGATACTGGTTGAATTGTCAATGTGCAAAATCGTACTCATCTTATTAAATTGTTGCCAATGGAACATTTAAATGACTCCTTGGATTGTGAAAATTTTAAGAGAAAGCATTTGGATACAAGATACTTTAAAAAATAAATGGCTATCAGAAGAATATTGAAAATCTTATCTATGCAAATAAGATTAATACAATTGGATAGTAAAAAAAAGTTTGAGAAGCATAAATCAATTACGGCAGCATTAAAATGGGACTCCAAATGTAGATATTATTAGTGTTAAATCAGCAAACAATTCAACCAGGAATTAAACTACTGAACTAGTGGAAGATCATTTTACATAAAGTGAGCTCCAACAAGAAAGGATTATAACTTCACTAGACGTTTTCCGGATGAGCATGTATACTTAGAAACCTGCAGAATTAAAGGATTATGTTTGTGAATAAAGAGCCTTATTTCTAGAGAAGGAGGGAGAAATGGATTGTCTACATATGTATTGTTTATATATGCACTGTAAGTTATTATTTAATTATGTGTAAAAGAAATGTGTGTAAAAAAATACATTGTATATATAGAAAATAAGGAGATTGGTTCCAGTCCTAAGAAATAACAAAAATAATTGAATAAACCATATGAAAAATTACGTTAGAATATTATATTTTTTGTGTGCTATCAAATTTTACTTCATACACATTGCACATAAATAAAAAATGAGTTATAGGAACATAAATTTCATTTGATAAATAAAAAAAAATGTGAAAGTAATAACACTCATGATGAAGCACTCATTGGTTTCTCTACACAATTCACTGAAAACTTTATAAAGTTCATTCTATCATCACTTCTACGCTATAAGTAAAAAGAAAATTGAAATAAAGATTATTAATGTAGTTTATCGAAATTTATTACTTTTATTTCATTTAACTATTTTTTTTTTTTAATTTAATAAGTAACACATTCAAAAAGTGAACTTGTAAGCCCCCAGAACTATATATTTATCAAAAATACATGCATCATCTTGTTTGCCTGTAAAACATAAAAGTACCCAATGTTTTATTCACTGTCACGTTCTGATAATAAACGCATATCTTTGCTCATAATTGGAATACCATTGCTATCACTAAAACTTGCAATGTATAACTTAATAGTTATTGATTTTTGGCAAAATTAATAAATTTAAACAAAATTAAATTTTTTTAACATCAATACCTACCAATAAGGAATTTTTTTTAAAAAACCAAATGTCAAATGCAAACAAAGCATCAATACCAAAATGGTTCATTCCTTTCAAAACAAAATGTCAAAAATATTACAATTCAGACAATTTTTCCCATTTGCAGGAATATATGAAAAAGGTATTTTTGTTTTTAAAATAATGTGAAATAAAAATACGAAATTTTTTTTTAAAAATTAGATGATAATACAGATTTTTTTTTTTTTTTAATTTTGTAACATAGTCATGCCAAACTCAACCTCAGAAACAAATCTGTAAATAAACATCAAATTAAAACCATTTACAATCTTCTAAAAAGGAAAATAAATTGTTTTATATTACTTAAATGAAAATATTTAGAATTTTAAAAAAAGTTTAATAACTGATAATTAATGAATATACTCACAGAAAAGATCATTTTTTAATATTTATTTTTATTACTGCCTAGCATGCTTTCAAAAATATTAATATACATGGCTTTAAATGGTATGATTACAAGTTTTATATTAATTTAATTATTATCTAATAAGCTATTCAATGTATTCAAATTTAAAATTCACATTTAGATTTATTCAAATCATCTATTTCTTTGATATGGATATACGGTAATCGGCGAATAGCCACCGTATCCCACTCGATAGCGCCGTTTTCATGCTAAAACACATAAAAATGCCGTTTCCGCAACTGACACGTTCAAACCCGCGTTTTCTATAATACAACTTTTTTGTTGTGCTACAGATTGCAGGCCTCTATGTCACGTCGCAGTACAGCATGTATGTCGTATCGCAGCAAATAAATTTTCCGAATTCACACAGTTTATAAAATGGTTACGGCTTGGTGAGAGGGTGTGTTTATTTGAATTGGATGGATGTTGTTTTTATTGGATTTTTTTTAATTTTAAAATATTGAAATGTTCAGATTTTGTAAAGTAATAATTAACAGACTTTTTACGCCGTAGTGTATTGAAGTTTTAAGTGGTAAATGTTGACAAGATATATGTGTAAAGTGAGTTGGAATTAGGTAACGCGTCAAGTAATGTACTGTTCGTAACATTCCACGAGACAAACAAGATTCTACCGTGTGTATATTTTTGAAATAAAAAAGAGCGTTAACACAAAAATATCTAGTAAGAAAAGTATAATTGTACACTGTTTTTTTAAATGTCATAAAAAGCATATATTATAAACATGGTTAATAAGTAAAGAAGACATTTTATATATATATTTGTTGTTGTTTAAAAAAGTTTTAGTTTCTTTCTTTTCTCCGACTACTGTTATACTTTGTTGAATATAGTTTACGTTTATTGTTATCATTTATTTTATAGATGTTAGTATAAAAAAAATATTTACAAAAATATGATTTTGATATTTTTTATTTTAGCATTACAAACAACAGAACACTAACCCTAAACCTAACCATAACAACTTTTACTTTTAGTTGTCATTCTATTTGAAATAAAAAATAGCGGTAATATCTGTTTGTCTGTAAAAAAAAAAAAAAATTTAAAACAAAGACTAAAAAAGTAAAAAATAGCGATAACATAATAATATCTGTTTCTCTGTAGAAATAAAATGTAAAAGGAAGACTAAGAAATTTTACTTTTTATTCTGATTATGAGTGTTTAAACAACAACAAAAAAAAAGCCGTAACCCCAGTAAAAAATCTCCGATAGAAAATTGATTTTTCTAATAAAGCAAACTAAAAACACGAATCAAATTGTAATTTGTTTATTTTATTTTACATTTATTATTAGCATTTAATTTGTATATGTTAATAAAAAATAATATTTAAAATTAAAGAATATTTAAAAAAGACAATTTTTTTTTGTTTTTATTTTCGCATTACAAAAAACACATCAAAATGAGTATAATTAACGGCTCGGGAACGATCATATTTTATAGTTTTATGGTGAAAACAGCGCCATCAAGTGGAATATGGTGGCTATTCGACGACAACCGGATATACTTTTCTATTAATGAAAAAATGATTACCAGCTATTGTACATAATTCTTTAACTTTTGTTAGCTCGAATTTGTGGATGATTTCTCATGTGGTCTATACATATTGGTGCATGTTCTTTATCTCTGAAGGTAACTAAATCTTTACGGTTTCTCTTTAAAATGAGTCCAAAATAAATGTTATCAGATTAAAGAAGGCCCTTATATAAATATCTATGGGGAGGTCAATCTATCGAGACTTCCCAACATAGATATTCATATAATAGAACCCTCAGAGATAAAAACACACATCAATATTTATAGATTGCCAATAGAAAACAGCCAGGGATTTGAATTAATGAAAGCAAAAATAGTATGCACAGAGAGAAAGGACAGAAAGTTTAAAGAAGTGTGCGCAATAGCTAATGACTTTTTCCATTAACAGAAAAGAAGCAAGTATACTCATATAAAAAAAAAAAGGGTGATTTGAATAAATTTAAATTTGAATACTATAACTTAATTGATAATTGAACACTGATATAAAGAACTAAGCCAATAAACATCACATGATCACCATTTCTAATGCTTGCTTATAACTGTTATTAAAATAGGAAAAACTCTCCATACAGTATTGCCATTCAGTGCAAGCCAGAGTAATCAGTGGATGGCAGAAGGCTTGTGCATAAAATCCCCATCTAGTGCCTACTCATCCAATATCCCCAGACTAGTTTCTAGCTGTGGCCTTCGTCAGTCAAAGGCATTGTCTCGGAGAGCACTGCACCTAAATAATGCAACCCTCCAGCAGCCACCTTTTATTTCTACTTAACTAGAAAACTATGAGTCTTAAATTGAAAACACAATATTTTTAATCCAGGCTCATTAGCTTATATAGTCATATAGGTCTGAACTCAGTTCAGTATCTGTACATTTTGGTGTCTTTGGTTCTTTAATAACCATAGCCACCACTATCCTATTAGGCAGGATTGGTTTTAAACCAATAAACATCACATGATCACCATTTCTTAGGCTTGCTTATAACTGTTATTAAAACAGGCAAAACTCTCATACAGTAGTGCCATTCAGTGCAAGTCAGAGTAAACAATGGATGCCAGAAGGCTTGTGCATAAAATTTCCTATCTAGTGTCCACTCATCCAATATCCCCAGACTAGTTTCTGGCTTATGGTCTTTGTCAATGAGGTGCAGTGCTCTCAGATCCAAGGCTCCTCACTGACGAAGGCCACAAGCCAGAAACTAGTCTGGAGATGTTGGATAAGTAGGCACTAGATAGGGATTTTATCCATAAACCTTCTGGCATCCATTGATTTAATCACTCTGGCTTGTACTGAGTGGCACTACTGTATGGAGAGTTTTGCCTGTTTTAATAACAGTTATGAGCAAGCATTAGAAATAGCGATCATGTGATGTTTAGTGGTTTACTTCTTTTAAATGTAATAATATTTTTTTTGAATGTGCATATATGTATGTGCATGGGTGAGATATATAAAAGCATTTTACTTGGCTTAAATAAAAATATAAAGGAATTTATTCCATGAAAGGATGTTTAAATCAAAGCAAAAAGAGCTTGAAATAATTTATTTTAAAAAAAAAAAAAGTTAATTAGATTAGATTTTGTACATAACAAAAAATGAATCTCCAAATTTGATTTGTAATATTAATTAAAAGTTTAAAAAATGTCTCAATTTTATTATATATTTTTAATTATTAATGTATTGTATATTTTTAATGAAAAAAGAAAATTATTAAAAAAGATTTCAAAAGGGGCGTCATATTTTTTTTCTTTAGCATTGGACTAGAGGATTTTAAAAAAACAGTATAGCTTTAATTATTGAAAAGAACAGGAGAAACTTTCTCTTTTTTGAACTATAACCATGGCTGAAAAATATATTGTGTTGATAAAATATATTGTTGTGATTTATTAAATATAAATCATCCTTGCCATAAACAAAAACTTTTGATATATGGATTATAATTATTATTTGTTCATACAGCTGCAGAAAATTCATTGCTGATTAATCGAATGTGTACCAGCACACCATAATTATGTAATAATCTTCTGAAAACTACCCTAGCTTGACTTTAATTCCATAATCCTGGATTAATTACAATGCCTATGAAGAATGTGTGCCCCTATCGTTTTTTGAAACAGAACATTTAAATTGACAAATTGGAAGAAGAAACATCACAAGTTTTCTTATCCCATGCTGATTAATAATGGAAGTCATAAATATATATACCATGGTAAGACTGTTTCTTTTGAAAGTTTGACAAAAGAAAAATAGAAAAGGCATTAATATGTCAGTATAATCCATTTACTGTATTCTATTTTATTTCTCTTATATTACTTTTTAAGTTTTATTTAGTTATTTTTGTATATGCTTGTTCATTGTATGAATTTATTGTAAAATAATTATTTTAATTTTGTTCTTGTGTGTATGAGTAATTATATTTTGTAAATAAATGATTATTAGTTTACAAAATTCAAGCTGTCAGTGTCATTTATATCACAGCTTTCATTTCAATGTTCACAATAGCACTTTTTTTACTTCTGTTTATATATATAATAGTTAAATTAGAATGTTTAATCACTGAGCAAATGCTAAATGTTATCAAAAATTGGGGATTATTGATTCAAAATGAGTCTTCAGTATTTTTTATTATCTTCTCATAAACTGAAAGATTGGTGCCCCAGTAAAGGCTGAAAATTCTCACCTTTTTATTTAAAATAAATTACTTCTGAGTGGGAAATCTATTTCAAATTATTTAGTGTTGAATTTATGGAGATGATTGGGAAATATAACTCATTTTTTAGATTCAATCATCTCCATTTTTATCTACTTTATATATGACTATGAAAGTTACACCAATTAATTATATTTAAAGGTAATCCCTGCAGGTTAATGATACAGTATATTACTAGAATCATCCTCATACATATAAATGTGTTAAATTTGAGGCAGTATTAGTCTACAGACAAACATTTATAAAATTAGTATCTTATGTGCATGGACTATAAAAATAGAATTTTTAACAATTTAGCTCATAAAAATATGTATAACAATCATTTATTTTCAAAAGGTTCAATATTTAGAATTCAGAACAACACAGCCCCATATTTCTTAAGAATAAATTACAGAATTATTTAAATGTTAAAAAAATAAAAATATGTTTCAATTGACATTAACATATACTAGTAGAAGTAATATTGTGTTTGTAATTCATTATTAAATAAGAGATTGTCCAGTTAAGTTGGGTTTTGCTGCTACCTATTTCATGTAAAAATCATATTATCTCTATTTTGTTGTTTTTAACTCATTTTTAATATATTTGGAGACTTATAGTATTTAAGAAATATTTTTTTGCAAACTTCTTTTTTCTCATTAGATTTTAATAATAATAATTATATATTCTAGGGCAAATTAGAAGATTTAGAGGAGGGAAGACTTTCTAAACAAGTTGCAGATATAAAATATAGAAATAAAATATTGCCAATACGATCTTCACCTTGGATGCCTGATATTTGTTTTGCTCAAGGAGCTGATATTGATCAATTATCTGTTGCAAATCCACTCATTGATGATGATGGTTATAGTCTTTTACTTCGTTGTGAAGACTGCGGAGTTTGTGTTCATGCCAGTATGTTTTTTTTGAAGAGTTTTTTTTCGATTTAAATGAAGTTAAAATAAATTTTTTTTTTTTATTATTATTATTATTATTGAAGGTTGTTATGGAGTAAAAGATCCTCTTATTGATGATGTTTGGAGATGCTCAAGATGTAGTTCTAATTCACTTAATGCTGTAAGTATTAAATAACATATAATCCAAAATTTACAATTGTGGTGAAATTAATGTATCTTAAAATAATTTTTAGGAATGCTGCTTATGTTCCCTTAGAGGTGGTGCTCTTAAACCTACTACTGATGGTCAGTGGGTTCATTTAGTATGTGCAATAGTTGTACCAGAAGTAATATTTCAGGATGTATCATCACGCGAACCTGTGATTGTCAACAGAATATCAGCTGCTCGTGTTAAACTTGTAAGTTTATTTTTTTTATAAATTTATATATTTGTCACAAGTGCAAATTAAAATAATTAAATATATTTTAAATATTTTTTCAACTTATAATTAAGTGATCTTAAATTAGAAACTTTCAACTAAAATGATATCACATTTCTTGATCATATTATTATAAGAATATTAATAAAATGCTGGAAATTTCCATTGATCATTTATATATTATTAGAATTTGCATGATCACTAGTAGTGTTTCTAAGGCAAGAAATTTTAAAATTTTTATGATTTCAATGAAAAAATATATAACCAACATTCTGTCTACATAAAACCAGTGAATAATACATTTTGTTCTATCTAGTTGTTACTATGGAATTGTTGTACAATTTACTCAGTATTGACCATCATAGGTGATAGGTTACAATTAGTAATGAATAAATTTTTGAATTATATAAAGAGCAAATTTTAAATTTACGTAAAACAAACTAGCACAAAATTGAAAACAGTTAAATATACGATAATTTTTATCTTGCCAAAAACATTGTAGTGAATCATTGCACAATGTTTTTCCCTTCAGTGCAATAATCTATTTGCACCTTATAGAAATTTTGTTCAAATAAATTATTTATATTTTGAAATGCTTGTATTTATCATGATTAAAATTAGATGAATAAATGTCTATTAAATACAATATGTTCCTGAAACTGAATAGATTAAAATAATAATGATAGTATTGTATACCCTATTTGAAATAAATACTGAATAAATAAAAAATCATCATTATTTTGTCTTATATTTATGTATTTAGTTTTTAAAAAAAGTCTCTGATCCTGAGAAATTTTTCACAGGATTAAACCCAAGAGGAAAAAAGTAAAATTCCTATTTTTTGCCTTGGACATTTCCAGACAAAATTCTAATCATTAGAAATTGTAGAACTTTGTGAAAAAAAGTTCATGGAAATTCACTAAATATAAATGCTTTTATTGTACAAGCTTACAAAAAATGCATGAAGTAAGTTTAAAACACAATGGTCTTTTTTTATCAATGTAAAGCTAAAAATTTCTAAATATTTCATTTTAGTCTACTATACAGTAAGACCATCATATCTACTGTCTCAAAATCTACTGATTTATCTAGCTACCATCTACAAATAAAAAAATAATTGTAAGTGAAAAAATTACAAAGTTTATTTAGAAAAAAAAAAAGCAATTTTAATTTTCTAATTCGCATAGCAACCAATGGGATAAATGAGTAGAAAATATATTACATGTACATTAATTAGGATATAACCTTAAGACTATGCGCCTGAAAAAACGACAGTAGGGACCTCTGCAAATCTCTTGTGTTAAAGATTTTGCAGAGGTCCCTACTGTCGTTTTTTCAGGCGCATAGTCTTAAGGTTATAGCCTTAATATATACTACTTTACGTAACGAGTATGCGCTTTACAAATTTAATTATTACAAATTTAATCAATTAGGATAGTAATAGAGGATAGATATGTCAATTAGAAAAGACAAAGTAGTTATGGAAAATGAATATGAATTTTAAAAAAATAGTCTAGAATTATATAAAATATGAAATAATAAATGATAATGTTAAAGAGACTATTATTATTTGATGCAAGATTAGGAGCTTAGATACCAGAGGGAAAAAAATGTTTTGGATTATAGATGTCTACTGTGATCATGATAGAGAAAGTATTGAATGCTTATTTTTGAAATTTAAAATGTTGAAAGAGAATCTGGATAAATTATATGGAGAGTGGAAGAAATTTTTAAAAATGAAGAGAATGAAAGAAATAGAAATTTTTTGTTTAGGTCTTTGTTACAATATTGGTATATGTGATGGTTGAATAACAATTTTTATTTAAATGGGGTAGGAGAAATGAACCAAGCTGCGGAAAAATAATTGGGTTATAAGGATTAAAAAGTAGGTTAATTTATTGTAGTATATAAGAATTTTGAAGAGAGAGAATATTTAACTTGGCTAACAAGGTTTCTGGATATATTATTTCAAATGATAACTTTTTACAAAAAAGAATTGGGGTTATAATTAGAAATTATAATTTATTATCATGTAAATGTTATATTTTTTTAGTTTCATGAGGATTATTTTTTTTTTTTTTGCAAGCAAGAAGAAACAAGAAAAAATGTTAATAATTTTTTTTTTTTTAATGTGTTTCTTATTAATTTTTAAAAAATATTGTTAATGATAATATTAACTTGAGTTATTTCTTTATTAATTAATTATTATATTTTTTTTTATAATTAATGTATTTTTTGTTTTTTGTTAATTATTTTTGTTTATATTTTAATTTATATAGTAATATTTTTAATTTATTATTAGTAAAGAAATGTGTGTTAAAAACTTTCATGAGTGAATGCATATAAGGGTTTTTTATATTATTTATAATGATGATTCTTTATTTTATTATTTAACTTCTTTGTAACTTAATTCAGATAATCTTCATTTCCGTTCAATTGTTCTTACACTTATATTTGCTGATTTTCAATTCACTACTGGATCTTTGATCCAGCTCCATAAGTTATCGTTATGAACACTACAAGCTAACTGCTTTCATCCAAATTTATGACATTTTACTCTGTAAGGAATATTTTACAAGTAAATGCAAACATATTAATGTAATGAAATTTAAATGAAATAATTTATTCTGATTAGCATGTAATGAATGGTCAGAAAAAATATAGATTTATTAGAATTATATATTGTGTTGCTTGTTTTATATTTTCACATATTTTTTTTTACTTTAATATATGTTAATTAGATTACTTTAATCAATTAATCCAAAACATTCTTTTTATTATTATTTTCTATTAAATTTGTCCTCACATCCATCTCTATTTTCACTAATATGAATATTTTATAGTATATTATGCAATAAAATAATAATGATGAATTTTATACATTTCATATAGTAATTCAATTCTTAAATTTTACAGAAGTGCATGTATTGCTATCAAATGATGAAGCGTTGTGGCAAAACAACAGGAGCGTGTATCCAATGCTTTTCAGGAAAATGCACTTTATCTTTTCATGTAACATGCGGCTACATTGCTGGACTTAATTTTGAAACCTGTGATTGGCCAACTCCAGTTTATATTTCTTGTTCAAGGCACATGACCAACAGAGAAAGGGTAATTTTTTAAAAATAAATTATGAATAAATTAGTTTGGACAAATTTATGCAGTTATATAGTTTTTTTTTAAAAAAAATCTAGGCATATTTTTAACATTTGTGGGTGCATGTGCACATATGGGTTAGATGATTTTAAAAAATGTCAGCACCAAAAAATAAAAATGATTTTTATTTAGATCTAATAAAAACTGATTATAAGTAATTTTTTTTATTAATTAAATTATACCATTAAATTTGAACTATTTGTATAATTGTAGAACTTATGTGTTGATAAATCCATCCCCTTTAGTTCTGTGCATTTTTTGAGCTTCATGTATTATTTTTTTCAAACTACCTCTTGTCTGAAAATACTTTTTAAGTTTCATGATATTTGCATGTTAGAAAATAACTCATAAATATTTGAAGAACCATTCTTTAGCTATATTTGAAGAACCATTCTTTAGCTATAATTAAATTCTTGTTGACAAGAAAAGTTATGTTTTACACTCTGTTTTTCTCATTTATTTTCTTAGTCTTGGATGATTAAAGTTTTTAGTTTTGTTCATAACCTATAGAAAGAGATTTAGGAATTTTAAACTTGGCATAAAATAGCTCTATACTTTTAAAACAACCCACTTACATGAAACATGAACTTTTATTTTAGCTTTGATTCATTCTGATTCTTTTTATCTGACATTTATCAAGAATATAATATCAAATAATAAAAATTAAAAATAAGACTGACTTTATATATTTATAAAAGAGTAAAACATAATCTTTAAATAAACTGTTGCAAGGCATAATCCTTCAACCAATGAAGATCTTGTTTAACCATCTAATTAAGAATAACTAAATATATATAAATCATTGGATGATTAACTATCTGAAAGAAAAATCGTAAATCTTAGAACCTGAAAAATTTTTAAGTTTTACTCAACTTGGAATTGAATAATACAGTTTATATACAAAAGGGGGTGGGTTAACCATTATTCCGTGACCCTTTTTTACACTGTTTTTTATCATTTGATTAACTTATCTACAGTATTCATAATTAATAAGTAAAGTAAATATTTTGGAAAAAATAATAAAAGTATTATTTAAGAAAATTAGAATACACACAGTGTAAATAAAAAATTACACATACAAGATTATCCACAACTTTATAATTTATATTCTTATAATTATTTATTTAAAAGTTTACAGTAGAACAATGAATATTGCTAAAAGTTATTATATTTTTATATTCCTTTATGAGTTTTGATCCATTTTATATGGTTTAATAATAAATGTATATATATTCAATTACATAAATTTATTTTTATATTGAATGAAAAGTTTTTAAGTTGAAATTTGTTTCATTTTATTTAAAAAAGAAGACTTGTTTATTAAAATTGTGTGTACTTGAAATGTCCTTTTGATATAAATAGGAAGGAATATCTGTTCAAAATAATAGATTTAAAACAAAATTTTACTTAGTCTCTTTCAAGATAATTTTATTTGACCTATAAGTAATTACAAAAAAAAATAAAAATAAAAAGATAACAAGAATTAACTAGACGAGGTTACAGGGTGATATATACAAAGAAGAAATGATCCAAAGTCAGTAGAATACAAAATGAATGTTAGTGAAGAACTTAGTGTGTGGATGCAAGGTGAATATTATTCATCTAGTCTATAACGAAATACCTTTGTTAGTAAACCCTGTTTTCGCAAGTTATGGTTGGAGGGTTTTATTAAATCATAATAGTGATTTTCATATAAATTATTTAGGGATTGGTTGGAGAGGTGCTGTTTAGACCAGTTGTGAATTCCCAGGTTAATATGGCCAGGCATGGATCAGCCTCTCTTTTGTCTGTTTCTTGGATATTTTTAATTATGTTGGGAAAGCAGTTATTGATTTCGTTAAGTGGTAATTTTTGAAAAATCACCTTGCATCTGGTCAAACCAGATGGCAAAGTTTATGTAAGTGGCAAGCCTGATTTCAGCGAAAATGCCTCTATTTAAAACCCCTTGAAGAGATGTTAGATCTGGACCATTATTATCAATGTGTTTCTGGAAGTTTTGTCTTAGTCCTTGCCAGACTGGACAAAAGCGAGGGATATGGTCCATATCTTCCGGGCTGGAAAGACAGAGACAACATATGGGATCTATGCGGAAGCCTCTTCTATTAAGAAATATAGCAGTGGAGAGGCTACCAAGATTAATTTTGAGAAGGAAGTCTGTGTGTTTAGGTGCTAGTTTCAATCTATGGGCTAGTTTGCGCAGTTTGTTTATGTCGATGGGGAGGTAAGTGTGTGCCTTCTGGGTATTTGAGTTGGATAGGTTGAAGGCTTCCTAATAGGTTATTGTTGAATTGAACATGGTCGCGGAAGGTACTATGTGCATAAAAATGTATGAGGTCTGTGTTTGAAGCCAGATGGGAGTGAACCTCTGAGGGGACCGTCTATCAGTGGGAAGCACTTGCTCTTTGGGAAGCGGACATTGGAAGGTTCTGCAATCAGAATAAAGTTTATGGACCATATTGTAAGTTCTCTGTATTGCAAATACCTTTATTGAATGCAGTCCCAGTCCATTCATGTCTCTTGGCTTTTGAAGGGTGCGCAGACTGATAAATGATCTGCGCCCACCTCTACAGAGTCGCAGACAGTGGGATTCTACTTTTTTAATGAAAGCTTCTGTTAGTTTAAAACCCGCAAGATAATATATAATCTTGGGAAGTATGAGGGAGTTTAAGAGTGAAACCTTTCCAAATGTGGTTATATATATTTTTGAGAGGCATGTTATGGTGATGTTTATTTTGTTTAGTAGTCTTCGTTGTATTTCCATCCTCATTGCTGTAGGGGATAGTGACATATTGAATCCCAAGAAAGGCTGAGGCATAGCTTGTAATGAATCTGTTATCCTGTTAGCTGTTTTGATATTCCAAATTGCCGATTTGTTCCTGTTAACGGTAAGCCCGTGCGTCTGAGCATAGTGCTGTAATAGGCTTTCAAGAATGTTTATTTCTTCATGTGATTTAAGAAACACCACTACATCATCCATGTAGGAGATGTGGGAGATGTTTTCATTGAGAAGAGGGATGGAGATCTCAGGGAGTGCATCCTCAATGCTCAAAAGCAAGGGATTTATATAGATCATGAAGAGGAGAGAACTTATGAGGAGCCCTGGGGAATGGAGATGCAGGGTTTGAACCCAGGGGCAATTTCTCCCATTTAGAGATAAAAAAATCTCGATTTGCTAGGAGATTCTCTATGATCTGAATGTATGCCAAAGGAACCTGAAGAACCTCTAGTTCGCGAAGTAGTACATCTATTCAGACAGAGTCAAAAGCCCCGGCGAAGTCTAGTTGGACTGCGACCGGCCGGGATTGTTTTGTTCTACGGATATGATCAACGAAGAGTCGAAATCGGTTTACAGCATCACCAGTCGATGAATTCCTCTTAGCATATTGATGCCTGGAAAGTTTTGATATGATTTTCTCTTGAATTTTATCTTTTATAATGCTTTCGATAATTTTGATTAGGAGAGGAACCATGGATATTGGCCTAATGTTATTTAAGTCTACAGGTAGATCTTTCTTTTTTATGAAAGGGACCACCGATGTAGGATAGATCCCTGGAAGATGTAAGCTATCAGTGGCTAAGAGATCAATGATTCCCCTTGTAACATGTATGGTAAATTTTTCCTTGTGTATCAGAAGAAATCTAGGAATTCCGTGCATGCCAGGATGGGTGTGTTCAGGCAGGCTTTTAATTTTGGAGATGATATCAGCTTCAGTAATGCTGTGAGAGTTATTTGAGTCTTTCACAAATTTGTGTCGTCTGGTAACAGTTCCAATGGGCTGCAGTTGGTGGAATAATAATCCCTAATTTTGTTAAGCATACTGATGCCAGAGTAAGTAATACCGTCAAGGCACAAAGAGGAGGGTGTATGATTTCTTTTTCCTGACCTGAGGGCCCATCTGATATAACTTGTAGTCCAGCAATCTTGTTGTTCCAGATAATTGCATGCTCGCTTAATACGAATATATTCCACAAGAGTCATTCTGGTTTGTTTATATGTATGTTTTAGGAGTAGGATTTCTGGGATGTTGTGTTCTGTAACTTGGATGCTTTTCAGCTCTGATATAATCCGATCAAGTTCTGAGAGTAATCGTAATGGCCCTTTCTGCTATCTATTGTATTGGTTAATAAACTTTTGTATTGTGGTTATGAATATATTCCATCCTTGTAATGCTGGTAGATTCCCTATCTTCTGTTCTTGAAAAGTGATGTATATATCTGACATTAATTGGAGGGGGCACATCGTGCCTGTTGAGTAATCTCATCGTCCGGGGGAGGTTGGTTGATGTATGATAGAGTTGTGGTTGCAATTTGATGGTAGCTTGAACAGCGAGATGATCTGAAAAGGCAATAGGCCAGAGCTGTGTATCTATGAACGAGTTCATTTCAGGAGATTAGAATATGAGGTCTATGAGCGAGTGAGTACTTCTGGTATAGAAAGAGAAGGCTCCTTCATGAAAGAGTGCCTTCCCACTGTTTATGTTTCTAGCAACCATCTTTAAATATTTTTTCTCAAAATGGTCAAAAGTGTGGTTGAAATCACCAAGCCAGATAACTGGGCTAGGGTTCGATCTAATTGCTATGTTTATATTATGTATAACTTTGTGTACTATTTGTTCATCTTTAACCAGATACACATTGATAAGAGTGAACAGAAAACCCTGGATTTGTATAGTAGCAATAATGCAATTGGTATCTATGTGCAGGATTTTGAAGAAGTCAGTAATTGAATTTCTATTGATGATAAGAGCAACCCCAGCTGTAGCTGAGATGGATCAAGTAACCAAAGGTTTCGATTGTTTTTATTATCGTGGGGTCTGTGTAAAGGTGGAGCTTGGTTTCTGATAAGCAAAGTATAAAAGGTTTTTGGAGTTTGAACCAATGTGAGATAGCAAACGCCCTGTCTTTGGAGTTAAGCCACCTGATGTTGAGTGACGTTATTGGAAATGACATTTTGAAGTAGGTTGCTTGGTTTCTTGTTCATTATCTAGAAGACTTGCAGTGAGCTGGTTTTCTTTTTGCGTTAGGCAGACTTCAGGATCAACTGATGGGATCCATAATGTTAAATCTTGGGGGACTATTTGCCCAGAAGTATTAGCTTCAGGTTGGGTATGATATGAGTTTGATGTACTGTCATTATCTGATTTTAGGGATTCATCTTTCCGTTTTTTATGGTTAGGACTGGCATTGCACTGTATGTCATCAGAGGTTGGTGTGGACTCATTTGAATCAATATTTTCACTATTGTTATTGTTGTGAACAAAGGTGGTGGATTGTGTCTTTCTGTTCCGGCGCTTTTTCCTTTTGCGCGTTGTGGTGAAGGGTTTAGGAACATGGTCAGGCCCAGACTCTGTAAGGCTTGCAGTTTCTTCTTGCCTAGTTTCAGCATCCATTTCTTCTTGCTCAAAGTCAGAACAAGTGTCTGTTGAAGAGAAGTAAGTTTTGCTTGTCTTGTTTTGACGTGTTTGGTGACATCCCAGTGGGTTGGTTTCCTGGCATTGGTTTTGATCTTTTATGTTGTTTTGATGAGAATCATTTGTTGAATGATTATATGTTTTCAGCTTGATAGAAGTCTCATGCTCTAAATTTATATCTTGATTATGTTCTATTTCGGGTTTTGTTTGTTGCATGTTTTGCTGTTCTTGTATATGCTCTTCTTTTGAACCACACCGATGTGACCGACCCGCAAAGGTATCGCAAGAGGTGCAGTGTCTGGAGGGGCAGTTGCGCAGCAGGTGTCCCGTCTTCCTGCATTCGAAACATTGCGATTCTACTCCCCAGAATGAGATGAAAAGAGGCACTCTTCCAGTACGGATTGGTGGGGGGGGATATCTAATGGCACTATTCCTTTTTTAAATGTAATTCGAAAGAGTGCTATGTTTTGCGGAACTTCTTCTTGTATTCCAGGGACCATAAGATATTTAAAAGAAGTGATTTGCCCATAAAGCATTAGAAGGTTTTGTAAATCAGAAATGTTGAATCCCAGACCACAATTTTTTACCCTGCCACTTATTGAAGTGTCACAGACTATGTTTGGATTGATGGTAATTACGTATCTGTTATCAAGTATCCTATATTTATTTTTAAAAGCTTGTTTTGCCATGATGTTTGTAAATTGGAGGATTAGATAGCGTGGGTTGGGGTGATATGATACCCTTTGAATAACTTTCCAGAGATCTTGGGCTTTTAGCAGGTCGAAGAGTTTACTGGTTGGAAATGGGAATAATCTTAGTAAGTGGTCTGTAGTGGACCGAATGAGCGAGGCTTCATCATTGAAGATAGCAAAAGATTTTTGTAATCCTTGTGGCATGGCTTCATTGAATTTGGTAACTGTTTCAGTATAAAGCTGATGATTATTGAGTGGGTCGTGAGAACTGTTTGATAGTTCATGTATAAACATTCCTGTGTCTGATGCCTCATCCAACTCCCCCATCAACTCTATCGTTATGTGGTGTCATTATTATCTTGCAGATTATTTGAATTGTGTTTTATGTTTCCTGTTACTGATTTGTCATTATTATTGGTCTTTACAATGTTTGCATAAGTGTTGGCTGTCATATTATCTTTTTGTGTATAATCTGGTTTAGTTATATATCTTTGTGATTGCCTAAATTGTTCATTTGTTGTTTTATTGGAATCGTGATTATCGTCTTGATGTTTGAAATATCCATTGTTTTGCTTTATTTCAGAGGAAGAGCTGATGTCTGTGGACTCTTCACTACTAGTGTGATCTGGGTTTTTTGTTTTGTTTTCAGGCGCCAGCATTGATGTGAAATTGGATTCATAATTTTTTCCCTTGTTCGCGGAAAGATTATTTTGCTTGATGGAACTCTTCATGGTATTGTATTCTATAACATTCGCATGATTGACGTTAACTGATCGCGTTGTTCTAATTTGACTTGCTTTTTGCGTATTTTTGCCGCTGCAGATTTTAGGTTTGGCTAAAGATTTTTTATGTTTTTCATTTAGAGTTAATTTAACTATGTGGTGAGGAGTTAATTCTCCATCACAAGGGTCTTGTAAAGGGTTTCCTTCTGTTTTAAGTGTTTTCTCTTTGGTATGAAGAAACTTATCCTTGTCGTTTTCTCTTCGTGTTTGTTTGCCAAGTTTTAACGTTTTATCGTTCAATGCGCTGGTGTTTATTTTAGAAATACAGCATTTTGCTTTTGACAAATTATCTGATTTGTTTTGTTTTGTTATTGGGAAATTTAAATGTCTATATATATTTTTTTCCCTGACTATTGACTATGGATTTTTGAAGTAATTCACCCCCCTCTTCCATGTTAGTTGTTGAAGGCTTGGAGCCTTGTAGGCCAGCCATGAACGTTAGGAGATGACGTTATTCAACTCAATCAAGGTGGGATCTAAATCAAGCTTAATGTGATCGTAAATTTTTTTAAAAACAAATGTAAAAGTGCAAATTAATAAAATTAGTACTTACAGTCTGTTTAAAAGCATTTTGAGGCGAAATCCCAGATTAAAGGTGATATGATTTGAGCAACGTCTGGTCTGTTTGCACCGCTAGAGGTCAACAATTCAATTTAATTTAAATCAAAAGTAAAATTTTACTTAGTTGTCAATTATTTTAAATGGTTTAGAAAGAAAACAATCTCAGAAGTTTTATTTGTTTTCACTTACTGTAAAAAAAAAAAGTATAAAATGGCTATTGTTATGAGAAAAAAGAATAGGAGGGAAACTAGATTTTGTAATAAAAATAACTTGATAAAGTTAATTTGTCTTTAAGTTCTAAAGAGAAGATTTGGAAAATAAAGTGTTATCTAATTTAAATCTTACATTGACACCTATATGAGTTGTCACCACAAGATTTTTAAATATTAGTTATCATTTAAAAAATAGGAACTGCTTGTGAAGAAAATAAATACAGCTTGATAAATATATTGTAAGAAAGCAACTTTGCATAACAAATCGAATTTTACTTAAACTAACTGGATCTATGGCTTATTAATGAGAAATTCTTAGTCAGAAACTGTAGTTTATTGGAGCCAATGCTTAATTAAACCAAAAAAATTATTATTTTTTTTTAATAATTTGAGTGGCTGAAATAAGTCATTATGTATTTTGTAGTACATTATTATATTTTTTATTGAATTTTATATATTTACTTTTGTCTTTATAATAATATTAGTTATGTATATATATTTCTGAACTATTTTTGTTTTTATTTCAGTGTAATTTATTTCTCTTCATGTCATTTTTTTATGTATATACTTCTGTTTTATTTATTAATTCACTGAAATATTTTGATCATATTTTTAAATAATGATGCAGGATTTTAAACGATTACATTTAACAATATATCCACTCTAACAACTCAGATTTAAACAGAAATAGTCTGCTTCTTAAGATTAAAACAACTCCATTTTAACCCCTTAATTTTTTCAATAATGTTATTCTCTCATCCATATGCACATATTAACAAACTAAATGGAAATACATTATTTATCTAATTCCATTTCATTATTTTAATTTCTTCAAATAATTCAGTTATGTTTATTTACTTTTTCACCTATATGTACAATATTAATATTAGCAGATTAAATAGAAAGGCCCATTATCAGATTATTTAAACTTATATATATATATATACACCCTGTGCTTTTTAAATTTAAATGTTTTTCAGTCTGAAGTACATGGAGTATATAAAGAGAAAACACTAGTGATAGCCTAGCATAAAGAAAATTCTAAACAGTAGTGTTTATACAAAACTTTAATTAAAAAACTTCACTGAATAAATAAGTAAAAACAAAATGTAAATTTCATTTTTTAAAATTCATTAGTAATTCATCTCTATTCTTCTTTTCAAATTAAGTTCACTTTTCTGAATTCCTAACAAATATTTTATATCAACATTTTAATCATTTTTATAGTCTTTATTAAAGTACTTTTATATATATGAAATACCTATTTAGAATGTTAAAAATTGTTATCCATTTTTTATATTTAAAAAGTGTATTCTTTTTTAATATAAAAAATTTATTGTTTTTTTTTTAATTTTAGATAAGTATAATGTAAAATTCTGATAGGTTTTATATTTTTATTTGTATATATTATAGGCTCTTGATATTGGGCATACAAAATGATTAGCACATTAATAATTTATGTAAAAATTTTTGTTACAAATTCAGTAACCAAAACTTGAAGAAAAAAGTATGGATGATATAGTATTTATAAATAAATAAATAAAATAAAATAATACAATATCAGACAAATATAGAGCAAAATCCTCTCTAATAGTCACCACACTGAAGGAAGGAGCATTGATCACTGGATTTAGTTGGAAAGATTTTCCATTCTTATTTTATTTTTTAACTAAGAATTCAAATGTCCATTTATCATATTAATGTTCTATGAATAATTAGCTGAGCCAGCTATGTGTTAGTTATCTGAAAGAAAAATCATAATTATAATTAGCACTTTTGATTCATTATGTTGCGTATATTTAAAAAAAAAATTTAATCCGTTGTAAAAATTTGCTATATAATAATACTTATTGCAGTTTTATCTGTGCTTATATTTCAGTATTAGTTTCAGAAACTTCATGTCAAGTTTATAGTGTTATCATATCATTATTAATAAAAGACCAGATTTTATTTCAGTATTAGTTTCAGAAACTTCATGTCAAGTTTATAGTGTTATCATATCATTATTAATAAAAGACCAGATTTTATTTTCAAATTTTTGCAATAATACATAGATTTATATATTTATGCAAAAATTGTTACAAGCGAACTTAGATAAATCCAACCTCAAAAATAATAGTATCTTATGGATTAATTATTTTGTCACTAGGAATCATAAAAGAAATCAATATTATATGAGGAGTTCTAGACATAGATTGTTGACTAGACTATAGATTATTATGCTGCAAAGTTCAAATGGTAATTGTTTCGAAAATATGTCTTATTCTAAATATATTGTTAGGAAATTGATAGATTGTTCTTTGAAAGCAATGCAATGCACTATGGCTTCTCCTTTCTCAGAGTTAGGAATCTCAGCCACTATGTTCAGAGAAACCCATTAGTCACATTTCTTACCTTTTCATTCCCCACCCTAAGCTTTTTTCATATTCTTTGCTATACTGCTCCATCCCATTTCCACAACATTATCTTTATCCACTTTATGGCCTTTATATCTAAATCCCCCTTATCTTTTTCCAAACCCAGTATAAAAACCTATTTTGTATATAATAACTTTGTTTATATTTATTCTCCCACAACTTCATTATTTGTACCCTTTCTGCTTATAAACATTTAAATTCAATTAACAGATGTCTAATATTTTCCATCCTTTCCTTACATAACTTGCAAATTAAATCACCCACATTTCTCCACTTATGTGTATAATCCCTTGTTGCTAAATCCTGTTCGAGTCATTCCTTGCTATTATCATAAATTGACTCACACCCAATATTCTGTTTTCTTCTATATATATTTAAACTCTTTTTACTCTCCATACTAGTTCTCCAACTCCCTATTTTTTATTAATGCATCTATTCTTCTATCCAATTCTTTGCCACTATAACCCTCAACAATTTTCCTAACATAATCATTCCATCTTTTATATAAATATATTGACAAAGTTTTTATCCAAATCTTCTACATATCATATTACCTTTCTCACCCATCTTGTTGCCTGTCCTTTATTCGTAACCCAATTAAATACTATTTTGGCTATTCTCTTATTATCCATAAATTGCAATCTACTGAACATGTTCGTTTTGCTTTTTGCATCTCTCATATAAAATCTTGACCATCTCATTTCTCTTTGAAATTTCCTCCTTCCACACATCTGCATCTATTGCATGTCTTCCTATTTCTCTTATGAACTTTTCTAAGTAATCTAACACCCCTTTACTAACACATTATTTCCATAAATTAATCCTGTTACTGCCACTCCTTTCCATACAATTCTTTCTGCATCATATTTATTATATGGAAACACTTAATTTTTTTAATCAGTCTTTTTTTTTCTTTGCTTCATTTATCAATTTTTTCTCCATTCATCCAAATAATTTCTCTAATTACTTAAGACTATTTCTAAATAGTTATACTTTTTCACCACATTTAACTTTATATCTCCCAGTAAAAATTCCTTCTCTTCTTTTTTCCCTAGCATTTATCAGCATTATTTTTAATTTTACTTCACTAAACTTAATCCCCATCTTTTTAGCCATCCTTGTGCGTGTCTTCAGCATAACTTCCATATCTTCCCTACTTTCTGTGCACAAGAATATATCATCAGCAAATAAAAGACCTGATAATTTAAACACTCCCTTGCCATCTATTAATGGTATCTCTACCTCTTTTCCTAGTCGTTTTATTGCTCTCTTCATTTCTCTCAAATATAACTAAAACAAAATAGGTGACATAGGGCATCCTTGCTTTAGTCCCACCTCACTTTTAACTCTGATTCTATATTTCCTAATTGATATGTGTAGTAATTATTTTCATACAATCCCTTAATAAGATCCGCTAAAAGTTCACTTCATTCCCAAATTTACTTAATTTACCCATACTCTATTCCTATTTACTTTATCATGTGCCTTCTCTATATCTATAATAACCATATATATCTGTTTACCTGTATTTCTATTCATATTGTAACATTATACATATATGCCGTTACATCACTTTCAAATAAAAGTGAAAAAAAAAATCTAAATAAAATCACCCTTAAGTAGAAGTGTATATAAAAAAGGGAGAAATTAATAATTTTATTTAAATTAATATATATAATGCACATATGGCAAACTAATATAATTATTTAAAGTTTAAAATCTAAAAACAAGATTGTTTTAAAATAAAAGAATAAAAATTTTAAAAATTTGTTAATTAGTTAAAGTTAAAAGTTATTTTTAATCTTAGAATGGAAATGATTTTCTATAATGACATATTAGTAACAGGCCCTTAGGCATAAAGTCAGATAAGAGATAAATTAAAAAATATTAGTGATAAAATTTTGAGTTTCCACTCTAAAGCAAGCTGGCTAACAACAGTGGAAATGAACACACAGTCCACAGAGAAAAGTCTTCATTGCCAATAAGAACAGCATCAAACCAGGTGAAATCAATTCTGGAATTTGATAATAAGAATTCAAAAATGATATAAAAAGATAACTTTTAAGTGGAGATTAGATTGGGATTGCTCTTGTTGATTGTGTGTTATTTAAATCTATTTATAAGTCTATTGCGGATCTCCAAAATGTAGGGATCATGCAATAAATTAAGTTTTCCATGTTTGCACCAGCTGAGGCGGCCTCCAGAATTATTGGTTCCCGGAAACCGGCCAGCAATGGATTCGTCTCCACCTAGGACAATATCAGTATGGGATGGAAGGAACTGTGAACATAGTTGTGAGATGTATTTAGGACCGCAAAGTTGGACTTCAATAAACCTACGGCATTGGAAAGTATGAACTTTTGCTTTAAATGAATTTTAATTATATAATGCAAACTTTTCCAAATAGTAATTTTAAACGTCACTTGATTTTTAAAAGAAATCTTTTATCTGACTAAAATTTTAAATTTTATTATATTTTTTATATATGTGTTTGATATCATTTCCATTCTTGTAAATTTCATTTAAATTAATTATTTAAAATAGGCGTAAATGGTTGCATAGATTCATAAGATTATGTTAGTTTAAGTGGATTAATTTTGAATAATTGTTTCGTAGTTGAATCGGTTCTGGTGGATAGATGTACGGATGTTTTATGTCAATGTAATCTGGATAGACGCATTGAATACTTGTTTCCTTGTGGCACATTAATATACTGAGCATAATACCCACCTGAACACATGGCCCAAAAGTGTAGCCATTGCATTGCCAATGGTCCTAGACATATTTCCTATGCCATTGATTTTCTTGCAATCTGGTTGGGACAGTAAGCTGGCAAAGCCTAACTATCATCTTTTACAGAGCATTTCTTATATATATTTCAATAATTTCGTTTTTGTATCACCAATTGGGCAGTGGATCGTTCCTGTCTGTGAAATTTATTAATGATCATGAGGGAGATGCTCATTCCTTTCCACTATGATTCATTATTTTTCTAATGATATCATGCTACAGATGTAAATTCCTGTTAGCATGATTGTGTTATGCTAATAATCTTATTTTGCATTGGTCACATTGGTATATCAGTAAGGTAGCGTTGGTTTAAACACGAGATTTTAGCCTATGGTTAAAAAGGATTGGGTTGGTTATATGCGTAATCTATGTAACGTATTTACTCTTAGTAAAATATTAAAATTGTATTAATTCTGTTAAATGCTTCCATCTGTGCACATAAATTTAAATCAAATATATTCACTAGTTAATTTATTTTTCAGAATTTTTTCTTTTAATGTGTGTGTGTGTTATAATAAAATGTTTTGTTTAATTAATTTTTGACAGTAACTTATTTTATATATTTTTATGAATAATCTTTTAAAATGAAGAATTAGAAATTTTAAATATTCAGTGTGATATTTTAAGCTCAGCTGTATGTATCTGCTGCCTTTATAAATTTTCTAGGTTCGAATAATCTAGTGGTGCCCTGGTATGGCAGATTATGTTTGGGGAGGTTCCGTTGACAGTTATAATATCTATAAATTCTGTGATTACAAATATACTATCTCCTATATGCCTATCCAATTGAAAACCTTTAATTTCTCTTACTATATTATTTTCTTCCATCCATTTTGCCACCATATATGCAAAAACTTTATATAACACTGACGTTACCGCTATCAGTCTACAATTGTTTAACATTCTATGATCCTTACCCTTTTTTTTAAATAATCGCTTTACTCTTGAATTATTTCAGGTATCTGGAAATTCTCTCTTCTGTGCCATCTTATTAAATCATGATAATAGATTTAATTTTGTCCTATTTCCGAAACTCGTCACTGTCTCTGCTGTTCATTGGCTTTCCACTTTTTAATTTCTTACCTGATTCATTCAATTTCTTTTCTAAACCTAATATTTCCATTACTATATGCTTTTATATTTGTTTTCATTCTGTCCTTCATATCTAACATCTTTTCAATATCCATTACATACTTATTTAAGATTGTCTCTAATTCTTCTCTATAGCTACATTCTTTTTCCTCATTATTTAGTAATTATATTTCTCTATCCCCCCCCCCCCTATATTCCTTCTTTTAATATATTTCCAAAATTTTTTACCCCATTTTTTCCACTTTTATTAATATCCTCCAATAATTTACTATTTAATTTCATTCTTTCTCTATAATTATCTATTTTTAGCCAAGTTCTTTTTTTTTTTTAAATATTCTTTCTCTATAATTATCTATTTTAGCACAAGTTCTTTTTTTTTTTTAAATATTTTTTCCTATTTAATATTAACATCTTTTTCACTTTCTTTGTTTTTAATAGCACATTTATATTCTCTGGATGCTTTCTTCTTCTCTTTTACACTTTTACTAATTCTCATTTTTCTATTATTTTTATTCTTCTGGATATTCTCACCTAAAACCCTATTTACCATTTTTTCTACTTCACATTTATCCCCAAAAAACTCTTCCATGATTTCTTCTATTTTTCTTTTATATTCTAATTTATTCTTATTCAGTCTTTATCCACATCTTTCACTTTCCTTTCTACTTTTATCACTATTTTCCATCACATTACTAACAATTCCTATTTTAAAAAAATTCTGATCACTATTTCATACTCTCTCTTCATTATCAAATACCTTAATTTTTTATATTTTATTCATTCCCTTTTTTTCTACTAATTCATTATCTATTGTGCAAAATATGTTATTTCTAGACCATGTGTATTGTCCCTCATAAATATTTGATAAATTTTCAAAAGCTGTTTATTCTTGTTACCCATGTCATTAATTTCTTCAATATGTCTATTCATATTCCCTATAACCATTATTTTTTTCCCCTTTTTTTTTGAAACTCTGTATATCCTTATCTAGGCATTCATATATGCTAGTTCTATTTCATTATAGTTTGACTATCTCCAGTGGCCATATACACTATAATCATCCATTCTTGTCTTCCTAACCTTATCTCAAACCACAGATGTTCTTGACACTTAACAGTAGTAAAATATTTTTTTGGCATAACTCCTTAACCACCATCCATTTTTTTTATTTATACCCTGCCATACCACGTTTTTCAATATAGGTTCCTCTTCTCTTAAATGTGTTTCCATTACTGCTAATATCTCGAGTTCTTCATTTTAACTGCTTTGTTTAATTATAATCACTTTTCTGCTCTTCCACCACCTTGCATATTCAAATATCCAATTTTAACAATTTTTTTTTTTTTTACTATCCTTTTATAAATTTTTTTGATGCTTTCTTCTCTATTACATTTGTAACCCTTTGTTTATTTCTTACATCCCGTCCATTCTTAATCTTTTTTTTTCATAATATTGTAATTTAAAACCCTGTCCCCTTTATAAGTTTCCCAAACTAATATTTTTTTATAAATCAAATCCTCTAATGCTTCACTTCCTTGTTTTGCTAAGTGCAATCCATCTTTACTATATAACTTCCTCTTACCAATAAAAAAATCCCATATATCCACAAACATAACATTATTTCTCTCGCATAATTTTTCCAGTCTCATTTGTAGAACATGCTCTATCTAACATAAACCTATTATTGAATCTTGGTAGTAATCCAATTATTCCTACTCTTCCTTTAACCTTATTCAAGTTATTAATCAATTCTTTGTACTCATCCATTACTCTCTCTAATGGCTCTGACAAATTATTTGTCCCTATCATAACATAAACATCTCTACTCCCTTTTTTTTTTTGGTACTCATTGACTAGCCGACGCATGACGCTTGATGACTTAATACCTGTGTAAAAGCACATAAAAATGTCGTTTATTAGGCCTATATATATATGCTTTCAGTAATATTTATACCGTAAACATATATATTGTAAATGCAAGTTGTTTTTTAACGACCATTGTCTTTTGCAAAATCACACTTCGACACCTTCAACATGCTTAGCAGTTGCTACGAAACTCTCACAATTTACAGTATTGGATTTTTTTTTTTTGTTTTTTAGATTTATGTTTGAAGAAATTTTGCAAATGTTTATTTACTATTTTTTTTTTTTTGATCATTTCAATGAACGTGGTATTGCTTACTAAAAATTGTAACATTACAAACGACAATCACTAGAGACATTGTCAATGGACAAAGCGTGCAAACATTTTCACAAGCTGTCTGGCGAATTCAAGTCATTCGCGAGATTTTATATTTGAGAATTAGAAAATGGACGCATATAAAAGCCAGCTTGTTACATTTTCCGAATTGCCTGCCACTGAGGCCGAAGCGGTGATGTTTTTACAGGGTCAGAATATACTCCTCTCTGTGAGGCAGTGTGTTTGCGGAGTGGGCATGGTCTTGAAGCGCAATACAAATTTGAATGCAAGTCATCCTCCTGTCGTCGTACCTCTTCTTTTCGGAATGGCAGCTTCTTCGAGGGGTCCAGAATTCCTTTCATCATCGTGTTGCGTCTCATCTATTACTGGGCTCGTGACGATCTGACAATACAACATGCCCACGAGGAACTTCAAATTTACAGAGATGTTGTGATCTGTTGGAATGCCGGCCTGTGCCGAGGGAGCCCGCTGTGTCATTCCTGTCTTCAAATAGGTGGGAGATAGGCAAGACGTTGTTTACACCTCGAAAGAACCACCCGGATAGGATGCTGCCTCAGCAGTGGCTATTCGAAGGGGGGGCGACTATAAGACACGGGAATGCTTCGCTGTGGTCCTTCCCTCCTACTCTGCAGCCAACCTGGTGAAAGCACTATGCAACAATGTCAAACCCGGCTTCATCATCATGTCAGACTGCTGGAAAGGTTACCCAACCTTGCAGCTGGAGGGTGCTGGTTTCCATCTTCTCCGAGTAAACCACCGCTACAATTTTGTGGACCCCACATCAGGCGCGCACACCCAGAATATAGAGCGCCTGTGGGGTTTGCTCAAGTGGAAGAATAAGAGGCAGTGTGGCACGGTCAGAAAAGACATCGACAACTACCTGGTAGAGTTCCTGTAGCGCTGAATGCACACGGGAGAAAACTTGTTCAGGGCCATCTTAAACAACATTAGCAGATGGAAAGAGCCAGCAGTAGCATTTTCATCAGGAGAGTATTCAAGTTGTTATTAAACTCTACAGTTTGAAATTGACTGTTGTAATTGTATTAAATAGTTATGTTTCTATTTTTTTATTAAAACAGTAAAAAAAATTTGCGTTATTATTTCTTTAAATATTGATGAGAGAAATGGTTTTCTTTTGTTTACTAAATAAATGGCAAAAGATATCATTAAACAACTAAACCTTTTTGTGTTGTTATTTGTTTGAATCTTTCGGAGACAAATGTTTTCGTTTGTTAAAATAAAATGTTATATGTTGGTTTTGAATTTGCGGCAAAGTTAAAACAAATTTAAAAACAGGTTACCAATATTTAATATATCAATGACTGAAATGAAAAAGGTTACTTAAATAAATGACTACTTTGAAAAAGATTTCTTCAAATGACTAAAATCAAAAAGGTTAGTTCAAAAGTAAAAAAAGAAAAAATAATTATGCTAGAAAATGTTATATTGAATCGCACGCCAGAAAGTGTTATATTGAATTGTTTTTGTCTAGCAACAACGCCGTCAATCGGTGTGCGTTAGCTAGTTGACAAGTATCTTTTTTTTTACCTTATCAGTAACATCCCTAATTCCAGCTCCAGGCAAATATACTCTTACATTTCCTTTGCAATTACATCTCCACATCCTCTAATTAGTGAATCTTCAATCAAGGTTTTCTCATAGTTTACTTTCTCTATTTCATCTGTAACATTCTCTTCCACCTTTTTACTTTCTTAGCTAGTTCTTTATCGTTTCTATTAATTAATTTCTTGATCTGCTCATACTTCCTCTATCTAACTTATTCTTTGGCTAACTATGTCCATTACACTAGTTATTTTGTCATCCATAACTCTTGTCACTTTACTAAATACATACTCTATTCTATTTTCCTTACTACATTTTCTGCCATTTCTCCCGACTTTCTTTAAACTATCTACATTTAGAAATTATTTTATCACATTTATTATAACATAATCTATATAATCAGACACCTATTATATTCTTCCTAGTCTTATTTAAGCATTTCAAATGAAAAACCTTATCACATACAGTACAATCTATCAAAGCATGCCTAATTTCCTTCTGACCATTATATATACATTGTAGGTTACAAATGCAATCCATATTTCCTTATTTTTGAATTCTTCTACTATATATTTAAATTTATGATTTTTCTACTACTCTTCAAACCTTTTTATACAAAAGAAAAAAAAAATAGCTATTGAAAAACATGCTCTGCTAATCTTACACCTCAAATTTTATCCTCTTTCTTAAATTGAAAAATTCTTTAATAGTAAAGTTACTAAAAACCAACTAATCTTATGTATGACTTAGTTTTAAAGCTTCCTTGTAGTAAATATACACACAAAAAAATTTTTTTTTCTTTTTTATATTTAAAATGGCATTTCAAATCACTTTCTGTTAGCAATATTTTTCCCAATCTTTCCAAATCCAATTAAATCTCTTTGCATTTCAATTTTCTTTTCATATCGACACACTAAGCTTTCTTCACACAATAATGTCACCGAGTGCAAGCTCTAGTATAATTAATATATATTAGATGGTTGCGCATTTTAATCTCTGTCTAGTGCTTTCTCATTCAATATCTTTAGACTAGTTTCTACTTTGTAGCTTTCATCGGTGAGGAATTTTGCATCTGAGAGTAGTGCACCTCGATATTTGGATCTAATGTAATCCTCCAGCATCCATCTTTTACTTTTTTGGTTAACTATAAAGCAATTAAATCCAAAGATCCTGCACTGCTACCAGATTTAAAGTTTCTATAAGCCAGAAACTAGTTGGGGGATAGTGGATGAGAAGACACTGGATAGTAATTAAAATGCACCATCTTCTAGTATCTTTATTACTAGGGGTTAAGCTAGATGGTATTATTGGGTAGAGAGATTTGTTACTGTTTTAATAGCTTGTATAAGCATAAGAAAAAAGATCAAATGATGTTTAAAAGTTTATTACCAATCCTAACCAGGGAATAATTATGGTTATTGATAAACCAAAAACAACAAAATGGATAGATACTAAACTGGATTCATATATATATAACTATATAAACAAATTACCTAGGATTAAAAACATTATTGTGTTTTCATTTTGGGCTTATGGCTTTATAGTTAATCAAAATGGTAAAAGGGATAATTGCATTAGATACAAAGATCCAGATGCACTGCTCCTCAAACCAAGATTCCTCATCGATGAAAACCTTAAGCTAGAAACTAGCTTAGGATATTAGATGAGAAGATATTGGATAAAGATTAAAATGCACAACCTTCTAGCACTAAGTGACACTATTATGTGGACAAATTTGCTGTTTTAATTACTTATATAAGAATAAGAAAAGGTGGTAATGTGACACTAATATTGTCAATTTGGATTTTCATGCTGATATTATTGAAGCATAGAATTATCATTATTGAATCTGTTGTGGATATGATTAAATCTGGGTTTATTAATAAGCAAAATTCTAATCGAGTCTCTGATAATGACTATATTAGTAAATTAATTAAAAAGAAACGTTTTTTTATTTTTTTTTTTTACTTTGACAAATGATGAAATGAAGGCAGTTTCTTAAGTAATATATGGATTTTAAGGCAGAAATATCTTGGTTAATTATTAAGATTTGAGAACGATTGATAAATTAAAACAAATGATTCTATCATTTACTGTTTATCATCATTTTAGGTTGTTTTTTTTTTTAGTGCTTTGAAAATAGCATATAAACCTTAAAAGCAATATAATCCTACTAAATGAGAAAATGTCACTCTTTGACAATGATGAACTTATGAAACATGTATTTTTGATCATTTTTTAAAAATAATAATACATAATTTTTATATGTCTGTGTTAATGATTAATTCACCCTATATCAATTTAGATTTGTAGCTTAAAGTCAAAGAGACTATAGGTACTAATTGAATTTTTAAAAATTTTGAAATATGATAATGTTATATCAGTGTTTTAGCAGGATTAAGATTATATAGACTCACAAAATTGTGTCACCTTATTTTAAAATTTGTTTCTATAGATTTAATTTATAAAAGTTAATGGCAATTATTGTGGAGCATCATTGCCATTTACTGCGGCAAAAATATTTTCAAAGATTTTATTGAATAGCTAACTTCAGATTGTAGATGGATAATTACTAGGAACTTGGAATAGTTTTAGAAAATAGTTATTGTTGTCAGGCAAATGCAAAAAAGGTATCAGTTAAGCTGTGATTTATATATTGCTTTTACTTATTTGGCCATAATAGTTAATTTAAAAAAATTTATAATATTTAAAATAATTATAAATATATATTTATAGTATACAGATAATATTTACATTATGATACAAAAAAGAATATTATTATTGATAGTAGAAAATCTGGCACATTACTAGCCCAAAATTTATTTTTATGATAATGAAATTTTGGAACATTTTTGTAGATGAAAGGTTGATAATGGGGTTGTTAATTGAAGCAATCAAAAGAAGAAAAAAACCCATAAGTTTCATTTTCTTGTCTTCTAGACTTAACATTGTGATTATTGTGCTATTTTTGCCAGTTCAAAGATTGATTACTGAATGTTTTAATATATTGGATGTCATGTATAAAGCATTTGTTTCAGTGATTGTTATCCAAAAAGCTCACTAGCAATAAAATAAAAATCTTCAATTTTTGATTTGGACAATTATTAACTTGATAATTTGGATGTGTTAAAATATTTCGGTCACTTTTAAAATAAAATGTTGGATTTTAAAGTGAAGAGCAGTACAGAATCCATTGTTCTACTACATTTAACAAGTTTAAAAAATAATATTTCATCATTGCGAAATATGTACTTCACTTAATGTAATTGGATTATCATGTGTTAGATACTAGAAAAATTTTATTTAAAGGTAGATTGTTAGATATTATGATTTTGAATCTACAATTTATAAGCGTACGTCTTTATTAGATTGACATATGAAACGGATGAATAATAATAGACTTTAAAAAACATGTTTGCTTTTTTTTGATGACTATGTGTGGTTTGTCTATAAGAAACAGTCACCATAAATGCTGTTTTCTTTCATTGAGAGGAATATGTCTGAAGACAAAATATTATGGAATACTGCAATTAGTCTAATTAAACTAAAAATCCAATATGTGATATGTATAATGCAATCTTTTACCTTTTTTTTTTTTAATAAGTGGCTCCCTAATAATGATGAATGTATTTGATTCAATTTATCAAAATGTCTAATCAATATAATTGAATCTTTCACATGAGTCACTAAAAATATTTACAAATTTTGTGAATTAATAATTTAAATAGAATCAAAAAAATTTATTAATAAAATTGATTATTTATTTAAATTACTTTTTATTTATTCGAGCAATGCATTATTTTTTAGTGATTTATATAAACTTTGCATTGATAAATGGGAATGCTAACATTAAATTATTATTCAAAATTGCTTCAAAATCTATAAACTTTTTGCAAATATTTTCAATGTTTTAAGAAAACATATCTTAAGCTATTTGTTTATATAAATATGATTGATATATTACTTAGTTTTGATTTATTAACATTATAATTAAATGTGTAAAATTAATTTCCATTGCCATTAAAGAATTTTACCTTTTTTTTTTTTAATATATAGGACAAAGAGCGTGCACTGTCAGAAATAAAAAAAGGTGATATTGTTATAGCAAAACACAAAAATAATCGCTATTACAGATGTGAAGTAATTGATGTCCATGTACAGATCAACTATGAAGTCGACTTTGAAGATGGATCTTACTCGAATAATTTATTTCCATCTGACATTGAAGTATGACTTTTTTTAAATTTTTACATAAATATTTTAGAAGTATAAAAATGCAATAAACAGTATTATTTGTTTATTAATATATTTTTTAAAGTACAAGTATGTGTAAATATCTATAAAAAAAATAAACGTATATGAACTTAATTGAAATGTGTATCACATTGTTAAAGATAATATTATCTGAAAATGGAAATACATATGAACATAACTTTTTTTTTTATTTTAAAGATGTAACCATAAGAAGATAATAAGAGATGTGTTTAACTGGAGATTGCTTCAGTTTTATAAGCCTGTGAGAGAAATGCTTGGGATCTTTTGATTTAAGAGATATCAGATAGATGTATCAATCTTCAAAATTGCAAACTCAAATCTCAAAGATGGTGATAGCATTTACTAAAGATGAAATAATAAATCTGTCTCTAACTATAGTCCAAAAACAGTATTTATTTAGAGAAATTGACTTACCTTAGAATAAGTTTTCACCCCCACCACAGAGATCAATGCACATGTTTAATATTTTAGAATCTATCAAAATAATTCATAACTCATCATGAGCTTGGTAATCTGCAATTCATACAATTTTCTGATATGAATACTATTTTGTGTTGAGCTAAAAAAAATGGGCTACTGTGATCAGAAGTATTCCATGTTTAAATAAATCAGCATTAACACATTTCCTAACAGTTCTGAGGAAGTATATTTGACCATCATCAAGAGAAATGTACTGTGACCAGAAGTATTCCATGTTTAAATAAATCATCATTTACACACATTTCCTAACAATTCGGAGGAAGTATATTTGACCATCATCAAGCGAAATGTGATAATGGAACTGTTATGATTTGGACAGCTATATAACAATATTCTCCTATTCTAATTATTATTCTGCATAAATTTATCATAGCTGCAGACTAGTTAAAACATTGTAGGGGATTAAGTTCATTCTATTAACAGTCATCTTCCAAAATAGTAATGTTTTAATTCATAAAGCATTCATGTAGTGATATTGAAAAATATGAGTATGATGTTATACATTCAAATGAACTCAATATTGTAATTTAAGTATTATTTGAGCTACTGTAGTATGCCATTTTTAAAGAAATAACTGATTTTTTCACCATTTTTCAGAAAATTTGAAGAAGTTGATTTTTTTATGAAATTTTTCAAATATATAATTCCATCCTACCTGAAATACAAAGCAATTCTTGGTGCAAGCAGTAGCACTACTCTATATTAATAATAATAATAAAAAAAAGATATCAATGTTGGTTTCAAAATTTCTGTGCTGTAAAAAGTGTTCAATTCACAAATTTGATTGTAAATTCTGTTAGTCTTTTTTTTAAATTCATAATCATTAATTATCATTTAATAACTAATTTAATTACTGAATTTTCAATTAATTATTAAAAATGAACTTAAAATTTTATTAAAGAAGTAGAGAAAGTAATGAAAAAATTAATTAATCATACTGTTTAATTAATTGAATTTTCAGACTGGGAATGGAGAAAATAAAATTATCTAAAAGTTATGGTGCTACACCAATTTCTATGCTGAGTATCTTGTCAACATTTATTTAGACATTCATTGGTTTTGAAAACTGATTTAGTCTTTAACTTTTGAATTGAATGTTTTACACTTATCATTAAGTTTGAAATATAATTTAAATAATTGTTATATTGTAATCATTATTACTAAGATTATACATATTATCAATAAACTAGATAGGAATTTGGCTATTTGAATAATATGCTAATATTTGAATTGGCTTTTTAATGTGAAATATCAAGTATAAATGATGATACTAAAGTGTCATGAAATGCCTTTTATTTGGCAGATTATATATTACTAATAGTGATTTTTCTGGAAAGATCATTTGAATTTAAAAATTATATAACATGAATGATTATAATTTGAGTAGGCTTTTAGAATTTTTGTCAGCTAATTTATAAAAAGAGTAATGTCAATTATTTTACTCCGTTAACTGCTTTTATAATAATGAAATGGAATATCTAAAGTTAAAGAATTTGTGTCTTTATTGGCAAAGAAAAAAATAGAAAGAATCTTTACTTTTCTAAAATTAGCTTGAATATAATTAAGAGAATCACGATATTTTGATTAATTTATATTGTTGTATTTATTAACATCTACAAACTTTGTAATTAGATTAATGTGTTAACTATATAAATGACATTGAAACTTTGACCATTTTTTATAGTGTTTTTATACAAATTTAATTCTTATAATTGCATAACAGCAACTGCATAATTACATTATTGAGCTATTGTTTTTGATATTTTAACAGTTAATTACTATTTTACATCAATTAGTTTTAATGCAACAAGTTAAATTAGCTAAAAGATGGAATATAAATTGTATTTAATCATAAATAATAATAACAGAATGATATTATTTTATTTCTACTTATCAAAATCAATTCATTCCTAAAGATAGGGATAATCTCATGGATCCTGAAAATAATATCTGTTGTTCAATTTTTTTTAAAAAAAACCTATTGTCAAAAAGTTTTTTAATTATGGAACAAAATGCTGGAAAGACTTAAAATCTCTAAATAATAATTATCACTAAAAGACAAAATATTATACATCTAAAATTATTCGTCGTAGTAATTTGAAATTATCCTTTAAAATGTTGCCAGAATTTTTGAATTCAAGTGATCTTTTTTTAAATAAAGATTAAATTTGTTATCTAATTCTTGTTAAACAATTAGTTTGAAGACATTCTAATCAGGTATATTCGAAATAGACATTTATGAATGATTTATATTGGAGGAAGAATTATTAATTGTTATAAATATTACCTACCTGGATACTTAGATCAAAATTGCATCACTAGAAAATAGTCTCATTGCAATTGCTTTGACTGATTCGATCGTACATCAAAAATCTTTCAATATGAAAGTCAGATATTGATTACAATAATTTGGTAAAGCTGCAGATACATAATGTTAATTCACAGTTGATGTCGAAATATCTAATGTTAGTAACATATCCAAAAACGATAATTTTTTTTCCATCATTTCTTTTTAAAAGCATTATTAGCATTGCAATTAAACTAATTTAGGTAACAAGTTATTTAATAAAAAAAAAAAAGAAGTTCCTTAGCTATCTTCTGAAGCTAAAATTTAGACATAACCTACCACCAGTCTACCATTGATAAGACTATTATTTTAAAAATATAAAAAAATAGTGAGCCCTCAACATATTTCATTATGATTTTCCTTAGCAAGATTTTATGCACTGTATAAGAATTTTTAATTGATATTTAATAGAAAGAAAATACATTTTGGCTTCTTTTTTTTTTTTTTTTTATACATTCTTAAATTTTAACTTCCTAAGTTTATTTTCATTTTTCAATAATAATGTAATTGCTGTTGTGATAATCTTATCTTAACATCCAATTACACATTTTATTTATGTCTTCTAATTTAAATGTCTTATATTTAATAGAAAGAAAATTGCATTTAAATTCTTTTTTTAACATTAATTTTTTTTCTAGTAATGTAGTTGCCTTAATGCTACATGATCATCTTAATATTCTAATATGCTTTACTTCTGTTTTATTCATCGTATCTTGTAAAATGTAGTTATCTATTTAATTCACCTAATTCAAGTTATTAGCTTCATTTTTTAAAGACCTCTGATCTCTAAATGTTGCTATAATTTTATTATCAAACATCAGTCAATTAATCATATCAGTATTTAAGATATTACACTTATTTTCTCAGTGATATACATTTTAGTTAAATTTAAAGATGAAATATATAACTTTATAAATTACACAGTATTAAACTTAAAATTAATACACTTTATTATAAAAAATATATATTTTAAATTAGAAATATTAAACATTCAACATTGATGATATTTAGTTTAAATAAATTACGATGAAATAAAATTATTTATAGCTTAATTATTATTAAAAACATTGTTAGAAATAATAAAAATATATTAAAATAAATTTAAAAATGAAAGAAAAAAAAAAACTTTTACACTTTAATAATGTAATGTAAACAATTTCCTGTTTTATTGCTAAAAAATTGCTAAATCAGCTAATGAAAAAAGTCTGTGGTAAAATTAAATTATTTTTAAATGAATTACTATTAAAAACATTATTTGATAATGAAAATATATTAAAATATTATCAATATTTTTAAAAATTAAAAAAAAAAGGGCTCACCTTTATTATGCTTTAAAACATAATGTAAACAATTATTGTTATAATGCTATAAAAGGAGATGACTAAATCAACGAATAGTGATATTATGATGAATGCCATTGGTTGACATATCATACATGGGTGAAATACTTTGTTACTAATTTATTTTCTTGTTTATTTCTATCATTCATAGATTTAACTTCCATAAGTTCTTTGCCTATTTTAATTTATTCATCAATAATCTTCCAGATACAGAAGACAGGAAATTTATGCTGACAATATTGCTTTGACTTCTCAAAAGAGAGCCTTTGCTGAATTAGGATAAATCTCTAAATAAGGATTTGGAAAAATTGGAAATTTTTTTCAAAGGATCTTTGTAAATGTGGACAAACTATGATTCATATAGTTAATGTCAGATTTATGGCTACAATGGCAGAATCTATCTCCCCGTTAGAATCTCTACAGGTTTCTTTATGATATCTTGTTAATAGTTAAGCTGTCTAAAATCCATACACTAAATAAATAAATCTGTCCCCTTAGCAATGAAAATACAGTAGTAATTTTAGCCGTGCACCAGGAAAACGGGATTAGAAAACAAATGTGAGCCATTTGGAAAGAAATTATTTTTAAGCTAGAGAGTGATGAAATTTGCAGAAATCTAAGTTCCGATTATCAACTATCTTTTTAAAAAACTAGAATAAAATCAAAAATACACAATTTCCAGATTAACTAATTTACATTATATTATTACAGAATAGGTGGAAATTTATTAATAACCTGGATTAATGAAAAACAAATGCAGATGATAGTATCAATGTAACATTTTTTATGAATGTAAAAATTGTTTTAATTTCAATGCAGTGTATAAAAGTTGAATTCAATAAATTAATTTTTATTTATAATTTTTGATTTGGTATTAAATTTTTTGCTGTTTAATGATTATATGGTATGGTGGATCGGATTATCTCTAAATACAAATATTCAACATACTATAACGGTCCGGAAGAAATGGAGATTACCAGTCTTACCGTATCTGCACTACGAGGGCGCCACTAGGCCATTTGAACCTAGAAAATTTATAGAGTAGGCAGATACGCGCTGTTAAGATCCCACTTTATTTTATATTTAGACCGTTAGCCCAAGTCACTAGCTCAGTGGAGATGCAGAGATAATAATATATAACTGTTTAATTTATATCTTAAATATAAAAAAAATAAAAGCCACTGCCAGTAATTAACACGCAAACAATATTTATTAACGCACATATATAATAAAATTGAGGAATAACATTTATTATTTTAGATTTTAATATTAACTTTTAATTTAAATTATTATTTTAAAATTTTACACTATCCGTATAGATGAATTTAATAATATTTTTTTTTTAGAGTGTCGAGTATGAATAAACTACATAGATTGCATTTGAAAAGAAAATATTCTGTCCCTTATTTAACCTTAGGCCAAAAGTTCGCAGTCAAACCGGCGTCAATCCATCTGATACATTGATGTATTCAATGTAGCATGAAAATACGACAGCACAAAATACCATACTGTCAGGAATGTACATCTGAACAGTATGGTTAGAGAAGACATTGACTCTCAACCAAACAAGAATGCTACATCTGTGGCAAGAAGAACAATAAAAAAAAACTCCATAGTAAGGGACTGCGTTTTCCATCTTACTATTCCCTTCCACAGGCAAAAAGGGGTGTGCGGCGTATAATGGAGATCCTGCACGTAGCGAACCTCATACTACATCTACTAATTACACCAATATATCCAATCCATTGACCTAATTTAACTACGAAACAAATAACCTAAGATTAGCCTCCCCTAATTAATTAATATAACTTTACAAACCTATATAGGCATTCATGCCTGACTTAAATTTAACATTTATATAAGTTCGCACAGTTGGATTTATAAAAGTTTGTTTTTTAATGTTAAGCATAGATCAACTACATAGATTACACGCTCAAAAACATTTCAAAATAAACATAAAAGATCAAAATATAAAGTCATTGATGTAATTGCAGAGGGAATTCACAAGAAACCCAATGGCATTCATCATAAGATGCCGCATTGACACCAATAACTAAAAAGACATCCGAATAAATACATTTTAAATATTCAACGTAAGATATCATTATTTACCGAATGTCTATATATTTTAACCAAATATGAAAACAAAAACATAGTTAAACGTGAACGAATCTATGCAAGCGTCAACTTAAATTTAATGCATTTAAATAATTTATACAAATAAATATTAATAGAAATAAAAAAAATAAAAATGGAAATGATTTTTTTTTTTAAACTTAAATGTATAAAATCTAAACATTAATTATCAATTTGAAAGTCAGATAAGAGTTCATTTTAAAATTTAGGTTCTGAATATTAAAAGCTTGAACGAAAGTTCTTAATTATTTTTAAATTTTATAGTTCATGTCTTACAGAAGGAGAATCACGGTTCCTGGAGCCATTTCCCACGACATCTCTATTTGAAGTCCAGTCTGTTGTTCTGGAGGAGGCCTAAGCTGGTTCAATCCTGGTATTACAGTCATTTTATTTGAAATAAGTGAGAGAGAGCGACAAGTGCATCTTATCGCTCTTCTCACAAAAATCAACCTGGAACTGTTTTAATCTGAATATTTTTTTTCTTTTATAGTACTCCTCCGGATTCATTGAACATCGTTTCCTGTTCCAATAATTTCCATTAAGGTCCGAGCAATTGATTACTGCTTCCATTGGACCTTCTAAAAAATGTTTATTCTCTTATCTATATCTTTCATCTGACTTTTCACTATAAGAGCCCCAAGGGCTAGTTTGCTTTTCAATTAATTTATAAAACAATCATTTCCATTTACAAAAATATTTTCTCTTTAGATCTTATACTTTTTTATAAAAAAGTACGTTCAAATACTTTTTTTTTTTTATTTAAAAAAGAAATAATTTTTAAAGTTTTGCATCTGTGCGAATATATATATACATACACGTTTAACAACTCTTTAATTTTTTAGTTTTTATTTATGAACTTAAGAAAAATTTTTATTTTAAATGTAAATTAATGTAACGGCATATACCGTTACAATATTGACGAACAAACATCATTTTTTAGTAATCATGGCTCTGTAACGAGTTACATCTGTTGTATGGAATTCTAAATAATATGATCTATCTTCTTGATTTTTTTTTTGTTAATTCATTTTTAAAAATATTTATGGTATTATATATTCTCTTATCAGGAAAAATTATTTTCTTTTAGAATTATTTATATTTGAGCTTTTGGTGAATGTACATGTATTTTTTATTCGTATAATTTTTAAAAAAATAATTGTACTAATATAAAAAGTATTATTTTTTTTATTTTTTAGGATAGAGATTGTGAACGACTTGGGCCACCAATACCTGGAGAAGAAGTTCGTGTACGATGGTCCGATGGCCTTGTTTACGGAGGTGTTTTTAAAGGAACCCACTCTCTCGTAATGCACACAGTATGTTTTGTTTGCATTATTTATTATATTGTTTTATTTCTAATATTTTTTTGAAAGGTTTTTTTTTTTGAGGGTGGGAGTAGATCTAAAAGCAGTGAGTATGGCAATGTATCCTTGGTTTGATATGGCGTTGCTTGTATATATAATCTTTAAATGAACTAAGGTTATATGTTAATAAATTTCATATTTATTATTTTAATTGAAATTTATTCATCTTTTTGCTGATTGTGAACTTTTTTTACCATAATTTTCTCAGTGAAAGAGACTTATATTTTTTAAAAAAAAGATTTTTTCATTCATATCTCATTTATTGTGGCTTGATCACAAAAATCTGGCAGGTTTTTTTTTCCCCCAAAAATAGTAATACTTTTTTTTATTTCTTATTGTCCAATTTTCCCATTATAAAAAGATTTAGAAAATATTTTAATTAGACAGTTTGGAGTTTTGATCTCAACAAGTTCTTTATGGAATCTTTCAATGAGTGCAGTTTGCAGAAATTTTTTTTCTTTTATTGAAGGATGATTTATGATTACATAAACTATCTACAATTTTATATTTTTACATTCATGATTAGTTTCTTATTGCAATGATGAAGATTACTGGAAAATATAGCGGAACGAACAGTGTATCGTATATGATATGAATATATTAATACAATAAAATTTTTAAATTCTACTAGACATTTCAAATATATTAATGAAGTCATATAAAAAAGTAAATGAATTTTAAAATGCATTTCTTAAGAATCGGCCTTTATCATTTGGGACATATTCTTGTTTCACATATCTTTATCATCTTTGTTTAGTATTTATTGTAACAAATTACAATTCAATTTATTCAAATTTTACTGGGAAATAGAGAGCTAAAACAATTTGTACTAGAAAAATGATAGTAGAAATTTAAATAAGAACAATTTAATGATTATTATTTATTTATTTCATAATCAATATCATTCACGCTGAGCATATAAAATTAAAATATTATTTTCATAGGCATTTCATGTGTTTCAGCAAAATCCCCTCATTTGCTTTATAAAGAACAAACATTGGATTATAATTCACTGAAGTACATGCATATAATACATTACCATCTGTTTAAATAGTACCTATTGAAGAAATCTTTGGTTGAGATTTGTTTTGTGCAGAGTTTATGTCTCAATTTGAATTTCTATAGTTTAAGATCTACAAAACTTTTATGACCACTATCATTTGTGTTATATGTCTAAAAATGCTTTTTGCAATTTAGCAAAATTTGTAATGGCTTTTTGATAAAATAAATAGTATACTGTAATAAGAATAGAATAAAAGTGATGTGCTCATTACCAAATTTTCATTTAGTTCAAAGGCATCATTTTACATACATTTTCAAATTTCAAAAATTGAAAAAAAAAAATAAAAAAAAATTCTTATGCTGCTCTTCCAGAAAATAATAATCAGAAAATAATAATAAATTCTTTACTACAGCTATATAATCAATAATAATTTTATATATAAAAAGCCTTTTTCAGCACCTGCTTTGGTGCCCTTTTCAAATGTTACTAATCTATTTAACATTTTATATCAGAAATAATTTGTTACCATTAAATAAATTAGTAGCAAGTGCTGAAAAATGCTTTTTATGTATAAAATTATTATTGATTATATAGATATAGTAAAGAATTTATTATTTTCAAATTTACATTTTGCTAGGTTTATTTAGATTGAATGATCATATTAATTTATCAATTTATTGGTGCTGGCTTACTATACTCATACATCAATTTCTTTCCTGGTATGGGGATATCCTGTGCATAGATAAGATATCACAAGATGAATGCAAAATTTCATTTATCTTGTATTATGTTTGTTTTGTTTCATATTATAACTCTTTGTTTCAAATAAAATCTTCATTAATTTATTACAATTTTTCTATTCATACTGGTAGCAGAGCATTGTTATACATTACTAATTTCTTTAATGTTTTTTCCCCCATTTCTTTTATTTACTGCGCTACTTAAATTTCCAGTGTTTATTTTTTTATAGTAAAGTATATGTCCAATTTCAGATCAGTTATTTCTTTATTTTTTCTTACTACCTTTCCCAGTTTTATGAGTCTTTAGTTTATTTGAAACTGATCTATGATTGCTGATGACCAAATATGTTACAAAATTGGTAACTAAGATCCAAAAATGAAATTTTAATGAAATATATATTGTGTGAATTAGATCCTTTAAGCAGATTTATTACTAATATTTTTATTTTCGAATTATATTATTATTTTTCATGTGTCAAATGTGTTGACAGGGAAGCGAGCCCAGGCTATCAAAATTAACAATACATACATTGCAATATCTACCTTTTGGTGTAGAACTTCACTTTATATATAGGTGTTCATAAGATATTTTTCATAATTATTTCTAATTTAAAGATATCTTTATTATATGTAATTTCATTTGTTTGTCATCTGATCCTTCGTGTCAGCCGCTAGAGGCGCGATTTCTAGCTAAATTTCTAGAAATATGCTGTTTCCGCGGCCGCACCCAAGCCTTTAAGCATTCTTTCTAAAAGAAATCCTAGAAAGATTGTTAACTCGGAGTTAAGTCTACTTTCTACGCTAAAAGGTAGAGTGTTAACTCGGAAGTTAAGTCTCCTTTCTACGATAAAATCTAGAAAGAGTGTTAACTCGGCTTAGCGGCTAACAGTGTGGCTTTTTCCTATGCTAAAAGCAGAGGAAAATGCCGTAGTTGTTTGTGTCACGCACTATATCGTAATGCTACGTTATGTATTTGATGTAACAATATCGTACGAGGGTGTGTTAATTTGATCGTGTCAAAATTATTTAAATTTTCATCGGTGCCTTTTTTTTTTTAAGACCAATTGATGTACTGTTACATTTTATCAATTTGAACAGTATCGTGATTGTTCCTCATAAATTTGTATTCCTCTTAAATTTTCAATTAGGGTCGAATAGCGTAAAAATTTAAAAATCACACTTTGAGTCACGTTTTAGCGAGAAATTTTCCGAGACAAAAAGTATGGCTAATTCCCACAACAGAAAACTTGAAAAGATGGGAATTGCCAGACAACGGAAGCCAGCGCTGGAATATTTCTACAGCAGAAAAAAAGAAAAAAACATCCTGCTGCTGAAAGAAAAGATTGGATTTGTGCGGCAAATATATGCAGATTTGAGGTCCAAAAACATCTGCCGACAGAAATGTTCACTTCGTAAAGGCAAGCTTGTTTGAGGGATTCTAAATGGCCTTCGTCAAATGTCAAAAATAAAAGAATTCAATTTTTATTTAAACGTACATTTCTTCTCCCGATAATTGTTGTCGTCGGCAATCAAATATAAAATAAAAGAAGTAACTAAAATTTTTATTTAAACATAGCCCCAAAAACCCCTCTTCTCCCAATAATTGTTGTCGTCGGCAATCAAACAGTCAAATAAAAGGAACGTCAATTATTCTTTAATCGTATAGAAAAAAAAAACAACCCTCCCACTAATTCTCGTCGGCAATCAAATGTAAACCAATCAAAGTAAGACAGTAAATTCTTAGTTAAACATAACCCAAATTGCTATTTGAACGTACACCGAAAAAGACCCGCTTTTGTCAATCAAAATTAAAGAAACCTAGACTATTATTGTCCCATTGTCAAATCGAATATTATTTGGGAAAACCCAAATAATTTATAAACGAAAAAAAAAAAAAGTCAAATCGGTTTTCAATCAAATGGTAACTGATAAAAGTAACTTAAATTTTGATTTAAACATACACACAAACAAAAAAAAAAAAACAAAACCCTTTCTCCCAATAATTGTTGTTGGCAATCAAATATAAAAAATAAAAGGAACGTACAATTATTCTTTAATCGTAAACAAAAACACCCCTCCCACTAATTGTCGTCGGCAATCAAATGTAAAGCATTAAAAATAAGGTAAACCGATTATTTTTTAAATGTAACCCAAATTACTATTTGAACATACACCGAAAAAAGACCCACTCTTGTCAATAAAAATGAAAGAAAACCACAATAACTATTATTATCCCATTGTCAAAAATATTAGGTTTTGGGCAAACCAAAACCATAATTTATAAACTAAAAAAAAAAAAAAGAAAGTCAAAACCGTTGTCAATCAAATATAACTGATAAAAGTAACTTCAATTTTGATTTAAACATACACAAAAAAACAACCTCTTTAGCTCTCAATAATTGTTGTTGGCAATCAAATGTAAAATAAAAGTAAGGTAAATTAGTATTTAATCATCACCCAAAAACACCCACCCCTCTCACTAATTATTGTCAGCAATCAAATGTACACCACTACTAAAAGTAACGTAAACTATTATTCTTTAAACGGTTACACACCTTCTCACAATAATTGTTGTCTACAATCGTACACACAAAAAAACACCCCTCACAATAATTAGTGTTGGCAATCAAATGTAAACCTATCAAAGTAAGACCGCAACTTATTATTTAAACATAACCCAAATTACTATTTGAATCTACACCAAAAAAAACACCCGCTCTTGTCAATAAAAATTAAACAACAACTATTATTGTCCCATTGTCAAAAATATTTATTTGTAGAACCAAAACCATAATTTATAAACGAAATGAAGTCCAATCGGTCGTCAATCAAATGTAAACCGATAAAATTATAGGTTTTAATTTTTATTTAAACATACCCACACGCGCGAAAAAAAAAAAAAACAACACTTCTCCCAATTATTGTTGTCGGCAATCAAATGTAAACCTATCAAAGTAACGTAAATTATTATTTAAAGGTCCATCAAAAAACCCGTTCTCTCTTGAATTTTGTCAATCCAATTTTACAAAAACAGTAATATTATTTTTTAAAAAAAAACACAAATTACTATTTGAACACGCACCAAAAAAGACTCTTTGGTAAAAAAAAAAAATTAAAAAAAACAACTATTATTATCCCATCGTCAAAAATATTATTTGGGAAAAATAATTCAGAAACGAAAGAAAGTAAACTTTGTAAACAAACCAAAAAAAAAAAGTCAATATTAATAGAGAATCGCTAGCCCTGGAACGTTATATTAATGTGTTTTTAGTTAGAAATCATGCCTCTAGCGGCTGACACGAAGGATCAGATGACAACCTTTCATTTTTATATTTAAAAGTTATTTTTAAAAAGAACATATCAAATAATGGATGAAAGTAATCTCACTAAGTATTTGTTATAGATAAAATTATTTTGCATAAAATAAGCATATACATTATTTAAGTGTTTTTTTTTTTAAATTAACAACCAATGAGTATTTAAAAAAATTTTATTTTCTAATTTTTAGAAGAAATATGTATCAATCTAAATTTTAAATCGTAAATAAATATATCCATTGTACTCAGATCTAGTTACATAGTGGTAGCAAATTTACAAATGTGGATGTCATATACACATTAAGCTAAGAAATACATATGAAACTAAGAAAAGTAGCATAGTGTTCATTATTGTCCAGGAAAATCTAAGAACTTAACAAATTTTAGGATACTGTTGTTGCTCCTATCTATAATTAGATATTATTCAAGAAATTCATTATATAGGTGTCATGGTCTTGAATATATTGATACCGAAAACACTTGAGACATACTTGGCAATAGTAATTTGAGGCCGATAGTCATAATAGAGAGTTTTGTGTATTCAGGAAATAGATTACTTATCATCATACTTATTATGAGAATGGAAGTTTTCGATTTTTCATACTAATAGATCATAATCATCAATCACTGGTTTATCAATTATAATTCCAAGAAGTTAAAAAGGGAACCAAAGTGTTTTTGCACACAATTAGTGTAATGTAGAGTTTATATTTACACAATAGTTTTGTTAAAAAAAAAATGAATGAAGTCAATTTAATTCACTAACATTTATTAAATGCTTATATTAAATTACTTTAATTACACATAATTGCCTTGTGTAGAAGTTTGTTTGAAGGAATTATTATGCAAATAAAATGGTAAAAGAAATGACTAATTAGATAATTTATGTCATTAAAGGAAATATTATGAGAATAGAAATAAAGAAACAATAATAAAGAAAAAAAATAACCTAGTTTAGTTAATTAAATGTAAATTTTGTGTTCTATCTGCTTCTTGGATGCTAGAGCATCAAAAGATCACCCAAGCAAATTGACTATGACTAATATCTTTCAAAACTCTGCTTGTATATTTTTAAAAAAATGAATTTAGAGACTTCATTATTTTAAAATTTTGTTAATATCCTTTTAAATGCTTTTATTTAACTTAGACTTTTGTTTAGTTGGGTCAAATCTTATGTCTGTCGAATGGATTTTCTTCAAATTGTGTATATGTTAGTTTTGATGATAATGCAATCTTTCAGGGTTGTTCAGCCCAACAGTTTTTCTGGTCACATTTCAAAATGTATTCAAATCAATTTGAAAGTTTTTAGTGATGCACAATAGTTGTTACTATTTTTTAAGAAAACATTTTCATTTAAGTTGAGGGATAAATTTTAGAGGTGTTTACAGATAATTAAAGTAGAACGGGAATATGAAATCTTAATTTTTGTTTGGATTGCTTATATAAAACTTATATTTAATTTGATGTAGAAATTTTAGGGACATTTATAGTCAATTAAAATACAAAAAAAAAAATTGAAATAGGGAATCTTAAAAACAAAAATCTTGTAACTAATTTTTAATGATTTTATATATTACATATATATTTAATTTAACTTCTTCCTTCTGTTTGTTTGGGCCAAATCTTGCAACCTATTTTTAACTTATATCCTCCTAATGAATCTTCTTCAAATTTTGTACATATGTATTTTTGAAACAAAATATACAAATACTAAAAAATAGTATACACCTGGGTCTCGTTTTACGCGATAGATAGGTTCCTCAGAAAACACGCGCAAACGAAATTGCGCAAAAATAGACGTAACTTACATTGAAAAAGGGGGGATGCGGTCTGTGATTTTTCAAAATTCGCTAAAAGCAAAGCACCAACGTAAAATTACTTTAAAATTCGCGCAAAAAAAAAAAAAGGAAATAAAATATGACTAATAAAAACTTTCAAATTTGAAAAAAATTGATACAAGACAAACTTTTTTTAACTATAATATTTAATTTTATTCAAAATAATATATTTTTATGCGTAATTTACAGTACAGTAATTTACATTTTTTTATACACATTTTAATTATTATCGCTATTTGCCGAAATACACATTCGTTTGCAAACTGGTAAAAAATCAGATTCTCACAAGAGGAAATACAACTAGCACCAAGTTCACTCTCATGCTGTGTTAATGGTTTTCTGTTGACAACGTAATTAGTAATTAATCTTTGAGACGATGATTTTATTAATTTTTTATGAACTTAAACTTATGATAATATAAAGACATTTATTTACCACTGCTGGGAAAAATTTAATTAAAACTAACAACTAAATTATTTTGTCTTTAATTTTCAATTCTGTTTAAAAATCAAATTTCGTTTCACTGCTATTACTCATCTTTTAAAAATAAACTTGCAGACACTAAATGATTAATAATTGATTACGTTCTTTTTTAAAAAGCAAAAACAGAATGTGATTTCAAATGCAAAATTAACACGCACAATGTTTGAACAAATTTACATTATAATCTTGTAAAATTTAATGTGTGTATACATAAAATGTGGAAATCATGATTTTAATTTCATTATTGCATAAAATCTTACTATTTTAAAGCACTGAAAATATTGAAATTACTAAGATGAAAGTCGAATTCCAATAATGTGCTATTACTTTCAATATAACGTAAGTGTGCGAAATTTATTATTTAAAATAATAGCGCATTATCGGAGTTTGACTTCCGGTGAAACATGGATCGCGTAAATTCAAAATCGTGTTAAATAAGTCCGCGTAAAAAGAGACCCCAAAAAAAATTTTTTTTCTTGGACCAGAAATTTGGTTATTATGTGTAACTTTACATAAAGGTGCCCATAAATTAATTAGTTCAAGCAATCATAATGAATATGATCATAAACTATATTGTTTGAATTATTTTTTGAATACCCCATGCTTTTATTTCAAGTTCCTTATATCATTCAAAATTGTGATCCGAGAAAAATATATTTTTTTTTTATAGTGCATTAGTTCTCAAATTCATTTATTTTTTAAATGTGTCTATCATACCTATCTATTTACTGGCATGTTATTAACCCAAGTTATAGACATGAAAGAAATTCAATTATGCATGCTTATGAGCTTAGGTGATTTCTCCATTGATGATAATGAGCTTAAATATATTATAAAAAAATTGATATAACTGTTTCAGCCTAAAAGTTTTATTACATTTTTTAAGAAAAAATGATTACTATAATAGAATATGAAAATTGTGCAATAAAATAACATAATATTTAGAATTTGATGAAATTGCCAAAAACTTTACAATTATATAATTTAATTTTAACGAATAAGTTGAGCCATCTGAAAATTATCAAAAAGAAAATTTAATTTAAAGCAATATTTTTTTTAGTATTGTCACATATTCAATAATTAGATCTTATCATTTATTCATCAACAATTACATATTATTCAAAAGATATCATGTAGACTTACATTTATCTCTTTCTTTGTTTCATACTAAAATGATCTGCCTAGGAGTAATATTTATAGTTTTGACAATAGAATGCTGTTAAATCACTTTTGCCATCTGTTTCCCTGATAGACTGTAGTGCAAAATAATCATTACATCTGCAGCTTCGTGTATATAAAGGTAACAAATATAGCATGTATTTTAAATGAGGGTGAAATTGACTACATATCTAATATAACAATGGTCAAATAAACGGATCAATCTAAATCAGCTGTTAAATTTAAAGGCTTGTAATATGCAAAAAATATAATTCCAAAAGTTGTTAATTTGGATCTTTTTTATTTATTTATGCTAAGAAAACTTGAAATAAGGTACTAAAAGTATTGCCAAAATGATATGAATATCCAAAATATCCAGATTGAAAAGCAACTCATCTTTTATTGGAGAAAGCAAAAAGTTTTTTCTCATAGATATGGAAAGTATAATAAAATTAATTCAAGGCTATTAGGATATTCAATCACCATCAAAGCTGGTTTTGAATATAAAGCTTGAAGTTTTTTAAAATATCCAATATTAGTATGTGATTGTTCCTGTTATGAATCAAGGTAAAGACTGGTTCTTGTCAATAGAGAAGAGCACAGGGATAAAAATTCTAGTTAAAAAGTCCTAAAATAGGTCAGAAATGAATAATTTTAATCTGAAGAATTTAAGATTTTTTCTCGTTAATATGTACTCTACAAAGAATGCTGCAGCTTCAGTAATGAAACACAACTGGTTGTATAATATAATTATCTCCAACTGAATTCACAATCATTTATTAATAGAACATATGCATCAATTTAGAAAGTTTAAAATAAGTTGTATAATGAGTAACAAACCAAAGAAATAGCTTTGTTATCAATGACTTTATTTCCAGAATTTGGAAATGTACTTGTTAATCATTATAATTATATTATTTTTTATATATTTGTAAAGAATAATTTTTGTTGATTGTTAAGTATGTTTCCAAAATTCCTGAATACCAATTATATATCTTGAGTATTTTCAAAAGGGATAGAAAAATTCAGATATTGCCTCCAAGAGATTGTTTTGTGGAGATTAGGAGATATATTACTAACTTCTAATAGGAGACATACTATACCAACTGAAAAAGTGAAGCAGAATTCAATCATTGCTAGAATTTGTTTAAGTATAATTATTGAATAGCAATTTAAAATCAATTTAGAGAAATAAACTGCGTGAAGAAATTAAAACATTAAAATGAAGTTTGTAGCTAAGAATATGTCATAATCAAAAAGAATTTGTTGGATACCAAGCATGACTAGAAATTGTAGTTAAAAAAGATTAACAAAGACTAAGGATATCAAAAGATTTTTTTTGTTTATAATAATAGGCAAAGAAGAACATAAACAATAATTAAATTAAAAATATTATCAATTACAAAATGCAAAGAAACAAGTCACATCTTAAGAAAAATTAGGGGGATTATAAGGATCCTTCAACACAGGGCTATTAAAGTTGCAAAAGACTCATATTTGTGGATAACGAACATGAAAGGAAGAAATATATTAAAAATCGTTTGTTAATGATTATTTTCTGTCAAAACTTCATTTATGAATCATTGACATTTCAAAGTGCAGATGAACTTTAAATGACATGCACAAAAAAAGCACTTAAGTATAGATGTGATTCTGATAGAATTATTTAAAAACTCAGGCAATTATAAAGATTATTATTACTTTGCATTATTACGTACAGTTGTATTTTTTAAAAATAAAATAGTATATTCCTATTTCTGATTGAATTTTTAGATAGGAGTTAAATATAATTACCTGTGTTTCAATAAATATGGATATTTTTTTTTTTGAAATGGAATGAAATAATATACTCCTACTTTCAAAAAAGAGAATCTTAAAGATTGTTTAAGTTCTAAAACGATTGCTGACAAGATTTTGCTGAAAATGCAGAAAACAATGGATTTACATACAATGTGAAATAGCAGTAGACAAAAGTCAGAAATAATTGTTCTGCTGCTTTATTGATCATGAGAAGGTCCCTATTCCAAACTGGAAGTAAAACATTGGAAATAATAGAACTTATTATCATGATTTCAGTTAACATATTCTTATATATGCAAACTTGCACAAATAGAATAGGAAATAGAAAGGCAACAATTTGCATATGTTGTGAATAATACTTATCCAATATGTTTTCTATAAATTTTGATTTATTTCAGGGTTGTTTTTTTTCCCCCTCTTCCAATTACTAAATTCAATTCATTTCATAATTTACTGAATCTATAAAAGTGGCAGTTCTAATAGTTACCCTTTTTTTTTCTTTTTGATAGTATTATTAAAATTATATGATTTTTTTTCTTCTAGTGCATTTAGATATATTTATACTTTTTATTTATTTTCTTCTATTTGCTTCTTGACCATTAGTACATATTGAGTATGATCTATGTAAAATATTATATAGTTATACTACTTAATAGTTGTATGGTATTTCAGATTAAAAATAACTTCATTTCTTTCAGTACTTTTATAAAGTATTGCAAATAAATACTTTGTTTTTTTAATACCAGCTATTTGTATGTATCTTAATGTTTTTGGTATAATTTATGTTTTTATGCATGAAATAATTCTTTTCCTTGTTGACTATGCTTTATTCATTAGGATTATAATGAAGCCATAATACATTATTCAAAAAAGTGTAAATAAACAAAATATAAAGATGTTAAAATTCATAAATTTACTAAACTTTGTGAGTTGTGTCACAAACAATATAGCAGCAACATTTTTTTCATTTTGTAGTATCCTAAATAAATTAACTCAGTTTTTGTTTTTAATTCTGTTTTTTTTTTTTGTATTAAATAAAATTGAAATCACAGATATTTTTCTTTGATCTTTCACCACTTCAAAAGATTGATAAAGTATAGTATTTTATTTAATAAAATGTTTTCATGGCATAATTTAAAAGAATTTATAAATTATGTACTAAGTGATAAAACAAAAATTATTGATTGCATTGAAAGAAAAAATAATGTTGGAAAGTAGGCCATATATTCAAAAAGAATGAATCATCTTTTAGAGCAATAGTGAAAAGAGATAAGCATATTTGTGCATTAGTTATTTGGACTTTTTAAGTAATTATAACCATATTAAAAACTAATTTTGATATGGCATTAAATTTATGGTTAGAAGATATGAACCAGTAAAAACATTTCTTGAGATGAAATTGTATTGTATCAAAGTTTAAAGTCTGTAACAAAAATCTGACACTTCATTAACGTTTTATTTTTGAGTGATTGTGAATGAATGGACATACACTTAAAATAAATACATGTGTAATGTATTCTCTCAATTTATTATTAACTATTTTTAAAACAAATTTGTTTGTACTGTAATCGTGTGTGTGTGTGCACATCTAGATTTTGTTTTGAGTAACAATTTTTAAAATTATTATATATTTTCAGTCAATGAGAACATGTCAAAATGTTCAAAAAGTGATGTTTACTTTATGTATATATAATTTTATTAAATATAAATATATATAAAATATGTATACCCATGTTTATAATATGTAACATATATAATGCATATATGATTATGAAAAAGTTTATTAATTTGTATGATAAATAATAAACTACATATACATAAAAAAAAACATCATTACTTTCAATTTATTATTATATAAATATATTTACACTCTAGAAAATAACTAAACATTGATAAATAATTTTTTTTTGTATTAAAATAATATATATTTTTAATAATCCATTCGGATATTTATTTATTTATGCAAAAATCAACATAATGGACTATATTTCATTTTTAAATATTGTATATTATTGAATTAGAATTTCAAATTATAACAGTTAAGTTTGTTTATTTTGATATTTATTAATATATTTAATACTATTAAATACACAATTTTCCATTATATGTATAATTTCTAGTTTTGATAATGCAATAGAATGCAAACAAATCTCTTTGATCACCAAGCAAATAAAAAATGCCCATTTACACTTGTAATCTTAAATATGTATAAATGTAATCCAGACAATCTAACAAATTTATTCTAGACAAGATTGAAATTGAATGCTTGCCAAATGTAAACATAATTATTTTTATTCAGCTTTAGAATCATATTAACATAGGAAAGTTTATTTTTACTCATTTTAGAGCACATAAATGGACAACTATAAGTCAAAATATGAATAATAATATTAAGTATTAGCATTTTCCAAAATTGTTGGTGTAATTTTTGATTTTCTTAGCTCAAAATTATATGTGTAATATTGGAAGACATTGTATTTAAACATATTACATATACCTGACTTTTAGTTTTACACTTATATGGATTTAAAATGAATAAAAATGAACTCTTTCATATGAATACGATTCTAATGCAGTATAAAAAGTTATGTTTACATCTGGCATATAGTTACTCTTAACTAAAATACTTGCTAGATTGGCTTTCTTTCTCTCTATATATTAGACTACAATGTAAATGGTCATTTTGCATTTAAATGGTCATTTTGCATTTGCTTGAGGGTCTGGAAAGGGACAAAAGTGGTGAAGTGATTTATATATATACACATTGATAATAATAATTGAAATATTCTTGTCAAGATTAATCATGAGTTATGAATTTTAAATTATAATTATTGCAAAATGTTTTATGTAAATGAAATGATATGCATAAACATTTTTATATTAATTAGATTCATTCTTTAATTGTTGATATAAAGAAACAGATCTAAATCCGATAAAATCTCAAATTTATACTAAAAATAGAATTTTAAAGGAAGATTTCTGCATGTTGGACAAATATACGAATAAATACAATCACGATGTAATAATATTTCTTTACGAACATCTCTTTTCTAAAATGTATATGTAAACTCATTTATTTATTGTGTATATTAGGTTGAATTTGAAGATGGATCTAGAATAATTATTCAGAGAGAAGATTTGTATGCTAAAGATGAAGAACTTCCAAAAAGAGTGAGATCTCGTTTGGTAAGAAATTATCAAGGAATCTATGGTTATAAAATATAAATAATTTAATCAATTTTAGAAACTGAATATTTTATTTTATTTTTGAATAAATATGTATATTAAAATAATTTTTTTTTTCTATTTTTTTTTTTTTTAGTCAGAAGCTACTGAAATGAGGCATGATGTTTTTTATAAAGATACCATTATCTCTGATAAGCGACAACGTGTTATAAATCCAAAATATATGTCGGATGCAATCATACCTCTCTAAAATAAAATTATTCAATAGAGACATTTGTTTACAAAAGAAAATTTTCTGCACTATTAAGTTATTTTTTTTAAATATTTTTCTCTTTTTTGTGGAGAGATGAAATGAAAGATCTTCCATAATATTATTGGACAATCTCCACTTTTGTAATATAAAATATATATATATAAACCAAATTTGTACAGACTTTTTCAGCATCAGATTTTTCCTTTAATATTACTGACTATCATAATGTGGACTATTTTTGGTTCATCATCGCCTTTTTTCTTTTTCTTTATATATATATTTATAGAGAAGAAGATAAAATTTTTATTATTTGGTTTTGTTTTTTTGTCTTCTATTTTTTTTTATCATGGATTTCATATCACATAATATTTGTACTACAATAACACTTAAGCCAAACTAAAATTTGATGTTTACACATTTTACCAAAACTTTGGGGGAAAAGTTTGGCTTCTCTTTTTTTTTTCTCTCTCTTCTTTATATTTTGTAGTTCCTCGAATGTGTATTATAATTTAATAGTAAAAAATGGGATATGATTTGTAAAATTTATTACTTGAAATGAATTTAGACACAGCAGTACATAACAGCTCTGAAAGGTTTTATTTTTATTTTTTTTTTTTGCAAATGTGAAATTAATTTTAACTATTTATCTTGGCTATTAATTATTTCTCTTTGTTTTAAGTAAAAGCTTTATTAGTTAAATAAAAAGGATATGTACAATATATATAATTAATTATTTTTATTTAATACACAAACCTATCTGTACATGGTGCAAGCATTATTTAGTTCCGATCATCGTTAGTACCAAGAAATTGTATGTAGAGTAGTTAATAAAAAGGAATAATATTTAAAATTCATATGTACATGTATATCAGTGATAAATTCTTTTCTTTATATGAATATTTGTTTTTCTGTGGTCTGTTAATTAACATAACACAGTTTTTTAATGAATCAAGTGCTTTATCATTACAGAATTAAGGTTTGATTTTTTAAAAAATAAATTTGAAATATTTGTCAATTTTCTTTTTAAACTTTTCTTTATGTTACTGAACCAATTACTATTAAAATTGATATATCACATTTTAATGCACAAAAATAAAATGATAAATTAATAAAATTTTGAAGTGTTTTTTAAAAAAATATTTGGAAATAGTTGTCATTTTTATTGTTTATTAGTAATATTACTAATAAATAATAATAGAATTTTCTTTATTAAATAATTTGTATATGGTCACTTGTTTAGCAAGTCATGATATTTAATTATCAAGGTGTGAGATTGATCATATGATGTAATTAATTGAACAAATGTTTTTTTTTCTCATTTGGGAATTGATCCAAGAACCTTCAGCTTTTTGATCCACCATTCTATCATTTATCATTATGTTAAATTTTTCAAGGCCTTAAATAAATTATTTTTTATAAATTATGAGGGATAACTAGTAATAATGTAACATATCTGAGACCATAAGCAGTTTTATTCATAATGTCATTTTTATTATGAAATAATTTTCAATGAGTGATAATGTGTTGAAATGATATTAAACATTTTATTTTCCAGGATAAAAACAAAACTATGGATGTGAGCCACTTTACAATCTTTTTTTTTTTTTGTTAACTTTAAGAATTTTAATTTTTTTCCAAATAAATATGTCTTTTTTTTTTAACTGAAGAAATTTAATTGTGTAGCAACACATATTTATTTTTTATTATAGATAAAATTATTTTTTGCAATATCATTTTTTGGTTTTCAGAAATATTTTTATAAAAATAAAAAATTTTCTTAAGCATATTAAAGTAAGAATTTAAAGAGCATAGCAATTGAATAAAAAAATGGACATGATAATTCTATTTATTAATAAACTTTCAAGTAATATCATAATTAAAGATTCAAATCCCCAACAGGAGGTTAACTTTTTATTAAAATTCTGATTAAACAATGTGAGAATGGGCTATCCATATTTTGATATCTGACAGTTTGGAAAGAAAATCATAATTTCATTAATCCAATAATAATTTAAAAATATTCAAGTAAAAAAGAAAATCACTATCTTAAGGAATAATATTTAACTGAATAAAAATTGGATGATCATAGAGGCATAAAATTTTAGTACTATTAATTAGTTCTTATGTTATTTTTGTTGACTTTTGATAATAGTGTATACTGATTGGAGTAATACAAGTCAATTTTTAATTTATATATTATATATCTTGGGTTCCCGATCTGTTTGTCACAAACTCCAAGGAAGTTGCAATAAAGTGTATGGCTTCTCTGCAATATTTTACTAGTAGTTGTAACATTGATTTTTGATAAAGAAGTGACTTAAGATCCCCCATGATGGATACTATAATGTTTATGTATATGAAATATACTATTTTAATAATTATGTTGTAATATATCTTTATCTCTAGTTCTTAATGCACAATAAAAAGTTGCTTGACATGTAATTTTTTCCACATATATAGCTCATGTATATATAATATGTCTCTCTGGACAAACAAAATATTCTTTTTAGATATATACTTTCAGAAATAATGAAAAAAAGATATTTTTAAAATATCAGATATGAAAAAATATATATAAATGCTGTAATTGCATGCTTCACACTGCGTAGAGAAAGTTAAATTATTTCATATATATATGTTTTTAATTATTAAAAAAAACCTCTTTTTCAAGTAGCTATGACTTTCTTGCTCTTTCCTAAAGAACTAATTCTGTTAAAATCATTTTTCTTCTTAAGTAAACATTTTTTTGTGTGTTTATATTATTGACAAAAACTGTTAACTAAAATAGTATAATACTTTGTACAAGAAAAACTTTAGAGACAGCTAATTATAATAAAAAGAGATGCAAGATAGGAATTCTGGCTGTGAATAATAGAATGCTAGGATTGTCACACAGGAATACTCAGCCCAAATAAACATTTCCACAGTGGTGGACCTTCTTTTATTTTTTAAAAATAAAATAAGCAACGGCAGTGTTATTGTTAGAATAGAAGTCCATGTTACAAATAGTAATAAACCACTAAACATCACATAATCACCATTTCTTATGCTTGCTCAAGCTGTTAAAACAGGCAAAACTCTCCATACAGTAGTACCACAAGCTAGAAACTAGTCTGGGGATATTGGATGAGTAGGCACTAGATAGGGATTTTATGCACAAATCTTTTTGCATCCATTGATTACTCTGGCTTGCACTGAGTGGCACTACTGTATGGAGAATTTTGCCTTTTTTACAAATAGTAAACTAGAGAAAATGTACACTGTTTTTCAAAATTCAATAGTAATTATTATTTTTTGCTAAGCACAGTTGAAAATATTGTGTTTTTCTGTTTTCCAATGATTTAATGTTGCCATCATGATGGAAAACTTTTTTTTTTTTCGGGCCCAGATTAGCTATTGATAGCACATTTTAAAATGTAAAGATCTATCTATGGTCTCGCAGCTTGGAAACAACTTATTTAAATAAAATAATTATTTTTATTTTTATTTATTGCTATATTATTAGATATATTTTTTTATTAAAATAGACAAGTGACTTAATGCTACACATTATTAACATTTATTTAAAAATATTGCAGTGATAAAATTTATAAAATGTGAATAAATAATAAAAATACAAAAAGGAAATTTTTTTTCTCAAAAAGGAATTGATTTTTATTTACATTTTTAGAAATTTGTATCCATAGAAAAAAAAATGTAAATATTCAAAAGATTATCAAAAATTTGATTTTATTATCTTGATCTTAAGTGGCATAAAGGACACTATGTTTTGTACATTAATTTCAGTGATATGTCCATAAAACTTTCAAAATTTAAACATATAACTTAAAAGCAAAGCACTCGAAATATATTAAAAAGGATTTGGAGTTATTTTATTTTTGTGAAACAGGTCCTAGATCGCAGAAGTTTATTCTATAATAAATTTTTTAGCAATATCACAATAGCAATGCAATTGTCATATAATGTCAATTGAAATTGCAAACAAAAAAATTTTATGAATAAAGAAATGCTCATCAAACCTTGGATGTTGAGGTTGGTGTAATTAATTCATGGGGATGTGAGCTAAGTAAAGTTCTTTCATATATTTCTGTCTAATAAATTACTGGTGCGTTTTTCATATATCAAGACGAGAGAGCCGATTTTGGTGAACTCGAATTAATGGACATAAAGTTCATGTCAACTGCTTTTCTTCATAAAATGTATTTTTTTCAGATGATATCAAAAAAAAAAAGAGTTTTTGTTTTGTAATGCGCTTGAAACTTTTACAAAGAATAAAATATTGAATATAAATATTTTTAAACTGAAGGACAATAATAGAAATTTATTTGTAGTTTTTGTACATATGGAACACCAACTATGCTAGAATTGATATCAGGCCTTCAAAAAAAGGTGATAAGAATTTGTTCCTTAAGCAAAAAATATTCATGACTTCATTCAAAAATTGTGAATTATATCAAATCTGGAGTCTTCAGTATCCATATGTTTAAAGATACAAATTTTGATCATGTTCCTTTTTCTACGCTGATTATTGAAAGATAATGCCATTCATATCTTTCAGTTGCAAGATGTAATCAAACTGATCCTGGAAGAACAAGAGAAACTTGATCTTGTGGTTTGCTTTAATGATGAAGCTTGGAAGGAAGAATTGTTTGTTTATCAGATATTTTAGAACTGCTAAATAAATTGAATTTGGAGATAGGAAAATAAACATAGCATTTTAGAACAATTTTTATCTAAGCTATAAAATGGGGGTAACAAAATATAAAATCTTGAAAACATTATCATGTTTGAAAAATTCTGCAATTATGCTAGAGAAATTTGATGGTTAATTAGACGAGACCTTGAATCCCTTGAGAAAGAATTTTAATGGTATTTTTGGGGCTTACATCAATTATTTCTCTAAATGTAGCCAACATTGCTAGTGAAATAAATTGTTGGATCTGCAGAATGATTTTCAGTTTATAATTTATATTATTAAAAATTGGATACTCAGTTCTGACATGCACTGTACTAATCTTATCCAAATGTGACCATATTTTCTTTTTATGTTTAACTTCGATTTGTCTCCATATGTCTCTGAAAATGGGTTTTTAGCACTTTTTCATATTAAAACAAAATCAAAAAACAGATAATGTTGAGGATGCCATGGTTGATTTTGAAAAACTCAACTGAATTTTGAAACTAGCTGTCCAGATGCAATTCTTATTAATTGCATTAAATTATTTTTAATATATTTTCATTATCCTATTGAAAACATCTTTTTTATGCTACTGTGATAGCTGGGAAGTCGCAAATTAATTCACTACTACAAGGAGATTGTAGTTTGAAATGATTAGAAAACATTGATAAATACAGTATATATAAAGTTTTTTATGAAATATGATTCCAAATCTTTTTTGTGATTATTTCTAAATTATTGAAAAGTGTTGGTTTTGCTAAATTGGTATTCCATCACTCTCCATTAAAAGACAAAAATATATACAGTGAGGTCTCTGTTCATTGTTTATGCATTTATCATTTTTTTCAAATATATTGACTTCTTTTTTTGATCACAAATTCAGTGCCATAAATATGTGCTAATTTTTCACAATTCCAATTTTTTTGAATTGTTGGGTCACATTTAACACTGACAATAATTTCCTGCATGAATTTTTATTTGGAAATGACATTTTTATTATAAAAAAACAATGACAACCTTATTTTTATTTACTGTTTCTGTCATTTTTTTTTCTTCAACAAAAAAATGTTTTAAACTAAAGACTAAAGTCATAATGACATTGGATTTACCAATGATTTAGATTTCAAGAGATCAATTAAGACAAAATTTGTCCTAAGCAAAAAAGAATTAAAAAGTAATACTTCTATAAATGTATAATTAGATAAGATTATTAAAAAAGTAATCTTATGTAAATGCAATATTCAACAATCTCCGCCCGTGTGATGTTTGACATTGATTTTGTTTTTTCCATTGCATTTAACAGCAAAAAATATTGGTGGAAGTTATTTTATCGATTTTCAAAAAATTCAGATTTGAGTTACAATATGTCCTGTAGATGTCGCTATATCAAAAAAATTGAACAATTCAGGTGTGGAATTTAAAGCTTTTTCAAAGTAGCACAAATTCCTTGCTATGAGTGAGAAACTTCTTTTTTGAATAGACTAAATTCATTTATAGTCTACTTTCTTGTTTATTATTGTTATTTTTGTAAAATAATTGAAGATTTCTTAATCTAGATATTTTGTATTTACATTTCAGGGTTTGTTTGTTTGTTTTTTTTTGTTTTAGTAATATGAGATTACAGTACTTTAATTTTCTGAACTTATGCTTCTAATAGGATTTATCAAAAAAATAGAAATATAATAAAAAGTACCAAAAGTAATAAGGTAAAACTATTATTTTTTTTTAAAACTACCATGATATTTAAATTATGACACTACAAACACATATTTAAAGCTAATGATAAAGCTTGATTTTAAGTGTATTATAGTATTTTTATAAATAATCTTAAATTGTTTTTATCCATAATTTTTGATAGGTGTCCAGTACTATTTTCCTATAGCTACTATTTTCTCTGATTTCTCAAAAAATGATAAGAGTTTATTGTATGTTAACAACAAATCATTTTTTTATTTTTGCATAGAGACTGATAGTTAATGTCCAACATAATTAAAATATTTTGATAATTTTGTAATAAAGTAATCATAAGAAGAAAAAGGTTTTTTTTTTTACAATTAATTTCCTATTGTAGTGGTGCACAACCTTTTGACATTTGTGACCCTCCCATTCTCGGACTGGAATTTTACCGACCCATTGTATGTTGTTATCCTATCATAAGCATATAAGGATAATAATAATAAAAATATTTTTACCAGATATGAATATATGTCTTTATATTTCAGTACATACGATTTAATGTAAGATTTTTAAACTGTATATTAACAAAAAAATGTATAATAATACCTTGTTTTTAGTAGATCTGTTGATTTGTAGTAATTGCAACTTTTTTAGCCTGCTTTAGAAAATGTGTACATCCAAGAACATAGTGCCACATGTCAATGTTAGGAGGATACTAGCACAAAGAACAAAACAGAGTGAACAAAAGAAATGAGAGCAATATATAAACACAAAAGCAGTCAAACACAATATATAGTTGAGCAGTTTTCATGTATTTTTTAATAGTGTTTAGGTTTTTGTTTTTTCATTTAAAATGTATTATCCAACATGAGAACTTCTCAAAATTTTCACAACTCCCAATAATTTTTCTGCGACCCCTTGAAGAGTCATGACCCAAAGATTACACATCGCTGCTCTATTGCCTTAATGACTGAACTTGCCCTTGGATAGAAATTTTCAGTTTAATGATTATTAAAGTTTATATATATATTTGTCAACAAAGTTAGAATTTTTTTTTTTAAATAGCCAACCTATAGTAAATCTATCAGTAAGTAATTGGAAAGATTGGTGAGTACTGTTTTTTTTTTTCACCATTTCTTAATTCTTAGAGAAGTTTTTACTCTAAGGTTTTTATCTTTCTATATAGAAAATAAATGTATGTTGTAGCAATGTAATTCTGCAGTTAAACCTGATTTCTTGCTATAATTTATATTATAATATATATATAGACAATGATAATTATAAATTCGTATATATATGTGTGTGTGTATATATATATAAATATGCATAGTCCCTATATAGTGGTTTATGAAAGAAAGTATTCCAGGGCACAATTTTTTTCAATTAAAGGTACAAGCTTCAAGATAGTTTTTGAAGATAAAATTTGGCTTTCCAAACTGTATATAGTCTAGGCCAGGGGTCCCCAACCCTATGCCCGCGGGCACCATGGCGCCCGCAGACCATTTTACATGTGCCCGCCGCTATCCGAACATGATAAAAAATTATTTATCTGATACAAATAAATTTAATTTTTTTAATTTCTTATAAATTATTGAATTATGTTGTAATAAAATTGTAGGGCATACTATACTTTTACAGCGTAAAAATATAAATGTTAATTATGTTAAAATTTTATTTTTGAAATAAATATTTTTTTGCACATTATGTGTATTATTAACAATATCCAACTATAAATTTACATTGAAAAAATAAATGGTGCCTGCCATCTCGTTGAAAAAAATTAATGGTGCCCGCCACCTGGCTGGTATTATAGAATGTGCTCTTAAGTGCAAAAAGGTTGGGGACCCCTGGTCTAGGCTTTGTTAATGTCTGAAAAAAAAAATGCTCATTTCATATTTTATTATGAAGCTGATTTTTAAAAGGATCACTAAATACTGTTGTAAATTTTATTTATAAATAATTGTATTGTGGATTACTTTCTGTTTTTCTTTAATCATACTATAGAATCTGATCATACAGATTACAGCAAAAGGTATTGTTAAACTATAGAATTGCATGGTTCTGATGTGTATATATTATAATGGGATGAGTAAGGAAGTTTAGATCATTTATGATGATAATCAGCATTCACCAAATCCCTTTGATGAAAGAAATGAACAATATCAAGTATTATTACCTTTACATTCTTACTCTTATTTGTATTTATTATCTAATTCAATTTAAACACATTGTGATTTTCTAATATGTGCACTATTCCAAATTAATGTGAGTTTAGACAAATAACAATACATTTAATTTTAATGTATAAATTATTCTCCCTCTTGTTTGACAAATAGTTACTCCAGATTTTTAATACATTAAAAAATCTTAATTTAATATGGTATAAGTAAAATATATACACGTAAAAAAATTATAAGTATTAATAGTTTTATTTAAATATTGACCCTTGTTTTGCATATTATTTTATTCACAGTCGTTTATTTTTGAAATGCCAAACAAGTTTTTTGAGAAAAGGTTGTATCAGTTTTGAAAAAATTATGCTACATATATTGAAACAGTAAGATTTGCTTTGCAGATCTTAGTTTCACCTTTCCTCATGCCTTACAACCTTCGTATCCTAGTTTATACCCCAATTTATCATATTGGGTGTGTACTGCACATATGTGCGGAAATCCAGCCTAATTTAGGTGGCAAATGTAGGTACATGAGCGTTATATATAATTAATAATTTCTAACTAATAGTTTATAGATTGGCGAGTATGTACACGTGTATATATTAATATTAAGAAGTAGGCCATGTATGTCGCATCCACACACATATTGCGATATTATATTTAAAAACTTATAAGTAAATTTATTTTTTGTCATTTAAAATTCGGCTTATTTAAATCTATTAATTTAGAAATATTAAGTTCGTTATATTTAAGCTTTTAACATGTAATTTAAAATAATATTAAACTAGTAAATAATTTAAATATTAAATTTAAACCAGTAAATAATTTTTTAATTTTTGATTTTATAAATCTCACCACAATTTTATGTATAAAAGTAAATCAGGATTGGGAGGAGAACAATAGGCTTTATTAATTCTATTTTCTAAATGCAGTAATGGTTTAAATATTTGGCCAGCTAGATAAAAAAACAATTGATGTTCACTCAGGTATTTTGAATCTAATTAGTAAAAGTTTTAGAACAATTAAAATTGTAATCCGAATATCTTAAAGTAAATAACAATAGTGAATTTTCTTATAACGTCCTGTTATATTCTTTTAGATATTTAGATAAAAGCATGCATTTATAGCAAATATTTTGGTAATGGATTGTTATGCCGCAGAGTAATTCTATTGTATGCTTCTCTGGTATATATAGAGCTGAATGTATTAATTGAGAATGATTAGTTGACTCTATTTTGAGATTTTATTAGCTGATTATATTTTGAGAAGATAATAGTTGACTTATGTATTTTGAGGAGTTAAATTAGTTGGTTGTATTTTGAAGAGAGAAGCTCATATACCAAGAAGTAAAACCCGCTTTAACTTTAGAAAGAATTGTAAAATACCAGCCTTTGCAAAGGGAAAGTAGAATGTCTGAGTAGAAGCCGGCAGGAGGGCTATTTTCTTTCTTGGGAATGGCTATTCTGCGGCCCATCTGATATCCCTCCACGCTGCTGCTGAAATTCCAACCAAAGTTTGATCCTGAACCAAAGAAGTTGCTGCTAACGTCAAAACAAATGCTGCTGCCATTAACCTCCATTGCAAACATCAAACAAGTGAAAACTAAAATCTCCCAATGGAACAGACTTGCATAAGTCAATTTGAGTCAACTAAAGAACACAATGTGTGCACTGACTGCCCTACATATACGAGTTAACCCAAGAATTCTTGTGGTTTTTATGTACTCTCTCTAACTAAGCTATAGCTATTTTAGATTATTTTCTATAATAAAATCAATGTCTAACTGTCTACTTCTATTATGTAATATCTTTGTAACCTAACTAGTGTGCTTTCTCTTTATACTTGGGTTAATACTTTTGAATTTTACTAATTTGTTTTATTTTTTCCATTATGATAATGTGCCTGAATAGTCATCGATATTAGTATGGATTAATTATAAAACTGGTCCTGATATTTAAATATCTTGTCAAATCGCTAGCTCGAAAGCTATCTTATTTAATATTTTAGGGTGAAATAAATCCCAAGATATGTATAAAATCTTGTTTGTTTTCTCTTAGCATGTTGAAACCGCTTGAGGGCGTAATTTCTATGCAAATGCACAGAAATATGCCGTTTAAGTGGCCGCGCCGCTATATAACATTCTATTCCAACGGTTAAGCATAGAAATAGTCCATTTACTTGTGTGCGGTGCCTATTTCTATGCTACAGCACAGAAATAGGACATTTATACTGCCGCAGAAAGACACTGTCGTTTACGGTGAACTTTGTGTTACAGCGGTATCTATTTATATGCTATAGCACAGAAATAGGATGTATTATTCTGCCGCAGTTTATACGAACAATCCCATTATTAACATTTAACAGATGTATTTACAGCAGAAGTAGGATGTTTATTTTATCTGCCGCAGCAGCCATTGCCGCTTATGGTAAACTTTGTGTTACGCAGTTTATACGAACAATCCCATTTTAAATTTTGCTACGGAATTTTGTGAGAGGGTCTGTAATTGAGACTATCAAAAGTCTTTAAATTCGCATGTCCAAGTCATTATTTTCCAAATCCAATGATGTAGTATGAGGTAATAAAAATTGTGGAAACATTGCCCTGCTTCTCTAGACAAGGGTGACACTAATCAATCGTCAAAGGGGAGGTGTAAGCGTGATTTTTACGAAATCACGCTAAAATTCACATTTACGTGAAATAAATCGCGAGACAAATCGAAAATACCAGTTTTATTTTTGCCTACTGTTGTTTTGAATAAATTCTTTCTTTTTATTCTTGTTAAAATTACAAATAATATTTGCGTGGCCGCGATGTTGTTTTGGGGAGAATTATTTCTTTTTATTCTTGTTAAAATTAACAATTTTATTTGTGTGGCCACGATGTTGTTTTGGAGAAATTATTTCTTTTTCTTCATGTTAAAATTTGATTTGCATCGCCATGATATTGTTTTGATTTGTTTTTATTCTTGTTAAAATTACAAATTTCATTTTAGAAAAAAAAAAAAAAAGGTTTATCCTTTTTTTTTTTTTTTATTTCTTTTAGATAAATTTCATTATTTATGATTTTATTGTAAATCAAAAAAAAAAACACTTTAAAGTTGGAAAAAAGAACAATGGCCTGGTAACATTATAATTCTGTTTGTTTACATAAAAATTACGCCCTCAAGCGGTTTCAACATGCTAAAAGAAAACAACCAAAATCTTTATACACCTGGGTCTCTTTTTACGTGGACTAACACGATTTTGAAGTTATGCGCTATTACTTTAAATAATAAATTTCGTGCACTTATGTTATATTGAAAGTAATAGCACATTATTGGAATTCGACTTTCATCTTAGTAATTTCAATATTTTCAGTGCTTTATAATAGTAAGATTTTATGCAATAATGAAATTAAAATCATGATTTCTACATTTTATGTATACACATATTAAATTTTACAAGATTATAATGTAAATTTGTTCAAACATTGTATGTGTTAATTTTGCATTTTAAATCACATTCTGTTTTTGCCTTTTAAAAAAGAACGTAATCAATTATTATTTTCTTATTAATGACACTAATCATTAACGTGCTCTTAAATTCCAACGAGAGCTAAATGGCTGTATTTCTGGATATCGCAAGCTTCGTAAGCAATTAATAAAATCATCGTCTCAAAGATTAATTACTAATTACGTTGTCACCAGAAAATCATAATAATTAAAACGTGTATAAAAAAAATGTAAATTACTGTACTGTAAATTATGCATAAAAATATATTATTTTGAATAAAATTAAATACTATAGTTAAAAAAAGTTTGTCTTGTATCAATTTTTTTTAAATTTGAAATTTTTTATTAGTCATATTTTATTTCCTTATTTTTTTTTTGCGCGAATTTTAAAGTAATTTTACATTGGTGCTTTGCTTTTACGCGAATTTTGAAAAATCCCAGACCGCATCCCCTTTTTCAATGTAAGTTACGTCTATTTTTGCGCGATTTCATTTGCGCATGTTTTCTGAGGAACCTATCTATCGCGTAAAATGAGACCCAGATGTACTGATTAAATAACTATGCCTTTTTATAAAAGGTATATATTTCCATTTGTTTAAATATAATGTGAGGTTGATAAGTGAATATTATAGAAATGCATAATTATGTATTAAGCTTATGAATCCTATAATCGTGCATTCCCACCCCATATTTAAATATTATAATTTGTTTTATTGTAGTTTTACTTTAAGAACTTAAATTTGAGGTCAGGAATATGCGGACCTTTCTTAAAACATATTCTAGAAATTGATTAAGCATCTTTGCAACTACAGTCAGCCCTTTATATAATATTTTCGGTACTTTCTACTTGTCTTGTCAGTGAAGGTGTATTGGGTGTTGAGACCTTGCTTTGGATCTTCAAAGGTACATATGGCTAAGACCATTCCCTTTTCTCTCTGTGATTCCCAGAACAGTGTGAACTAGAAAGTCACACTTGGGAATATTACGCATTAGTCATGCAGCCATGAAGTACTTGGGTAAGTCCAGACCTGGGCTGTTATTACATAGCAAAACCTTCCACAGATTTATGGAAAGCCGCCAGTTCACAACCTCTTCACACAAAGCGCTGCGGTTTCAATGTACCGCAACTCCATCCTTTGCATTAAATCTTCACCGACACCATCGATCTCTTAATATTAATTTTAATATAGTTTTTTTGAACTGCCCGCGTCTTAATCACTTCCTTTTCTTATAGCTCAACGAGCATTAGTCCGTATTCTTGAATTCAATATGTTTTTTTATTGAAATATTAAATATATTAAATCTATTAAATAAATACTTCGTTATATTCACTATAGGCGTCTCGCATATCCTCACAATCAACCATTCTTTATCACACTACTTTTATTTAGGAACATTATCATAATGTTATATGCTTTAACCCGAGGTATAGAAAATGTATTAATTAACAAGCCATTATTATAAACTTATATAGCATTTATTTTAAATCTCCATTTCTAAAGATTCTCAACATCACTGTGTAGCATACACAGACAGTGCGAGTATATAATGTTAAACTAATAAACACTTGAATTTCTACTAACTTATTTTGATTTCATTTATTTTTCTGTGCATTACCTCGGTCCATATCACGTTTTGTATATTTTGTATCATCCGTAGACATTTGTTAGTGAAACTAATGCTGTACTTTTAATATAGAGTCTTGCTTCTCCAGGTTTGGAAAATAGCATCAAACGCGTTGTCACATAGTTGACATGGAGCATAGGCATTAGATTCGAACTTGGGATTTTGGGGCAGCAACTCCACCTAGATTGTTGAGTTTCATGTCTGGTGTTTAAATTCTGCAGTGTGTTAGTGAGGCATACAATTCTGACCATTACAATATGTATGAAAATTCTCATCTCTGATTTATTCAATGATGGATTTTACCAAGTCAGTTACTCATAGCTGTGTTTGATAATTAATTAGGATTTGAATTTTTTCAATATTGATTTTGCTTTTAAGTAGAAATTTTAATAAAGTTCTTGAATCTCCATTAAAATTCCAACAAAACTAATTTTTCTATTTCTTACTTCGATATTTTACTGTTGCTGATAAGCTTTTTTTTTTTAATGATCGTGTCTTTTTCTGTTAAGTAATTCAGATGATTAGTCTTTCTATGCAAAAAATGATAGTTCTTTTTTGCAGACTAAACTAAATTAACCATCTCTACTTTATTTTTCCATTCTCATTTCACCACGAAAAAAAAAAGTTAAACTTATATCCGAATTTTGTATGGATTTCTTATAACTTCTGTAATCTTGTTTATAAAAAGGAAGAACAAATTTTATTTAACTGCTTTAGAAAAGTATCTTGTGTTTGAGTTTGAGAATATCCTTAGTACTCAACATGACATCATTGAGTTATACTAAGATCAGTACAGCACTTATATTAAAGATGATAATCCTTTTTTTTTTAACTATTTTAGATAAATTTTGGAAAACAAAATATTTTTTAGTCAGAAAATAATTAAAATACATTGTTTTGAGTTTACAGATAAAAATAGAAGAAAAAAACATAATAAAAGTAATCGTTTTTTTTTGTTTAAACCCACAAATATTGTAATTCTTTGGAAATACAACTATTTTCTATTTCACTTGTTCTTTAACATTTTTTTTTGTTCAAATCTTTTTTTTTACAAATTATTTTTATTTTAGTTTTCCTCCAATCTTTTGACCATGTTATCAAGGATTTATTATTTCTTTAAAAAAGATATATATACAAATTTTCAAAAACAATATAAATATTTTATGACACAAATTACCTTTTTTTTTAATTAATTAAACTTGTTGTTTACTTTCCTTTATATTCTTTTACATTTTATATAAAATACCTTTCAATTATCATAATTACACTTATAAAATTATACCAGATTCCTAATTTTTTCTATTCAAAACTGGTTTTCTCATTTTTATATACAATTTTTTATTAATTAATTTTTCTTCGTAAGATCTCACATCCAACCTCTTTATTTCAAAATTTAAATGCTGTTTCAATCTAATTTTCAATTTTTTGTTTTATTTATAATAAAAAAAAAAGGCATATAGCTCTTTTGTTTGGGAGTTCATAGAAGTTCGAGCATCAGAATTGATCCTGAAATCGTCCAAGTCGCAAGCTCTACCAATTGTGCCAAGCTGCACAGGGTGTTTTTATCTATGAAATGTTTATTATCTCACAAACAATTTTCAGCAAATGCCATTTATATTTACCAATACTTTTTATTTATTTAATATTAATTTATCTAAATTTATTTTCTTTTTATATACTAATTTAATTACAAATGTATATTTTTTATTATTTTAGTTATAAAATGTATTTTTTGATAACTTAAAACTAGTATAAATTTTTATATTCCTTAATTTTCTTATATATTCTTTCTATATTTTTTCTTCTACATAATTTATTAGTTAATTTAATAGGATAATCATTTAACTTTGCTTTATTTTTTATTATAATCATTTTTTTAAATAATTTATAACTAGAGCACAGTCTGAATAATTTTATGTATACAATTTATATTGATACTTACATATTAGACCTGCTGCATCTATTCACATCTAAGATAAATGTGTAACAATGTGATTAGGTCAAATAATTCAAGATTTCTTATCATATGTCCGATTTTAATTTTTTTTCCCCAGACTATTTTTCGAGATTTCTTATTATATATCCGGTCTTTTGTGTTTTTTTTTTTTTGTGTAGTTATTGTCAAAATTTCATTCTGACAACAGCTTGATTTTCATTGCTTTTTTTTTTTTTACAATTATTGTCGGCATAGTTAATTTCATCGTTGCTGAATTAAGTTTATTGTGAGTAAATAAGTGTACTTTCCTTTTGATTTTCATTGCATAATTTTCATAATTAAATGTTTTTTTGAGAAGTGATCGTTATGACCATTTTCCTGTGAATCACAAATATAATTTTGTCAATCCTGAAACAGGTGTCCACATGCTGAACATAGTGTGCCAGGATATTCTTTAAGAGTAAAAATATTGAGTAAATTTCGTCTAAAAATAAAATGGAAAAAATTAAAGTAAATTAAAAGTTGAAAAAGACAATTAAAAACAAAAGATTAGGGTAGGGAGCTTTATTGTTAAAGAAAAAAAATAAACGATTTTAAAAGGAGGGTAATATTTTAGAAAAAAGAAGAAATAAAAATGATTTAATATTTTAATTAATTCGTAATGAAAGTAATTAAAAAGATGGAGTTTTGTTTTATAATAAAAGGATTAAATATGTGTGTATATAAAAAAATTTTTAAATAAAAAACAAGTCCAAATCAGAGCGAAGTCAAATGTACGATGGATCCATGAGATAAGCGCCGGATAAAATGATGTGAAATTTGTATTGTTAAAACGTTCTATTTCTTTTTTTTTTTTTTCATTCCATTTTAAAAAATATTTCAAATTATTTTATAGAATCAAATTTCATACATTCGTTCAAAATCATTTAATTCAAAATTAATCAATTTTAGTCAAAATAAAAATTTAGAATCAAAAAGAAACTAGAAGTTACTATTTGGACAAAATGATGCATTGCTGAACCCATCGTATTGTGCAGCCGGCTGAAGCCTCTGCAGCACCATCAGCAGAGAGTTCGAAAGACAAACCATGTTTAGGTGAAGTTGAAGGAACAGCAGAGTGTTCATGCCGAGATCCACAAGTGTCATATAACATTGCAAATTAAAGAAAGATTTACATGGAGTTTAGCGCTAACCGGTTAGAACCAACATTCTATAGAAGCTACATTTTGTCATACGTCAAGTCAGATTCAAATCCTAGATAATGTTTCATTTTTCTATTCTCCAATTCTTGATCTTTAAGCCATGATAAATGAATAAATAAAAACTTAACTTTATGAACTAGTATCTTTAGGATATAAATTATATTGGCTCCATTGTTCAACTTTTATTCAGACTTATTGTGTGTATGTGTGAATTTTAATTTAATGTGTTCTGTATTTTTTTAGTTATTTATAATGTATTAAAATATTTATTCAAATGAAAAGAGAGTGTGTGGTTGTATTATAAGACAGAGCGATTATTTAAAGAAAAAAAAGCAAGATTTAAACTGTCATTGAAATATTTATGTTGATAGAAGGACATACACATCTATGATGAGTTAATATGTTTAATAAAGCGGGAATTGAAAGATTTAATTGTTATAAAGAAGTGATTAAGTTAAAACTAAAAGAGTAGCGAGTATTTTTTTAAAATAAGGATTTTTTTTTTTTGAATAATGCCAAAGTTTTATCGTACAGTAAATCTATTTTTATTAAGAAATAGAATTTTAGAGTGGGCGGAGATTTTTAAGACAGCTACAACATTAGCCAGCTGGGATTTCAGGTACTAGATTCGTTGCTGGTCGAGAAAACATGTTAATTACTCCTTGATTAACTGGCACCTAAAGGGATTATCTCAAAATAAATAAAGTGTTTGGTTGGCCAGTGTTTTAGTTTAGTAGCCAACTGTTTATATTGGTAGCTTGCTGCCAATTTATTGCTCACTCTACCTAAGGGACCAGAAACTTTGAAAGATAGGATAGTTTGTTAATGAGGGAAGAATAAAAAATATATTTCTATTGTTATTATTGTAAAATAAAGAAGGTGGGCAGTTCAGTAGAAAGACTTTGGGGTTCCACGAAATGGCGTAACAACCAACAACAGGGAACATCTCACCAACATTTAGATTAGTATTTGGCTGAATTTATGTGATGCAGGTGTAAAAATGAGGATGCATTCATTTGCATAATGAATGAAATAAAAAATAATTGGCCGCCAATATGAATTAATAATAGGTTTTTTTTTATTTCGTGGAAAAATTTTTTTTTTTTTTTAAATTTTAAACAAACAACATATCTAAATAAATCCCATTCACATGATACTCTCTGCAATCACGCATTCATTTTGGGGGGGGGGGTGAAATTTTTACTTTAAATCTCCATTTTTCTTGAAAATTTAATCAACCTATTAAAAAAATTGAAGAGACCATTGACATTTATTTATTGTGACAATTCCTGTTATATATTGCAAAGTAAGTGACATGTATATTTTATGTTTTCAGGAATAATATTTTTTAAATTTTGGTAATTTAGTTATTGTTCAGTCCATAATAGCATGTGATATCTTTAGTATTGTTATACATTTTAATTATATATCAGGAAATTGCTTAAAAATTACCCATTAATATATATTAAATGCATATTTTTCCTGTGAAAGTCGTTAATGTGTTTGTGGTAAAATATGCTACAAAATTGTTCAAATTTACTGATTTTTATGGCTTTTTATTTAATGGTGTCTCATATTAATTGCATAAATATTTGTAGTTTGTAATTTGCCAATTAAAATTAGTAGTATATTTTATACCTTTTTAATCTAAATTTTGTTTATATTTATTGAAAATGCTGCATATATTTCATTCTTTTTTTAATTATATATCGGGGAATTGCGTAAAAATTACCCCATTAATATATATTAAATGTATGCATTTCTCCTGTGAAAGTTGTATATATTTCTGGTAAAATACGCAGCACAGTTGTTGGAATTTACCTATTTTATGTCTTTTTGTTTAATATCTCATATTAATTGCTTAAAAATTATTTGTAGTTTGTAATTTGCTAATTAAAATTGGTAGTACATTTTATACTTTTTTAATTTAAATTTTGTATATATTTACTGGAATCGCCGCATGTATTTCATTCTTTTTTTATTAATTATATATGTTTCTGGTAAAATATACTGCAAAATTGGGTACATACGTATTAGTCCTATAACCCGGAGCATGTATTAGGTATATTGCACCTATTTACATATGTATCAATCCACTGATAACTTTGTAATCTTGTGATGTGATCAAAATACAAACTACAAATAATTTTTAAGCAGTTAATACGAGACGACATTAAACAAAAAGATATCAAATCTGTAAATTGCAATAATTTTGCAGCATATTTTACCAGAAACATATATAATTAATAAAAAAAGAATGAAATACATATGGCCTTTTCTATAAATATATACAAAATTGGTACTTTTGTGTTAGTCCTGTGACACAGCATGTATTAGATCTGTTGCACTTATTCCATCCAAGATAAATGTATAACATTGCAATTAGGTCAAATAATCCAAGTCAACATTTCTTATTGTATGTCCGATCTTAATATTTTTACCCCAATTATTTTTTCAGATTTTTTATCGTATATCCAATCTTTTTTTTTGCCCAGTTATTGTCAAGATTTTATTCTGACAACAGCTTGATTTTCATTGCATTTTTTCTTCGCAGTTACTCTTGTAGTTAATTTCATCGTTGCTGAATTAAGTTGATTGTAAGTAAATAAGTGTATGTTCCTTTTGATTTCTATTGCATAAGTCTCGTAATTAAATGTTTTTTTTTTGAGACATGCCGGTTATGACCATTTTCGTATGAACCACCAATATAATTTCGTCAATCCTGAAAAAGGTGTCCACACACAGAACATTGAAAGACTTTGGGGTTCCACGAAATGACGTAACAAGCAACAACTGGGAACATCTCGCCAACATTTTAGATTCATATTTGGCTGAATTTATGTGGCACAGGTGTTGTAAAGATGCACTCATTTGCAATGAAATAAAAAATAATTGGCCGTTAATATGAATTACTAATAAAAGTTTTTTCTTATTATTTTGTGGAAAAATTGTTTTTTATTTATTGAAAATGCATGTATTTTATCATTTTTTTTATTAATTATATATGTTTCTGGTAAAACACGCAAAATTATTGAAATTTACCAATTTTATATCTTTTTATTTAATGTCTCGTATTAATTGCTTAAAAATTGTTATCAGTGAATTGATACGTATGTGAATAGATGCAGCATATCCAATACATGCTCTGTGTCACAGGACTAATACATATGTACCTTTATATTTGATCACCAATTATATAATAAACTATAAAAAGTTTTTTTTTTGAAAATACCTCTTTCGATATTTATTCTATTATTGTTTATTGTTATTTTAACTGTAACATCCATACAATCACTCATATTATTCATTTTCTTTTCCATACTAAATTGAATTCTATTTATTTCATTTATATATTTTATAAAATAATCAGATATTCTTTTATTACCATCTTAACTTTTAAACATTTTTTTCAGGACGTACATATATACATTGTGTTCATCATAATATAATTTTTTCTGCTAAATAATACAAATTTATAGCTACTATGGCCACACTTGGGTCTAATTTCAAACTGTTAGCTAATTTGTGTAATTTCTCAACAGTTTGTCTTCCTGCTAACAGGTGGATAGCAACAAAGAATGCCAGCTTGTTTGTATGCTAGTGTAGAAGACAAAAGCTTTCATTGTTTTAATATTAAATTTGATTTAATAAAGACTGCCAATCTACTAACTATGTTATTATATGTGTAAATTATTATATGTGTAAATTGTTATCATTATTAAGTTAAATTAAATGTACTTCATCTTGTAGGATTTTTTTAAAGATATTTTTTGTTGCTTAAAGTTAAACTGATACAATTCATAGATCTTTGTTATCATATTGTTACAGGAAATTTTATCTGTATAGCTCTGGAAACCAATCATAACTTAAAGTAGCAGATCTCAATTTAACATACAATATCTAAAGAAATTCTAAATAAGATCTGCTTAATTTTAAAGTAATGTTCTCTTGTAATTTATAGATGAAATGATTTTACTTTCATTTATTAAATGGAAATTCCTACTTCATTGACAAACTTCCATCTTTAAAACTGTCATTAGGCATATTGAGTAGTTCTTTCTAACCTGATAAGTTTATCATTACTTTAATAAGTGTGCAGTTCAATTTATGGAGGAATTGCTTGTACTTGCTGTATTTATTAATTTAGAAGCTTTGAAAATTAATCACTGTTTCATTATTGAGTTGTATAAGGCAGTAAATAATGACAAAACTTTTATTGAATTATAAAACAAACCATGTTTATGGTTTGCATTTAGAAGATGCTTTCTCAAAAAGGAGAGGCTCCAATTAAATTTTGATACTTAAAATTTCATATATAATTTTAGAAAGCCATCCATTTCTTAATTCTCTATAGAATGTGTGAATAATGGTGGAGAAATTAAAGATCAAGTGACTGGCTGAATCATCAATTCTATTAGAATTATATATATATTGTAACTAATAAAGAATATTTCAATATATATTCCCGCCCAGTTGGTGGTTCATTTGTAACTAAATAACATTACGACATATATCTAAATATGCATATGCTATGACAGCTGCTATAATTGGTAATTAATAAATAAGTGATGATATCTATTACAAAATGGAACCTGAGGCCATTCTGACTTCTTCTCATCTCAGGTATATGGCCTATCTCTTACTCTCTTTGGATAGCCACTTTGTAATTATAAAGAAATATCTAAAATATGACAGCCGATTTGTAACTAACAAAAATATAACACCATAGCCCATTGGCAACTATCATAAACATTAATTTAGTCCCAATAATGAGATAAATAAATTATCCCATTTCTAAACACACAAAATAAAATGAAAATTTATCACTATCATCTTTTAAGATTTAAAATATTTTCAATATTGGGAAGTCATTTTAACTAACAAATTAAACTAGCCATTGTCATCAGATAAACTAATATTAGCTATAGCCACTGAATAAAATTACAGTGAAATCCATGGAGTGCATTGCGCTTATCTCCAATAATAGGTTTTTTCAATAAAGAATCCTTCCCCATTTCTATTTCCGCATATATAAGACCATTCATGGTCATACGCACACACTGGCTATTTATAACAACTTATAAAAAATATCAGAGAAGGTTAATATCAAGTTGGAAAAGGGACTTGATCACTCTTATTCAGTTTAGCTAAGTACATGTTTTCCACGGGCACCACTAGATTGTTTTAAACCTAGATAAATATCTGTCCCTAGTGTACCAGGTTCAAACCCATTCGGTACATTCTTTACTACACATGCACTTGGATGACTAACAAAAAAATGACATTCTTATATTTTATCCATGTCAATAGAATTACAAGATCCCAATACCATAAAATTTATATATCCAACACTCGTAGATATTACCAGCTCAATTTAAATATATTGATGTACAGATGCATGAATGCTCATATTAATGGCTTACAAACAAACAGTGAAGACCATTGCTTACATATATGGCCATTAAACCTAGTTATTTAATTTAATTATTCATCGTAATATAATGATGATGATTATGATTCCAACCACAGCTTTTGTAATGAACTCATAACAAATTTATCTTTTATAAGCATATAGGCACCTTCTTAAAATCATATGTTTAAATTAGGATTTAGTTATAATACTCACTAGTATGGATGATTGATCATAAGGAATCTTACAACTTAAAATATAACCTTTTATATGTTTATGGCTATATTTACTTAAAATACTACTATAGTTAAAATTATGACTCAATCGCCAATATTTAGCAGTGATGATGAATGATCATCATGAATCTCACCGCATGATATCCAACTTTTTATAAACTCCTATTTACTAAACATTAATTACATTTAAGATTGGATTTAATTATTACCATTTATTTAGCGATGATGGTGATCATAACTAATATTATAAAATTTAGATTTTGATAAATCCATAATTATTTACTTGGACAGTATTATGCTTAAACGGTGATTTAACCAGTAGTAATATAATATCCATCTTTGATGAGGATGATCAAAACTCATGGGCACAACATAAAACTTTAACTTTTTACTATTGACCCATAATTACTCAAACTTGGTTATATGTCAAGCGTGATCTTAAACATTATATGTAAATCCATATCCAACGCTTAACATTTATGAGTGATGATTAATTATAATCAAAACAAGATTTTAAAAAAAATTAATAATAACTCAGAAACTAAATACGGTAAAACTATATTTATTCACACTCTTCCCTTTAATAAATCACATTGTTATTTATATAATTGACGGCTATTATTATATTAATTAAATATATAATTAAGACAAAAATTATATATGCATAACCAAATAAACATATGTTTATGTTCCTATCTATTTTTAAATAAGCTGGCTTAAAGTGACAAAAAAAAATATTTCATTGAATGTTTATTTAATATATTCCCTGCTTATTATATATGTCACTAAAGTAAAATTTTATTTATGCAATGTGTGTTTTTTTGTTACTTTCATACATGTGTGAAATCCTACTGTAATTTGCTACCTTAAAATACCTATGCATAACCTATTTTGACTGGTTGGTATAAGAAGTCACACATGCACACACCCTGAGATGTCAACATATATATATTAAAATGTGTCTCTATATTATGCATTGATACATAAATCATATATATATATAAATATTGAAACTGAGCAAAAACCAATTATACTAAATTTAATATGCAAATAGATAAAAAAAATTAACAAAAACATCAAGCATATATTGATAGGTTGCTCAATTATTACACTGAATAAACAACAATAATAAGACATTTTAGTATTACAATATATTAAAAAAATCAAAAAAAGTTATGAAAAATTAAGTTTAATGAATTTTAAAGTGTCTTTGTAATGTTATGCATTATTGATAGTAATGCAATCAATAAACTTAATGTTTATTTATTAAAAAGAAAAAAAAAGCTTGACTGTAGAAATCAGAGTTTACTTTTAATAAGTAAATAAAAAAAATTTGTTAATCAAATTTTAAAGTTACCCTATCCATTTTCAATTCTTATTAATTTCCCTGGTTCAAATATCAGACTGCTCTCTTATTTATAGCTTTGGCTGGTTGGTTTGCTTGTTCCTACCATTTTATTAAAAAAAGCTATTGCAGACACTTGATGAATGTGAACTGGTTGGTTGGTTTGTTCCTACCATTTTAAAAAAAATTATTGCAGGCACTTTTTGACAAATATGAAGAAAACTTAAAAAATGATTTGTAGATTAATTGAGGTTGGTTGTATGGCTTTTATACATCTTTCCTCTTCTTCCCTTCAAAGATGATCCTTTAATAGGCTAGGAGACAAAAAAGAAGCCTCATATAGCATATTTGGTTGGCTTTAAACTTGACCATACTTTGGGTATTAAGGACTTGTATATGAGTCCACAGATAGAACAGTGGATTAGCCCATGATGTGAGATCTCAGAGCAAAATAGTGAGATTAGCACTGCATCTTCATTGTTTCACAAACGGCCAAAATATATAAATACCATTTTTTATATTATTTCAACTTCTTTTAAGAGATTCAATTTTGATGTATCTTTAGATTACTTTGGCTGTGAGATTATTTATATAGCTGCACATCTTCCTTTATGCTGTTTTAAAGCAAGTCCCACATTTTCTCTTTAACTTTTCAAAGAGAGAAAAAAATCAACAGCTCATTCTGAGCTCAAAAGAAAAAAAACTGCTAAATGCCGACTTTTAACTGTGTCTCTTTAACTGCCCTATGAATATAATGCCTCTCACTTATATCCCATCTTTCTGATTAAAAGAAAAAATCTCCAAAAAAATAACTCATTTTGAGATAGAAATCAGAAACTCACAAATTGACGGTCTAAAGTAATTAATAAGAAGATTAATAATTATTTTATCTATTCTGTCAAAGCATTTTTCCTTTCTTTGGACAATCTAAAATCCAGATAAAAAAACAGTTTGCAATCTATAGTCAATAGAGATATGTGTAAAAATGTTTTATGTTTATACAGCCATACTCACACTTGTGCATTTTATGTATTAATCTATAGATTCTTTTTACACCTTTCCAGTTTGTTTTATTTTTTTAAAAAATTAAGCTAAATAACTGAATGCTTTATTTGATAATAAGAGACCAATATATTAAATATTATCTTATAACATTCTCTCTTTATTACTGGTCATTAATAACTTGTTTACTAACCATATATATAGCACCCACACACAAATCTATACATACAAATTTATACATATATAAAACAATTTTTATTTTATTTTTAAATCTAAAATATATATGTGTGTGAATGAGATACATATATGTACATTTGCCTCCTTACCAAACAAAAAATTTTAACGTAAAGTATTGCCTATGCAAGGATTGACATTGGCTTCTCTAGTGATCCACTTTTCAGCCATTATTTTCATCATAACTAATATTTTATAATGAATGTCTCTTGACAGCGCAAATATTGCAAATACTTCCTAACATTTCCTATCATAATTCTTTCTTGCTTTCCTATTGTATTCTTAAAGGCTATGTGACTTTTCCTGCTAGTTACTTTCACTTTTAATATAGTTTGCAGGTTACTCCTTTCTATGGAGGTTTTGGTCATTAGCATAATCATTTCCTGGATGTCTACTTAATCCATGGTTTGACCTGCCTTGCCTTTTGTTCAGATATTCACACTTTGTCTGGAACTGTTTTTGGATTACAGCTCCTTTTAACTTGAAGGTATCAGCCTTACTGTAAATGACCTATCTGAAGTTATTCTGTTTCAGAATCACAGCTACCTTTAACTCTAAGATATTAACTTTGCTGCAAATGTCCTCTTTGAAGGAATTCTGTTCTTGAACAGCAGCTACTTTTAACTCTACGGTATTAACTTTGCTGCAAATGTCCTCCTCTCTGAAGGAATTCTGTTTTTGAACAGCAGCTACCTTTAACTCTAAGGTATTAACTCTGCTGCAACTGTCCTCTCTGAAGTTATTCTGTTTCTGAACCGCAGTGACTTCATCATTTTCATATAGCTTGGGTATGGTCACATGGCCCTCTGGCACTACTTGTTTTGGACCAGTCATCCTGTTATCTGTCTCTTTACTCAATGTTATTTGACCATTCATTTCTTGTGATGGCTGATCCATCTTATTATCAAGTCTCTGAGACTGTCCATTAAAAGTCTCACTAATTTTTTGGAAGTACTGCCTCATTTCCTGCTTTATTTCTTGTGATTGCTGACTCATTGCTTGCTTCATTTGACCAAATTGTGACATAATTTGCAATCATTCTGGATTGTCTTGCTTTTCTTCTTCCTCCATTCCTTCAATGATTAATTCTTTATCTTGCACCATATTATTTTGTATTTTTTATTTCAGTTTTGTTTTGTTCAAATTGTGCCATAATTTGCAATCATTCTGGATGGTCTTGCTTTTCTACTTCCTCCATTCCTTCAATGATTAATTCTTTATCTTGCTCCATATTATTTTGTATTTTTTATTTCAGTTTTGTTTTGTTCTGTTCCCTGATCTCCTACACATCTAGAGTCAACACCTTTATCTATCCACTCATATACTCCAAAGATTTTCCAACCACTAGTTCTTAGCCATTTATTCTGCTCAACCATTTATCTCCATTTCAAGTGCCTTATATTAATCTAACTTCCATCATCATTAATTTTTACATATATCTGATTGTTAAAGTATTATTATATGAGGTCACAGCCTTTATTTAAAAAAAAAAAAAACATTTATTTAGGAGTAAGCCATTTCTATAATAGTGTGCCTTGTTTTTTACAAACTAATATTTTAAACAGCATTAAACTGTTGCACATGCGCTTTGGATTTTAACTATAAAATGAATGAATACAAACACTTCAAACACATGTGCTTTGGATTTTAACTATAAAATGAATGAATACAAACACATGTGTTTGAAGTGTTTGTATTCATTCATTTTATAGTTAAAATCCAAAGCGCATGTGCAACAGTTTAATGCTGTTTAAAATATTAATAAATTAAGCAAAACAAAATATTTATATAACACATGCCTATATTTATAATAGAGTTCATACTTCAGTTAATATATACTCATCTATCCCCCTAGAGATCTGACAGCCAAAAGAATGATTAGCAATTCACAATCATGAGATAGATAAAAGAATTCAATCACAGCCCCTAAAGCACACAGTGTTCCATGAACACTCAGATAATCACCCCAATTCATTCACTCTAAGCTACTACAACCCTTGATAGTTTACTGCAAGCACTGTTGCACTTCCCTGCTTGGTCCAAGTCTCAGGGGCTATAATTCATAAAATACTGCCTTGCTCATCTTTAAAGTCTTGGAGGCAAATGTTATATATATCAGAAAAAACTATGCCTTGCTTTTTTAAGTGCTGGCTCTGGTTAAGCATTTATCATAAAGCTTGTAGAGGAATTGGCAATCCTCACTGTTTATAACTTATAAACTTAAGAGGTAGGGTCATGTGATCTATGACTTATTTTGACTATTTATAGTCTTTGCCAAAAGTCTTATGCAATTTTATATTGCTAAGACTACTAATATATGGTATGGCTGAAGATCTATCAGCCCATATAGCTAGCTATTTTAGTTGGATAGCTGGGTTTGAAGACATGTAGATGTCTGAAAATTTCAGATTTTCCACTCAATAGATAACTTTTAGATAAGTGCTCGGCTTTGGGTTGGTATTTTTACATCTAGTGTCTGAACCTACCCAGATACCTCTCTGAGAAGTGCCAAAGCATGAAACAATGGTCAGGGGTTTGGGGAGGGGTTTCTGATAGCGATATTTTAAGTGCTGGCTCTGGCTAAGCATTTATCATAAAGCTTGTAGAGGAATTGGCAATCCTCACTGTTTATGCCTTGCTTTCTCTTGGAGTCTTAAGTGGCAAAATCATGGCAGGACTACTGTTAACTGCTTCATGATAAATAATAACTGATATCATAATCTGGGTTGGAGCAGTGAATGAGATTAATCAATCACGAGTGGCATGAATACATCACATCCTCAAGGCAATGACAAAAACTCTACATCCATCATTAAAAATTGCAATATAACCAACCAAACTCCAACAATCAAATATTGCAATATAACCAACCAAACTCCAACAATCAAATATCAAATCCAATCTCCAAAATCATAGATTTTTTATAACATAAACTCTCCAAATATGAATGAAATTATTACTCTATAATTTAACGCTATCAATATTTCTATGCTTATCTGGCAACAATGCTATATTTCATTGACAAGCAAAATATTTTTTTAAAAAATGCTATTAACTTTAACACTTACTATAAGTTGTGATATTTATATGATTTTAAAATTGAAACTAAGCTGTTTTATGTCTGTATTTATTTATCAACATCAAAAAAAATGCAATAATAGTAATCATCATCATCTAAACATAAGGCCAAAATATTTATATTAAAAAAAAAAATTCTTTTTTTTTTAAACTATATATCTGTCATCACTATATATACCACACATCTCTCAGGTATGTGGCGTACTTTGAGCCCTTGTTGGCTTACTTTGAGCCCTAGGTGGTGCACCAGTTGTAACTAATAAGACATTCCAATATGCTAATATATATTCCTGGCCAGTTGGTGGCTCATTTGTAACTAAATAACATTATGATATATATCTGAATACGCATATGCTATGATAGCTGCTATAATTGGTAATTAATAAATAAGTGATGATATCTATTACAAAATAGAACCTGAGGCCATACTGACTTCTTCTCATCTCAGGTATATGGCCTATCTCTTACTCTCTTCGGATAGCCACTTTGTAGTTATAAAGAAATATCTAAAATATGACAGCCGATTTGTAACTAACAAAAATATAACACCATAGCCCGTTGGCAACTATCATATACATTAATTTAGTCACGCCAATAATGAGATAAATAAATTATCCCATTTGTAAACACGCAAAATAAAATGAAAATTCATCACTATCATTTTTTAAGATTTAAAATATTTTCGATATTGGGAAGTCATTTAAACTAACAAAATACACTAGCTATTGTCATCAGATAAACCAATATTAGCTATAGTCACTGAATAAAATTACAGTGAAATCATGGAGTGCATTATGCTTATCTCCAATATAGGTTATCTTAACCAAGAATCCTTCCTTCCTCTTTCCATAAATTAAAGACCATTCATGGTCACATGCACACACTGGCGCTATGTATAACAACTTATAAAATTATCAGAGAAAGTTAATATTATCAAGTTGAAAAGGACTTTTATTCAGTTTAGCTAAGTACATGTTTTTCCATGGGCACCACTAGATTGTTTTAAACCTAGATAAATATCTGTCCCTAGTGTACCAGGTTCAAACCCATTCGGTACATTCTTTACTACACATGCACTTGGATGAATAACAAAAAAAAATGACATTCTTATATTTTATCCATGTCACTAGAATTATAAGATCCCAATACCATAAAATTTATATATCCAACACTCTCATAGGTATTACCAATATATAAATGTAAATCAAAAGCTTACTTTCACAATTAAATAATCAGATAATTTATTATAAATTCCACAAAATATATCCATACAAAAATTAATGTAGATTTGGAGTTAATTTATTTTTATGTACATTATCATCATGGAACGAAAGTTTGGTTGATGAATCTCAAACTAAAAAAGTTCCTAGTTATACTTAAAAGTATTCTTCATTGAAGTACAAAAAATAGTTTATCAACAGTTTTATCAATTGATCTTGAAATTTTTTTAGACATACAACTTACTGAAATAGTATTAAACTAGAATCAATTTAAAACATTTTTTTACTGTACTATATCTTTTTCTTGATATTAATTGAATACTTATTCAAATTAATATTAATACTTTCTGTGTTTAACACTTTTCTCTGTTGCCTTCATTTTCATTCAATGTTTTTTTCTTTTTTTTTGATATTCTATGATGTAGTAAAAATAAACATTGAATTGTGCAAACTTTTATCATGGCAAAATATCTGTAGTGTTTATTAATTGCAGGGGTGATTGTGAATATTTTTAAAGAGCCTGTCATGTCATTGTTTATAAATATTTTGAAAAAAAAAGATGTTCTGACTCAAAAATAGCAATATTCATTATGAAAGCATCATTGCTTTATCTGATTCCTACGATAAAAATATAATATACTTTCCCACAAATCACTATCTTATGGGATATGTATTTTCATTCACCTAGTAAGTTGTAGGTTTCTAAGATTAATACTATATATTGACATTTTAATCTGTGGTATCAAAAAGAATCAATTGGAATCATACACAGAAATCTGAATGGTTAGATTATATAAAAGCTATAATGTATTATGGAGAATGACAAAACAGTTTATAAGCTGTTATCTCAAAATTCTGCCATTCCTAGATAAAGATACAACTATAAAAAGACTCCAAACTCCTTTAACATTAAATAGCTCTAAGAATTTGTGGTAATAACATATTTTAGTGACTAGTTTATCTTAAGGGAGGCCAAACATAAAACACTACATTAACTATACAAGAAAAAGATGAAAATGGTATATTTGCTATGAAGTTGCCTTTAAATAAAAATATTTCCTCTGATCACATATCTGCTGGTGCATATCTATGGACAAAAGACAATATCTAGAAACCTATAATATAGTCCTAATCCATAGCAACAGCAAATTGCAACTATATAATATAGATAGGTTATCAGTAATGATATCTTATTGTCTTGCTTAGGTTCCAACTCCAGAATATCTTTTGCTTTAAGATATCCCTCAATTTGCTAATTATAATTTTTAAAACCCAATATTTTTGTAAAAAAAAATAAGCATAAAATTAATCTTTTTTTTTTTTGCAAAAACTTGTATTTTGTATAAAACTGTGATTTTTAAATATTAGTATTTCATCTCACTGAGTTATGTGTCCTGGGAAGTTAATTAGTTTACCTAATCATGATGTGAATATCATTACAAACCATTCTAGGAAATAATGAAATTTATATGCACCATCTTAATATAATTATATTGTATTTAAATTATGTATAAATGTGCTGTTAAATATAATTTATTTGAATCATTAATTTTTTTTGCTTTTTTTTCCCCACAGATAAATAATTGTGATTACAGATGCATATATGTGATTTGAATGTTGGAAAAAGTAAAATCATAATATTTTTTTAATAGTAAAATTTTGTAGTTATTATGTAATTGCTTTTTGAAACTTGATGTCAAAATAATCAGTTCACAAAATTAAAATAGTAATATTACTAGCTGATGGTATAGTGGGTATTTTTTTTATGTAATAAGTAACAGATTAATCAAGTCTAAACATCAAGAACATTTTATGTTTTTCTATGAAAAAGATCTTTCTTTAAAAGCTCAACATAATTTTATTTGAAGTTAAAATAAATGCTAGTATAATTTACAGTTATTGCATGGTCTTCATAATCAATGTTATAGGGACTGATGTTTTTGTCTTACTTAATTTTAGCTACAATTCAAAACAAAGCAGCAAAACTCTCCATATAGTAGTGCCATCTTGTGCTAACAAGAGCAATCAATGGATGCCAGAAGACTTGTGCTAGTATGAGGTAGTGATCATGTGATGTTTAGTGGTTTAATTTTAGCTAGTTGGTAAATTAATAATTATACTTTGTACTCCTTTGTTTCATATATGCATATGTGCACTATTGCTATGCTTGATTATTGCGAATTTTAAAGCACATTGAATACAGGCTAAAGCCTGTTTAAACTATTTATATGTTATTGCAAGGAGTTCACAATTCTATTGTTACAGTATTATCTTCAATTGTTGTATATGAACTTATAACTAATTTGTAATCACATATAGGGATATCTCAAAACTGCTATATTGTAACAGTCAGAATCGTCTATCTCGCTAACACACTGCAGAATTCAAACCCCAGACACGAAACTGAACATTCTAGGAGGGGTTGCCTTCTAGATATACTAAGTTCGAATCTAAAGCCCAAATTTCACAGCGCCATCTACTTGACCACGCATCTGATGCCACTACTAGTATGACCTTTGACCGGTGCCTGGTGGTCAGGGAGAAACAAAAGACCTTTTAAGAAGTTTGGGTGGCTAATTAACATCTATGGATTTACAAAAGAAATGCAGAAAATATATATATAGACCGAGACAGTGATAGAATCAAATAAAATAAGAGATCAAATTTAGTTTTAAATAATTTCACAAAATTTATTCATATAAATTATATATATAACACCACTGTCTCTTATATAGACAGGGATGTGATTAAATAATTGTTCATCACACTAATAAATGACAAAAGGTTTTAAAGCAAATGATATATTTCTATTCTCGGTGTAATGTCTTGATGAGATAGGAACATGTCATACTTTGAGCAATTATACAATTTAAGAAAATATTTGAAAATTAAATGTTCTAAAATATTTTATTGATTTCGAAATAGCACGGACAAAAGCTTACTAAGCAACAAAGTGGGAATGTGATCAAAGCATTTATTTGAGAATAATAATAATAGAGTTGCATTGGGAGGTCAGTATTGCTGATAATGAATTTATTAAAGTTGGAGGGTGTGACACGTTTAAGTCACGGATGCTTTGTAAAATAAATATAAAATAAAACTATCGAATATCCGGAATGATTACGGAGGGCGTCTCGCCGCTAACCCGTAGGAAAGTATTTTGATGAACAGCCAAAACTTAGCGACTGGGTGACGATTGCATTTAATTCCCAGGTGTGTCACTTGGGAACACACTCTGCCTGGAAACTGCAAAAAGGTGAAGAGAATGGCCTTAGCCGTGTAAAGAATCCTTGGAAAATAAAACAAAGCGGTCTCAACAACCAATTCATTTACCAGCAATACGAGACGAATGTATATAAAACATACTGAATGGGTTTTACTTGGATTAAGAGAAATGCCTGATCAAATTCCCCGAAATTCATTTAAAAGGGTCTGCACATTCTCGACGTCAATGATGAACTTTGTAACTAAAGTAGAACACGGTAATTAAAATAGGAAAATGCATGCTTGTGGGTTTGAAAAGTAAGTATAGATTTATATACACAATCATGCATTAGGGGACACATTTAATCAATGACCTCACACATACTCTCATATTAGATTAAAATCAATAACATATAGATTTTAAACTATGTGATTATATTATATATTAAAGAAAAGAATCGCCCTCGAACAAGTGATTTGCAAGATAATAAAATTGGAAAATTATTTAGAAATTTAAAATATGCCTTCATAGCGGCATCTTATTTTCATTCACTTGGTCAAAGACGATTCTGACACATTATAATAATAAAATAACAGAAAGCTTAATCAATAGAAAATATTAACCCAAGGATAGAGAGCAAAATGTTGAGTATATTTAAACACATTAAAGAAATACATAATGAAGTTATGTGAAATATAAGAAAAACAATTTTAAATAGCTATAGCATATTAGTTATCACAAGAGCTCTTGGGTTAATTTAGGGTTACCTCTGGAGAAGCATTTTAGGTAGATTGATGGTCGGCAGGTTTTTATATAATTTAACAGCAAAATCTGGAAATGTTCATATTTTTGGCATTGGCAGCAGTTCCGGGGTTCCTTATGTGATAGCTTCCGATGGTCTGGAGCAGTGGCTGGCTATTCTGAGGGGTCATAGCCATCTTGACGCCTCTATTCTGTCATGTCAAGGTTAGCAAATTATTAGAATCGAACTCAGAATGATTTCTCTTAGAAACATTAGAAAAAAAAACTGGAGAACAAAAGAAAACCCTTCTTTTTATAGTAGACTTTAACAATAGAACTGCCCTGGAGCATTACAAAAATATATCGGACTTATCAGCTGTAATTAAATCTATCTGAATGTCTAAAGGAATTCAACATTAATTAATTTCTTTTGTTAATTTCCCTGTCAACATTCGAATTACAAACTAGATTTAATTAAAAATTACTTTATTAATTAAAGAAAACCTTAAGTGGACATCTGCTGTTTTTAGATAAACTTATATTAAACTATTGTCCCTCATTTAACAGAAATATTTGGAATGACTTTTATTAAATTAAACGAAAATTATTTTACTTTTAAATTGCAATATTTGAATCTATTTACTAAACGAATATTTACTAAATGAGTTTTATTTTAAATCAAAATATATTACGACGGTAATATATTTGTAAACAGATTCAAACAAAATAACTTTAACAATTTATAATTTTGATATGTTTTAAAATGCATATCATAGTGCGTGCTCAATTACGACTTATATAACCTACTTTTTAATAAATCAAAATCATGTGAACATATACATAATCTATAATCTTTTATTTATTTGGAATGAGTTATATATATATAATACGAGCATTGTACTCGTGGTTTAAAATTAGGCGGGATTTTCGGTATATAAGCGTATTGCAGACACACTACGATAGATTGGGGTTCAAACTAAGGTATGAGGGTAAAAGGGGAAAAGAAGATCTGCAAAGCAGATCTTACTCTTTCAATATACACTAATTTGTAATATTTTTCCCAGTTTGCTTTATTATTACGAACAATAAAAAGACAGCATAGGAAAAAAAAACAACTCGCTTATATATCAATATAGTATGTGCAGTTTTTAATACTCTATTTAAAAGTTTTAAATTAGAATAGCTATATATATATATAGGAAAATCCTTATGATTACCATAATTTTCGTATCAGTAGAGTTCATTAATTAAAACTATAATTTTATCTTAACCATATTAAAATTTGATGAGTTTAGACATAAAATGATATAAATTTTTTTTAATCACAACTTTTCATTATTTTAGAAATATCATTATAAATAAGAAATAATATAAACTAATAATTTATTAGCTTTTTTATTTATATTTACTGCATTTCTTTTTAATTCATTCTTTTCATTTTACTATGAAAATTAAATTAGTGTTTTAACTGCTATCATTTTTTTGTGGTGCCGGCGCGAAACCCCCCCCCAACCACCCCGCCCAAGAGGAAGGCGGCCGCCCCGCCCCCCCCCCCCCCAATGCAAGACTAACTGCTATCATTTTAAGTGAAAAATTTCAAAGTTTTAAAAATGTATTGAGAAATTTCCAATTCCAATGGTGTTCCCCTCTGCTGATTAAGTCTATTTATTAATTGCAATGTTGTTATTAAATTAATGTTCTTATTTAAAGATATAATGGAATATAATTTTGAAAAAATTAAAATTATTAAGTGTGATTTAATATTTATCAAATACATTTATATAGGAATATTAAATTACTATGAAGGTAAATTGTATTCTATATCAAAAAAGCTATTAGAAAGACTTCATATACAGGATTTAGTTTTCAAAAAAAAAAAAGCTATATAGCATTCAAAAGACCAGACAGCTGCTTCCAACTAATCAGGTTTGGTTGAGATATTTGAATCAGGAATTTATATTTTTTAGCAAACTAATTGCAAATATACTACTGAATTCAACTATCATCATACCATGAAACAATAATAGTGTAAAAGCTTTTAATGTAACATCTGTAGAAAAAATGATGTTAAGTTTATTATAGCTAATAGTTTATCATTATTGCTTTCTGTCTGGGATACAATTCTAGTATAGCATATTTAAAACTAGGTAACAAAATTTATTATTGTTAGTAAAGTTAATAAATGGATTGATAGTTTATAAGAAGGAGATGTTCTGAGTATTTGAAAAATAAAATGCTTATTTTTGCTTATAATAAAGCTTATAGATGTGTATAGCAGAGATAAGAATGATTATTTGATATTAAAATAAATTGAAAGGTAGGTTTAGAATTTGGGAGTACATCACTTTTGAATATAAATGTAAATTTATTGTAATTAGTAAAAAAATTCAATATATGGGGAGGGGGGGATACAAAAATAAGAATTGTTCTCTGTTGTCGTACATGCTTCTGCTGTTACATCATACCTTTGGCAGGAACTCTCTTGCATCAATCTTCCAAATTATTTTACAATGTGAAATCTTGGTGCCATGTAACACATTTTCTTGTAAAATGCATTTCAAGTATTTGTCGATTTTTGTAATAATTGAAAAGCTGGAATAATGTGAAATTGTGTTTTCTTTTAGGGAAAATAGTTGTAATGCTTGAAACACATTACAAGAAAGCTGTTCTAGAGAAAACAAATTTACGAATGATTTAAAGAACTTGTCAAATGCACCACATCCCAAAAAAAGCATGGTGGGTGTAGTCCAATGTCAAGATAATACTATTTTTTTTATGATGCAAATGGCATTTTTCTCTCAAAATTAGTTCTTAATAAACATTTTATCCAGAAGTTCTGAAAAATTTGCATGATGCAGTAAAATGTAAATGTCTCGTTTTGTGACAAAGTGAAAAGTGCATGCTTCACCATGACAATTCCTCCGGAAGCTGTTTTGAGTGTGAAACAATTTTTAATTAAATTCAGCATGACCTAGCTTATCTATCCATCATATTCACTCAATCTCTAATCATGTGACTTTTTATTCTCTCTAATAAGCATTTATTTTTATATGACGCTATGTTTACAATTGTATTACATTCAAATATCAGCCTTTCAAGCTAATTGTGCATGCGTCTTTTGAGAGTGTTAAATAATAAATGAATTTATTTGATAGATAGTAGTTTTGGTTAAATGTGATCAACAAAATCAAAAACATACATATAAAAAAAAAGAAAGAATTCCTGCCCCCTGCCCCCCAATATAAGTAATGAAAAGAATAACAAAAAAAAAAAAAAATAAGTACTTTTTTAAATTCAATTTTTTGATTTCTGCATTTTTTTTGTTGTTGTTGTTGTGTATTCCAAAATTTATTTGATATTACTTTACTTTGAAATGTGATAATAAACAAATCTGTAAACATTATATTTATCTTTGTTTACAAACAAAGCCCGCCCTAAAATTGTATTGATCTAATAATGTTTATTGACAAATATTTATAGCTCTAATAGAGGTTTGTTAATAGACATGCATTTCATTTATTTGTTTATAATAAATTGATGTTAAACTTTTATTATTATTATTATTATTATTGTTATTATTATTATTATTATTATTATTATTATTATTATTATTATTATTATTATTATTATTATTATTATTATTATTATTATTATTATTATTATTATTATTATTATTATTATTATTATTATTATTATTATTATTATTATTATTATTATTATTATTATTATTATTATTATTATTATTATTATTATTATTATTATTATTATTATTATTATTATTATGTTAAACTTTTATTATTATTATTATTATATTGTTTTGTATTTCAAAATGAAAACACATTCCTGCCAATTGAGAGAAAAACCATAGGATCTCATCTAATTATTTACAGTACTATGAAGATGCCCTGAAAATCAACTACAAGGAAAGTGTAGTGTTTTGTAAAATGGCAGACATGTTTGTGCACTCCAGAAAAAACTAGAATTTATTCGTAAGGCTGTTTTAGATCACGCTCTGATAGCTGAGGAATTTAATTAGTGCATTGACGTAATGGCGATCGACAATTCCTAGAAATATTTGCTAATTACAAATGTTTCTAGATAAGAGACGTTACCTTATTGGTCAGTGCATTGATTGATCATTGCAGTTGTCAGAGAGCGATAAGAAGACTGGGTAACATCGAGAAGTGTAACATCAGGGGTAGTAGAGAGCAGTCACACAGTAGCAAGTTGCAGACCATGCATTTGGAGAGCATCCCTTTGCAGACCATTCATTGGAGCAGTTGGTGCAGACCATTCCTTGGAGAGCATCCGTGGCTGAGCTTCGTTGCAGACCAATTCATTGGAGAGCTTCGTTGCAGACCAATTAGTTTGGAGAACTTCATGGCAGACCAATGCGTTTGGAGAGCTTCGTTGGAAAAGAACAGCGTGGGAATTGTATAACGTTATTTGCTGACCGCACAGTATGACTTGCAGTTATAACCTTGGAGCAGTCATAAGTGCGGATAAAACAATGGCGCAGTCGACAGGATCCATTGTTTTATCCGCACTTATGACTGCTCCAAGGTTATAACTGCAAGTCATACTGTGCGGTCAGAAAATAACATTATACAAGTCCCACACTGTTCTTTTCCAACGAAGCTCTCCAAACACATTGGTCTGCCATGAAGCTCTCCAAACGAATTGGTCTGCAATGAAGCTCAGCCACGGATGCTCTCCAAGGAATGGTCTGCACCGACTGCTCTCCAATGAATGGTCTGCAAACGGATGCTCTCCAAACGCATGGTCTGCAACTTGCTACTGCGTGACTGCTCTCTACTACTCCCGATGTTACCCTTCTTGATGTTACCCAGTCTTCTTATCGCTCTCTGACAACTGCAACGATCAATCAATGCACTGACCAATAAGGTAACGTCTCTTATCTAGAAACATTTGTAATTAGCAAATATTTCTAGGAATTGTCGATCGCCATTATGTCAATGCACTAATTAAATTCCTCAGCTATCAGAGCGTGATCTAAAACAGCCTTACGAATAAATTCTAGTTTTATCTGGAGTGCACAAACATGTCTGCCATTTTACAAAACACTACAGAAAGATGCATTGTGAAAAATTTTGATGTCATAGGAGAAAACTTATAAAAACCAGCAAATTAAAATGAGAGGTCAATCCATAAAATTTTCAGTGTAGTGTAAGATCACTCGCATTTTTATCCAAAATTGCCACTTTTGTACCTACCTACCAGAAAATGACAGGATATAAACATTATTGGGGAGTTTGTCCTAGACAGGATTAGGTTATATTTTAAAAGTTTAGTAGTCAGTATTTATATCCCTAAGAAATTATATATTTACCTTGATTATTTATTTTGTTTGGAAATCTGAAGTAGGGTGTTCATGTGGGTTAGCGTTTTATAAGGCTCAACTATATGCAAATGTGTTTACAGTACACACAAATGCAACCGGAAGTGAGTTTTCAATTCTTCTCGTTCTGGTTTCCATTTTAGCACAGTTACCCTTACTTATCGAATCTATTCCAAACAAAGTCAGAATATGAAGTTGCAATTTGGCTTGTCCAATGTATTGGCTATCTATCAGCAAAAAGGGTTTAGATCAATTGTCTAAGGTTTAAGAATTGTTGTCTGATTCTTTACATTTTCAATTAGATTGAGAGGTTATAATACATATTGAAATTTTATTTTTTAATTATTCCTCTATTCCAAAATACAGTAATTTATTTTTTTATTTGGTGATATTATTTTTATATTAATCTCTTGATTATCAATATTTTTTAATTAAATATTTATAGTCATATTTAACCTTCCCAATTATATTACAAGAGTGTATTCCTCCTATCTATAAATATATATATATATATATATATTGCTGCTATATTCCAATTTTTATTTTTAGCTATCTATCAAATCTGCAATTTGAAAAGTGTGAATACATGTATTGTTCAATTGTATTTACATAACTTAATCAAGAAATTTATAGAGAATTTATATGTGTGTGTGTGTGATTAATAAATTAGTAAGACAAACATCAGTTACTCTAAACATACTCTTGGACTAAATTTTTTCTGAAAAAATAATCTCCAAAGAAGCACCTAATTCTTAGAAAATAGATTACTAGAGTAAATTATTTAGGAATCTACGCACTTGCTAATCATTTGAAATTCTTCTCCATGGAAGTTATTAAAAGTATTTCTTTTGATAATCCTTTTAATATTTAAAAAATAAATATTTTGCTAAAAACACATTTTTTATATAGTTGATCACTTTTAGCACCTCACCCAATATTATTAAATAAGTAGGTAGTACATTTTATGTATGTTAATTACTATTAGACGTACGAATTTTAACTATAAACATGCATCTAATAACACAATTTAAAATTTTCTATTTCTTAAGTTAAAATTACATTATGGGTGGCAATGATTAAATGGAATCATTTGGTTGTAATCCTTTTTTATTGAATTATTTCAACTTTTTTTTTATAAAGGAAAAATTTATGAAATAAGTTTTTTGTTGTTTCCAATTGAGAATTTAAATTAGTCATAATATCTTTACTAATTTTTATTTTTTCATGGCCTACATAAAATTGCAGTTCATTGATTGTTTAATCTGATTTCCAAATTTCTTCAATTATATATCATTTTATTAATAATATATTGTTTTGAGTGCATTTTTAAAAATTTGTTATTTTATGCTTGCAAATTATTAACATAATGAAAATAGGAAAGTTTTAAAAACACTAGAGTGAAAGAAAGAATATTGAATTATAAAAGATAATTGTATTTTAAACAAAAGAATTTATTATTATTGAGTATAACTGTTCTTATATTTATTGAAGAGCAGAATCCACGTGTTTTAGAAGTAAAGCTTTTTTAAAAAAATCTATTTTAAGATATTTGTATTTATATATTTACGAGATATAGATGTATAAAATAGAATATTGAGATACACAGGATAGAACTATATGGCATTTGGACAGTTTCTAGAAGTACATTAAGCCATTTCTTAGGGAGAAAAGATTCAGTTTAGTTGAAAGATGTTGGTAATATTATTTGTTCAGGTAAAGGCTAGAGAGGATAATGTTTACAGCTACAGAAAATGTGTAATCTTTTTTTTTCTCAAATCAATATTTATTTGTGTGAACTGTATTAATTGGAACATTATTATCAGGAAGATGGATAGTTTGGCTGCAAATAATATTGGCATTGTTATATTCACTTAGTATCCAAAATGTTTTGCAGTGATTGGGTGTCAAGAGACTGATTTCATCATTGTGTTTAGCAGTTATCAAAAGGCAGTCTGTTTAACAGATTTATTATAGTGATTGCCAAACATAAATCCCTTCTCTAGTTGGAGGAGGGGTGGGACAACATAAAATATTCTATTCATTTTTTAATTTTTTTGCTCATGTCATTGCTTTAGTATAACATACACACCAAGAAATAATGGCTTTGAAACTTGCAGAATCTCCAAGAAAGTGGTGAGTCTGCAGTAATTTCTTTCATTGTGTTGTTTTGTTTCAGTGGTATTTCTTTGTAATATCAACTGGGTTTTTAATTTTAAAAAATGTATTTTTAGCAGGTTTTGTTTTTCATTTTTAGAAAATGCAGCCATTGCACTTCAGACCTGATCTTGAACATTAACAATAATCCAGTACCAACAATTTTGATTGTTATGCTCTGGTCTGAATTTTGTCCAACAAGTTTATGACATATCTATGCTACTTAATATCAAAAATATAGTGCTAAATTATTGCTGTTTTCTTAGCCAAACCTTTTGTGTTCATATTGAGAAAACTTGAGTATTTATTTGGTTCAGACTAGGAAATAAGTGTATTTTTGTTTACAAGTTTAATATATATGAAATCTTCATACTAATATATCTGTTATTTGAATATTTTAGGACTATGCAAATAATCAAAGATGAATTTTTGATGATAGATATATTGTAATTTGAATAGATATTCATTTATTAGATTAAAAAAAAAGTTCTAACTTTAATAAAATTGGTGTAGATTGTCTGAACAAGCAAAAGCTTTGACACTGTTCAAATTGCAAAAGAAAAAGAGCATAATGACTCCCAGAAATATTGTTTAATAAGTTTATTTAATTATGATAAATAATAGCATTAAAATATTTTGCATTATTGGACTGATATTCAAAATCTTGATACTGGTGCATATTTTTTATGGGATTAAATGAGCTTAGTTTCTTTTAGACTTTGCACATTTTATTCACCATTTTTATTGAGAAGGTAGGAATTTGTTAGCCTAATCATCTCAAGGGAATGCTTGTTGATTAAATTTTTAACAACATTGGAGAACATGTTCAATCCTGAAAAATGAAATCTTTTTTATATAGAGTTGTATATATTATTTTGATGCTACCAATATATATATATTTAATGCTATTAAGTAGCTAATCTTGAACAATTGTGTGCATGCTGTTTAAAGGGAAAGGATTCCAAAAAATGATTATACTTTTCTTCAATTTTTAAAAATCATCTTTTTGGGTATCTTTATATACATTGCCTACAACATTTTTTATAAGCCTTTGTGTGACAAAATAATGAATCTAGCTTTTTAAAAAAAAAAAAAATCCTACTTTTGATGAAACTTATTTATTATTTTTATAGATTAATTTCACAATAGCTATATGTAGTCTAAGTAGATTATTATATTGTTTGATATTTATCTAGATCTTTAAAGATGGTCTGCTAAGCATTCTATGTTTAAAAAATGGAAAACTTTTTGAAAATTATTCCGATAATAGTCATTTTAGAGATTTATAACTTGATACTTGGAATTTAATTTTTTTTTAAATACTGATGAATGTTCTTACTAGAGATGTAGTGAATAAGTAATAAATATTAGAATTAAATGCCTACTTTGACTCTATAAATTAGCATAAATTTATTCTACCCCTTAAACCTTAAATCTTTCCATATGCATATTATGATTTTTTTTTTTTAAAACAACAACATACAATTGTTTACTTTCATGTTATTTTTTATGTAAAAATGTAGTGAATTTTCATCCATAATTTATATTGGGTATTATTTGGATTGATGTGTTTTGTCTTAGATATAATTCATCACATACTGAAATACTTTTGTCATTGTTGTTTTCAATAACATCTGGATATTTTTTTATTGTTGTTTTTAATTATATTTTTAAAAACTGCATGATGTTTGAGGACTTAAACACAGCTAACATGGAGGGTTTCCTTTAAAATCAGTCTTGAGAACTATGTCATATTTACAAATCATAATTTAGTTTTTATGTCATTTCTAATAACTTATTTTTATAATGAGTAATGCTTAAATGATCTGACACAACTTATAAATATTTAAATTATATCATTTATAATTATGTATACACACCAGATATAGTTATTTTGGTACTTGGGTATTATTCCTGCAACCTAGGAAAGATAGGACGACTTTTTACATACGCGATAAAGGCATAATGTTGCGAACATTAAATAAACCCTTGCGATTTGAGTTTTTTTCCTCATCAAAAAACGTGTTTTTGAATGGGCACAAAACATGCTTTGAAATGTGTCAACCAAAACTATTATATAGGTGCTTTTTTGGACATTTTGATATATTTTTTCTGATTCAAAATTTTGTTGTTTGTACATTTTAAACTTACCATTTGTTATTATTGTGAATTTGCTTTAACATTTTAAATTTCAAATGCATTATTTACTTCTGTGTTTTTTTTTCCAATTTCAACTTGGTTATTGACTGACTTCTGCATTTTTGAATCTTTGAATTAAAGAGTTTATTGTTTAATTGTAATTGAATGAAGACATTGACTTTGTTATTTGTTTATTCCAAAAATTAGATTGCCTGGCAGAATTCCATTTAGAGCATGTACTGGGCAATCACTTGTTCCACAAATCTTTCGGAGAAATAGGAAGGACGGTGGGAAGGGGGGTACTACTGACAATCGCCATTTTGTATGTAAAAATCATCTGCATAAGTGTATATTTCATAGAATATTTTTTCTTTTTTACTTTTATAAAAATATATTTATGTTGGCTTTTTTTTTTTTACAGACCAATATTTTTTTTTTTTAAATTGATCGAATTAAGTAAGCATCAAAAGTTAATTTATGTCCATGTACAATTTGTAAAAGTACGTGTACATCTCATATAATATTTTTTTTTGTTTTTGTAAAACTGTATTGAGTATTATTTCTGCAATCAAGGAAAGATAGAAGGACTTATTTGTTTATTCGAAAAATTAGATTGCCTGGCAGTATTCCATTTAGAGCATGTACTGGTCAATCATTTGTTCGACAACTTTTTTGGAGAAAGAGGAAGTACATTTGGGGGGTTGCTACTGACCATCACCATTTTGTATGCAAGAATCATCTGCGTAAGTATATATTGGTAAAACTGCAGTTTACAGGTCACAATAAAATTTGAATTTTGTTTCACATTTTTCTCACCAGAGTGTTTCTTGTTGAATATTTAAATAAGAAAATAATTAAAAATAATAATTAAAAAAATAATTAAAATAATAACAATATATCCTACCAACATTCGTAATTACTGTTCAAATTTTTCTCACCACAGTGTTTCTTGTCGAATTAGTGTGGAATTGTTACATTGTCTTGGCGCACATTTTATAAGTTTTCCAAAGTTGTAACATGTGTTTTTCAGAGTGTTTTTTAATTTCCAGCGTAATTCATAAAATGAATCCTTTAAATGGTAATGTAGTTGTAGTACCAGAAAATGAACTGTTACATGGTGCAGATATTCACGTAGAAAATTGGACATCGTTTCTGTTGGCGAATGAGCTTCGAACTCCGGAGTTAGCAATGAAGTGGTTAGCAAGGAGGCGCCTGCTTAAAAGTAGTACTCTATGCCAGCATTGTGGCATGCAGTGTTCTCTTATCAAACAGCAAGAATGTGGAGATGGTCAGAGATGGCAATGCAGATTATATCACCATCGTGTATCTATCAGAAAGGGTTCTTTTTTTTAGAAGACATTTATCCTTCAAGACAATTATGCTTGTAGTATATTATTGGGCACATAATTTGCCACAGTGTTTTCTTGTTCATGAGCTAAGTGTAAGTTGGCACACTATAGTAGACTGGGCAAATTTTTGCCGCGAAGAGTGCGCAATGTATTTTCACAGACATCCAATGCAGGTTGGTGGATTTGATGATAATGGAGCACTAAAATCATAGAAGTTGATGAAACGAAATATTTTCATCAAAAATATCACAGAGGAGCAATTCGAGAAGGTTATTGGGTCTTTGGTGGAATAGAGAGAAATTCAGGAAAGTGTTTCTTGGTAGAGGTCCTTAACCGGTCAGCTGTGACTCTCGAAGCAAAAATACAAGAATATATTTTACCAGGGACCCACATCATTACGGACGGATGGGATGCATATAACAACTTAAGCACAATCCATAATGGTATATATATGCACTCTGTCGTCATACACCAGGAGAACTTTGTAGATCCTCATGACTGATATCCACACACAAAATGTGAAAAATATGTGGATGAGAGCTAAACACAAGCTGAAACATCAGTGCTGGACCAACAGTACCTTATTCAAATCATATCTGCAGGAATTTTTTTTAGGACTCTCTACACAACATATTGTTATTATTTTAATTATTTTTTAAATTATTATTTTAATTATTTTCTTATTTAAATATTTGACAAGAAACACTTTGGTGAGAAAAATGTGAAACAAAATTCGAATTTTATTGTGACCTGTAGTTTTACCTATATATTTCATAGAATATATTTACTTTTATAAAAGTATATATTTATGTTGGCTTTTTTTTTCTCCTGCAACATGGACCACATTTTTTTTTTTTTGCTGAAATTGAACAAAATAAGTAAGTGTCAAAAGTTAGCTTGCATCCGTGTAGAATTCATAAATATGTGTTTATCTCATGTAATATTTTTTATTTTTTTTTGTCTTTGTAAAACTGTATTGAGTATTATTTCTGCAATCAAGGAATAATAGGATGACTTTTCACATTCGTATCAAAGCATTGCTAACTTTCTAATGTTTTTCTAATATTTGATGTTGCCAAAATAACAACATTAAAAAGTTAGCAATGTATTGATACGAATGTGAAAAGTCCTCCTATCTTTCCTTGGTTGCAGGAAAAATACCCAAGTACCGTTATTAAATATGGAGAATAATGCTAGCAAATAGGAATGTGCATTTTTCACAATAAATTCTAAAAAAAACTAATTTTATGAGAGGGATATCAAAGATTATTTAAATATGGTCAACAACTTCCACTAGCAGATGAAGAAAAGAAAATGCAAGCTCATGTTGTTGCCAATACACACGGCTGTTGAAAATTTTTTTTGCCAAGGGATTTTATCAAAACATGACATTTTTAATTTTTTAGTTGAGTTTTCATCTTTTTCAAATAACTTCCCGTTTTCAAACAGATTTAAAAGTTTCTTGTAGATTATTAATCAACTTCGTTTAATTTTTGCTCTCATTTTTATTCTAATTATAATGTAGATCAGACGTGGCCGACTTAGCAGATGGCGTTCTCGCTTGCCAAAAACACCTACAAGTGCCATTTGAAAAGACGAGGCCTGACTTATGGCTAAAGAAAACATCTATGTTTGTTTATCTTCGTGACAGTTTCTGTGAATACACACTCTTATCCTTTGTGTACAGTTTGATGTGTGTGTGTGTGTATTTGAGTAGTAACATTTTTACAATATACGTTCCACAGTCTTTGTATTTATATTTAAGAAACATGACTTTTATAGGAATTTTTCAAATGGCCACACCCTTGTTTAGAGAATGTATAAGGTGTAAAAGCTTGCCAAGGGGATGTAACAACGAATTTGGCCGAGTTCGCGTGCGAAGACTTGTTTCCATGTGAAATACCACGTTCTTCATAAAATGGCTGCCGAAAGCATAACTTTCTCCCAGAAGCCGAGTGTGTCATTTTTGCAACATCACATGCGAGTGCGGATAGCAGATGAATTTGTACAATTTTAAGCAAATCCATCTCCTGCCATAGAAGGTGTTCCATTCACAACAGTAGTTGGTTTGAAGGCAGCAGAATACCCTTGTTGACAGCCCTGTGTGTCGTTTATTTCTGGAGCCGTGAGCATATGACCGTGAAAGATGTCTGTTCAGAACTGGGTATTAGCCATAAAACAGTCATAGAGTGGACCACTGGTCTCAAAGAACTATGCCATGTAAGTCTATCTTCTAGACCCTGCCGTCAAATCGGTGGTCCTGGTTCGATCATTGAGATGGATGAAACTATGTTTAGTTGAAGGAAAAACCACCAGGGTAGGATGCTGTCTCTGCTGTGAGTTTTTGGTGGCATATGTCATGCCACCACTGAATGTTTCATCACTGCCATTCTGTCATGCTCTGCTGCTACCCTTCTGGAGGCCCTGAAAACAAATGTGAAGCCAGGATCAACCATCTTCTCCGACTATTGGAGAGGCTACAACAGTGCAGAGCTTGAGGCTGCAGGTTTTCATCACCTAACTGTGAACCACTGCTACCACTTTGTAGACCCAACAACAGGCTCTCACACCCAGAATGTAGAACGATTTTGGGGCCTTCTGAAATCTCAGAACCGCAAGGATCGTGGAACTAGATGGCAACTACTTGTCAGAATTTATGTGGCGACGGATGAATAAAGGAAAAGATATATTCCTCTCTATCCTGTCTGAGATGGCTATCCCTACAAGAGCGGATTGAATTTGGACTGGAGGACATTGTTTTGTTTTGTTGTCAAATACCAGTAATTTGGACTGTATGTTTGTTTCTGCTGTCCAAAAAAAAAGAAGGTATTTGATCAGTTGATGTATTTTTTTTTTTTTGTTTTTAGTTATTGTTTGTTAACAATACTGCGTTGACTTGGTGGGCCCAAAACCTTTCCATTTGATCCAAATTCATAAATAAAAAGCAAGGGTGAAAAAAAAAAATTTTATTGGTTTGAAAACTACACAGTTGTTTTTTTTTTTTGTTTTGTTATGTAGAAAGCAATAGTTAAATGAAGCAAAAATACAAATTAGAAACAACCCAAATATATATATGGTTAAAAGTTGTGTGTCAAAATTAAAAGTTATTGTTTTCTAAAGACATCGCAGAGTAGCAGCAATCAATGAATCAATCCCCCCAAAAAGTTTAAATTTATGTTTAAAAAATAAAAAAGTAGTTGTTTTCTAAAGACAAAATTAAACAATTTTTTTTTTAAAAAGGCAGGGGAAAAAAAGTTATAGCAATCTATCAATTAATAACAAAAAGGGGGAATGATGAAAATTTGTAAAAAAACCGGGATTTAAAAATAAAAAAGTTGTTCTTTCTAAAGACAAAATTAAACAATTTTTTTTTTAAAAAGGCAGAAAAAAAAAGGTTACATCAATCAATTAATAAAAAAAAAAAAGGAATGATGAAAATTTGTAAAAAACAGTCAGCCCCCAAAACCTTACTTTGTACTGTTTTTGACTGCCAACAACGCCATCAAGTGGCCACGCTTGACTACTTATAATTACCCTTCATGGTTTCTTAGTTTTCTATCATTTTTATTTTGATAATAATTTCTCAAAGTTCTTTCATTTCTAATTCTAAAGAATATTGTATATCCTCACTTATTTAAATTTTTGATTTAGTCCAAAATTTTATCTTATTTATTTTTAGATATTTCTGGAAGAGTTTGAAATCAGCTATTAATATTTTACAGAAAGCTTTAAAAATTCTTTTATAGATTCTTAATAGATGATGAATTGTCAATTAAATTATACTCTGATGCTGATAACACTTTTAGAATATTTTTATCTGGTGTATTTTATAGTTTATAATATTTAAACACAAGTATGGTATATATAAGCTAGATATAGTATGCAGATCATTTTCTACAAGCATTTTTTTGAGTACTTCAACATTTTTTATTTCTCTTTATATAGTATCCAATTTTTATAAGTTTTGGTTGTTTCTGAGAAAACACTTTTGCATCAGGCTTTTCTCTTGGACATATTTAGGTAACATGTAAAAACTGAAAACACAAATTTTTCACAAAAGGAAAGTGACTATTTTTTAGATGTTTCATTATTTGTTAAGTTGCAAAAATAATATGCAGCATATATAAGGATATGAATTAAATTGGTGGTCATTTTTAAATTAATAAGTAATTGATTCCATCTTTGATAAAATCAGTAAGGAAACAGTGCATTCAAAATGCAAATAGAAAATCAAATATTTGAAAGTATAAGTTTAAAAAATGGAAAATAAAGAAATTATTAATTTAACACAATTTGTACTTGTAAATTTCAACATTAAAAAGCTAAAGTAGTCAATAAAATAATCCAATTTACCCACATTCACAACTAACCCAGACTAGCCAAAGAAAATAAACTAAAACATAACCAATGGTTTCACTGCTACAAACAGACTTCAAGTGTAAAGGATTATGAGATAACAAGTTTATACTAAACATTACAATTCCACTTACATCCCACACACTCTTAATATTAAAAGAACTTTTAAATAAGTTAATTGCTTCAGAATTATAAATTTTTAATAATGAAGATTCTTTAATTTTTTTCTTTAAAAAAATAAATGTGGTAATGAATAGTAATCTCAATATCACATGATATTTCCAATACAATTAAGAAAGAAAAAAAAAGTTTAATTATTTAATAAACATTACATATAATCTTATGCTTTTTAAAAAACTATCCCCCCACTCCCCAGGTTCTTAAAAAAATATTTGTCAAATTTTCTTTTACTTTTTATAATTATAATAAAAATGCTGGGCTTATGAAGCCTTCAATTGAAGATGATACCAAGGTGTTTTAACAGTTATAAACAAAGTGTGGATCATATGAAAAATTGAACTGAATTAAGTAAATTTAATTTACAGATCAGCTTTTTTCCATCAATCTGAATATTATTAAAATGTTAAGTTTAGCTAATTTAATAATTCTATTTTTTTATTTTGTCACCACTTTTATCTATAAAAACAAATCTGCACTTTTGATACTTATAAACTGACTTAGTATAGGTTTACAATTGTGACATGGCAGGAAAGTTCAGCAGTTTATGATGGAAATCACTTTAATAATATTCTGGTTTTCAAAAATATTTTTTAACTATTATTAATTCATTGCAGAATGAAGACATCAAGTTTGATCCAGTTTTCTGAACCATAGCTTTTTGCACATCATTATTTTTACCAAAAAGACTTACTGAGTTTTAATTCTTTGAATAATTTCTTTCATGATGTTTTCATTGATATTAACAATAGATTTATGTTTCTTTTAAAAAATCAATTCAACATTATTTTAGTCTTTTTAGAATTGGTCTTTGGTCTTCCTTTCATCTTCTAACAATTTTTGAAATTCTGAAATATTATTTTCAGAAATAATATCTGCAAAATTTAGCTTATGGAATTAATTTCCTTCTGACTTTCTATTTTAATTCACAAAATATTTTTTTAAAACTATTGATTAAAGTTTTGGAGTAATGGGATCATTATGCAGGGCCTCTTTGTCAATATTAATGCAGCATCTCCCAAACTTTTTTACCTTACAGTACACAAAATAAAAATCCCAACAAAATATAATATACTTTATTAATATGACTAAAAATAAATTATTGTAGTAACAAAATAACATTTATGAACATAATATATATATATAGAATAATGTTATTAATGAGAAGGATGCAATTGATTTTGAGATAGAATTTTGTCAAAAAGTGACTAAATTAGATAAACACATAACTCCTCATCTACCATATGTAATCATTCCCATTTTTTTTATTTCCATAAGTGCCAAGAAACCTAATTCAAAAAGATGCAATGATCCAAAGGGCAATAGAGATTTAACAGCTATAGTAGCTAATCAAGGATATAGGCTCCAAAACAAAATCCAAAATTCTGACAATTCTAGCACAGAAAGAGGTTTTTGCACAGGATCATTTTTCAAGTCATTAAATTTTCTTATGTTAACAGCAGGGTGTACTGTCATATCTTGCAAAAGGATTGATGACCCACTAGTACATTTGATAATCAAGTAATAAAAAATACTCAAAAAATGATAAAGATTTTCTATTATCTTCTGCACTTCTGACAAAATTTTATATTTGTCTGGAAAAGCCTCTGTGAGTTTTTCATTTTGCTGATCCACAGTTCTAAGTTGTCAGTGAAAGTCTGTAATTTGTCTGTAATTGTAATGATATTTTCATTTGCTCCTTGCAGACTCAAATTTAAAATATTCACATTCTCAAAAAGATCATTGAGAAATGCTACTTCCAGTCATCAATTATCATCATTAAGAAAATCAAATCCAGAATTTTCAGCATTGAAGAAACATTTCAGTTCACAAAGAGATAAATTGTGTGAGCACTTTTCCTTTTAAGAGCTATCACACTTCTGTATGAAGCAGTAAACATTTAAAATCAGAATCCATAGTTTCACATAGGGATGCAAAAAGTCTGAAATGTAGAGAATGTGATTTTATGTAATTCATCACTTTAAAAATGTCCATCGTCTTCAGGAGACCATCAGGTAGAGATTTGACACCAAAACTTTGTGGTGAATCATGCAATGTACAATTTTGACTTGTGAATTTTTTTATAATACATAAGCCGTGAGAGTTCTTTTTGACCTTGCATGGATAGAGTACAATGCAAATGCTAATACAAGATTATCACTGCATTCCTCTCAAAATGACATTTTGGTTTAATAAGTTAAAGATATCTATCATTCTTTCCTTCAATTCACTTATGATGTTACTATCTCTGATGATTTTCATGAATGAAATTAGTTGAGTTTTGTTGCTAATGTGTGTGCTTTCATTGATTTGTAAGGCCTACGAGTTTTCAAGTTCATTTTTTGCTTCTGTGAAATGTTCTCAATGCTCATGTCTCATGAAATGTCTTGAATTTTATGAGAAATTATATAGGCTGACAAAGGAATGGTCATAATTTGTTTGATAGCTTCATCACTAATCATTGTGCCAATAGCAATCTTCAAGGCTGGTAAAATAATGTTTTCAGCAGCAGAATGTGGTTTTTTCTTCTTTGCCAACTCTAGACAATCTTGTAATTAGTGATTTGAGCTTTCTTGAGTGAATTTATTCAGCCTTTTTAATGGAATTTTAAATTATTTTTAGCTTCTCAAAGTATTCTTTTGTTTTGTCCTTATGTTGTTGATGATTTATTAAATGACATTGAAGTTTATTGGGAATCATCGCTTCATTTGAGATTTGTTAAACAAATCACACAACAAATCATACAAAAGGGAATAGAGTAGTCTTTTTCCAATAATATAAAATCATATTGGATGTAATTTTCATTATATTTTCATTTCAATGATGTGGACTTTTTATTCTAGATTTTATCTTTGTTTGCTATGACTCTTTCTCATTTTTCTGAGGTCTCAATAAAAATTTGTCCATGTTTATAAAATATTTTCACTGAAAATTGATTAAAATTAACATAAAATAATTTATAGATATAATAAACACCTCCACACTTTCCCATTCTTTTCAAATTCATATAAATAAAGATATAATAAAAGACAAATGCCCCCCAAGATGCATTTCGTGCTAAACCAGCACTCATCAGTTGGCCCAGGTCACTATCTCTCATATATATCTTTATTATATGCAAAGTATTTATCTAGAGTAAATTATTACATTTTCATTTACCATTGTCAAACTCCCTCCACTCACAACTTTGACGCCATCCATTTCAGATAAATACACTAATGATTATTACTAATCATTTTCGAAACTAGAGATTATCTCTAGCACAGATATAAACTTGAAAGCTCAGTTAAAGATTAATATATCTGATTTTTTTAAATTTACACACACGGAGTTATTCACTTTTCTCTGTCCCCGTATGTAATATTTTTATAGATATAATAAACACCTCCACAATTTCTGCAAACTATAAATAAATTGTAAATTAAAAACTACTAGTACTACTAAACAATTTACTTACAGACAATCCCGATTTAATTTTATTAATACAGAAATGTAATATATTGTAACAAAACTGCTGCTTTCCAAGTAACGTAAATAATTTATATTTACAGTATTTTATGCTATATTTATAATTACAACTATTTTAAACTACCCCATTCCTATCTAATCGCTATCACTAATATTTATATAACATCATTCAATTTTTTTAAAATTATAATATGACATTTTATCAAGATAATTACTGCCCTACTCTAACTGCTGTTGTTATATGTACTCAACATTACATTGTTCCAGAACACACTTGAATATTGCAGATGTTCTTGGATGCTTGTTTCCCAAAACTATCGCAGGGTGACTCACAGTTGAATGGTCTGTAGTGTCTTCGCACATTACTTGCCTATATTTTTAAATCTTTTGCTGTGTATTACTGTGCCATGGCACACAGTTTGGCAGACACTGTATTATTGTTATAATGTCCAATCACTACTGTTGCATTTTGATAAATGTTCTTAAGTAGTTTGACAATTTTCTGACAATATATGTTGATGTTTCAAATTTTAATCACTGCTAAAAGGCTTATATACTCTACAAATCCCAAGTCTAATGGTAATAATTGGTTCTTCTTATAGCTTATCTTAATACTTGGAATGTGTGATTACTGTTCTTTAGTCACTTTTAAATATAATTGGTTATTTTATTTCATTTGAATCTCAAAATTTTATGTAACTAGTTACAGTGATTTTAATAAAAATATAGAACTGTCAGAAGATGAATATATCTTGAATTTATATCTCACTTTTTGTTTTTCTTTAATATCACTGTTGTATTTTTTCAATCATCTAGTTTGGTTCCAAGGCACTTTCATTGTACAATCACTTTTTGATTCTACTATTCTCTCATAAACTTTAAAACTGCTACTTGGTTTGGTCAAAAGTGATTCATACATGTGTATGAGAACATTTACATATATAAAATGAGAAATTATTTAGCTTAAACTTGAATTATCTATATGTTAAATAGCAAATTTTAACACTGACACAAACATCTTCAATCTCCACCATATCATTTTCCATCTTTTATTCACAATGAATTCTATTTGAACTTTTAATATTTGCACTTTTTTAATATTAAGCAATTCTAAAAATTCATACAGTCTTTCTATAATTAAAAATGATCTGTAGTTATAAGTAGCTAAATAGATGATCTGTAGTTATAAGTAGCTAAATAGATCACTATTGAATGACAGCCTATGACTATAACCAAGGGAATTCTTGACTATTGTTATCTTGATTAATAATTTTACATCTCCAGAAAACAAGGGTACAATTCATTTTTGTCTATTATAAATGATCACCGTTTATAGACACAATTCATTCTGCCTTTTAACTTTATCTGATGCCTCAGTTAAAAATTATCAGACATCTGTGAAGGAAGATCATGGTGGTTGCTTTTTGATATTATATTCAAAGGTAAAAATATATAGATCTTCTTCCTAGCTAATGTACATTGGTAAGCAGCCTGCTTATGTTTACTTATTTTGTGAATAATTCCACAACAATAGCATGTATAATGATAAAAGTGTAAGGAATGAAGTTTAGGAATTAGCCTTACTTAGTTTCTGTAAGACTTCAAAGAGAAAAGGACTTTTTCTGATCTCTAGAATTAGCAAATACATGAATTGATTTTGGGTTGATATGTACCATGATTAATTTAATGAGTAAAAATAGTCTTTTTGTATATATAGTGAAAAAAAATTATAGAAATCAAGCAAACCCTCACTTTTTTTCCTAGAAAAGTAATTATAAGAAAATGTAGTGATTTAGAAGAAATATATCTACAAGAAATATATTGACATCATGATTGCTAAGAGAAAGTATGCTAAATTTAAAACAATATAAAATTTGATTTGTTGACTATAAAAGATAACAGCATAAATTTTTCCTACTTTTAGAATAAATGGACTGCTCAAGCTATATTGTTTATATCATCTTTGAATTGTACAGAAAAAAAGTAAATTAAGGAAATTAATATTGGCAAATGAATTATTAGAGATACTTGTTATTCCTGAGTTTGTTTACTGTATTTGTTAAAATTAAAATAGAATATACTGTACGATACATAAAATTTGAACTAAAAGTTGATACACAAATCTATCATTTAAATTTACAAATGATCAAAAAATCCATAAATGTTTTATAAAATTAGAGAAAATATAAACCATCTATATTAAGATAAATAGTGGAACAAGTTGATCAAATTGAATTTCTAGTTCAATGAAATGTTTGAAGTATAAACATTTATGGACTACAAAAAAAAATCGCTATTGTATTAACAAAGTTATATTCTTTCAATAATAAAATATTTACACTATTATTTAATTTTTATGAATATGTTATTCCACTATTAATAACTAATTTATTATACATATATATAGTCTGATATTTTAAATTTTTATACATTGTTTATTGATATAACTTATATTTCATTAGGATGACAAATTAGGTAAATTTTAAATGATACTGATATAATTCTCATTCAAAAGCACCAACTTGTAAAAGTCCATTAGTTACTTTTGATTTAGAACCATTCGTGCAACAATTTGTTTACATTTTCTATTAACAAAAATAGTTTCACTTGTTTTCATCCAATAAAATATTTACCCTATACTTTTTAATGCTTATTAATAACTAAATCATAGTATATATATTATACTTTATTATATAGTTTGACAATTATGGATTTAGCCAGGATTTATGTAAGGGAAGAAATTTAAATTTTCATAAGATTGTTTATTTAATACATTTTTAGAAGTTATTAAAATGCTGTACACTTTATTGTTTATTTATAGCTTATGCCAGATAACTAAAAAAAAACTCAAACACTTGATTTGTTCCACTAGATACATTTTTTAGACTCTGTCAATAGTGCAATCAAGTAGGGATTTAATTGTAATCAAGAGAATTGCATTAAATAATATCATTATAAAATTTGTTAAGAATTAAATATTTTTGTGTGTAATAGTATATTTTTAAAAGTGTTTTTTATTCATTCTGTTTTCTTTAGATTTGGACTGTAGTGTGGATTATGGATCAATTAAGAGAACAAACGAGTCTACATCCTAGGAAAAGCTGTTTGGTAATGAAAAGATAATACGGCATAAAAAAAAGAGAGAAAATATAATTATTAAAAATAGGAAAAGCTATTTAATAAAACATGTAAAAAGTTAATATGGCATAATAATAAAAAATATTGTTAATAAAAACGTTTTGCACAAAATGCAGCAATGGGATCAATCCTAGTCTTAGGACTTCACATTACAGCATCTGAACACTACCACTACTCTAAACAGATTAAAATATATAAACTCTGTAAAATATCATTGACAAACATAATTTCATCATCTGCAGAATTACTGTAATTATGAGAATATTTTTAAAATAAGTTTTATTTTAAAATAAATTATTAATAGTAATGTGTTACTTTTTATATAAATTAGGATATTTAAATAAAAATGATTGGGAAATCTATACATTTCCATTTAATATAAATTGTATTAATTATATATAGTGACAAAAGAGTGTCTACCTGTTCAGTTTCATGCAATGGTAAAGAATATATGTAGTATATTTCGAAACTTGGGCAATTGTCACAATAAATTTAAGTAAAGAAGTATTTCTCTTACATTTAAATAAAAAATATTTACAATCAGAATGTGTTTCTAATAATAAAGTAATTTAGAAATCTAAACATTTACATATAAGATTAATTAATTGTCACAACAAAATGATATCAGCGGGTTCAGTTTAGTGCAAGGGTAAGAGTATATATGTATATTTCAAGCTTGAGCGTTGAAATTTGAAGCTCAGACAATTGTTACAATAACTTTAAGTAAATAAGTATTCCTCACATATTTAATTAAAAAATATTTACATACAGAATATATTTCTAACAATGAATTGATTCAAAAATATAAACATTTTCATTTACATATAAATTTTATTCATTATCTTGGTGATCCCATGATGAAGCACTATTGTGCCCTGCATACCTGGATGAATGTGAAATTATATAAAGGAATATATTCGAAGTTATTCTTTTTCTTATCTTCTTTATAATTACATGCCTAAAATGTTTCTAATGCTTGCTAAAGAAAAGATTTATTCCGTATCCTTATTTTATTATTATTATTAGCTGAATTTGGGAAAAAAATTATAGAGATAGTGAAAACATTTTATAAAATTAAAAATAGAGAAATGCAGGAATATTGCACAATCAATTGATTCAACACATACTTGAAAAATAAAGAGCCCAAAACAGGTTGTTAGATAGCATGAAATTATAATAAAGCAAAAGTGATAAACAATTGAAAGTGCTGTAGGTATATTTGGTTATGGTGATAAAAATGAGAGAGGAAATAGACTTGTAGAGTTTCTAGAAAAAGTATATTATCTTTTCTTTTTTTTTTTGAGAAAAATGTTAAAAGGAAATGGACATGGAAGCATTTAAATAAGGTACGGCAGAAATGAATTATATTTTGACTAACAGAAAATATATATTTCAAGATTGTAATGTTCTGAAGGGATCATCAATTAATGAGATGTATGATACATGTTACTGCAAAACTAGAGACAAAAGTTATTAAGAAAAACAATATTCACAGTTGATATTTGTACTCTTTAGAAACATTCCAATGAATTTAAATCAGAACTTGCAAATCATTTTCAAATATTAGCATAACTTGAACATGATTCAAATTTGAAAGACACCATTTGAAAGATAACTGATACACTTTTAAAAACTAACAAAGATAGCTGTTAGAAAAAAAAACAGCAATTGACCAGTAAAATTTCTATTGAGATGATAATTTATGAAGAAAAGAAAGAAAATAAAAATGATGCCTTAAGCAGGACTGAATATTTTTAATTTTTAAAGATGGTGTGGAAAAGAGTTGATAACAATATAGAAAATTATAATTGTGAACTAGTAAGGAAATCTGTAAAAGAGAAAAGTGTAAAACAACATCATAATATTGGTAAGAAACTTCTACAATAAGAAAAAAAATGGAACTATTAGTAGAAAGAGAGATGACATCATGAAATGTGTAGAAGAGCTGTATCAAGAATTATATACCAATAAAGAAGAAGGAAAAGTATCTACTACAACTACTATATATTCTGAATTGCCCAGGATTTTAAATGAGACATGCAATTAAACTTCACATAATGATGGAATTATGATCAATATCTTAAAAGAGAAGAAACAGGAAAATTTTTGGCCAAGTTAAACACCAAATGTCTAAATGATAAAGATGTACCAGATTATTGGGAAATAATTACAACTTGTCTATAGTGAGCTTTGGATTTTAATTCAATCTGGATTTAAAAGGAGTTTTAGTTTTGTGATTTATGTATTGGGAGAAGTTATAGAAAGGACCAAATTGCCATTATGCTTTGAATTTGTAGATTATGAAAAGGCATTTGATTCTACAAGTATTTCTTCTGTGATTAAAGCATTGGATCATCAAGGTATAGATTCAGATTATGATCATATTCTGAAAAATACTTATAAAAATGCAGCAGTAGCAATTAGCTTACATAATAATACTAAAAAGGTTAACATTGAGATGTGACTCCATATCTCCAAAACTTTTTATAGCAGTTTTTCAAGAAATATTTTGTGGATTAAAATGTAAAGCTGAGGAAATGAAAGTAAATGGAAATTATTTAAGTCATCTAGATTTTGCAGATGATGTAGTTGTTTTTCCAAATAATCCTTTAGTTTCACAGAAAGTGTTGTAACAGTTATCAGATAAAAGTAAGATTAAAAGTAAATTTTAAAAAGACTAAAGTAATCCTCTATGGATTTTTCCAAAAGAAGAAAGTAAAGATTGATAATGCTGAGCTAGAAGCTAACAACTACAACTACCTTGATCAGATTATTAGTACAGACGGAAACATAAAAATGAAATTAATCATAGAAATAAACTTGGAGTACTTTTGGTAGAAATAATTTAATATTTAAAAAAAGTGTTTTCTAAATGTGTTACCAGTTCTTATTTACAGATGTGAAAATTGGACACTTAACAAAAGAGTAATATAGGGACTTCAGACCGCTCAATGAAGTATGGATAGATGTTAGGAGTAACAAGAGATTGAAAATGAAATACGTGGATGAGAGAACAAAGAGGTGTTATTGACATCATTGAAAGAATGAATCAGCCTTTTTCAAAGTAAGGTGATAATGACTGTCAAACCTGAAAAACAGTAGCCTAGTTCTCACTATATTGTTGAAGGAAACTCCTACTAATCTGAACAGCAGTGATCATCCTCCAGACTATAACTATTTAAGCTAATGCTTAATGCAGCAAGGCAAGTCCATGTTTAGGACCAGAAGCTACCAGAACCAAAGCTAATTTGAGCCAAGCTATAAAAACAGCCGGAAGAGTCGCTGTACCTATTCTCGAGGCAGGCCATCAAGTACAGCTGGAAATGGGTAGAGAAATCTATAAGGGCACATATAGTTCCTTCTTCAACAGTTCACACTAGAACTAGTAACTGTATCCTGTTAGACGGTAGCAGGCAGAATAGAGCCATTATTACTTAAATCTGTAAATATATTAGAAATCGAATGTATGTTCGTATCTATATATTACCAATAAATATATTATTAAAACGATGTATATTCGTTTGTGTTTATATGTATAATTGTGATTAAACACAACAAATTCTAACATTAAAATCTACCATAATAATTTTAAAATATTAATTGATCTGATTAAAAGAATGTTATACTTCTAAATAATTCTTTACTTCGTCAGAATAAAACTTAGAAATTTGAATTATATCCATTTACCATCTTTCTACTAAACTGATCTTGACATTTTATCTGATATAATTGTAGTTCTTATCCTATAGTTTGTGGGTCTCTTGGGATCTATTATGTCTTCACAGCAGATTCATAATAACTTAAATATTAAGAGTTTTTATGGTTGAAAGATAGACACTAACTTCTTAAAAATTCGCCGCCCCCCCCCCCCCCGAACAATAAAACTATTTGATTATTTATTTATTTGGAATGAATAAGTAAAAAAAAAAAAAAGTGAAATGAACATTATTTCTTGGGTTTGAGTATACCTACATTCCATTTTATATTTATTGATTGCTTAAATTCTGCATCGATGTCATGAAACAATATTGGAATAAACTAATCAATAAATTTCAGATTCTTTTTATTTGGAAAAGTGATTTCTTGTAATACTGCCTTATAAATTAATTTATAAATTAAATGTGCAATTGAAAATCTTATTACTTGTAATTGGTTTTGAACAAAGGTGGAGGGAAGAGGGAGAGAAAAAAAAAGTACAGTCAAGTGTAAATTTATTATTGACTTACAAATTATTTTGTAAATTAAATGTATAATTTCAAACTTCTTATCACTTGTAATTGTTGGGTTTGTTTGGAACTTTTATTATTATTATCTGTCTTTGAGATTTTTGAAGTCCATATTTGGTTTTAAAAAAGTGAGAAAAAAAAAAGATGAATTGTAAGTAAAACAATACTAAACGGCCAAAATAAAGATCAGTTACAAATTTCTAATTTTTCATATATTCCATCTTTTTTAAATTTAATATAAATTAAAAAAATTAACTGGTTTTGTAACAACAAACAAAGTTTAAAGTAAAAATTATTTTATTTAGTTACGGCTGCCAACAAACTGAATCCACATTTGAAAAAAGGCTAGAAAAAACTCCCATTCTGTTTTGCTGAGGTACTTCCTAGCATATGTGATCCAGATAAGACTGCAAAACAGTTCAAGAAATGTGCATCTCTTCTTGAAAATTGCATTTGGTATATCGTTAAGATCGTTGCGACCTAAAAATTCTAATGCACATAAATCACTGGCAATTACTTTTCCATAGAAATCTTTGAAAAACATATTTCTTTCAAACAACAGCACACAAAAAAGGAAGTCAACAACTTTTCTTATAAAATATAGGAAATTTTATTCTGTAATTTGGTTACAACTAATGGTATTCAAAGAAGAAAAAAGTTCATTGATGACATATCCTGCATTACATAAGCTAAGAGGGCTACAGTGATCCATAAGAGCAATGGGAAGGGCCCGGGGTTTGGTATCTTGGAGATAGGAGACTAAGCTTGCATGTCTCAAAATGTACAAAGATGACATCAAAGTTTTGTCCATGCAAAAATTACGGCATTACCTAGGTAAGTCAGACCCTTTATAATGGATGTCAATGTCCTCATAACCAGGGTTTAAGATATAGGCTTGAGGATGGGGGCAATTAATAGTAGTCAATCCCGAATGGATCACTTAAACTAGTTTTTGTTTCCAGAATAAGCAGTTTCTATCTAAACATCACATATATCACTATCTCTTATACTAGCACATAATTGTTATTAAACAAGGCAAAACTCTCCATACAGTAGTGCCAACCTGTGCTAGGTGCAGTGCTCTCAGATCCAAGGCTCATCACTGATGCAGGCCACAAACCAGAAACTAGTCTGGGGATATTTGATGAGTAGGCACTAGATGGGGATTTTATGCACAAGCCTTCTGGCATCCATTGATTATTCTGGTTGGCACAGGGTGGCACTACTGTATGAAGAGTTTTGCCTTGTTTAATAACAATTATGTGCTAGTATAAGAGATAATGATCATGTGATGTTTAGTGGTTTAACACCAATCCTGACTAATAGGATAGTGGTGGCTATGGTTGTTAAAGAGCCAAAGACACCAAAATGTATGGGTGCTGAACTGAGCTTAGATTGAAAATATTATTGTGTTTTCAATTTCATTCTCATAGTTTTGTAGTTAAATAGAGTTAAAAGGTGGCTGCTGGAGGGTTGCCTTAGATCCTAAGATTTAGGTACAGTGCTCTCAGATCCAAGGCTCCTCACTGATGAAGGCCTCAAGCCAGAAACTAGTCTGGTGATATTGGATGAATAGGCACTAGATAGGGATTTTATGCACAAGCCTTCTGGCATCCATTGATTATTCTGGTTGGCACAGGGTGGCACTACTGCATGGAGAGTTTTGCCAGTTTCTATCTAGATATAAAAGGGACTAGCCTTAGGGAGGCATAACAATTAACTTCCATGTGGCTCAAAGATGTAGGGGGGAATTCTAGTCTTTTTTCCAAATTTTTTCTATATATAAATCAAGTGGATGATCCAGGACATGATTAAAGGCGAGCCAGCAATGGGTGAACCATAACGAAAATAATCATCAAAATGGCTAGGGTTTTAAAATTACAAGGTCTAAATGAAGAACATCAGGTGTGTTTTGATATTTTTTTAAAAAGTGAAAAAAATAAAAACACTATCAATGAATAACACAAGTTTTTTTTTTATATATTTCTTTATCAAAAAAATATTCTAACAATATAAATGAACAATACAAATTTTACTTTTAGATTAATTTCTAAACAGCAAAAAGAGACGTGTAAATATTTCACTTACCTATTTTATTTTCTATTATATTTTTTTAAACATTGAAGTACATATATTTTACAAGTAGAGTCCTTCTGGAATCCTAAATTTATTAATTAGTTATCCTAGCATTATTTTACAACATCGACACAGTGTTTAAAAAAATCAAGTAAATATAAAATACAATGTAGGTATCTGACTTTATTGGTATCCTTGAATTTTCTAATCTATTGCCTCTATTAAAAAAAAAATAATTAGATTATAAAATTGATTGCTAGCAAAAAACATACTTTTTCTTGTCTCTAAATTTGAATATTCTTAATGAGCAATTTTAAGCAATTATTTGATGTTTTCTAGGATTTTTATGCATTGATTCTCTTTTTATTTATGTATTTCTCTGTAGACCATAAGGTTAAAATAATCCTGAACATACATCTAATTTATAAGAAACCTAATTTCACATTATTAAATATTCTAAGAAAGTTTGCATAAAAATAATATAATGAAAATGGAGTCCTTGCATAGTGAAAAAAGTTAAAAAACATTGTGACATATCATTAATGTTATTTACCTTATTTTTATAATAAATCTTCAAATATTTGTCCATATATTAGAGTACAAATCCTCTTTTTAAATCAAATGTTTCTATATATTTTCTTTGTGAAATGCAACAAAAAAAATATCTAATACTGTCCCATTTAATATTTTCTATTTACAATCTTTTTTTACCTGAAAGTAATCTACAGTGATATATAGTTAGATGAAAGATAATCATTTATATGACAGTTGGAGCCAGCCTATGCCTTCAATCATCAGTTATTTGATTTGGCTGACGAAAAATATCTTGAACAGTTTATTACTACAAATGGAAATATAATGGATGAAATTAATCACAGAATTAAACTTGGTCGGGTGTGATTTTGGTAGAAATAATTTAATATTAAAAGGGAAATATACCTATGGGTTTGAAAAGAATTTTTAATAAATGTGTTACCATTTCTCACTTATGGATCTGAGATTTGAACACTTTTAACAAAAGAGCAATAAAGAGACTTCAGACCACTCACTGAAGTATGGAGATGTATGTTAGGGGTAGCAAGAAGATATTGAAAATGAAATACATTGGTGTAAAACAAACAAGTGTTACTGATATCATTAACAGAATTAAGATACTGAAGTGGAGTTGGTCTGGACATATTGTTAGAAAAGATGATAGCAGATGGATAGCTGAAATTTTAAACTGGATTCCAAGAAATTACAAAAGACCTAAAAAGACACCATATGTGAGATGGATGAAATAAAGAAGTATGCTGAGGTAATGTGGAGAAGAGAGGTTAGAGATTAATTGTACTTGGAGACCTTCATCCTGCAGTGGATCGATAATGATAGTCTTCTGGAAATAAAGACCATAATTTAATTCTGAGTCACGATTTGTAAACACAATGTTGATCCCATAGGTGAAGAAAATTATCTCAGGCACCGAATTGAAATAAGCATTAATGTGATCCACTCAGTGCAAGTCAGAGTAATCAGTGAATGCAATTCTGGCTTGCACTGAGTGGCGCTACTGTATGGAGAGTTTAGCCTCATAAAGAATGGTGATCATGTGATGTTTAGTGCATTAATATGATAATTGTAAATGTATATATTTCATTTAACATTTTTTGCTTTGTTCATAATAATTGTTTTCCATAATTTTAAAATGCCATTTTTAAAGCTTATCTTCGATGCAAAAACTGATTTATCAGGCTCTTAAATATACATTTACCCAAATAACGTTTTAAAGAAGAACTTTTAAACAACTGAGAAAAAAACCCATGATGTTTCTTGGTCTTAAAAACAGAAAAATAAAAATCAGTAAATGCCCCACGTCGCATACCAGCTTATAATAAGGCAAACTGTTCATCTTATGTTTGCCATATCAATAATCACTAATGACATAAAAATAGCTGCACTGAGAAAAACAAATGGTGTGAACATTAATAATTTGCTCCATAAGATATCTTTAGTAAAGGCATCAAAGTGTTTTCTTTCAATTAATAACAAATTCATTTCTATAATAAAAAAATGGCAAATAGATGTTTATTTCCAAGTTCCAACATTTTCATTCTCTACAAATTTCGTTTACTAACTAATATTTCGCAAATATCATATTTGGTCGACGTACATTGTAAGTATCTAATCACTCAATTTATTTTGTAGATGCAACTAAAACTAAATAGAAAAACAAAAATTAATTTGTATTCAAAAAAAAAAAAACTTTCATAGTAAATAGTTTTCTTGAACATGCGCATTATATTGCGCGCATGCGCAATTTTTAGGTATTGGTTTTCGGGTTTATTTACGCATATTAAATTTGTTCTTTTTCTTGTGCCTAAATTATATGATTAAAATACAGTATTTTTCTTCTATTTTTTTTTTTTTTTTTATGCCAGATATTTCCTTATTATATAATAGTACTGTGTAAATTACTTTTTCTTTTTTTACATTTAACTTTAGTAGCTGAGTAATTTGCCATGCTTGTAAGAATCGTCTTACAAAATGTAATTCACTTCTTTAGTATTAAACTATGAATCCTACTAATAAGTTTATCTGTATTAAAGTCTTACATTGGATGTTTGTTTAATAACCTGCATTTTTTTTTTAGCAATCATTTTGCTATTTTAAGAGAATAATGTAAGTCCGAAAATTGTCTATTATTATATACTACAAATAGTTATATTTTTATAGTAACTAATTTAGTTTAATTAAAAATTTTTCAAATAGCTTTAAATTGGTTTTAAGTTTTATCGGCTTAACGTTTTACTTTAATTTGTATGCTAGACAAAATTTAATATTTTTATTATTGTTCCTAATATGATACACTTTTTAAAGGAGCTTTAATGGTATTTGATATTGTAGCTGTTTTAAATTTACAAATATATATGTAAATTATTTTGATTTGTTTTTTTAATAATACATATTCCAGAATAATTTTAAAAATCCGATCATTGAGTTTTTGAGCAATTCATATATATTGCTGATGTGTATATATTTACGGAAGTATAATTGCACTTCCAATAACGTTTAATTTTTAATCATATGTTGAGCGCGTTTACCGACACCTGTTCAACTATAGCGATAAAAAATAACTGATTTTATTTATATTATTTTATTATATATTATGTTGCTACATTTTTAGTTTAGAAGTTCTTTAGCATTTTAATTTCTCAAATTTAATGTCAATATCATTCCAAAGAGAGTAATTTGTTTAGGATTTTAGGTAAATTGTTCTCCTGGAACGTATTTCTTTAGTTTGTAAAAATATTTTGTTTATTTTTAATAAGAGTATGTACTTTGATGTCTAATTTATAATAGTTAAATATAATATAATACTGTATTGTACTTTTATTTTTGAATTATTTGAATTTATTTTTAATGTCGAAATATACTCTGAGGGAAGGATATAAATACAATACAGTTTTATTTAGAAAAAGAAACGAAAAAAAAAATATTCCTATCACTTCATATCTAGATCAAAATACAATTCTCAAGATTTTTGAGAATAAAGGCTTTTAGTGGACCCAAAATAAATAAACAAAAATTATTATTATACTTCATTGCTTTATTAATACAAGAAAAATAATATCAGACCAAAAAACTAAAAATTGCACACACAAAACTATTTAGTAGCATCAATATTTATTTCTTAGATAAAAACTATTGGCAGCTCTACTATATAACAAATATTAAATCTATCACTTTTTTTATTTTGTCATAATATTTTATATAAATACAATCTATTATACATCCTACTTTGGACATTTTACAACATTTTTTATTATGTATATACAAACAATCTGATATTTCAACTGTCCTTCAATCTTTTTTAGAATCACTATTAACTAATTCATTTTTTAAGAAAGTAAATTAGTTAGGATTGGCCCCAAAGTAAATTGTAGGATAATCGAATGCATATATTTATATATATTGTAATGGATACATTCAGGTAATGATTAGAACTACTTTTTTTCCTGCACCTCAAATGAATTTATAATCTAAACCTGCATCGTAATAGACTTGTGTATTTATAAGGTACCAATGAGTTTATGCATTGAAAAGTATTTTTTTTTTGGTAAATAAAAAATTCAATAAATAAATTATTTATTATTTGTAATGAATGTGTAGTCTGGAATATGTGAAGTATTATTTTGAAATTGCTATGTCCAGCCTTCTATACTGTTGGACATCTTGCCTGTGAATTTAACTGTTCCAGACTTATTTAATGATAATAATTCCCCAGGAATTACACAACTCTATTAGATTTAGATTAAATGCAATTTAATAATAAATATTCTTAGCAATATCTAATTACATTACAAATTATACATACATCTATATACATTATAAATATACCTAAGTCATATTAATACAGAGAGCGTACCAATAGCTCAAACAAGCTCTTAATTGATAAGTGCGGTAAGAGAAAATATTTAAAATCTCTATCCGGAACATTCATATCCCCAGACCAATTGGTTTCGAACTTATGGCTCACCTCAGTGAGGAGCTAGAATATTCATACACTAGATCTAAAATATCAACTCAAAACCCAGCACTTATTTCATACGTAATATTTAAGTAAAAACTCTGTTCGGACATCTGGAATAAAAGACATTTTCATGTCCGAAACTTAAATATTACGTATGAAATAAGTACTGGGTTTTGAGTTGATATTTTAGATCTAGTGTATGAATATTCTAGTTCAGGTTTTGAGTTGATATTTTAGATCTAGTATATGAATATTCTAGCTCCTCACTGAGGTGAGCCATAACCTCGAAACCAATCTGGGGATCAGAATGTTCCGGATAGAGATTTTTAATATTTTCTCTTACCGCACATCAATTAAGATCTTGTTTGAGCTATTGGTATGCTCTTTGTATTACATTTTTGTAAATACAAACTTATAAAAGCAAGGTCACGTTATATATGACTTGCTTTAATGTTTATTATAAATCATATTATAGCTCAATATGACCTGGAAGAGTCCTAACTCACTGTTAAAACGTTCGGAGACCAGCTCACCACACTTGAAATACTTGTGCATATGAGCTATGTTCTGCTTCCGTTTATAAGTCTGTGTACACAGGAGAAACTCCAAGAATCAAATGTCCTTTTCTTGATCCGATTTGCACTGAGTTAATTCATTGTTTCAATCCTTGAAGTTGATTGGCTTGTACTCCCGTTCATCCACTCAGATGATTTTTCCTTTCACTGCCTCATGCTGGATACAAGAATTAAAATCATCTCTATCTTTAATTGAAGAGTTATTTTTAAACTTATAGCTTATCTCATGCAGGAAATCTAAATTTGAATCCTTTTAATTGTTTTATATCTCATTATCATACTGAATTCCTCTGCCATTAATTAAACTGTTTTTACATTTAGAAAATAATCTTTTTTCTAATCTTAAAAGTTATAAATAACTTTTATTTCCTATTTTAAAAGAATCAATCTTTATTTAAACTTATTACTTATTTTCATTAGTAATTTATGCCTTTATATCTATGTGCCTTTAAGCATACATATCATTTCTTCGCCCAAGTTCAGAGATGAGGTTTTAATCTTTGAACTTACTATGAATTATTAAGACACGTGCTTTTTTTTAATCTTCCTTTTAACATGCTATTATGAATTATGTTTTCAACTCACTAGGTACATTCTCTGAAAAATGTAATTTGTAAATCACAATCATTTTTATTTTTCCTCATATATATGTCAATATCTGGCCACCAGACACCACTAAGAGCTAGAGCTTTTGCTTTTCCAATGTCTCGCTGATTATTATGCAGCCACTTTACTATATGCTCTACCTATCCTTGACTGGCATCAGTGTACAATCGCCTTTCATAATGCAGCCTTTGCATACCGATGTTGCTTCTGGGTGTTCCATAGTTCTTTGTGAAGGAAGCTGGGATGGCCAGCCTTCTTTAATCTGCTTCATAATCTACTGGTAGCCATTGTCTTCGGCTGTCCAATGACCTACAATTTCATGTTTTACTCTTGATTTCAGTACATCTTTGTACTTCATTTCTCTATATTTCTGGTCATCATGGACCTTCTCTGACCTAATTTTGTTAATTTCTGACTGCTGGAAAGGTTTTTTTTCTTTCTGAGTATATCTATTTTGCCCAAATTCATCTTAATCTCCTCGGAAAGTTTTTTTCTATTGGAGCTATTAATTTTTTTTAATGTTATTTTTACTCCCATTTGACTGAACCAGTCTCATCCTAATATGGGGTTTGATAGGGGCATATTCTACATATAGTGATAGTACATTAATTTTGCCCTGATTTTCCCATATTGACGCTTCAACTAATGGCATTACCGTTCATATCTAAAGCCTTTAGATCAGTTTTTGGGATAATGGGTCTTGTCCTACACTTGGAAGAAACATTATAACAATTATGGACTGATATCAATTATACTCTGCTATCACTGTTGACCTCCATGGCAATAGGCTGATGATACATTTTGTTTTAACATTTTCTCATCATCGGTGGATTATCTGGTCCTGATATGAACATGTTGGGACTGTTAAGTTTTTGCTTACACATTATTTCCATGTGCCCTCTTTTTTTACACTTTTTGCATCGTTCTCTTTTGGAAACAGTTGCTGGCTTTGTTGTCCTTTTTTCCGCAGCAAAAACATATAAATGGGTTTTTACTGTTAACATTATTCTCATTACTCTTAGGCAATTTTTTCTTTACAGTTTTATAAACATCTGTTTGCGATTTGCTATTACTGTTGAACTCTGCAAATTTTCGAGATTGATCAAGCACGAGTTCATAAGCTATACCACGTTTTATAGGCTCTATATAATTTAAATTGCTAACTGCCAATAATTGTTGCCATAAACTATCATTACGCATACCAGTCAAATTGTTCCAGAAGGGCTTCATCGAGGAATGATCCATAGATGCAGTTCTTTGCTAAATTATGAAGAGCACTATCGTAATCTTATACACTTTCATCCCTACCTTGGTACTGACCACGGAATTGCAGTCTGGCAACATGCCTAGAGGGTTGGGGATTAAAATGATTTGACAAACGATTTTTAACCTTATTGTATGGACAATCTTCAGGAGTTAGAGGTTCTGTGAGCCTGTTGGTTATCTCAATAACTTCTTTCCTAGCAAAACAATAATGAAGCAAATTTTATACTTTCATCCTTAACTTTATTAATGAATAAGTATTTTTCACCTGTTGAACATACACGGGCCAACTACTTGCTCACTGATGTCAAATTTACCTGTACTCAATTGCATTTTTAACGAATCTTTATGCATCAATCTATCCTTAACTTATTGATTCCTTAATTTGAATCAACTAACTGAGTGCAGTTTCATCTGAGCACAACTCTGAGGGGTTTCAGCTACTGTGAATTCACTTACAGTTTCAAACTTTGAACTACCTCTGTATTGTGTCTTGGGTATTTTTGACTTTCCCTATTCAAACTGCAGGCTGCTAATGTTGTGGGTGCAGATCGTTGAGGTTCGTATCAAGGCTGCAACTGCGTCAATTGCTATATCCAGCCTTCTATACTATTGGACACCTTGTCTGCGAACTTAACTGTTCAAGACTTATTTAATGATAATAATTCCTCAGTAATTACACAACTCTATTAGGTTTAGATTAAATGCGATTTAATAATAAATATTCTTAGCAATATCTAATATGTTACAAATTAGATATACATAGCAATATCTAATTATGTTACAAATTAGATATACATCTGTATACAGTATAAATATACCTAAGCCAATAGGCATACATAAATCATATAGACCAATACGATAAATGCCCTAGTCGGCTGTTAACACATTCGGAGGCCAGCTCTCCATACTTGAAATCTCTGTGCATTTGGGCAATGTTCTACACCTGCTTATTAGTCTGTGCATAGGTAAAGCTCCAAGAATCAGGTGTCCTTTTCTTGATCTGATTGGCACTGAGTTCATTCATTGTTTCAATCCTTGAAGTTGATTGACTTATACTCCCATTCATCCGCTTAGGTGATTTTTCCTTTCACTGCTCCATGCTGAATACAAAAATTTAAATATCTTTGAGTTATTTTTAAGCTTATAGTTAATCTCGTGCAGGAAATCTAAACTCCAATTCCTTTAACTGCTTTATATCTCATTATCATACTGAATTCCACTCTCATTAATTAAACTGTTTTTACATTTAGAAAATAAACTTTTTTCTAATTTTAAAAGTTATAAATAACTTTAAAGAATTTTAAAAGACTGATTAATTTATTTAAACTTAGTATTTAATTTCATTAATAATTTATACCTCTAATATGTATGTGCATTTAAGCATACACATACATATCAGAAATAAAGTAATTTGCAGAATAGGTAAATCAAATGATACTTATATTAATAATAAGAAGTTTATTAAGATAATAAAAATTAATTCAACAATTTTAATTTAAAATAACCCAATGTATTATTATAATCGGTTCATGCTAGATTGCAATTGCTAATATGCGATCTACATCTTAAAGATTATTAAACATATTTGTTCAGAAGAGGGTTAATGTATATGATCTTTCACAGTATAAAAAACTTTCTTTTTTTAAATATGTCATATGTTAGATCAAGTAATGCTTTAATCATAATACTTGTTTTTATATGTTTAGAATAAATTTTAAATGTTAACTATAATTTTAATTTGTTTTCTACATATTACCGTCAATGATGAATTTAAGTTTTACTTAATCTATTAATTTGGTCAATATTGAATAATATAAACTGTTAATAATTTAAATTTTAAAAGAAAGAAAATTGATGGATGTCTATCAGTATATTATTATTATTTTGAATATTGAAGATAAAGTAAAAGTTAGTTTAGCAAAGAACTTTAAAAATTATTTGTTTATATTAGCGTTTGTTACTGAGTCAACATTTGGATTGCAGTTCCATTCTTCTGTGATATTTTTTTTTTAACATTCCCACAATGACATAGGATCACATGGGCATTATTACTAGATGGTATCCAACTATTCCTTTTTATTAAACACTACAGTTCATATCAAATCCCAAATGTTTAATGGCTTCAAACGGTTCAGCATAGTATTTGTTATTGTTCTTTTCATTTAGTTTTTTTTTTTTGTTACTTGGCAACAACAACAATGCATTCTTTAAACTAGCTTGTGAAACATGATTTTTTTTTTCCTTTAATCTTAACAAAGTTTATTTTTAGTGTTCGATATTTCATTTTTATTTTCACTTAAATAAATCATTCATTCATTCTGCATTCACTGTAAATTTGTATTTATTAAACAGCGGTGATTTCTAATTGTTTTCTTTATTTATCTGTTAATTATAAATAAATAATAAATGATAGATATGTATGTCACAATATATATCATATTAGCTATTCAAAATAAGCGGTACAAATTGAATTTATGAAATAAATAATTGTATTTATATTAGAATTTTATTGCCTTTTTAACTTGTGAACATTTGAATAATATGTTTGAAATCTAATTGTCTTTCTAACATTATTTCAGTAGTTAAGGTAGCTTTAACACATATACCAATTCTCTTTGACAAAATCTTAAGTTGATGGATGAGATTTCTTACAATTGACTTCAACCTATTTGATGAAAGTAGATTACGAGCTTATTTTCTGCATTATACAGAGACAATCTCTATTTCACTAGCATTAGCATTGTTTTAGTTTAGGAGAAACTAAATAGCAATGATAGTATTTGATCAAGAAATTAAATTTGTTTGAATATTATGAATAGTCAGTTCATCAACTATGCAATGCAACATTAGTCATATACAGAAGCCTTCGCATCTCTCCATTACACAAATTTAATTTATAACTTAATATCAGTCTATCAGTTTCAAGTTTAAGTAAAATGATAGCTGCTTTTTTTTATTAATATGTTTATGTTTTAGTAATAAGCATATACCACATAGGCACAGACAGTGTTACCATCATTGTTTACCAATTAATCTTGAAAATTTTATGTGATTTCATTGATTTTTTTTTTTTTGTTATTGTTGTGTAAAAATAAACAATATTAAAAATTCTAAAAATAAATTCTAATTTGTCAATATCTCAAAAGCTTTATCTTTCTCACAAGTATTATGATAACTTTTTTTTTATTTAAGATAAGCTTTTATGGTTATGGTGTAACATGGCAAACATCATTCTATTAAGAAAATCAGGAGGTCTAGTAAAATCTACTTTTGAGGAAACAAATTCCATCTTTGATCCTTGGCCATAATTTAAAAAAAAAAAGAGCATTTGAATAAATTAAAATTCATTGACCTGATGTTATAAAATGAAGCTTTAGCTTAAGAATTAAATGAATTGACTATCCTATACCTTGAAATATTTACATTATTTTTTAGTGACATTAAAAGATAACTATTTAATCCCAACACAAAGGGATAAAATATAAATTTGTAGTCATGATCTTGTGTTAGTATAAAAAAAAAATAATTATAAATAATTTTATCAGGAGATCTATGATGTGTAAATTCTTAAATGTCGGGTTAAATACATTTTCTTTCAATTGTTCAAGTTGAGTTTTTTTTTTTAACTTAGCAAAGAAGTAAGTCAAGAATATATAGCTCTTGGCTATCAGTCTAAACTTCACGATGAAAAAAGACAAAAAAAAAAAAAACTTATCTAAAAAGTTCTTAATATTTGTGTTAAAGTGTTCCTATATTATCTTCCTCATGTATGTTGCCTGAACTAAATTTGTAATTTTTTGTTTGATATCTATTTGCATTGTGAAACTTTAAGTATGTCCTCGATATTTGAAATAATTCTGCTTTCCTGTCTTGGAGCTAGCTAACAGTACAGCAACAATTAACATAAAATCAGTAGTATTTTACAAAGGATAATGATGCATAATTAAAGAGGGCAACATTTTTAATGCCATTCAAATGTCAATCTTTGAAGCCTTCCATTTGCTGCATTTATCCATATTTGAACACACTCTCTGTTTATCATGATGACATTAAATATTTTATAAGCAAACTTTCATAAGAAACCAATATTTTTTTTAATATATATATATCTAACATTATACTGTTGTCATCTTATTAGCAATAGATCTATGAATTTTTAATAACTTAAAATTAATCAAATCAATATAATACCTCAATCGTAAAAAGACAGATGTTATCCTTTTTAAAAATTCTATATTTTGATTAAGTATCCATATGCTAAATTGTTATAGATTCATCTACTTAAAATAGATGATTGAACTTTTGATAATGTAAAATATTAATTAGAAGTTTTTTATTTATTACTCTAAAAATTCAAGCATCAGATTGCTGGTATCTACTAAGTGTATGACAGTTTATTGTAAAAAAACATATATGAATAAAACATTTCTATTAATAACTGGATTTTTATAGATAGGCTTACTTTCAGTTTTGCTCTTAAATGTTTTATTTTTTAATGTTAGTCAATTTTTATGTTTATTTAATTTCTAGATTTGCCATATTGTTAATTGGATTTTAATTTTCTAAATCTGTAATTAACAACTATTTGATGAAAATATTAATTTGATTATATCCCCTATGAATTATGATATCATAGATTTTGTTTTTATATATTTATGGATTAAAATTAGATTTATTGATTCATTAAAATCCGCAAGTGAAAGGAAAGCAGTTACAGTAAATGATTGTTTTTTTTTTTTAAAAATTATTTACAGTGGAATATTTGAATATCTATTTTGATATCCTGCTATATTTTAATGAATTCTATTTTAAATAAAAAAAATATTTTACTTAAAACTTTGAATTCATTTATGAGGTATATAAATATGAGATATATATTTTTTAATAGTAATTAAAAAATCATAGATTAAAATAATGATGATAACTTTCATTGCATGTGATGAATTTTTTTTTTTTTTTAATTCATTAGCTTTTTACAAAGTATTATGGATTTATAGCCAAATATTTTACCACAAAGCTATTCCTTGAATATGGCAGATAAAGTCCCTGACATTCAAGATGAAAGAGATTTAAGGTAAGTTTTACTTTGCTTATTAAATTTTTGTCTTTAAGATTGATAATTTGTAATTACATTATAGGCTTTGCTTAATACTGTATTTTAATTTGAAGGAAATTAACCTAAGAATGAAAATATAAATTCAAATAGACAGTTTTTTTTAAAAAAAATCATTTGACTTTTCACTGATGGTAGTTTGTATTCTCAGCCATTTTTTCTGCTCTTGGTGTTTTTGATATGATACATTTGATCAGTGTAATAAGTCATAACAATTAAATTTGTAATAAATTTAATGAAAATGGCATTTTTGTATTTGAAGCTTTCTATCTAAGCACTTGATAGATACCGAAAATTCTTTGTCTAATTCCTCTTATTTGTCATGTTATGGCTAATACTTCTAATTACAGACTGATGCCTAACGGTGACAACTAAGATTAATGAGCATGCGACATCGTTCTTATGTTAGAGAACACTGGTAGTTAATAAAAGTTAATAGCTATATAAACTGTGTATTTATTAATTTAGATATTACGGCCAAGAACATAATATGGTATCAGGAATGAATGAAATAATAATTTTAAAAAAAATTTCTAAAGTCTCTAAAACAGTGCGTATTTAAATATTGATAAAAATAATTTTTATAACAATTTTTTTTTTCATATCATATTTGTCAAAATACAACATGGTGTCACAATTTGATCATTTTTACAATATCGAACTGCTATCCATGGAAGGAAATATGACAGTCAAATGGACTGAATGGAAAGAATTATTTTTAAATTTCCTAGAGGCAACAGAAAACGATATGAAATCAGATAAAGTAAAATTAGGAATATTACATCATCTCATTGGAAAGGAAGGTAGAGATGTAATAACAACATTAGACCACATGAATCTGGAAGATCAAACAAAATTGCTACCTGTCTTAAACCAAACGGATAAATATTTCAACATAATAAAAACAACATTATATAACAGAATAAAAGCATATACAATGGAGCCTATGAGGGAGAATCGATTGATCACTTTCTTACTCACTTAAAATTAGTAGTTGAAAAAGCTGATTTCGGGGATCAAAAACAAAATATCCTCCAAGATAGAATTATAATGGTATAAAAAGAAGAAGGACTAAAAGACAGATTATTTGAAAAAGGGAATATTACACTAGAAAAAGCAGTGGAAATAATACGTGGACATTAATCTAGAAGACTCAGAAATGAATTATTGGCAAAGTCCGAACTGTATTAACGTAATAGCGAAAAATACAACCACAAACATACAAAATTGTCAAAAGTGCAACCGTAATCACCTGAAACGTGAGTGTTAAACCACTTTGCCAATAATTGCCATACGAGAAACTACAATCATAAAATTTTAAAAACACAAAAATGCTCAAATACAAAGTATCATAAAAATAGGAATAGAAATGGACATTATGTGCACAAAGTACACGATACTACGTCATCTGATTCATCATATACCAGTGATGTTGAAAATACAATTGCATACGTCAGACATGTAGACTCAACTCATTCATTTAATGGCTGGTATGAACAGATTTTATTAGACAACAATAAGACAACAATAAAGTAAAAATAAAAATAGACACAGGAGCCGGTATAAACATTATGTCTAAAAAAGTGCTTAATACTATTCATCCACAACCAATAATATACAAAACAAAGAAGAAATTACACACTTTTGGAGGATCATTTCTCACTCCAATAGGAAAAGCAAAACTTCAATGCAAAATAAACAAAGATCTGCGTAATTTACGTTTTATAATAATAAAAGAAAACAAACCAACACTTCTTAGTGGCAGTGATTATGAGTTACTAGATTTAATTAAATGCAGCAAAATTACAGTACAAAAAATAATGATGAAAAATAACAAAAGTAAAAATGATCAAAATATTTCCAACAACAACAAAGAAAAAATAACAAAAAGTAGAAAAGATAATAAAAGTATTAAAACACAGGAAAATAAAAGAAGATGAAAACTTCAAGTCTATATATGAGAAATACAAATATGTTTTTCAAGGTGTGGGTTGTTATGACGGCAAACACCATCTCACAGTAGAACCAACATTTAAACCAGTTATCCATGTACCTAGATTAATTCCACTAAAAATATGTTTTTCAAGGTGTGGGTTCTTATGACGGCAAATACCATCTCACAATAGAACCAACATTTAAACCAGTTGTCCATGCACCTAGACTAATTCCACTAAGTATACATGAACTATTACGTGAGGAATTAAATAAAATGTTAAGATAATGCTATCATAACTCCAGTGACATATCCAACAAATTGGGTTAATAGTGTATTAATAGTTGAAAAACCAAAAGGCACTATGAGAATACGCATAGACCCAAGGGATCTTAATAAGGCATTAAAGAGAGAACATTATAAAATGCCACCTACAGAGACAGTTTTAAATACAATACCAGGAATGAAATATTTCACAGTTTTGGATTTGAAATCTGGATTTTGGAACATAAAACTTGGTAATGAATCAGTAGACTTAACAACATTTAATAAAGCCTTTAGAAGATATTGCTTTAACCGCTTACCCTTTGACTTAAATATATCATCAGAAATTTTTCAGAAGACAAATGATGCCAGTTGTCAGTATAACAGTTGATGATTTCTTAATAGGAGGAAAAACTGTTGGAAGATATGAACAAAAATTTGTTAAAAGTCTTAAACAGATTGCGCATGGTCAATGCAAAATTCAATCCAGATAATATCTAATATGCTCAAATGCAAGTGAAATACCTAGGACGAATGATTTCAGGAACAGGAATCTCAGCAGATCCTAATAAAATAGAAGCAATACAAAAGCTCGAACCACCAAAAGACAAATAAGGGTTGAAACAAATTTTAGGAATGATAAATTACCTCTTACCACACATTCCAAACTTAGCAGATCTGACAATATCCTGCGATCTCTTATAAAAATAACGTAATGTGAGTACGGAATTCATATTACCAACAATGTTTCGATAAGCTAAAAGAAGCAATTTGCAATGCAACCTCGCTAACACATTTCAATTTTCAAATTCCAGTAATAATACAAACACAGATGCCTCACAGACAAGACTAGGGGGAGTTTTACTCCAAAATGGGAAACCAGTTATGTATACTTCCCGAGCACTTTCTAAAACAGAACAGTGATACGCTCAAATAGAAAAAGAACTCTTAAGCATTGTTAATGTGTGTCAAAAGTTCCATTACTATGTATACGGATGAAATATAATAATACACACTGATTATAAACCATTACTTGCAATTGGAAATAAATCCTTTGAGAAAATCATACCCAGACTCCAAAGATTCATAATGAGATTACAACGATATAAACTTAAATTCGAATGCCGCCCTGGGAAGGAACTCTACATCGCAGATACATCATCACGTAACTACATAAATACAACACAACAAGAGGATGCCTGTGGAATACACACTGCAAACAAAACTGTCAGTACCTGGGACAATGACTTAAAGAGAGCTTATCCTTTAGATGAGGAAGCGTCAGAATTAATTAAACAATGTACTTCCAATTTTGCAAAAATTCTGGCAAAATCACACTGAATCATGTACAACATGAAAGAAAATTATTTATACTGACATCACTGCGACCCCGAATAATGAGCTTGTTACACGAGTCCTATTTGGGAATTGAGAAGCTGAAATCCAGAGCAAGACAATCATTTTATTGGTTGAATATTAACAAAGATATTGAATCATTAGAAGATAACTGCCCAATATGTGCCACATACAGGTCAGCTCTACCAAAAGAACCACTGTAACCACATGCTGTGCCAACAAGACCATGGGAAAAGGTTGGTGCTGATTTGTTTGAATTTGGCAACAATACTTAACTTACTCTTAATAGATTATTTTTCTGAATACCCAGAGATACTTTGCATACCTGACAAATGACAGATAAGCCGTTTCCTTCATTCTTATTCTGCAAATTTGCAAAGGAATGGTGTTTTAAAGTGACCACATCGAGTTTACACTATCCACGTTCTTAATGGACTTGTGGAACAAAATGTTCAAACTATAAAGCAATTATTTCGCAAAGCTTATCAATTTGGAATTGATCCAGAATTAACCTTACTTGAATTTAGAAATACACCGATAAGTGGGATGAAGATTACTCTATCACAGCTACTTATATTTAGAACACTTAAAACAAAATTACCATCCTTTTTAAAACAACTCATCTCCACCTACACAAAAGGCCCATAGATACTTAATACAGAAGCAAACTCGACAGAAAAGTTTCTATGACAAACAGCCAAGATATCTCCGCCCGTGGAAATTGACAAACCGGGACAGGTATGTGATAGGAGCAGTTGGAAGAAGTGTAAAATTCTTGAAAAAATTCCTGAGCCAAAATCATATCGCATTTTGACTGAGGATGACTCTATTCTTAGTCGAACCAATCCACATCTGTGGAACACAGCAGAAAGATTCATAACAACTCCACAGACACAAGAACTGGATGAGAAGACACAATTACCCATAACTGAGACAGAAATCACTACCATCAAGTGACAATGGCACAGCGACAAGGGGAATACCAGGCAAACGTTCTGAGATGAAAGAAAAATTGAACAGAAGAAGAAGGCCTGTATATTTAAAAGACTATGTGTGTAAATAATAAAAAAAAAGAGTTATCATGTTATGGCTAATACTTGTAATTACAGACTGATGCCTAGCGGTGACAACTGAGATTAGTGAGCACACGATATCACTCTTATGTTAGAGAACACTGGTGGTTAATAAAAGTTAATAATTATATAAACTGTGTGTATTTATTAATTTAGATATCATGGCCAAGAACATAATTCCTCTTATTAAAGAAGTGATGAGACTCAGAAGGATCTGCCTCTGCTTTTTAAGTTTGCTATTACTTAAATAAAACAATTTTTAAATCACTTTTAACTAATACAAGTTAAACATGGGTATTCTAGCATTTTTCATTTCTAAGTTTTTCTGTATTAATGATTGTTCCAGGTTTAAAGAAATATAAAGAAATAATTCAACAATATACTACTTAATCTCTGTTATACACCTGTGCCATTAAAGCTTTATTTCCATTAAAATGGATGGAAATTCACATAAATATTAAAACATTGTTATTATTAGTTTTCTGTCTAAAGCAAGATTTTATACACTAAACCATATTAGATTGTTAAACTCTTTAAATACTTATAATTATTACTCTTCTTTAGATTATGTATCAACTTCTATCACTTTTACTTTCCACAGTATTCCAATGTATCAATAATTTTCTTACCTTCAAATACATATCCAATTCATTCTTTTTATTTCTTCATAATTTCATCAATAAATAACTTTCTCTTTAAATACTTTCCTATTGTTTATTTTATCCTTCAACTTTGTCTTTCATTTCACCCACATTTCTGATGTAGATAAAATGACATTTAAGCAAGGCATTCTTATTTTATAACTTGTTCATACTTACTCTTAATATTTTCTATTTCGCTGCTTATTTTTATTCCTTTAGTTTATTTACATTTTTTGTACTCAGTTCTTAAAAAAAAGCCTACCCTTAACAATAAGTATTAATTAATAATAGTAGCAATTTTATTGCCTATTGGATTTACAGACATTATATACATTATGTATTTAAAATTTATTTTTCTAGCAGAATTATCTATATAATAATAATAAAAAATTCATTTCAGCAATTAAAACTTTTTTTCAACCTCATTTTCTTGCACAGTAATATTATTGCCAACATCCCAGTTTTTTAGATAATGGTCAGCAATTGAAAATGTTTTTGTGTTGTAAAATTTCTACTAGTTTTTTAATAAAATTTATATAAACAGTATGGAAATGTTATATTTATATATTGGACTATTTCCATCATCTAATATTAAATATTGAATGTCTTTAGAAAAATTTAACTTTATTTAAATTTTCTGATTACATTCAACTATTAGTAATAGTATACAGGTTGGTATATGCCCAGCATTTTGAGTGGAAATTTTTCTCCTCTACAAGTATTGCTAGCCTGACCAGTGACAGTGCTAGCATGGGAATCAAACCTGGACCCTTAGATTTGTGAATATTGAATTTTAAAGTAATGCTCGGGATGATTCAGTTAGTTAGAGCATTATCTTAAAATTCAGTATTCAAGAATCTAAAGGTCCAAGTTCGATTCTCATGCTAGTACTGTCACTGATCAGGCCAGCAACAAACACCTGAAGAAGAGAGTATAAAATCACTCTATGCAGTGTGCATGTACTAATCTGTGTGTTATTGCTAACAGATGAATGTAATTGGAAAATTTAAATAAAGTTAAATTTTCTAGACATCCTATACTTAATATTAGATGATGAAAATAGTCCAATATGTAAATGCAACTAAAATACCATCATCACAAACCTTCAGAGGAAACATTATAGAAATGTGTTTTAAAAAAATGAAAAATTAATTTTTTTTTTTTCAATTGCTATTTTATGATAATTTTCTCAGTAAACCACAGTCAAATTAAGAAAGTCAAAAAGGAAAGTTGTACCCATGTTAATTAGACATATATTTAATTTGAATTTTGGTTTGTGCCAAAATAATGAAGTCTGACAGTTGTGAAAATTTGAAGTAGTCTTAGATAATTTTATCTGATTAAAAAAGATGATGAATCATAATAGATGATTATAGATAAATTTTATAAAAAAATTTTTTGAATGTTTTTGAATGATTAACTTATTAAGAAAGATTCACAATGAATAAGTAGCTAATGGATAATGGGCTAGGGATACTTGTGAATGTAGTTCACTTTTTTTAAACAAAGTGAATCATTTATGATTTGTGTCTAATTTTTATTGTAAAAATAATTAAATTTTAAAGCAAAACAAGAAATTTGCAATATTTCTATGTATTAAAGTTGGTATTCTGCAAATAAATTATTGCCTTCAATTATTTAAACACAGAAATACAAGCACTGATGTAGAGTTTTTTAAAATTCAAATTATCATATATATATATTGTAACGGTTTCCAAATATGAAAATGGTACAGACAATGATAATTGGTGAAAAATGTAATGAAAATATTCACCAATAAATTCCGTCTAGGGGAATATGAATACCAAACGGATAACCGCATACATGGAGTGACGATACAAATTTTATTATTTTATTAACTATTTTATAATAGTCATAGATAGTGATCAGAGTGGGCCTATATGAAGGACAAGCCTTTGTGCAGAACCAACTATATTTCCTGACCATTATCCTCTCCACATTAATACTATTATTATAAGACAAAGTAAAATAGTCTACTTGGAATTTGAATGAGAAATAAAGGTAATATTAATTAACAAATATAATAGCAATAGTATAACAATTCATATTTACAACAACATACTAGCATAGAGAATGTGCATGACAGAAAAATCTTTTTAATTATAACAATCATAAAAGTTTTATATGTGTTCTTTTAAGTTATCTATATGTATATAAAAGCAAATGTAAATATAATAATGATAAAATGGCATTAAAAACAACAGTGACAACTGCCAATAATAATGCTAACAATCCAAGATAATTGAATAGAAAAAATAACTTGCAATTTTTCTTTTCATTTGACTGTTCTCACTGTTAAGTTAATGGCACTTTATTATTATATATATGGTATATACATTTTTATATATTATATAAATATATCTTTTATTTTTTTTAAAAACAGGAAATTAGAAAATGATAAATCAGATCTTGAAATTAATCTGGCCAAGACAGATTCTCCAGAGAACACTATAGAATGTCAAGTAGATTCTTCAATAAAATCAAAATGTGAAATGTTGAAAGAAGAAAGTGACAAGATTATTGTACCACTAGATTGTGCAACTGAAGAAAAACGTAAGGAAAAAATAGAGAAATTTGAATATTTTACTGATTCTGAAGGCAGATTTATCAGAGAAGAAAGGGATCGAATCAAGTTAGATTTTCAAAAACAGTTATATTACAAGTCAGATATAATGCATGTTACTGATAATTTTATTTCTAAAAATATTACAATTCCTGATGAGTGTGGATCTTTTTTTCCACCAGTTTCTTCTAGTTCTTCTCTAGTGAAGGTAGATTCACTCTGTGAGAATGTATTTTCTCAAATTTCGAGTTATCCTGAAAGATATGCTTCCAATTTATCGCAGGAATCATTTTCTTTGTCACATTCTGATGCTCATAATGAAAATCTTGAACAGTCCAGTCCCATTTATTCTTATACTAAAGATCCTGAACTTGAGAATGAATCAGAGAAACCAAAATTACTGGAAACTTTTAATCGAATTTCATTTTTTAATAAATTTGCTAGCAGAAACTTTTCAAATAATAGTAATAATGTTTGTCAAAATTTATTTTCATCCAATATTTTAACTTTTGAAAACAGTTATGATAGTACAAATTTTGTCACTCAATTACTCGATTTTAAACTTGACCAAAAACAATTGAAGTTTCTGCTGACAGTTTACTTTCAGTTAGCAATCTCAATAACTACTACAACAATTTCATATAGTATTGCAGGATCTAATAAAAAATGTTTAACAAATAATGACTCAAATAACAAAAGTGCTGATATATCTCTCAAAGACAATAATATTCTCTCTAGTTGTTTTTATATTTTTGCAGATCATTCTCTTTATCCTCATTTTCAGTTAGATCATCATTCCCATGATATAGTAAAAAAAATACCTATTGATTTTTCTACTGAAAATGGTATTATATTCCAAGAGTGTTCTGTAGCAAAAACTCAGACTCAAGATTTTTATGAGGAAAAAGTTAATAAATCTAAAGAGCTCTCTGCAGAAGTTTGTATATCTGAAGATGTTTCTGCGGAAAAAGTTAGCATATCTGAAAGTCTTAATGCAGAAGATGTCAATGTATTTGAAAATATTTCTGCAGAAATGGTTATTTCTAAATGCACAGAAACCAGTAGCATATCTGAAGTTTTTTCTTCTATAAATGATAAAAGTGCAGTAAAAAAGAAAAGTGAGTTTTTTTTTTTTACATAAATTTTTTGGCATCTTATTTTTAATAGATAGTAGATAGATTGAATATACATTTATTACCAAAAATCACCTCACATATAATCATAAGTAATAAACAGTATTTATTAAAATACCAAACAGCCTTTTTACAAGATTATGGAAAGCAATGGTAAAAATGTGCTTCTATGTATATGATTTTTTTTTTTTTTAATCATTCAGTAACAACCCTATTTTATGGTGTACTTCATTCTTTTGCTGATATCTTTAATTTTAATCTTGTAGGACTGCTAATAGTGTTTGGAAAATAATTTGCTCAGTTTTGAGTTTTGCAATAAACAAGTCTTTCTGCAATCAGCAAAACATCACTTCCTATAAAGTAAAACTGTTGCACATTATTTTACATTGAAATGAAGAATCAATGTAAATTAGCTAAGGTTTAATTAGAACTGCTAGAGCAATTTACGAATGCACCGAACTACATCTAAAAATTGGGAATTTATTTGGCCTAAGTTTAAGTTCTCGCAGCATTACTGTAAGAGGAATAAAATCATCATGTTTCTGCTGCAGTTTGCTAAAATCTGGTAGAAGACATGTTCAAGCATTAAAGTGACATATTGAACTAAGCATTTAATCGAAGAAAGTTTAGCTTTAAATATAGTAATGTCATTTCGTTAAACTGCCTGGGCTTATAAATTATAATTATTATATTTGATACAAAATGTCAGGTAATATCTGCATACTGACAAATATATTAGATTATATTACTTTTGCTAATATTTTGGGCTATACTATTTATCAAGTCATATTTTACATTTTTCATAGATTTGTTAATGTTTGTTGATTCTATATCATTTTACTTTAAATCTTTCTTAGAATTTTGACACTTGTGTCTCAGATTATAGTTTTTGTTTGGAAGTGAAATTCATTATTTTACTGATTAACAATTGAATTGTTTAACATTATTTTAGAAAAGTTTAGTATATAATTTTTATTTAAAATTTGTAATAAATTTCCTAAGTTAAGAACCATTTGTGCAGCTTCCATTTTGAAATTTATTAAAAGATCATATCATATTTCTTTCTATGGTAAAAATTTAAAAGTTTGTAGTTTACTATTTTCATTATTGTCTGAGTTCATCTTATTTATTTTTAGTATATTGTAGTTGCATTTAATAGATTACTTGAATTATATAAGTATAAATGCAAACACGCACATGTATATATATCAAGTTAAATCTTATATAGGAATAAAAACAGGCAAAACTCTCCATACAGAAGTGCCACTCAGTGCAAGCCAGAGTAATCAATGGATACCAGAAGGCTTGTGCATAAAATCCCCATCTAGTGCTTACCCATCCAATATTCCCAGACTAGTTTCTGGCTTATGGCCTTTGTCAGTGAGGCTAAAATCTAGGTGCAGTACTCTCAGATACAAGACTTCTCACTAATGAAGGCCACAAGCCAGAAACTAGTCTGGGGATATTGGATGAGTAGGCACTAGATGGGTATTTTATGCACAAGCCTTCTGGCATCCATTGATTACTCTAGCTTGCAGTGTGTGGCAATACGTATAGTGAGTTTTACCTGTTTTAATAACAGTTGTAAGCAAGCATAAGAAATGGTGATCATGTGATATATAGGAATAAATTGGTCTGAATTTTTTAATTATGGCTGTGACATCTTTTAAAGAAGCAGGAATATATTTTTATAAAATATGAATTAAGTATGTTAATCTTGATTTTCAATTTGTTAATTACAGAATGGAATTTTTTTAAATATTTAACAGTTTTATCTCATCATAAAACTGGCCTGTTTCTGAGCCACAAGGAATATTTTTGAATTTTAACAATTTAAAATAAATGTGATACTTATTAAATTTTAAAATTTTATTATACCATTTTGGTACTTGGGGAAATACTGTTCTGCCACTGCTCGAGACGTCATTTCTGCAAAACTAGCAGAAATATTCAGAGTAGGGGGCCAAAAGCAGACGATGCAAGTTTTAACCGCCAGATGACGCTGTTCACCATGCTTATGCACAGGAACCTTATGCCAATTAGCAAAAAGCAGACGACGCAAGTTTCAGCCACCAGATGGCACTGTTCACCATGCGTCCACACAGGAACCTTCTGCCCGCTTGTTGGCGCTGTTAGCCATAGGTAAACCGATCCAGCTTACATCGTCTGCTAAACAGCAACTACCCAGCAATCTATCCCACTAGGTGGCGCTGTTTCTCCACGCTATGCACGCTTTCCCCAAGTACCATAATTTTTAATTTGCAATTTTGCATTATTTTAAAGTTTATCGAATGTGAAAGCAATAAAAATTTACAAAACTAATATTAATGTTTTTATATTTGTATTTTGATAACATAAACATTTTCTGAATACTTCATGATTGTTTCATGTACAACATGATTCAAGGAATAAAGAATGACAATCCTGGGATTATTTACTAATAGAACATATACTACAGCTGTTGTCAACTCTATTGATAATCATTTATTTTTATCATTTTTATATTATTAATATAATAAATGAGTTATTACCAATATTGTGGGTGTAAAAAAACATAAAAAAAAATATATGTATAAATATAAGTGAATTTTTTTTATTTTCTGTTTCAATTTGAGAATAAAATGAGCAAATAAGAATAACAGTTAATTTTTTTTTAAATTTAAACAATCCAAACACATTAAGTCAAAGTGTAGCAAATTGTAATTACAAATGCAAAAATATATTTGAACTCCCTAAAAAAAAAAGACAATGTAATGATAAAATAAGACTTTATTTTTTGGCCTGAATTGGCAGAAAGTAAGTAATCCACAGTAATATGTACAATTTGTAAAGATGTTAAATGGAATGATGTAAAAACCATTGAAACTTATTTGATATCTAAAGTCAGAACAACCTGAACTGGAAAAGAAACCATTGTAATTTTTTGAATTTATGTAAACAAATAAAATCACTTGAACAAAATATGATAGAAAATAAAAGTTTTATGAAAATCATAATTTAATGACACTGAATATCCAAATTCAAAAATCATACATCACAAATAAAAATGTAATAAAATCTTGTTTAATAGAACGTTGTTCCTAAATACTCTACAAAGAATTGTATGCCCAATTTAATATTTTCAGCTGTTGAAGATAACTAATTGGAAAAATAAAAGTCATCAATGTTTGCAGAATAAAGTTACGATAAAGTGATTTTTTTAAATAAGAAAAGTATATCTTTGCTGTGTTTGAAATATTGATTATGATAATGAGGACATGGAAGGAAATTTTTTATTTCTATTGAATTGCCTTCTTATATAACAAGTTGAGAAATTTTTTATGCAATCATTTATTTGGAAAAATAATGTTAGTTTATGTGGCAATGGAATATCAAAATTGACTTCAAATGTTCTAGTGATACAAAACATTAAAAAAATAGCTTTTTATTTATAGACCGACTAAATCTGAATATATTATTAGAATTCATAAGTCAGATTGTTTAAGTAATTATTTTTAACAAATTTATAAATAATATCTATGTTTATTACTAATGATTCTTTAGAAATTTGATTTGTGAATTATAGTAACATATTTAAAATTAATTGGTCTGTGAATAAGTTTATATTTTCAGTGTTAAATATTTAATAAATCATTATTTATTTACATTTTTAGAATTTTATCTGGTTTATTATTTGAAATTATTAAGTTGGCATGATTAATAATTACAAAAAAATAAACATTATTATAAAAATTTCATACTTTTGAAATATTAATACATAAATTTATTTACCATTTAAGAATCTGGAATGTGGGGGGGGGGGGTCAAGTAAAAGTATCCATCTTTTGTTTGACCAATAAATTTTTGTTAATACAAGTGGACATTGTTTGTGAGTTTATTAATTTGTGAATCATAATAATTATTTTGACTTAGTTGATCCTTGAATAAATTTTTATTTTCATCATTACATATTTAATAGCCATGAGTTATTTACAAGCATATTAAAAATTATTAGAAATAGCTTCAAACAATATTATGATATCTTAAATATTTAGCAGTTAGAAATTTGTCAGCTATTTTATGTGATTTTTTTAATAGTCATTATAAATTGCTAACTTTAATAAGATTAGTGATGTTAATTTTATATTTACAATAGTTTATCAAGAATTGAATTCAGTTCCAAATACTTATTGCTTCATGCTGAATTAAGATGATTATTATGTAATAAAGTTTTTAACAGATTATTTAAAGCAATTATTTTAGAAGAAAAAATGTTTTCTTTGGGAAAGTATTGATATAGAATGAGTTGCAGATTAATGTAATTGGATAGATATATTTTTATATGTTAACCATAATTTTAAATATGTTATTGTTTTAGATTAGGAATGAAACTCAAATCTGCATGAAAAGATAATAAAAATGGATATTTCTCAAATGAAAACAGAAGTTTCTCTTATGCAATAATACCTTTGTAGAACTTAAATTAAATTTCTTTAGATCTTACTAATATCTCACTTCTGAAGTATGAACAATGAAATACAGTTATTATGATGGAGAAATATAACCTGCCTCAGTCTAATATCAACAATCATACTTTGGAAACAACTAGAATTTTATGTAACGTAAATGTTAAATTGAAAAATATTAAATGCATTGCTTTTTTTTTTAAAAAAAACACAAATTTATTCGGTTTTATCAGGATTTAATTCCATTTTTATATCAAATCTTATATATATAAAGCAGATATATGTTTTTTTAAATATACAAATAATGGAAATATACTATTATTAATTTTTATTTTTGACAATCAGTAAGCACATGCATAAATGGGGGGAAAAAATCATGTAGAAGTTTAATTAGGTATATTCTAACTGCATAAAATATGCACATAATATAATCAATGATACAAGTTACTAAACTATAATATATATGATAATGAGTATAGAGATATTCTGCATAGAACTAGTTTTAAAAATGTTCATTAGCTATCTATTTTTAAAATGAAATATCTTAAAGATGTAAAGTAGATGTTAAATACTTTATTTAAAAATGTGAAAGATATTATACATACATTAATTAAGTGCTTTGTTTGCTTGTTTTTAAGAACAAGCCTACATTATCTTTATTTTTAAATATGTAATGGGCATCTCTAGTCTATAGCATATTTGTTCTACTTTATTAGCTCTTTATTATAATTATTTTTAATATATTCTTTATGTGCATATTTTATGTGACCTACTTCTTGTTTAATAATATAATTTTGACTTATATTTAGAGTTATGCAAGAAAATAATTGTCAATAAAATACATCAATGACTTTAACCTACTAAATGTTACAGGTTAAGTTTTGGTGAGAACATTGAAATATATTACTGTTATGTATTGTTATACATAAATTTATTGTACATAGTAAATAAAATAAATTCATATTTAAAATGTTAAATATAATTACTAAAATCAAATCAAATTGATTACATTTTTATCTGACCTATATTTGTATATTCATTTATTGCTTTTGAAAAAAAAAAGGATTAATATTCATATATTTTCATATCCCTAGTAAAGTTTATATAAAAATGAGATTAAATTTTTATCCAATCCGAACATATTTGTGTATATGAGTGATTTCTGAATTGTAGTTGATGACTTTGAGGTCTTAAATATCTGTGAAATATATATTTTTTTAAATACAGAACTGTGTCTTGTGATTTTATCTCATATTTTCAATAATTCGCTTCTATATATCATCAAGTAAATCTAATTTTATATTGAACTCATTCTTCTATGATTCTGAATTGTATTTGCCATAGTTTAAAAGCTATTTCTAATTAGTTTATAATAAAAAATATAATGAAAATTATGATATAAATTTATTACAATAAATGAAATATCAAACTATATAAAGACATTGAATTTGTATATAAAAAAATTGTTAATTTTTTTAAATGATTTTTTGCATTTTAAATTTCTTAGAAAAGAACAAAATACTTTGACTTTATCAAACCATAAAAAAATTATTTAGTATTTTATCATTCCATGACAGAAAAAAAAAAAAAAAGAATTGAAAATACTGATTTAGAGAACAACTTAACATTATTGCCCAAGAAATAAGGCAACAATACAGTACTTAAGTTATTTAAAAATGAATTTGAAAAAACTTTTTCAAATATTTTTTTTAAATGAAACAAAACATGCATTTATTGATTCATACTTTAATTTGTATCAGTCTTTCATTATCATAAATCAAGATCATGTGAAGCTTTGTGTGTGTGTGTGTGAAAAATTATTTTATTTTGCTTCTATAATGAATGCAGTGTATAGATTAAAATAAATTTTAGTTAAGTTTATAATTAAATATTAGAACATATTTGTATAATATTTAAATACTTGTATATTTTCTATACTAAAGTTACTGAGCAGTGATTGCATATATGTGTGGGAAATGGTGATCTGGACCAACTGATGAGTGTTGGTTCTGCATGAAATAGATATATCAGAAATCATTTATCTTTTTTGCATGCATGTAGGTCATGTGTATTAGTTGTATAAAATTGATTGGATAGCTGTGGAGAGTTTGAAAATCTGAGTTCAAGTCCCTCATTATTATATATATATATTTATATTCTTTTGTATTAGGTTAGTCTCAACTATTGGAGGAAAAATGCAGATGATTAAATTTATTTCAGTGGAATTTCATGTCCTGTTGACTATTATCAACTTTTGTTATTAATTTATGCAACTATTTTACATAAATAGTCAAGGGCAATGTATATCATTCATTAGCAGTGATTAGGCTATGTGATAATGCTAATAAATTAACATTGCTAATTGAATATGATAGTGATTTCATCTCTTCCAAACTTTGTAATAGTTTATAGGAAATATTTTGTAAATTAAAATGAGAAGTTATGGGAATAAAAATAAATGGATATTTACTTAAATTACCTAGATTTAGAAATGTTTATTACAAATAATGCTTCGGAGTTTCAGAAATATTATAAGAATTATCAGCTGAAAACAAGAAAATATGCCTTAAGATAAGCACTAAAAAGTTTTAAGTAATGTTTAATGGTTTTCCATAGAAAGAGGAAATAAAGATTGATAGTAAAGAATTAGAAAATAGAAAAAGTTAATACTATAAGTACTTTGCACAGATTATTAATACAGATGGAAATGTAATGGATAAAAGTTATCATGGAATTAAAATTTGGATGAAGTGTTTGTGCTAAAAATAACTTAATATTAAAATAAATATGCCTATATATTTGAAAGGGAACAGTTTTAATAAGTGTGTTTTATCAGTACTTATGAATCAGAATCGATTACTTGATATATGATCAATATAGAGACTTCCAACTATGCAGCAAAGTATGGAGAGGTTTATGTTGAGTGTAAGAAGAAGAGATCAAAAGCAAAGTACATGGGTGAGAAAGCAAACAACTATTATTAATATCTTTGAAAGATTTTAGAGATTGCAATGAAATTAGACTGAACATATTACTAATAGAGGTGACAAAGGATTAACAACTGAAACTTTAAATTAGGTCCTCAGAGATTGTAAAAGATATAGAAAGAGATAATGTAAGATGGATAAGACAAGGAAGTTTGATGAAATGTTATGCAGGAGAAGTTATAAGTCAGAGAAACTAACTTAATATTGGAGAACTTTTATCCTTTAATGAATTGATAGTGGTTGAAATTGTTGATGATAATTTTAAATCGCTATAATTTATCTATTTAGTTTTCATATTATTGGAGAAATATCAATAAAAAAGATTTAGAAAATTATCAGAATTAAAAGAGAAAATGAAATAGGATCTGAAACAACAAACAACCACTATTTTTTCAGATCTTGGGTTAGCTGATACTCAGGTATTTCTCTATTTACTTCTATTATCATGAATATCAGTAACAGAAATCTTCAATCTTTCATGTCACTTTTGATTACCTATCTATATTTTTTGTTTAGTCTTAACTTTGGATCTGATTTCTCCTATTTTCACTATACCAAATCTTTTTATCAAATATACACATTCGAAATAACCAAATCAGTTTTTATGAAATTATCATTAAACAAAAAAGAATAATAAAAGTAATATTAATAATCATGGTATTGAAAAAAAAATACAGTGTTTGTAATAAAAGTAATAATTGTTATAAAAAATAAGAGACAACAAAAAATAGTGTTATATGACTTGAAAATTATTAAAACATTATTTAGTTTTAATCAATTTTCTTTGTTGGTTTTAAAAGTGAATTAATTTTGATAATTAATAGGAAAACTGTATGGTATGGGTGCTATATTTTTTAATTTTGCAAATTATTAAACTCTTTGTTTTAAAAAAAAAAAAATCATTTTTTTTGTTTGTTTCTGATATGCTACTGTTGTTTACAAGCTAAATTGATTTCAATTACAGGATAACTCTGAACTCATTAATTTTTAATAAATATTTTTGAGATAATTGTAAAAGACAATTAAATTATTGTTTTAGTAATGCTTATTTAAATGCTGTTTATTATTTTTCAAACCATAGTTTTATCATTCATAAACATATATTATTTGTTTTTGTATTTTATTCTGTCATCAATCAATGCTATAGATCATATGTCTGCACTGTGATGATGTGATTGTGTTTGTGCAACTGCATTTCCTTTCTTTATATACATAACAATTCTAATTTTAATCTTTTTTTTTGGATGCATCTATGGAAAATAGTGATGGGTACTACAGGTTTAATATATTAAGAGTTTTGAGTCATTGTAATTGCGTAAATAGTACAACCAATAATAAGTCACTTGGAACTCAGTTTGAGAAAGTTTAATTTTGCAAATGATTGTATGTCTGCACACCTATATTTAAGCAGAATCTGTCTTCAACAAATGTGTCTGAATCTATAAAAAATGGTGGATTGCTCAATTTAGTGGCAGAACTAGTTGTAACATCTATAATAATTATGTAAATATAAAAATAAGCTGATGACATGACAAAGGTAAGTTTTAAATGTTGCACATAAAATATGCAAACTTTCTTGATGTAGACTCTTCATGTCTGAAACATAGGTCAGAGCTAAAGAACTGTCATAAGTTTAAGATTGATATAGTTGCTCTATTTTGTAGAGAAAGGAAATTTTATTGAATAGTTATGTGGCAGTCTCCATTTCATTAAGCGAAAGATGTACCATTGAAAGTCCAATGATATTAAAATTTTTAATTGCACAGTAGTGTGTGCAGATTATATCTGTCCCTTATGTTAAGCGAAAGATGTACCATTGAAAGACTAATGATATTAAAAATTTAATTGCACAATAGGGTGTGCAGATTATATCAGTTTCTTATGTTCTACACATTAAATTCTGAGAATTTAGAGAAAGCTTTTATTTTTTGTTGAATATTATTATTTCGTTAATATCAATAATCAAATTTTCTACCTTGAGACATAGATAGGAACAATAAATTATGGTTCAAATTTATTGAAAATAATTATATTGGCTCTGTTGTGTAAATTGTATGTTGGTATTGAATTCTTATGTATAATACTTAGATTGATTATCACAAAAACTTTATTTAAACAAAATATATTCTAAATAAACTAATATAACGACACCATCAGAGTGTAAAAGTTTTCAGTGTTACATGAGCATTTGTAGCCCAGTATGCCAAATAGATCTTAAGTTAATATGTTCCAAGGTCAAAATTATCATAATATTTAAAAAATAGGGTTTTTTTTTTCAAACACATTGATAGAGAATCTAATATTTGTTATTTATTAGCTGTGACTTATACCAAATTTCATAAACAGATAAACATTAGAATTTCTAGTTCAGATTACCTAGTGGCCATATTAATGAAGTATGGAGGTTCTTTTATTTTTTAGTATTTTGAATATACAAATATATCTTTTTTTTTCATTAAAAAGAAAAATATGATTGTCTGATAGTGATTGTATTATTGTTAAATTGATTAAAAGCCAAACTTGTCATTGTTTGTTGGTAAAATAATATATGTGGAATTTCTTAAGCAATAAGATTTGAAGACAAAAGAGTGATTGGTAGATTAAAACTTGTGATCATTTCAGATTTTTTTAATATAATAATAATGTTATTTTGACAGATGCTTTTTTTCGGAGTGATTGTGATTTGACATAATTTCTCCTTAGATAAAATCAGAATTTTTCATGCATATACCATATACTCACAAACCCTCTGAGGCTAGTTAAACATACCCTTTCTTTAAAAATTATATACCACAATAAACTCATTTTGTTTGTACTTCTTTTTATGAAATCAATCTTCCAGCTCTCATTCATTTTTTCTTTTTCTATCCCATTGGGATAAAAATTGTTTAGTTCCACTATGCTAAGGATGACCAACCTATGGTATCTAGGTTAAATGTAGTGCATTGTGGAATAAGTTCGGTACATTAGATTCATTTCACTCTTGTGTAATATTGAGATTATTAATCCAGAGTGGATTTATAATTGTCTTTTATAAACCTTGTAGTTTTTTTACTTAAGAAAATTATTTTCATTAATGAAATTGATTAAAAAACAAACAATAACATATCTAACTGATTGAAATTTGAAAAATGATTTATATAACTTCAGAGATTAAAAATCTGATAAAAGCAATATTTAAACTCTAATTTTTTTCTATAGTATATTTTTATATTATGAAAAAAAAAAAGCTAAACATTATTTAACCATAGTATACTATATTTTATACAAAAATTGAATAATGTTGTATGGTGAATGTGAATTTGTGAATTCATAGGTGGAAAAAAAAAAGGTCAATGAATTATAAAATATTGACCATCTCTGCACTATCCTGTTTTCATACTTTCCATTTTTAACTTCAAACAAATCGTAAAATCCTTACTTCTTTCTTTTTAATTTTAAATTTCTCTTATACTTCATATACTTTGTTTTGATTTTCCTTCAGTATCTTATATTCTAAAAACAAATGTTCAATACTTTTCCATTTCCACACAAATCACACCTATAATCCAAATTTTTGTTTCATTTTTGCCTTTTTTACCTAGTATCTGTAAAGTTTTTGTCTGCATCAATGTTTATCATACGTCCTTACATATTTTATTATTCTTATATAAATGCAAATAATTTTTTTTATTTATGTTTATTTCCCATAAGTTTTTTTCCTCTCTCTCCCTATATAATTATGTAGCTTATATTATTTATATATTTATCTCATTTCTTATATAAATACATAAAAATAAATTTTCTAGTAAATCTCGGTCTCTCACACCGATAGTACATAAATTAGCTGGGATAAAAAGTTTATTAAACAGAAATTTCAATCTTCGTAAATATGAGGCAGATCTGAAAGCTAATGTAGAGACCTATAATAAACTCTAGATACGTTTGTCTTACATGTCAAAGATATCACAGAAAATGGAGAAAATTGCTCTAACATGTATAATGTAAATCTGAGAACCCTCCTTAATTTAAACAGACCATTAAATAATGCAAGATAAAACATTCCAAGATCAACTCACTCAGATTGTTTATAAAATTGAATGTAGTAATGATTCTTGTAGATATACTATTGGGAGTCTCTTGCAAACAAGTACTTATACAAACATGCGAAAAATGATTCTGAATATAATCTATTTTCTTAGAGCATGAACAACGGTCTGGCCACATTTTTGACCCAGTAAATGTTAAGATCATTTGTACTGAAAGTGATGACAGAAAGTAAAAGGTAAAAGAGGTGTGGTTTATTTCTAACAATTCCTACACAAACAATAAAAAAGAAACTAGTGGTCAACTAAGTTGTCATACAAAAGACAGATGGAGCCAACTAAACCTATAGTATTATATCCATTTTGATCATAGTCACTATAACAGTTTGTCATTGCTTACTAATGCTTATCATACTTTATTTTAACATTTAAATAATCAGAGCATCATCATAAACATTAATTAGTGTTTAATAAAATAATAGTTTGGGATTAAATGCTTAGAAGATCATGTGATATTCAAATTATAGGTTAAGCACAAAAATTCTGTTGATTGAACTGAGATCATTTTTTATTTTTCTAAGCTGGAATCCAGAAACTTTTAGATTAAATCCATCTCTTTAATATTGCATTAAACTTACTAGATAATTAAAATATATATTTGGGGATAGATTTTCAAGAAACCTATTGAAATCATGGCAAACAATATTAAGGATTTCTTATTAAAAAATAGTTTATATAAATTTAAGACAAGTATGAATATAATTGCAATAAATTAAGTAATGATAAACTAAGAAATAAATTATAAAAAAAGAACATAGAGGAATACTGAATCCGTTATATATAATCTATCATATATACAAAAATTTGTTTGTTTGGTTGTTACTTAATAACTCAACAAATATTGTACCAATCTTAAATCTTGCACAATTTTTTTTTTTTTTTTGCGAATTACATAGCATATGGATTTTTGTTTTATAATATGTAGTTGTTTAAAAAAATTGATAATTTATTTCTAATATGAAAAAAGCACAAATACGATCTTTAGGGAATTTTTTATCATCTAAAAGTAATATTTTTTAGAAAATTCAAAAATTATCAATATATTATTTCACTGAAGATAAAAAAAAAACAGTGTACTAAGAAAATTGGGGCAATATTTCTAAAGTTATTAAGTAACAAACAAATAAACATTCAAATTTATATACTATAATGGTCGGGGTGTTCTGGAGTCTTACATATCTGCCGTACAGGACACCACCAGGCCATTCGAACCTAGAAAATTTATATAGAAGGCAGATACTTAATTAAGTTAAGATCCAATTTTATTTTATTATAGACCGTTAGCCCCAGTCACTAGCTCATGGAGCAGTAGAGATAATGTATACTTTAATTTTAAAGAAAGATAATAAAAAATAAGAATAAGTCACTGCCAGATTAACAATATACAGAAACATTTATTTTGCACATATATAAAATTTAGAATTATTTAGTATAATATTTATAATTTGATTTACATTTTAACTTTTGATTTTATAAGTTCACACAGATGAATTTATTAATATTTTATTAAAGTGTCGAGTATGGATAGACTACATAGATTGCATTCAAAAAAGAAAATATTCTATATCCCTTATTTAACCTTAGGCCAAAAGTTCGCAATCAAACTAACGCCAATTTACCTGATATATCGATGTATTCAATGCACCGTGAATACGACAGCACAATACCGCACTATCAGAAATATACATCTGAACAGCATGGCCCAGTACAGGAATACTTCGTCTGTCTGGCAAGAAGAACAATAAAAAGGAAAACTCAATAGGAAGGGATTGCAGTCCTTTTTGCCGTCTTACTATCCCATTCCATAGGCTAAAAGGGTGATCCAAGGAGCAGGGAATACTGTCTGCTTCCGATGGTCAGTAAGAAATCAGTCTTATTTTTTCCAAGTGCGGCATATAATGTGATCCTGCACGTAGCGGATCTTCATGCTACATTTACTAATTGCACCAATACATCCAATCCATTGATCCAATCTAACTGCGAAACAAATAACATAAGATTTACCCTTCCTTAAACTAACAAATTTACAAATCTATGCAACCATTCATGCCCGACTTAAATTTAACATGATTTAATTAAAAGTTTTAGCTTAATATAAAAAACAAAATAAACACTTAAAAGAATGGAAAAATTAAATTAATGGAAATGATTTTTAAAAAAATACCTTAAATAAAAGTAATTATTAATAATTTAATTTGGTCAGATAGGAATTCATATTTAAATACTGGAATAGTTTTATAGTTAAAGTTCATTAGAGTTCATAAAGTTCTTACGGTTTTAAAAAGAAAATAGTCCATACTTTCTAGTTGCTTGTAATTTGGATCCAGCGTTAATTCCCACGATGGCCTGGAGAAGACAGGTATGCTGTTGCCGTTCTATTTGTATTTATCTGGAAGTCCTTTGCTCTACTTGGTATATCTTTGCAGGATCTTATCACAGGACCCAATATAGGCAAACGATACTTCCATTTTTTCTTTCTTTTGGAAAAACTGAAGGGATTGAAAGTGCGTCTTTTCACTCCCTTCTCCCTCAACTCTCCCGGCACTAACACATATAACACACCCTATTCATTTATTTCCAATCTTTTCCTTTTTATATTAAAATTGCGGATTAACTCAACATGATATGATGATGATTATTCTTTTGCTGAGGTTCGTTTCCTGAGAGATTTTTTTTATTGACTATTCTGCTCCTATTGTTTTTCTCTCCTATCTGACCTTTAATTATAAATTTTGAGATGCCCAAAGGCTAGTTCACTTTGACTAATTAAAATAATCTTTTCCATTTACACAATAGCATTAATTAAATTATTGTACATTCTTAAAGATATATATATATATATATTTATCTTTATATCTAAGTTTTTTTTTCTTAAAATTTAGTTATAAAACTTTTCCTTTTTTTAATAAAGTTTTCTTTTAATAATTTTTCATCTGTGCAATTTTATATATATATGAGTTTAGATGACTTAATTTTTAATTTTTAAAAAATTTTTATTTGCGAACTTTTTATTTTTAATTTCTAATTTTATTTATTAGAATGTAACAGCATGTGTGCCCATTACAGTATATAGGCCTAATAAAAATATATTTGAAGGATTATTTAAAATATTGTAGTGGACTGATTGTTAATTTATTATGCATACTGCTATTATTTTTAAAAGTAATTTTTAAAAACTGCATCCGACAGACTGATTGTAATTCAAATATTTTAGTAAGGATTAAAGGATTTGCAGTTCAACAACCAGAATAAATATTGAAGCTTTAAAACAAATAATTTAGGAATATTTAAATTAAAGACAGTTATATTGTACAGAAGTTATCAGTAATTCTTTATTTTTAACTATATATATAAATTTGAAAAATTTGTTTACTATCTATGAATTTTTGCTTTATAGTACTTAATTGCTTTAAAAAATTTGGTAATTTTTTACCAATATGAATGAAGCTAATCCTAAAAATAATGTAATTATAAACAATCATCGGATAAAAATAGTTTGTTAACTATTTGGAAATAACCTTTGATAATCTAAAAATAGTAATAAGAATGAAAAGATTATTTGGTCATATAGTTAAAAATTAAATATTATTTTATGTAATTTATGTTTGAATGATAACAATAAAGAGAGAATAATCTATTAAATTATGTGCCTAAAATATATATTGGACATATAGCAAAAAAACTAGAAAAATAGTATAGCAGAATGATTAATAGATGAACAATAAGTCTGTTCAGTGTGTCTCTTACTCAAACTATGGGCCATAAAGTCAATTGCTTAAAATCATCAAATCTTTAAATTATGTAATAAATATTAATAGAAGAAAAATTACAAAAGCTTTTATAAAATGAATAATGATAATAGAATTATAAGCAGTTCAAAACAGTACATATATTATTCGTAAATAAATTCTAACATAGATGTTTGTTCTTTATATTAAAGTATTTGAAGCAAAGTACAGATATTATTATATTAAAACATTAACCTGTATATCGTATATCCAAGAGTTTTCAGTCTTCATTTTGTTTTCTGAAAAGGTGAGCAAATGAAAGATTTATTGTTTTTGGTTTGTTTCATGATGGGAACAGCTCTTCTGGAAATAGCTGTTAAAGATAAAAGTAATAAAAAAATTTTAAATTTATGCTATTAATCACTGATTGGTTTCAATTATTTATGGTGTTAAATTTTTAGAGACTTGTAGTTAAGAGTATTATAAGGATATATACTATTTGATTATGGTTAAGAATATATTTAAAAGCTATTTGTTGTTTTCTGGATGACTGAGTATTGCAAATATATTTATAGTATAGTGTATATAAATAACATATCTAAATAAACTTTCTCTACATATGCACAAAAGTAGTTAATGTATTTTTGATTTTAAAAAACAACTTAAAAATAAAAATTTTATATGAATTAGGAATTCAGGGTATCATATCATTGAAATAAGTATTAAAGGTAAATTAGATCCAGCATCTGTGAGAATATAACATCTCCTCCATAGTATGAATGCCTTATCATATTAATGTATTTTTATTGTTTACAGTGCATGCACGTCTGATTAACCTATTTTAGTCTGGGATCTTTATTTTCTAATTAGTAACAGCTAGTTATTTATAAACCAATACTGGGTATCTAGTTAGATTGACTATGAAGTGGCTACATAAAAAAAAAAATCCTGCACCTATGAACCGAAAAAATTTTCAAAGTTCATCTTTCAAGAGATTTAGACTTCAGGTCATGAGTGAATATGTTATATACTGTGCCTAAGGCTCTTAAGTGTTGCTTAATTTTAATTCTCAATATTTAATTGGTTTCAATTATTTAGATATTTTACATAATTATGGTTTTATCATGTAGTTTAACATATGTCTATGATCTGTAACTTGAATCTAATATGGATAAAACTGAATTCAAATAGTTTTAAAACTGTTGTTTTCGATAGTCAATTCATAATAATTCACCTAGCTTTCAAACTATTGGTCAGTAAATAGGTATTTAGCTATTCTTTACTAGAGGTAAAATAAGAAAAGGAAAAAATATAAATTGTTATTATTTGGCAGTTACTTAGTCTTATGAGGAATGCTTTTTCTAAATTTTTCTCTTTGGGGACTGTTCAAAAGGTAAAGCCTTGTCATGGGCTGTGTAAAGAATGTTTCATTTTTGAAATATAGCTAAGCACTGTTGTTCATTTTTTAAATAATTAAAACATTTGTATTAGCTTGTTAATTTAGCTGCACTAATAATCAATAATTTGTGTGCGCAATATATATTGTGTATACATCTGTATTTTTTATATTAATGTTACACTAAACTTTTTTTTTTTAGGGGTAGCATTATCACCAGATTTTACTGATGATCTTAAAGAATGGGCAAAACCAGTTTCTAATCTTTGGCAGTTTACATCAAAGAACTTCATTGCAGAACAAAAGTTCAATATTTACATTTCAGAATATGAACCTTACTGTGCTGTTTGTACAATCTTCAAACCATTTGAGGTATTTTTTTTTTAAGTTTATATATTATCTCTAAGTGTTTCTATGCATACATATATATAAACTTAGTATCTAATCAACCATCCAAAACATTGTTTCAACTAGACTTTGTAATTATTTCCATATTGGTCATAAATATTTATTATAACAATATTCGGAAGATTGTGTCTATATTTTGCGATGAGCAAAAACTGAAGTAGTGAAATTATTTATTTAAAAAAAAGGAAGAAAATATATTAATACCATGATTATATTATTATGTATCATCAATAAATATAAATATAGAATTGAAAATTTATTAAATACATCTTAAAATGTTCTAGCATAAGTTCTTAAATTAAATATTATAACAGTAATTTCATTGCATAACATACATAATTCAGAATCATAGAGATAATAAGGCATTTTAAAGTTTTCTTAAAATAGTGCTAATGAAGATAAATATCTTTTTTAAAACACTAGATAATTCATTTATTTAAGTTTGATTTGCAGTATCTATAATATTTTATTATGCTTTTTCCTGACACTCACTGTTCAATTTAATTTTGTTTACATTCAGTTTATGAATAACCTTTAAAAATTAGTTGCATAGATAATGCATATGTAAAATTAGTGCTGGTATTAAAATTTTGGTAAAAATAAAATAAAATCAATTAAATCTTTAAATTCCTTGAAGTGTAAAGATATTGGAAAAAATATTAGTGGAAAAATTTTGAAAAAAAAGGCAAATGACTTTTTAGTGTAGAATGAAGACATAGACTTTGATTTTCACATCTTAAAATCTATATATTTTGATGGAAAAAAAAATTAATCAGACGCTTATAAAAATGACATGGTAACAAATAAAAGTATGCTGCTATTTTTGAGGCATTGATTGCTTATAGCTAGGACTTAAAACTTAGGCTAAGGATAGACCTAAATAGTTTTAGTCATTGGTGATATCCATAATTTAAAATAAATAATTAGTTGAAGTTAATAGTTTAGAAATAAGAGCAATCACAATAAACTAATTAAGAAGAAATAGACTGATAGAGATTTGTACTTTTTTCCTTAGACAATCAATTTAAATAGATTTTATTTTTTAATAGATCAAGAATTGGATAATAACAAAGGTTTGAAATTCAAAACAAGCATATATATTGTAATGTTTGGTGAATGGGCAATAACATGGATATACTTTGAAGAACTATTTTATCAATGTTCTTATCATGAAATAAGCATAATAGCATTAAAATAAAGAAACTACTTATTCTAGTCTTGAGGATTGAGTCAGTGTTGACGATGAGGATACACAATACTGGTATACCACTTCCATCTTCTTCCTGTCTATCTGCAAGTCAGGTTTCTGACTAGAATCATCATCACAATCTGGGCACCATCTGATGAGTATCAGCAGGAGAGATCTCAAGGATATTCTTGTCTCTATAACTAAGAAAATTTATTAAGATTTTCTTTGTAACACTCTCAAGTTTTATATAAGTATTCATAAAATAATGATTAACTCTGACTAATACATTATCATTAATTATTATATCTGACTATATCAAGGATCACATGAATTACTCCCAGATGAAATATTTATGAAATTAGAATCCTGACATAACAATGTTCACATAATAATTTCATTGTAACAATGTTTAATAAATAATAATAAACAAAATGATTTATTTACGGATTAGTAACCAAATAATTTACAATATATTACATATCCTTATTTCATATCTACAGTAAATATTCATTCCATTAGTTGAAGTTTTATGTAAGCTTAAAATAAGACATTCATTTACTTCTTTTTTCAATATATGTCACTTATATTTAATGTAAACAATTATTAATTCACCTTTTCTTATTTTAATCTTATAAGTTTTTTATATAAATCAGTATTCTTCATAAATTTAAATAAATTCTGCTAAAACTATCACTTTTAAAATGAGCAATAAGCTGTACATACTTGATGATATTTGTAAATTATACTTTAATATAGGTTTCACAAGCATGTGTAGAAAGACTATATAAACAAATGATAGCATACCAGTATCACTGAAAAATGTCCAAGATTTACACATTATCAAAATCTCTGAAAACATTGATTGCCATAAATAAATACCAATGCTTTTAATGCATCTATGATATAATTTCACATGTCAATGATCCTTAGAACTATATAAACCATTTATTTAACCATGTTTAGATTCATAATCATCACATATAGCCTGAAAATAAAGTTTAATCTATCAGTATACCTCCAATGTAAATCTTGGTAAACATATATAATTACACATAATTTCACTGATATCTTCTAGAAAATTAATAATAATTCATAGAGGTGATCAGCCTTGGATCCATATCTTATAAAATAGTATTCTTATTTTACAAATGATTTTATTTTTAAATAATATTATTCTTTGAATACTGAAAATATATTCCACTATAGTTAAAAGTTTTTACATAAACTGCAATTATATAATAAAGCTCACAAAAAGCATACATTATCAATGCTGATTAATGCAAGGATCTGTATCTCAATACCAGGCAATACTCGACTGTATTTGTGATAATAAAACAATTTGTATTCTTAATTGAAGTCAAAATGATTTTCTTGCTGTCTTCTATCTCACTCTTGGACATTTCTTTTATATTCATACATATTTCTCTATGCTTACAGACACTATACTTACTTATTTAAAGTATAATATAATTTTTGGTATCTGACTATTGTTCTTTTATGATAATCTGTCAAAATCTTCAAACTATACTTTAACCTGGAACATTATTGCAACACCTTATTTAAAATAATCCTTTTCAGATGTTTTTCTGGATATTAAGTTTTTTTATTTAAAAAAGAATAACCTATAAAGAAAAAAAACTTTTTTTTTACTGATATCAATTTTCTTTAAAAAGGAATATTAATTAGAAGAAGCAAAGATTTGTGTCCTAGATTTTCTTAAATAAAATAAATTAAATTATGACACAATTCAAGTTGTTAATTTTAAATTAGTTACAAAACAAATCATTTGCTTATTTTTTTCCATATATATACATTTCAATCATCAAATTACAATTTTTTTTTAGTACTAAGTATATACATGATCAATTTAATAATCGTCAGAGCAAGAATATTTTGAAGGTTTTCAAAATCAATAAATATCAATTTGTTTATATTAACAATGTTAATGAAATTGTGAAAAATATTTTTTAATAAATAATTAAAGAATGAATATATATTTTTTCAAGCAACTTATAGTAATGAATGTACTTTTTTGGCTAAACCTTTAACGTAATTTCTTGTGAGGTTTAAATAAGACAATTTCTTCATGTCTTAGGATTTCACTCATTGGTTTTTATATATACATTATTAATATAAAAGTATAATGACCACTTAATTATTAATCAAATTTTTATGCTAGCTTTGAATTTTGTTTAATAAGTTTTGTTGGATAAATATTTGCCAATTCATTGAATATAGATTTCTTAATGGCACTAGGACTTGCGTGACAACATTCATGTTGCAAAAATGAGGTCAGCATAGATTTCAAATGGTTGGTGCAGGGTCCAAGCTTTTACCTGCTGAAATTTATGTTGAAATCTCTATAGTGTCCAGCTCAAAAAATTTCTTCACTAAAGAAACATAAGCATATATATACTTTCTCTGTGACTTAGCATGTTATTGTTTTTTTATCAAACTTAGATATAACATAAATACACTTAATTAAAAGCTTTCCTTATAATTGTCTTATTAACTAAATTTTTTTTTGGGGGGGATAGAAATTACTTATTACAGTTTTATCTATTTATTAATCCATTAAGATTTCTCAAAGCAACACAAAAATACAACTGTGTAAAAAAAAAATATAATATATGTTACAGGCAAAGCGCGAAAAGCAAGCATTGTATAGAATGCCAAGGCATTATAGAGAATGACAAATAGTTTTTAATCAAAATATGAAAAAGGCTTTTATTGAAAAGATACATATGAAAATGTAAGAAATACAAAATTTTCATGTAATAGAACAAAAGAATTTGTAAATATATATATATATATTTAAATTACCAATATGTTGAATTTCTGATTTTACAATGGAGTTTCTTAATTTTATGTATGGTATGATTATTTCTTATTCATAAGCTCTCTGATGAAAAAATATAATAACCATAAGTCAGCACATGATGATGATACTGAAATGCTGAATTTTATATAAATATCAAACAAGCCAGGCAAGAAATAACATTTTTCCACTATTATTTTTGAAGTAAATCACCAAGAGTGAAGGGTTTTGAAATGTTATAAATCTTCAAGGGGGTAAGAAATTTCTTGTTGTTATCTTTCTACTCTTCATTAACTAACTGTAAGATATACTAAGAACATCAATCATTAATTTTACTAATTACACGTTAAACATGTGTAACTTAACATTATGTCTTGTCTTTGCTCAGTAAACATTATTGCTAGTAGTATTTTATACTTTGTCAATTTTTCTTTTGGCATTGTATAAAATGCCTAGGAAATATGTGAAAATCTAGGTGTTTCATACTTGGATATCCCACTTTTGGCATTGTATAAAATACCTAAGTTTTCTATACAATGCCACTTTTCAAACTTTGCCGGTAACATATATATAAAATAAACCTTAATACTTTTTGATAAAAAAAATCTCTTAGTTTTAAAATTACCTTTTATTTTTATTAAACTAAAATATAGAAGCTTTAATTATAATATTATATTTTTTTACTTTCTAATTAATCTGTCTAATCTGGTTATGTTTTTGAAAGTAATGTACTACTGCAATTATTTACTTAATTACATTCTTGTTTTTTTTCCTTTTAATTTTAAATTCTTCAATTATTGCTAGCACTAATTATAACATTATTTTTTTACTAATATTCTTTTACTGTATTTTAAAGCCACTTGTTTTATTCTGCTTCACAACTATTTGTAACTGATTATTTTATAAATAAAACTGTATGGCAACCATGAAATAGATATAACATATATTTTTTGATATATATATTAGAAATTTTATTTATTAATTTGACAAAGATCTAACTGCTTACTGAAATTGCAAGTTTTTGAAATTGGAATATGAAATAAATAGTTTAACAGAACTATTCAATTCCCACATCTTTATTAAATTTTAACTATTGGCAATTTTAGCCTAGCAAATCATCAATTAAATATGTATATATGTTAAATTCCTTATCAAAAGCAGTTGAAGATAATTAGCAGTTAGTATTGCAATTAAATACCATTTGTTAATTTGGTGATAGTTTCCCATTAGTTTCAATTTTTTAAAAACAATTCAACTATGTCAGTACTATTATTTGTTAAGTTTCATTGCACCATTTGAATTCCAATTAATTATCATTTGGATTTTTCAGAAAAGTTGATTCATTGTAAGTTGTGAATGAATAAAAAATTCTAACATAATTATATTAACTTTTCCTGATTAAGCAAATTGTAATTGATCTATTACCAACTAATAAATGATTGTCAATATACATTTATGGCTAAGTTGGAAATATGTGTTGTTAAACTCAATGAAATTCTAATAATTATTTATCTTTATGAGATGGCCTTTCTATTTGATCAGCATAAAGCAATAATAACATCTTCATTTTATCATCATCTATCATTATGCATTATCCTAAGGACTAAAGAATATTTCTATATTTTAAATTTAATTTTTATCATCATATTTTTAGTTACTGAGCCCTCAGTTTAAAAAGTCATTAATAAAACAGATTCTTATTTTTTGGTAAAGGAGTTAAATTAGCTGTAGATTGTTACCTTGTATATAGAATAAGGATAGATTAAGCCCGATGTGTAATTTGGATTTATGATAGGAACATCACCAACATTAATATTTATAGCCAGAAATGAAGAAGAATTGAAAGGAGCACTTGTAAGGAAAGTTAAAGAATAGTACGAAAAGATAGAATTATGGCTATATATAAAATTATTTATGATTACTTGAATTAGCTGCTGACTGCAGTTGCAAGAAAAGACTTAAAAGTCATTGCCAGTTTTTATCTTCTTGTATTATGCCTCTCCATCAAAGTATCTGGTAGCCAAGATTTATCATGGATTGTCACAACCAAATCACAATGACCATCCTGGAAAAGATCTTTGCATGTAGAGATATATTTTTAAAATGATGATAATCAGAATTGTTCAATCCATGGGATTTTCTTAACTATCAATTTGAAAGGTGGACTTTAATGAGGAAGAATAACAAAAGTATTTACTTTTAAATTGTGAAGCTAGCAAAAATTGAGAACATCTTTAAAAGTATAAATGACTGGATTAAGGTATTATTTTAGCCATATTGCAATGTGATCTAATTTTTTAGCAAACTATGTAATGTTTGGTATGATTGATGATGAAAAAAGAGGATGACTAAGACATGAATAGAATCCATCATCACAATAGTGAAAATGTTACAGAGTAGCCTGAAAAACCAACAGGTGATAAATCGGTCTGGAAAAATCACTATCAGTTCCTGATAATAATATCAGTTTTATTTGAAAAAATATGCAAAAACAATTCGTGATTAAAAATTTTAAAGTTATAATTGTGAGATAAAAACAAAATTCATGATATTCATTGACATAAAAAGTCTTATTTGTCATGTCAAAGGATTTAAAATAATCAACATTTCATTCTGTATTGAAGTAAGTATAATTGCTATTGCTGGTTGTAATTTTATTTTTTCTAGTGACTTATAATTTTTTAAAAAATATTTTTATTGAAGAATATGTTATGATTAAATCAGTCAATTGGTTTTTCTTATTGCTTTATTCTAATAATTCTGTAATGTTCTTCTATACATGGTAAAGTAGAATGCTTTTCCTCATATTAGTTTACATTCATAGGATATTTTATATATAAGTCTGGAATTTTTAAGAGATCTTGAGGCTATTTGGAATTATAAAGTATAACAAAATTATAATAATAACTTTTTGTTGAAGAATTCCTGATTAACTTATACTCAAGTTGAGAAATCAGTTTTATATAGCTGAGATGGTCATACTTTTTGATGCTTATATATATGGACTAGACATTGAATTGGCAAATGTTTGTGTAGCAATAAACTTTTATATGGCAAACAATTCTCGTAATCTCTGGCTTTGTCTCAGGCAATCAAATTTTAGGCAACTGAATTGTCTTTATGGATAAATGTACATTTTTTAATGATTATCAGCTTTATGTATAGAAGTGTCACAATAACATGATGCTGATTGATAATATAATATGAGGCAATCAAAATTCAGAGCTACATATATATATATCATTATCTTTTCTCCAGGATTTCAATCTCAGATAAAATACAAAACTATCATTGGCCAACGGAATATAAAAAAAAAAAAATCAATCCATTTTAATTATAAAATAAATGTAATAATAGAACAAAATTATAATTATATATAAAGATAACGGGTCAATAGATACTAAAAATTGTATCTTAGAATACATGAAATAATGCAATTGCTTTCTTGGTCATACATATGAGATTATTGATAATCGTGAATAAAATCTTTAGCTATGTGATTATTATTTTATAAATAATATTTAAATTACAAAATCCATTTTAAAATAAAAAAGATTATTATTATTGTCCTGATCAAAAGAACACAGATAAATATTTTAATGTGTAACATAAATATGCATTAAAATATTAAGTATTCAGATAAAATATTATTGCAAGTTAAGTAAAGTATATCAAGGATTATTTTCTTTATTTCATATTAATTAAAAGGAAAGGCAATTATAAACTGAACATTTTAAATTTTCTATCTTTGAGAACTAATATGGATATTGTAAGTATTAGTCAAACTATTTCTGCCAAAATATTAATTTTCAGACTAATAAGTAATTACATGTTTCAATGTAATAAGATTATCAAATTTAATATTTCATTCAAATAAAATATATATATTTTTGATACCCTAAAGATGTTCTAAATTAATTCTTGTTCTTTAAAAGTGTACAAACATAGATTTTCATAAGTAATTTAGATATACAGAAACATGTGTTATCTTAGGCAAAATTTCTTATACAATAGGAACACACATATATTACTTGGAATTAATGTATATATGACAATCAAGAAGTATCAGGGTTTTTTTTAAAATAAAATAAAAAAATTAGCAGTTCAGTGAGCGAATATTTTAGCCCTCTATTCTGAAGTTTATCATAGCCAATCAGCAGATTTTTATTTTATGCCATTAATATTTTGAACAATTTTATCCAGAAACTTCTTACAGTTAATGTAGTTTCTAAAAAAACCAATTAACTAACTTTCAACATACATAAGTTTTTTTAATCTTTTCTGTGTTTCTTGCTTATTTTCTAAATTGGTAGAGTTTATCAAAAGAATTATTTTTAAAATAAAATATAAATGATATACACCTGCATCTCTTTTTATGCAGTATATAGGTTCCACAGAAAATCTGCATTAAAAAAATCACCCAAAAATAGACTTAACTTACCTTGAAAAATGTGGAATACATATTGTAATTTTCAAAAATCGCATAAAACTAAAGCAACAAGGTAAAATTACTTTAAAATTCTCATAAAAAAAATAAGGAAAAAAGTATGACTAATAAAAAATTTCAAATATTTGAAAAAAATTGATACAAGACAAACTTTTTTTATTTTTTTATTAACTTTAATTTTATTCAAAACAATATGTTTTTATGTGTAATTTATTTTACATTTTGTCATACATATTTTAATCATTATTGCTATATGACAATATACGGTTTGTTTGTGTACTGGTAAGACATCAGATTCATCACAAGAAGAAATACAATTAGCACCAACTGTAGTCTCATGCTGTGTTAATGGTTTACTGTCGACAATGTAATCGGTAATTAAACTTTGAGACAATGATTTTACTATTTGTTTATGAAGCTCGCGATATCCAGACTGCTATGTCTAGCTGTTAGAGAATGCACTTCCACAAATGCAGCTATATATATGTATATATATAACACTTTTCCACAAGTGTGTTAATAATGACTAATGGTTAAATTTTCTTTTATACATATATATACACGGAGAAACTTTTAGACAGAAAAAAGTTACAAGTAAAAATATTTAAAAACTATTAAAGATATATTCTTTTTAAGTAGAAATTAAAAGTTCTTAAATATTTTTACTTGTAACTTTTTTTGTCTAAAAGTTTCTCCATGTATATATGTGTATAAAAGAAAATATAAACATGCACAGACATACAGCTATTTAGCTCTTGTTGGAATTTAGTTCATAATTCATATCATTAACAAGAAAATGATTTTCTAATTGATTAGAAAGGTGAAGACTTTCTCCAATCATTTTTGAGTTGAAACGAATAGCTTCCACTTGTTTTATTATCTTTTTTTAAATCTTCTACGGTATCTAAATTTATTGCCAAACCTTTTTCCAACAGGCATTTAAGTATGTAAAATTTAATGAGTGTATATAAAATGGGGAAATCCCGATTTTAAGTGAAATAGGAATTTTTTTTATTGCATAAAAGAAAACTGCATAAAAAGATATTAAGAAGAAACATGAATCGCATAACTCCAAAATCGCATTTAAAAACTCCGCATAAATAGAGACCCAGGTGCATATATTATTACATTTACATATAGTTTTATATCAGTATTAATTATATTATTTAATAAAAAAAATTACAATACTCTAAATCATCATCGCCTGAGATTATTATATCTTATATACCTCCTCTTGAAAGAGAAAAAAATAATAATAATGATCACTTGATCTACATTTGTTAATTTATTTTATTATTTTTCACATTGTTATCTGCAATTTTATCATCTATTTGATTTCCAGAAGTAGGCGTTTATATAAGATTCACAATTTTTATCATTATATAATTAACTTTTTTTCTGATGAGTGCAGATATTGTATTGCCATCTAAATCAGACTGATTTTTAAAATATTATTCAGCTAAAATACTTGAAATGTGGTTTGCTTTCTGGTCTATTAATAAATATGTTTTAAATATATGATTATTATCAATCTGTACTTTGTCTTAATTATTAACTAATTCAATCGATGATAGGATAACATTTGACCATCAGAATCCTTTCTTTAAAAATCTTGTAAGTTTCTGGTGCAGTACATATCAATTAGTTTACTTGATTACATATGTTCCTTCATTTAGAAGCTGGATTCACTAGAGAAAAATAGTCTTCTAAAAGTTTCCAAAATTCTTAATTATAGAAATACCGTTAATTTACTTGAGAAAATGCTCTCCAATAAAAAAATTCAAGTGAGATTAAATGATCATCATATTAGATACAAAATTTTACAGAATGGAATGCCACTGAGTTCAGTTCTCTTAATTACTTTATTTACTATATTCATTAATAATCTTCCAGATACAAAAGATAGAAAATTCATTTATGCTGACAATATTGCTTTGACTTCTCAAAGGAGTTTTTTCCCTGAAATAAAAAAAGTCATATTTTTCAGACTAGTGTCTTATTCTTAATCCATTGAAGTCAGTATATTTAATTTTTCATCTAAACGGGGACAATCTCTTAATTTGAATATTACCTTTTGCAATAGTAGATCGAAATATGATCCTACCCCTGTTATTTAAGAAATGACTTTGGATTGTAGCCTAATTTACTTTCCTCATTTATCTAAGATTAGATTAAATTTAATTTTTAAGAATAACCTTTTTGGAAAATTGGAGTTGTGATTCAAGTATTTTATGGAAAGTTTCTTTAATATTAGCATTTTCTGCTAATGAATATTATGCCTCTGTTGGAGAAAAAGTTTTCACACTAAACTTTTGGTTACTAAATTAAATAGTATCCTGAGAAATATTACTAATATACTTAAGTCTATTGCAGTGGCTTCTTGTTTTTTCACACATTCCACCATCAGATATCAGAAGAAAAATTGTTTCACAGTAAATGTATAAAAATCTATTAATCAGATTGGATTTGCCAATAATTCAAGATATAGTTTTAACTCAACTCAGTTAAAAATTACCATTTTAGATGTTTCGTCAAGAAATTACAATGAAAGAATTATAGCATTAAAAAATGGAATTCTTATGAGGTTTCAAATAAATTTTTCCTAAAAATAAAGCCAGCTGGATTTGATCTCCCTAGTTGTAACTGGAGTTTATCAACAGGTTCAGGACAATCCATGATTGTTGTGCTCATCTATTTCATAAATGGAATTTATCGGTCATTGATCTTTTATAAATATGGACAAATACATATCATGATTAATATTGAGTTTATAGCTACAGAGGCAGAATTGAAGGACTTAATAAAGCCATTGTTGAATCTTCACTTGGTTGGAATCTCATGTTTCTTTAAGATACCTTGTTAATAGTTAATCTGTCTATCCATGTACTCATTAATAAATTCCTTAGGGGATGTAAATGAATAAATATCTGTGCAATCGATGACCAAATTTATATAGAATATATCCAATAAACATATCTTTTTTATATATAAGTAAGAAACTTTATTTGTAGCATATGGAGAAAACATATTCAAAAAGGAAATTGTTAACTAATTATATAAGAATTTTAGTAAAATCATAAACTTATTCAAATTTGCAATGTAAATGTCAAACAAAACAATTCATTAAAATGAAAAATAGGAAATCCTATGTTTAAGTACATACTTTCTTAGATAAATAAGCTATTTATATAGAATATATTTTTATTTCTGAAGTTAAAAAATGCACATATTAAATTGTCATACATATTCAATAAAATACTAATATTTTAAAATATCAAGAGATATGTAATTTGTACTAAGGGCTTTAATAAATAGACAGTTTTGAGTGATTTAGTGCAATAATAGAGTGAATAGTCCATGGAACATGGCTCCTAAATATCTCTTCTGATGCTCAAACTTCTTAACGAACTCACAAGCAATAAAATTTACTAAACTAAAGTAAAAGTATTATGGTATAGTGATCTGAGATTTGAATGTAAGTATAGTAAAACTTCAAAAAAATTTTCACATCAAAACTGGACTTGGGATTTTTCTTTTCCAGTAGTGAACCCATAACCAACTTAGTGAGCAATATAATTATTTATTGGTTAATGGGTATATAGATATTTTTATTTAAAGGATAATATAAGGTTATGAAAATGCTAAAACTCTCATTGTTTGGCAGTTGGCAAATCTGGTAAATAATGCTCTCTTCTTTATTGTTTCTTTCTGAATGGCTGTTAGAAGGCTTTTACCCTGCAGTGAAATATTTAAAGAGTGTTTTATCTTTTGTCCTCTTTATGATTAATTTTGTTATCAGTTTTTATAAGTTCTTTTATTTTCTTACAATATATAAAAAAATATTTTAGAGTATTAATTTTAATAATATTTTTATACTGGACGTATTTATATGTATTTAGGTTAAATCAGATGACTCTATTAAATCTAAGGAAATTAAGAACCATGAACTGCCTTCACAGTCTGCCCCATGGATGCCAGAATTAAGTTTTGCTCAAGGTGGTGACATTGGACAAATTGCTGCTGGAAATCCATTAATTGATGACAATGGAGAAAGCTTACTACTTCGTTGTGAAGTCTGTAAAGTTTGTGTTCATGCTAGTGAGTTGTTTCTATTTTATTATTTTAATGTTAAATCATTTTTTCTATTTCTGAAAATTATTATTTTATTATTTTTAATTTTTCAGGTTGCTATGGCATAAAAGATTATCAAGCAGGTAGCATGTGGAAATGCTCAAGATGCAAAAAAAATGAAGTCAATGCGGTAATTCTACTTTTATTTCTAATCTTAATTATTATGATTTTCTTATGAATTTATAGATTCTTTCAAATTGCTTAAACAAATATAATAGTAATTTGTTTTTTATAAAATTAACTATATAATTAATATATGAATGGTAGTTGAATATATACTGTGCATATATATGAATAATATAATTCACAAATCTAAAAATATAAGTATTTTGTTTTAATTAAATCTTTTGACATGATATTTATTCTATTTATATATCAATAATCATTCATGAAATCCGATTCACAATAAAAAATAAGAATACAAATATTCTGGTAACTTCAATAACAACAAATCACTTGATTCTTTAGCTTACACAATATGTGATAAAACAAGAGCAACTCTCTATGATTCCACCATCTATAATAATCTTGAATAATAAATCAGTCTAGTTTCTGATTTTCACCATTATGAAGATTTGGAATTCAAAGCAGGAAGTAACGCATTTATGCATCTAACAACTGTCGTTAATTTCATTTTACTACTAATCAAGCTAAAAACCTGAATTCAAAATATTCTAAGATTTTGAGCTTAATGCCAACTTGCTTGAACAGTTATATGGTTACTGATCCATGATCAGTAACTGTATTTTTTTTTAATAACCTCATTTCTTTATAACTGTAAGCATTTTCCTGGCAACCCAATATTAATAATTATAACTCACATGATTTTTTTTATTACACAATATGTGATAAAGCAAGAGGAAAATACTATTCTATTGCTAAAATGTAACTTATGTGTTGTAGATGACTGTAAGATATGAATTGTGACCAAATGGTTTTAAAATTTATAGAGAAGAATGGCAATCCTTTTAACAGTTTGTTGAATAGATCATTAATGTCATGTTGTCAGTTCCTAATGGTCGAATTGGTTTAAGTTTTTGTATTTGAACAAGAATTTTTTTTACAGAGTTTAATTTTAAAATGAAGTTCTGGAACAATATACTGGTTTTGTTTGGCTGTAAAGTTGACTTTGTGATGTAAAGTTGATTCATCTTGCAGTTTGGTAGTCTGATTTTTAGTCTTAGTATGTGATATGAACATAATTTAAAGTTAGCTTTGCTTGTCAGTTTGCTGTTTTATTATACAGCATATTCTGAGGGTATATAAGTATTGCCATTAGAAGTTGTACGTAGTTTTTAAATTTGAAATAATTTTCTGAGTAGAAACAATTGATATTAATTTTAAGTGTTTAACAGTGTCATTTAATATAATTTTGGTCATTTATATGACTGTTAATTAAATTTTATTCAAGATTGTATTGGATTAAATTTAGGGATTATTTTTAGAATTGATTTATATCAAATAATTTTGATGTGAAATGCGCATTTGTTGACTTTTGTCTTTTTACAAAGTATTTGTATTGTGTTATTTCATTATTTTTTTTTTTTTGTATATGATATAGATTTTAACTAAATTAGGATCCATAAAATTATTATTGTATAGTAATAGATTAATATTTTGGTCTGTCTAAAATGGCAAAAGCTAAATTAGTAAGCATAGAATCTTTTGGGTTCTAAATAAAATATTAGGTGAAAATTTGTGTTTCAATAATATAATTGTTAGTTGTGTTATTTATTTTTTATTGAGTGAAGTTTGTGAAGTGGAGAGCAATTTTTTTTTTCACTGCAATTGAAGTTCTTAAGTAGTTATATGGAAGCTAGATCAGTGAAAATCATACTTGAATTTGATTATAAGTATAGATGATGTTTTTCAATTTTTATTTTTTTTGGATAAAATCACATTGACAATTATTAACTGTAGTAAATGGAAATTTATAAGTGCTATTCCAATATAGTAGGCCTGATTTTAGTTATAAAGAAAGTATAAAACACCAGAGTTTTAGATGGAGAATATATGGTTGTAGCTGCAATAGATATATAAGGAGCACTGGGATTGTGATTTTTTTGCTTTGCTGTCATTAAAAAAAGATAGTCCTCTTCAAAGTCTGATGCTATTTTTTGATGTTTCTGAGTATTAAGACTGTCTATAAGGCAGTCAATGTAATTATTTTGTCTTTTTGCCTACAAATCATGCAATAGTCCAAATGCTTGTCTTAACTCTTTCAAAGAGTTTTGATTGCCAATGGTTTTTATGTTCTTATTTTTCTGTAAATATATGTCTGTAAATAGCCAAAATTTCTCCCTCATTATTGGTTGTAAGAACTTGAATTTAAATTTTTATGTTTTTATAAGGAAAGAATAGTTTTTCCAAGTTGGTAATAATTATAATTGTTTTATGTTTATTTTTTGAAATAACTAGAAATAATATGCAGGACATGCATAATTTTCTATTATAAACAGAATAAATGTCTGCTTATATAGTAAATATATTTGTTTTTTTAAATCGGTTTTCAATAATAATTTTTTGCATTTTATATTCTAGGAACAGAAATCATTGTATAGTATTCATCAGTTTAGTTGATCATGTATAACTAAGTATTTAGTTTTAGTCATTTTGACCTGATCTTCAATTAAAGCAAACATTGATGTTAAAGAGGATTACTGCATATCATAGCTGTGTATTATGTATAGATTTAGTTTGGCAGACATTTTTGATGAGAGGATTTATTTATTAAATGTCTTAATGAAATTATTATTTAAAATATCAAATTTGATATTTTGATAATTTACTTCAATATATTGTGAAGTGATATCGAGCAAATTTTTGTTCATTTTTGAAATGTACATTTGAGAAATTAGTTTTTCAAATTCTGTTTTTTTTCCTTTCTTTTCTATTTTTTTGATTGTTTTACATGAACTTTTGTCATTATTTTGATTTAATATATTGTTTATGATGTTTTTGTATTTAAATGCATTTGCATCCATATTTATTAGATTATTCATAATTAGAAATTTTTTACATGTGCTCATCATTGTTTTTAATGTGTTATTTATTTATCTTCTTTTGGTTTTTATAGAATTGGATTTTATGTGGTTGTCTATCAGCCATTTAGACTAAAATCAGTTTTTCTAAATTGTTTCTGTTAGCCTTTTCATGAGTTGGAAACTTCTGAACTGTTTAACTGTGGTTGAAGTTTTGCAAGGAATATTCTGTTGGTTATTGTGTTGTCTAAGTATAAAATTTCCAATTTTTTTGTTTAATTTTTGCAGTAATTTTAATCAAGGTCCAGGCTTGTAATGTTTTTATATTTAGATGTTATTGCAACCATATTCAGTATAAAATCTATGACTGAAATTTTTTTTAGGTATAGAGCTGGAGCTGTGGTATTATGTTTGATTTGCCAAAATATGATTTTAACATGTTATTTTTTTGTCTGCACAGTTCAATTCTATTTGGCTGTCCAATGGCTATTCTAGATTGCTCCTATAGTCTTTTCATGGATTGGGAAATTCTGAACTGTTTAATAAATGGCTGGAATTTATCATATGGCAGTCTGATTGATTGTTATCTTGGCTTGGGATTTTTCTTCACTGTGGTTGATTTTTTTTCTGTTACTATTATTATCTTGTGCTAATTCTTTAAGTATTAATCAAGTCTATTGTAATTAATAATTAATTAATATTTATAAAATGATTAAGAAGCAGATTCTAGAATTTTTTATTTTCATTTTTTAAAATCTGAGTAAATCAAGTACACTACAATATTGATTTTCCAATCTGAACCTTCCTCACTTTAAAAAAAAAAATTTGCAATATCTACTCATAGTATTTGTTATGCTGAAATATTATTCCTGCTGCTTAATACTTTTATTTTCTAACCCAAAAACATGATATTAGAATTTTTGATAAATGTTTGTTTATATATAAACTTTATATATAAAGTATGAATCTTTATATTATTTTTTTAGGAAAAAAAATGTTATTGTGATATACTAGGTGCATCTTCTATAAATGTTCATGCGATTTCTGGTATTGAAATATTTTTATATAGCAACATTTGGTAAACTTAGTGAATTATATCTTTTTTTATCATTCTTTTATGAGGAGATATTGAACAGGTCCTTGCCATGCATTAGGGGCTATTTAAAAACTTTTTGACTTTTTACCTATGAAAAAACTAAAAATAATAAATAAAATAGTACAGGATGAAAATATTGGTTGAATATAGTATTGAGTCATCAATATTTTATATTAAACATGAACTTTATAAGTCATCTTTAGAAGTAAAATAATTAAAAAAAGATCACAAATCTATTATATAAACCTTAGATGTCTTTAATATTGTTTAAAAATAAAACAAAATTAACATTTTTGCAATGAAAAATACTTTATAAAAGAACAAAGTATGAGAAGTTTATTGTTAATAATAATATATGTAAACTTATAAATAAATCAAGTATTCCACCTTGTTTGCTTTTGCTTACATTCTTTTCCTAAATAATATTATCACTATGTTTAACAAGATGTTTTTATTTTTATCCATAATCAATAAAATTGAATTCTTAATCTTTATTATTTAATTATATTATATTTTTGAATCATCTATATAAAAATAAAACATTCTGGATAATAAAAAAAAAAATCAGACTAATGGCACCATTAACCCCCCCCCCCTCTTTTTTTGCCCTTATTTTGATAAAAATAAAAGCCTTGAAGAAGTATAAAAAATAATTGGTTTATTAGCAGTATTTACAAATCAGTTAAAAGTATAATTTAAAGAACTTTATAATAGTAATCAATAGACATCAGTGATGGTACCACATCCAAATTCCCAGCCTATTCTCTGGATATATTGGCCTTCATCATATCCAATAGCTACTTTAAAATATATATTATCCTAACTAGTGACCTGAGATTAAAACATCCTAAGATTTGAATCCAAAATAACTTGCTCTTATAACTATATAAGTGGGACACTGGGCTATAATTACACATTTTGAAGACTTCATTTACATGCTATGATATTTTTGACTGACAAAAAATAGTGTCTACCAAACATAATTATATCATAGTCAAAATAAAAGGCATAGATCACATGACCCAATTCTCTTAAGCTTGAAAGATATAAACAATGAGCATTTGCCAATTGTTCATGATTTTTCAAGCTTAGAGCACATAACCACATCCAAATCTACAGACTAATTTGTGACTATTGGCTGTCAGTATGAGGAACATTGAATTTACATTTAGTGTCCATTGCTTACCCAAGTTTGCATAGATTGCTCTGAGAATAGAGTAAATAGAATAAGTTAATACTTCTAATGCAACTATTGAACGGAAACTGAAAAAGTTATGTCATAATTTGTTTGGCATAATGTTTTCTTTGCTAAAGATTCAAAAGTTGTGTAGTTAACATGTAACAGTGATATAGAAAATATTTAGTTACTGGTCTAATATCAGATCGTTAAAGCAATGCAAGGAAGTTGACTTAAGTTTAAGACTTTAGGGTGTTTGAATGTCATATCATTAACTGGGATAGTGTAAAAGAAGTAAAGATGTTACAGTCAAGTGCTGCTCATTAATAAAGATTAAATGCCAAAAACTAGTCCTGAATTTGTATGTAGTGTTAATATTCATTGATTACTCAAACTTACAATAGATAGATCAAGTAAATAGAAATAAATTATTGTTTCTAATGCAGACATTGAAAATATGTTTAAAAGTGTGTCTAAGTGTGTGGTATGAGATCTAAATATAATTTATATCATTATATATATTTATCAAAGCATAATTTTCTAAGCTGATGTATAAAGATTTTTTTTTTAAAACTTTTTATCTTACTTTGCTATACATACATGATATGTTTTGCATGTATACAACATATATAGTAAAATATAATCCATCCTTAGTAAATATATAAAAGATGAATAAATAATAATAAATACGGCTGAAATAGTTTTTAATAATCTGTGCATACTTACATTTACACTTTGCAATATATTTTTCAAATCTGAGCTAGTATATTACTCAGCTGTTATTATTAAATTAATGATCTTGTGAATAAGTCTTCTAGATTCACCATACTTACTTATAGAAAATAATGTGCTTAATGGTTTAGTAGTTTCAAGAAGTGTAAAATGATATTGGTGTTCTAGATAAGAAAATTAAGTAGGTAAATAGCATAAAAGTTTAATTTTGAAAGTTGTTTACTGAAAATACTATATAACATGTTAAAAAATTATTTTTTGTTATATATATTTATAAATAATGAAGAAGTTGATAATTTGTTTTTGTGGGGTTTTTTTTTAGACAAGTTTGATGACAAAAAAATGTTTGTACCTGATATTAAAATAATCTAATTTTAAATTAACTTATATAAGAACTATTATTATAAATATTAAATTTCCTCATAATTGAATGACTGAAATTTTATCACATTTACTTTTCAAAGTAAGTCAAATTCAATTTACTGAAATATATAATTATATATTTTTTAAAATTAAATATCATTGGCAAAAAGATTTAATAGTATAATGAAAAATAATAGTAAATTTTGGCATAATTTTTTAATGATTGAATTTATAGATAAAAATGTATTTTAAATAAGCTATCAATTTCATTCTATTATATTATGTAAAATAAAAAAATTATTGAAATTGATTTAATCGGAATAGCTTATTATTTAAGAAAATAGTGAATTATTTAATAATACAGATTGCATCATTATGTTTATAATTTATTTTAAATGTAATTTAAAAGATACACATATAAGTAATATCACCCAAAATGCCTAGTTTATTTAATTTAATATGGACTGCTTTCTAAATAAATGCAGGGACCAGTGAAATATATTTGCAGTCATAAATAAATCTGATTTCTATTGATAATTTTTTTTTTTATTGTATTAAAATGAAAAAGTACTTTATATATTGAAATGGGCTTACACTTTTACTCCCCTTTTAAATATATATAATTCTTTATCAGAATATAAGAAGATTTAAACCCTAGGGTTAATAGATCTTAGAATAACAACAGACTATTTTTAAAGTTAATATTCCAACTAATAATAGTCTGACTAGTATCCAGCCATATTTCCTGACCATCATTTCCATCACACATGTCTAAGTTTAAGAGAGTGTCTATCCCTTGCCACTATAGATGCTATTTATTATCTTAAAAAAATATCTGCCACATCTCTAAAACAACAAACATCTATAGGTTGGATTCAAATTCCTCCCTAGCTTCTTAGATGTTAGCTCCTTCGGTTACCCACTACTAAGTCAAAGAAAACATGGTAATATGTCACAGGATATGGAAGATAGCTATGTTTACTTGGATTTGGAATGAGAGAGAAAAATGACAACATAAAATAATATAAAGATAATAAAACAAAATTTACAATATTTACACATATTATATAATACTTTGGGATGAATCCAAAGCATATAAGTAAATATGTATCCATATTGAAGAAAATTCATTTAATTAGATTGCATTTAACTTATGAACTCCAATATATGCTTACATCCAATTTTATTTAATTATAATAATATAAATTAAGATTTGAAAAAAATATCAATTAATCAATAAATAAAGTTATATCAAAGTTATTGAAAAATATTATTGATTATTAATTGAACAAGAAATCAGTTTTAAATTATATTTGCTTTAGCATTCATAAAGAAAAAAAAATTATATTAAGAAGAAATAAAAAAAATGTAATGCATATTTAAAGAAAAATAAAATACTAAAAATTATTTGCAGCCTATTTCTATTAACTTTAATATTTGTTATAAATATTATTCTTTTGTTTATAAAAACGTTTTAATTTAGATACAAATTTCTATTGCTATGGCATCAGAATTCTGATTTTTTATATTTTAATAAAATATAGGTTCAAAACTTTTTTAAAACTTGATCCATAAGACAGTTTTAATGGTTTATTGGAAGAATTTTCTTGAATCATTCTCTAGATAGAATGATGCATTCATGAATAGGCAAGTATTATATGAAAGATGACAGGTAATCTAAATTTTATATCCTCAATGGTTAATGCAGATAGAAATGAGGCACTTTTAAATTAGCTTCTGCAGGAGCTAAATAATTTTAGGTTTGACTACTGTACTAATTGGATTTTACCCCATTGTAACAAGATTTTCAGCTTTTGTATAGTTTTCATCTTAGCTATATTGACAAATCCCAAATTAGGTCTGCTGTTCTAATCAACTTAATTTTATAATCTGGTTATTTGCTGGTTAAAATGATCCTAAAGTCCTTCACAATATTAAAGTTATGTTAAAGCAAGAAAGCTTTCTTCCAAATTTTTCTTTTTAAACACCAAAATAAAATTTAAAAAACTAGCACCTTTCACAGTTTTTTTTTATGAGTGCATTTAAACAGATAAAAAAACAATTACTTTCTTTTTTTTAAAAAAAAAAAAAAGAAGTTATCTCTTGCTGATTTAAATAAGAATGAAAGAAAGAAATAACTTGGGACTGTTAGAAAGAAAAAAAAATTCCGAACTGAGTACATTTACTTACTGGTATTTTATTTTTTTCCTTTTTTTTAACATATCTATGTTAGTGTACAGGTGAAAACCTTGTACGGTCAGACTAGTTTTTTTTTTAATCAAAAAAATCCTGAACCGGTACAATATGCATATCAAAATTTGTTTTCTTTCTAAGTTTTTCAAGATATTTTCAAAAATTACAATTTTTCCAATTAAATTTTATTTATATATCAACTTATCTGTAATTTATCTTGTAAACTAAATATTTTACTTTAATCCTCAAATAAATAATTTAAATTAAAATAATAGAAACAAGGGAAAATGTTTTAAACTTCAACTGTAAACAAATAGAAAGACATTTATCAGACATTTCAACTATATTTTAATTTCCTAATCCAATATATTCTGCTGATTGAAAATTAAAGCAAGGAGTATTATACTAACTTTTGTTATTCATCACAAATAAAAATAATATACTTAATTTGAGATGTGATTTTAAAAGGCGAAGAAGCCTTAATTTTAAATAAATCAAAATTGTTTTTTTATCTGTAATATAGAAAACCATTAATGAAAAAAAAATTTTTTAATAGATAAATGTATAAATTAAAATTACAAAAATTATTAAAATAATTATTAAAATTATTAAAAGTATAAAAATGATCTTCTGAAGCATATAAAATATAAATTAAAAAAGAAATCCTACTTACATAAATGAAGAAAATTTGGTAATGAGAAAGATATTTTTCATGATTGAGCAATTTTATCACATAGTTTAAAAATGCAGTTTTGATTTGGGGATTGCTATAAGAATATAAAAGTAAAATATTATTTAAAAGTTTAAAATTTATCGGGGGGGGGAGGCATAATTCACTGACAGAATTTTATTTAGATATTTTGTATTTGTAAATTTATGTGTTTACATTATACCAAATCTCTCTTGTCTTTATATGTTCTAGAAAATAATAAAGTTAATGAATATGAGGATAAGCTAATAAAATAATCACAAAGAAAAAAAAATTAGTCAAGATTTTTACAAATATTTCAAATGAAATAATGTTAATTTATGTTTTAGTATATTTTGGGTGCATTTTGATGGTGGTGTTGATTTTAGGGAATAATTGATAAATATCTTAGTAATTTAAGAAAATTGAGTTTTCAAAAAGTATTGTATCTGGTTTAAGAATTCCTCAAATATAATATTATTTACCACTTGTGAATCATTTCTTTTAATTATTTTCATATCTATTCATATTTAGTTTTCAGGAAGTTGAACAGCATTGTTGATAAAGAAATATTTTTTTTGATTAGAATGCCTGCCTAGTTACATAATCATATCGTTTATATAAACTTAAAATGGGAACTTTTACACTGATTGATAAAAAGCTAACAACCAATACTTTTATTTAGTTTTTAAAATACTGTACCCTTTTTTATAGTTGTTAGATTCTTTATCCATGTGAATTTTTTTCAGTTCAAAGCAGATTTTATTCTGATCTGTAATTTGTTATACTTTTAAATTCAGAATGTTGTTTAATAAAAGCTTATCTATTTTTCAAATGTCACTGCTTAAAGTGAGAATTTATCTGAGAAATCATAATATCTATGGGTGAAATGATAACTAGTGATGTGAACCCAGCAGTCACTAAAATATGAGCTACATAAATAAATTAAATAGAAAGTATCCAAATAGTTTTTTAAAACAATAATTTTAAGGAAAAAATAATAATAAAAGAGAATCATTATATTTGTTTAATTTAAGACAGTTTTAAAATAAATAAATAAAAAGTTAGACAAATTAAGTGGAAAAAAGAAAAATTGTTTTTACATTTTTCTTACTTTTAATTAAATGAAATAAATGATTATGATCTATTTTTCCTTTCTTTAGAAAAAGTTTTATTTATAAAAAGAGAAGAAAATGAGAAATAATTTTTTTGAAACAATAGTTTCTTATATTTTCTCAGAGTCCAAAGTATAATTAAAAGAAGATTTAATTTTGTTTTGTTAGTTTTACAGAATATTATATAAATATTTAGAAATGTAGTTAAAGCAGTAAGTAAAATAAAAGAATGGACTAAAATTGTTATCTAGAGAAAACTAATCGGATTAAGTAGTTTATAAATTTAATCTTAATTGGATTAGGTAGTTTGTATTTTTTCAATTAAATAAACTAACGAAAATTAAAAACAGATAAGATAAAATGGGGGGGGGGGGTTTCAACTCAGAACAATGATCTGGTTTACTTATAAAAGGTCTTTAAATTTTCTTTCATCATTTATTCATTTCCTTTACTCAGGCTTATAGTCTGCGTAAAATATGTGTGTGGTTGCTATCTGGAAAACTTCAAGCTATTGATTCAGTAGACTCAGTGCAATTAATAAAGCCCAATGCTATAAAGCTTTAATGGAGATGCATTGTTGAATTCCCCTGGGATGTATGTCCACCAGTCCAGCCACAATGTAGTTCCCTGTTGTCTGGAGAGCATCTGTCAAATGCTTGAAATATGACTGAATTTAACTTGATATTGCTAAGTAATGTTTGCCTTGCACTATATATTATGCCTGCCAAAAAAAAAATCAAATGGAAGCCTTTTCTTATAAAGGATGTGTGCCTATAGATAATGGAAGGAACCTGATATTTAACTTCCTTCTATAGTGTAAAGTCAGCTGAAGAAGATTAAAACTATATCTTCTTTTAAGAAAAAAAAAGCTAAATCTTTAGGAATAGATTCTATTATATTCAGCAAAATGAAGAAGAACCAAAAAAAACCAGACAATGTTGAGCTCAATCTCAGATGTTCGATAAAAAGAACTTTTATAGAGGTGATCACCGAATTAAGTGATAAGCATTTAATTACTTGCCTTTTAACATTGTACATGTCACCATCTAAATTCAAATAGTTATTGTAAATTTTTTTATTTAATTTAATAAGTAAACAGGTTAAACAAAATTCATGTTTAAATGTTTATTGAATTGTAATTAGCTAGTGAGTTTATTATTGTGTAATAAATGTTTGTTTTGCTATTTGTTAATCTGGCCTCTTTTCTCTTAATTTCTCATCATTCAAAATTAGCCAACTATTTTCTATAAGATAAATATATTATTTGTAGAATATATTGTTTATTTTAAAAGGGGCAAATTATGATAGCCAATGAGACAGGATTTCTTTTACTCAATAGAGCTAATCATGGCTAAGCAATAATAGTAATACTCAGGGGAGTTTAAATTCCTCTGAATATTCCTGGTGTTTGGAATAGCCTTTTATATGTAAATCTAATATAAATGCATATATTCATGGAGGATTTTCCTTCTAATTAAGTAAGAGTGTGTTTAATGGTCTTGCAATGTGGCTGTGGGCTATGAGATTTCACAATTAATACCTGGTCTGACTGTTAGTACAGTTTATAAATTAAAATAAATTATATTTGCCCTCTTGCTGCATTCGCCATCATTGGGGATCGTTATATGGATGAAATAATAACCAGTGATGTAAAGCCAGTATTAACATACACTCCAATGTATATTTTAAAACTGATTCATTTTTACTCATTCTTAAATATATTTGGTAGATTAATGTTTATTGCTATTGGTTTTAAATACATAATATGGGGATTTAGATGTGTGTGTTTTTATTACTTAATGAAAATAATAATAATAAAATCATGTAAACATCTATGTCACTTGACAGAATTATGTGCCATCCTTTTTAAATGTATAAAGACACTAATCTGCATTATGCATTTATATAGGTATGTTAAGTTTTTTTGCCCAAAGTTAAATTTGATTACCTTGGAAAAGTGCACTCAATGGAAGCAAAGATGCTTCCTCTTAATATATTTTCACCTATTTTTAATGTTATCATATTTTATACATTTTTTTAATTTTTTTTTTTTTTTTTACGGCCTTATTCATGCTGTAATAGAAAATTATGCCAAAAAAAAAAACAATATGTTTCAACATTAATGCAAGTATATTTGTAATATCTTATATGAATTATAATATTTATAAATATATATATTTAAAAATGAAAACAAAATATAAAATAAATGTAAAAAAATATCAAAATAAACTTGTATTTATGATATTATTGTGTTTTATTTTAAATTTAATTTTTTTTTATTTTTATAATAGATAAAAATGTTTTATTTATTTATTTTATTGTTGTTTTAGTTTTTAAGTTTATGATACATTATTATGTTATAGATATTTTATTTTAAAATATTTCCTTTTTTAAAATTTGTATTTGATTTTTTTATTTTATTGCATATGCAACAACTTTTCTTAAATGAACATGTTAACTTTTATTAATAAACAAATGTATGTGAATGGATTGTATTACAAATGGATGTGTGCAATTGAATTGGCTTTGTAGCTGTTGATTTTCCTTTACAGTGGAATGAGCAATTCTCTATTTAGTTCCATAGATTGTACATAGAAATTGCTAATAGTATTAATTTCCATATATGAACTAATATAAGAAGTAAAACAACTAACAATAGTGTTGAGTTTGATATTTGTCCTGAATCTTATGGTTATTAAAAATTAAGTTACTTCTTTTCTCTTTAATCTCGCCATAGTTCTCTAGTAGTAATACTTGATCATAATTGATGCTAGTTTGCCATTACTTGAAAAGTAATTTAAAGTGATCAATTAATAACTTCACGCTCTTCATTTCAAACACTTCAGATTTGCCCATACATATACGGTTGGGTCGAAAATATAGGTGGATTCATTCTATGTTTTCTTAAAGACTTTATCTTGGGTTTGAAAAAGTGGGAGTATTCATTTATATAGTGACATCTGCAAAGCGCATGTGTATCAGCTTATTGGCTTATTAATATTATAGATTATAAACAAAAACATCGCGCTATATAAAAAAAAAAAATGTCTTGTTTACATATGTTTAATTATAAGAATGACCTATCGTAAATTCTAGAAATTTTATTGGCATCATTCATTTACGATGTAGAAAAGTAATTTAAAATGATCAATTAATAACTTCACGCTCTTCATTTCAAACACTTCAGATTTGCCCATACATATATGGTTGGGTCGAAAATATAGGTGGATTCATTCTATATTTTCTTAAAGACTTTATCTTGGGTTTGAAAAAGTGGGAGTATTCATTTATATAGTGACATCTGCAAAGCGCATGTGTATCAGCTTATTGGCTTATTAATATTATAGATTGTATACTCTTAACAAAATTTATTCTAAGCTCTCAATTTTAAATTTTATGTTATAAATTTTAATGAGCATTATTATGTATTTAGGTAAACTATTATAATATTTAAATACAAGTATATTGTCTATGAACTTAATGTAATTAGAAAGGATTTGAACTATTATAATTAAATGTAGTTAAAATGTTTTTTTTTTTTTAAATTATTATTATTTATAATTTATAAAGAACAAAATATTTAAACACAGAAATATTACTTTTTGTTTACCAAAAAAAAATCCAGAAATTAAAAACTGAATTTGACTTATAACAAAAACATTAAGCTTCTAAATATGTTAATTAAAATGAATTAAGGAATTTCTTGTGAATAGCAGGTAATATTTTTACTATTTAATCAGCTGGAGCATCTTTGAAAAAGTTATGTGGAATTGGGAATGGATATGAAAGTTATCTAATTTTAGTACATCTTTTGTTGGATCATTTTGAAAGAATATAAAGCGAGTGAAAGTAAAATGACATTGAAGCACATTAATGGACTGTTTGTACTACTGATAGGATTTTTTTCTGAAAGTAATGAAGTTCTGCAGCTGGTGCTGCTGATTTTAATAAAGCAGCCACATAATGCAGTATATGGACAGGATATTGGGTTAGTATAAATGAACACTTTATCATGAACTTTTGGCAGTATTGCATATGCAATTAAAACATTAAAGATTCTCATATATTTTTGGTAAATGCTAAGTCATTCAATATTTTATTAGTACCCTGTTTATCAAAGGGCAGCAGATAACTATCAATAGAGTTTTAGCTTGATTCTAAATTAGGGTTAATTGATCATTTGTTTTCCAGATTAAAATAAATTGTAATTTAGGAAGTGTATACCATATATATATATTCCTATATTTTGATATAGTTTTTTATTGTTTAAAGTAATCTAGGTATAATTATTTGATTTTTTTGTTATTGTTTTATTTTATTATTAATGCTTTTATTTAACATAAAAACCTTGTTTGTTTATTTATCCTTCAAATTTTATAGTAGGAATCAGTGGTCGTGCAAGAACAATGAAATATTTCAAGGTAGTCCCATTATTTGTTTACTGTAGAGGTGTTGGTGGACCAAATATTGAACATATTGGTATTAGTTCACTAAGTTGTGAGTGATGTGTACAAGATGGTGGTATATTTTAAAAATAAAAAATTACCTAAAATAAAAAGTGGTTGGTTTATTGAAGAAGTGTTGGCAGATCAAATTTTGAACATGTTGCTATTTGTTCGTTAAGTTTTCAGTGATGCACATGAAAGGATGGTATATTAAAAAAAAAAAAAACTTAAAAATTATGGTAAATTCAAATAGAAATAAAAACAATTTATATATTTTAAAGTATAAGAAATGTAAAAATAAAAATAAATTGTCGCTTAGAACCAGTAATTGTACATTATTATTGATGAAATTGCAATATATCACAATTTTATTTTTTTGTTTAGTCACTATATTCATCTGATTAAATTAAAACTGTATATAGCAATGCCCATTAACTTTTTATGGTTATAATTAATTTAAAAAATGTTGAAAATACATGTTTTTCTATGGTTACTGCTTTATTTCATATTTAATGTGTATTTTGTAGAATTTTTCTTTAATGGCTTATTTATAGTTCATACCTGTATGTGGAACATTTTTTATTAGTTATTTTATCATATTAGTTTTATTAGAAGTAAGTATCCAAATCAATAAGTTTATTATCTATGTAGATAATTAATTAATTTCTGCAGCACATATTTTTTTTTATATATTTTTTATATATATTTAATCCCCAGTATATACATATATTTTAGACTACTAATTTAATACCTTTTTTGGGAGGGGGGGGGGAATCAGGACTTTGACAATCTAATAATTGATTCTGATTTGTGTCTTTATATATATATGTAGTAGCTCCTTAAGGGTAGCTAGCTAATATAAATTAATGGTTCTTGTAATATTTTGTTATACAGAAAAATAGAAAATTGACAACATAATTTAAAATACCAGTTTTAAGCTTTTGTTTAAACATTATTCTGTCAATAGAAAGTATTTTTTTTCATTTTTGTATAATTTTTTTATAGGAATGTTGTTTGTGTTCCTTGAGAGGTGGTGCTCTTAAACCAACAACAGATGGTCAATGGGTCCATCTAATGTGTGCTGTAATGATCCCAGAGGTTGTTTTTCAAGATGTATTATTACGGGAACCAGTGATTGTCAAGAGAATCTCATTTGCTCGCATAAAACTTGTAAGTCTGATTGCTTTTTATTCTTGATAAAATGAATATCTTGATCTTTGTGTGAATATTTTTGAAGAAAAACATTTAAATCAATATTATAATCTGTTGTGTGAAATATATTATTTCTAGACCAGGTATATTGCCCCTCATAAATATTTGATAAGTTTCTTGTGCTCACATTCAATCTCTTAACAAAAAATTTTCAAAAACTGTCCATTCTTGTTGTCTACATCATTAATTTCTTCAATATGCCTATTCATATACCCTGTAACCATTATTTGTTTCCCCATTTTTTGAAACTCCGTATATCCTTAACAAGGCATTCATATATGTTACTGTTCCACTCCATTATAGTTTGACTATCTCCAGTGGCCATATACACTACAGCCACCATCCATTCTTGTCTTCCTAATCTTATCTCAAACCACAAACGTTCTTGACACTTTACAGTATTTAAATATTTTTTTGATATAATTTCTATACCACCACCCCTTTTTTTCTTTTTCTTTTCTATTTATACCATACCAAATCTTCCATTGTAGGTTTTTCTTTTTTCTTAGATGTGTTTTCACTACTGCTAATACATCAAGTCCTTTGTTTTTAATTCCAGCCATTTTTCTGGTCTCCTATCATCTTGCATATTCAAATATCCAATTTAACAATTTCTTCCTTTCTTATTACTCTTTTATAAATTCTTTTGACTCTTTCTTCTTAATTACATTTGTAAATAACTTGCTTATCATTAATTTTACAGACCATTTCCTCTCCACATCAACATTTACATCCAAATCAGCTACCCTTTGTTTATTTTTTGCACCCAGTTCAAATGAAAGTAATGCAAGATATCTAGTGCCTACTCATCCAGTATTCCCAGCTGGCGCTACTGTATAGGGAGTTTTGCCTCTGTTTTAACAGCTTGTGTAAGCATAGGAAATAGAGATCATGTGTTTCATAGAAATATTAACTGTGCTATTGGAGGCATCTTCCTGGATCACTTAATGATTTTTTACTCATTTGGAAAAATTAACATATTTTTTGTTGAACTTATTTGCATTAAAATTAAACTAGTAGGTTAATTGACAGTTTACATCAAATTGGAAAGATTGGTTCATTAAAAATATTCTGCATTTAATGCTTATATTAGATTGAAAATGTTATAGTAAATCTTATTTTTTTGGGTATCCACACCCACAGTACATAAATTTATTGTATGGAACAGAAACTTGGACACACTCTATCTGCACAATATAAAGACATTAGAAAAGTTTAATTTAACAACTCTCTATAAAATTTTAAAAATACAGTACAATAGTAAGACCATAAAATTAATGTGTTCTTCAGCTTGGTAAATGTGATACTATTGAGTCCACTCAGCTCAAAATGCAAAAACGAATGAACAATGAATGGAAGACTTCCTAAAAGAGTGTTTTATGGCGAACTTGAATATATCTCAAAAGACATTTTAAAGAAATATGATGGCAATTGTTTTCATTGAAGAGATATGGCAGAGAATAGAATACATTGGAGAGTTACAATTAGACATGGTATTGAAGTATTTCAGAAAGAAAGGTTTTTTGCTAAAGAAATTAAAAAAGCAGCATAATAAAATATCAAGTAAACAGAAAAATGGATCAACATCTTCTATATATGGACATATTTTGTTTTGCAGATTGATTGCAAAACTCATTTTTGTAGTAGTTTTTTTTTTCATTCTCTATTTTTTTCCTTTTTTATTTTATTTGAGTAGGAATGGCCATACAACTGTTTATTATTATTGTTATAACCACATTATTTTTTGCTTATCTACTATTATTAAAAATAGTGAAAAATTTTTGAAAATATTTTTATATATGTAACTATTTAGTCACATATATATTTTTTGACAATATTTATTATTGTCTAAAGTTTAAAAAAAAAATGTTTAAATATATTTTTAAAAAATTTTATCAGTGAAAATCACACTTTTGCCAGTTAGGTCTATTAGTGGTGAATGTTAATTATCATCATTTATAATTTACTTGCTACCTATTTTTAATATCAAAAATTTACAATTACATTATGAAATAATGAAATTTCTTAAATCATCAAGTTGGAAACATCATATAGCAAAAATGTACCATCTCGTAAAACTAATTTTTCTATGCATTTAGATATTAGTAAAATGTGCATTTTCAATATAGTTTGACAATTTAACCAAAAAGTTGATTAGAAGTCCAATTAATCAACACAGATTCCTCTTACTTATTTCTGATTTTAGGAGGTTTTTTTTCAAGTGAAAGTACTGTTAAAATAAAATTTGTAAAAGTCTTATTTTGTGGCCATATTTTTAAATAATGCTATCAAATTAATTTTTATGAACAAAGATTGAATATCTAGAAATCTCTCAAAGAATTTTGAGAACATCATTTGTTTTTACCCTGTTGTTCTGACAATCTTGGTTAATCTTTCACAAATAATTATTTATTTATTTATTGGTAATTTATGATTTAGGGTATAAATGAATTGGTTCATTAATATCTTATCTGTAAGCGCATAAAGGAATTTATTTAGAGTCTTTATTTGTTTTTTGTTTTTAAATTTGAAAATAATATTTAATTATATTAGACTCCAAATATAAATACTAGATTAAATTATCTTGACTGTTAAAAATCAGATGTGCTGCTTCTTAGATTATTTTTATTCATTGTATGGCAATAAGAATGAAAACAGTTTAAATACATTCTTGTATAATGTTACTTTTTAAAATAATTTTATATAGTATTTAATGCAGTGGTGTGGTGCTTGATATATAGATTTAGATTGGTGTACCTAGTTGATGATTATGAAAATATTATTTTTTGTCTATAATGTTTGTAATTAAAAATAAAATTAGAATTAGGGCTGTACTTTTAGTATGATCTGTTTTCTAAGGTATCTTCTCAAAAGGTGTTTTTCAAAATATTATTATATAAATCTGTTATCATGAAGAGAATGTAATTTCGTTGACGACAGAAGGGTTTTGAATTAAATTCTTCTCAGATGCCAGCTGGAATAAAAAATTTTATTATATCATAATTTTTTTTCAAATATACAGTTTCATCACTGAATGATATAGTTTTTGTATAGAAAAATTTTTCTGAGGTATCACAGGTAAATATGTTCACTGAACTATATGTAAATTGAGATAATTTACTAAGCTCTGTGAAAACTAAGATAATTTGCTAAATTTCACTATGTTCAATTTAAGAATTATCTTTTCTTTTTTTTTTTTTACCTATTAATATTTTATTTAATTAGTTTAAATGCAAAAGAAAAAGTTTTTGAAAAATGTAAATGAATGCATTGTGAGAGAATTGCATATTATAATTAGTGATTTATGAAGCAGAATTTTTCAGTAAATTTAAATGCACAAGCAAAATAATTTATAAAATGAACTAATTTTATAATGAAAAACATATAGAAATTATTTATTTTAAAATTTTTTGTAAGCAAATAAGTAAAAAAATATTTATTTTAGACATGCATAATTTTGCTAGAGATAGATTGAACATGATTTAATAAACTAAATGTAAGAAAAGTTTATTATTTGAAATTGATATATCTGATCAGTTGTTATGCAATACTATACAAAAATTCTTCATATAGCCAAAGAAAATTATATTGTATACTATGAAAATATTAGAGATTATGCATTATAATTTTTCTGAATTTTATTTCCTAAAATGAGTCTGATACAAACTTTTTTTACAATGAAAAATTGATTCCTTTTAATATTTTTATTTGATTATGCAAAGCATTAAATCTAATTTTTTGATGGACTTGCAGTTTATTTAAACAATTTTTCTTTTGTTTTTTTTTAATGATAATTTTAACCATATCTTGGATTTCTAAAATGCAGTATTTATATATATTCTGAATAAATATTAGAATATTATTTTTCTATGAATTTATTTGTTTTCAAAAGGTGTAATGATTTTTATAAAAGTAGGTATTAATTTTATTTCTCCTATTCCAATACTTGTTTTTACAAGAGTATATTTTAATTTGAATTTTCCTCACTTTGCTTTTTTCTATTTTATTTTTATTTTTATATGAATCATGTATGGGTCACACCCTAGATTTCATTGTTGAACTTGATATATTGCTGTCTGATTTATATTTATCTTCAGAAGTACTTATGGGTGATTTGAATATAGATTTAGCTGATAATATACATGAGCTTACTGTATTATTTAAATTTACTTTATAGTTATGGCTTTAATCAAGATATATTTTATCTACGTGTTTAACTTATTCTTGAAAAATGTTTATTGCATTATATTTTTATCATAGTGAAATATGACTCATCTATATTTAGAGTTTTCATTTTGGATCATTTGACTGTAAACAACATTATTTCAAAATCAATTTGTTTTAAATTGACAACTAATAATATATGTTTTGCACCGATAACTGATAATATAATAGGAAAAAAATTAGCAGTAAAATTATTTAAAATTCTTAGATGAAGATTAGCAAGTTAAAAAAACTAAATATTGAAATTAAATCTTGCATTAGGAGATTACAATTTCAGTATTAGCAAGAAAAATTTAATGATTCAAAATATTTTTTTGAAATGAAAAATGATTACTTTTTTAATAAAGGAACTTTTCTTTAATTGAATTAAATTTATTAAAACATAATGATTTGTTGGAAGTTTAAAATAATAAAAGATATATTATTGATTTGTTTAATTTTTTTTTTATATGTGCCAATAGATAGTGTATAAATGCAAGGTTTGTTATTTGATTTGTTTTGCTTTAATCTTTTTTTACATATAGATTTCACTGATGATTTTTAGTTATCTTAAATGATTGATTGTTTAAATACTGTTCCTTTAGCTGGGTTAAATAGTTTAAGTCAAAGATTTTTTTAAAAAATAACTCTTTATATCTGTTCTTATTTATATATTTAATTTTTTCTTAAATGCCAAATCATTTTCCATTCTGAAAAGTTGTACTATGTTAACTTTTAAAGTCTGATTTCTTATTTTTTGACAATTGTAGACTAATTTCTATTATTTTTGTATTTTCTAAACTGTTGAAAATAGTAATTAAAGAGAAAATGATGTATTTTTTATTAAAAATAATGAATTACCAGAGCATTAATATGCTTTTGCTGCTGGTCGAAATATGTTGGTGCTTTTTATAATGATATGCCAATTTGATATCATTGTTAGATAATAGTCTCAAAACTGTTGTCATATATTTAGTTTTAATTAAAATTTTTGATTCTATGTCTCATACAAATCTTTTTGCTTTTTGGCTTGAAAGTTCTTTAAAGGATAGGAGGCAGGCAACAAATATTTATATGGTTTTCTAGTAGTTTTATAATATCACATGATCACTATTTCTTATGCTAGCACATTACTGTTATTAAAACAGGCAAAACTCTCCATATAGTAGTGGAACTCAGTGCCAACCAGAGTAATCAATGGATGCAAGAAGGCTTGTGCATAAAATCCCTATCTGGTGCCTACTCATCCAATATCCCCAACTCCTCACTGACGAAGGCCACAAGCCAGAAACTAGTCTGAGGATATTGGATGAGTAGGCACTAGATAGAGATTTTATGCACAAGCTTTCTGGCATCCATTGATTACTCTGGTTGGCATTGAGTGGCACTACTATATGGAGAGTTTTGCCTGTTTTAGTTTTATAATAATTAGTTATAGTGTGCTACAAGATTTATTCATGGGTTCTATTATATTTTTAATTTATTTAAATGATATACATATTTGCTACATTTGAAATCAAAGGTTTATGGATTTGCAGATGATAACATTTTGTTTTGGACTGAAAAAATAATGATTATTTATTTTTAATTAGCACATGACTAGTTTTTGATTATTTATCAGTGAATTTCTTATAAATTTAATTCATATTCTCTTGATATAACTATTTGTAATAAATATTTTTTGCAATGTAATAATATTTATCTAATAATTATTATCTAACTCTTCATTGATTTTAGATTATCTTGGATAAATCACATTAACTTTCTATGTTTTAACTTAATAATTCAAATTAATTGCTTTTATGTCTCAGAGGTCTTAATTAAACCAATAAAAGATCATCTGTGTCCATCACATGACTTTAGTTTACATATTCCTGGTATAGCAGCATAATTTTCATTATTTCTATGCTATTTACTGTAAGCTTTAATAAGTTAGTGCTTATTCAATTCCTATTTTGTGCTGTCCTATTCAATATCTCCAGTCTAGTTGCTAACTTATGATTTTCATCAGTGAAAAGCTTTAGATCTTGGACCAGTGCATCTGAACCTTAGGATCTAAGGCATTTTCCTTCCAGTTCCTATCTTTTACTTCTTTGTTATATTATTAAGCTATCATCCAAAACTAAAACATATAAAAAATATTTCCAATCTAAGCCAACTTACTTGCATAGTCATACAAATCTGAAACCAGTTCAGTCTCTCTATATTCTAATGTCATTAGTTTTTTGATAATTATGGGCACCTCTATTCTGTGGCCAGGAATTGGTATAAACCAATCAAATATCACCTGCCTTCACCACATGACTTTATTTTACATGTTACTGTTATTATTTACAAAGGTTACAGTAAATGGTATAGAAATATGTAAGTTAAAGTCATGTGATTCATTTATATCCGGTTCCTGGCCACAGGTCTCCATAATATATAGAAATTGAATTGCTTTTAGATCTATATGACTATATTAGCAAGTTTTTTTAGATTGAAAACATTAATGTTTTAGTTTGAGTGATAGCTTAATAGTATAAAGAGAGTAAAAGAGGTACTTGAACAAAGCTGCATTAAATCCTGAAGGTCCAGATGCACTGGCCAAGATCCAAAGCATTTCACTGATGAAAGATATAAGCTTGAAACTAATCTGGGAATATTGGATAGGACAATACAAGATAGGGATTTAATAAGCTCTATCATCTGGCATCTATTATTAATTACTAAAGCTTAATATAAGTGGCATAGAGATGGTGAAAAGTTTTTACTTCCATCAGCTTCACTCACAATATCTCTGAGGTAATTGTCCTACTTTCATAATATCTACTCTATCTGTTTACAGAATTATATAATATATATTATTTTTTGATCAAGTTATATGTTAGAAATATTTATAGAACTTTTAGTTTTCTAGGCTTATTTATTTATATCATTATAGAATGATTGTTGGTGTTTATTGTAGATTTCAGGTCAGATTTTAGACTTTCTTTTATAAATACATGATTATCTAATAAATTTCAACTGGCTGTATTGAATTTGAGTAAGATTTCCAGTCTGATACAATTTATTTATTTAGTATATGTTGGTCAAATATGTTCTGTGAATTTAATTAATATTAGTTATTTTATTATTTTTACATTATGTTTTTATTATGTTTTAAATCCCTCGTTCAAGATTAATCTTATATGGAATTTATATAATTGTATTATTTATTTGTTTTCTGAATAATTAAATAAATACATGATCTATTGAAATAACTAGATCAACAAATAAGAAGGGTCTTTCAAAAGATGAAATTCTTGATAAATTTCTTCATTTAGTTTATATCCTTACACTAAAAAAAAGGGAAGAAACATTTGATTAAGGATTGACAGTGTGCAAAAACTGTCGTAAAATCTTATGTAATAGAATACTTAAAAAATTACCACTAGTAATCTATATTATTTTCATACTTAATAATGCTTTGTAAGATTCATGGCAAAATATAACCAAAAATTAAGATATCCTGCTAAATTTGGATTACTTTGAATTTAGTATTACGAAGACACATCTTGTTAAATTGGGTATGTGAAATAAATAGTTTTTAAAAACTATTTTATGTTTCATTTGAATGTAGTTTTCATGAAGAGGCAAAGATTATCTAAAGAAACTAATATTGATTATTTTTAATAAAAATATAAAATGTAGTGAATGGCTACAATTAGCCAAGACATTGAAGTCTTTTAACAAGTAAAATTTAACTATAGAACAAGTTAAAACAGCATTGTAAGATGTTAACTAAATGATAGTATGTGATATATGTGAATATATTTATGATTTGTGGAATTGTATAGTTATTGTGACTTTTTATTTATTGTCTTTCTATATTCGTTTATGTGTTGCAATTAGTAATTATATTCAATAACATACTGCGTGTTGAAATATATTTTACTTTTTATAGTGCATTTTAAACAAAAGTAAAATGCTGATTTAAAATATGTATATACAATAAATGTTAGCAATTAAAAATTTACAACTGTTTTTTTTTTTTTGTGTGTGTGTGTGTGTGTGATTAAATATTCAGTTTTATGATGAATGGTGATTTTTTTTTGTTCTTCTGTAACATGTTCCCACATGTAATTTTCTTTTATTTGCTAATAACATATTAATAAAAAATATGCAATAAAGTGAAATATATGCATTTGTGGAAAAGCCTTTTTTGTTTATTGAAGTTGATTCATTAGAGAGATCTTTAAAGATCATTAGTATTGTATTTTCTCATATTAATATTTTGTTTCAAAAAGCATCATTTGCTTGGATGCAAAGTAAAGACTAATTCAGTTTCATCAATTTATTTAATTTCTGAAAGTCCTAAATTTTGTTTCTTTTAACCATGTCAATCTACATTAAATGATCATTAATAATGCAATTTGAAAAATTTAGATTGATGCCATATTTCTTAATTTGTATAATGAACATTTTTAAATAATGGTTTTGATTTAAAATAATTGTTTTTGGAAAATTCTTTTAAAATGATTTTTTTATTGTCTAATCAGGGGTCGGCAGATTTTTTAACATAAAGAGCCATTCTTTCCCCTCACATTAAAGAGCTACAAATAGGTGAAAAATATGTCCCTGAAAAATACAAATTTCTGAATGGGTGTGGATATATTTCAACATTTATTTTATTAATAGAACATAATAGAATTTGTATTACATCCTAATGAAAATAAAAATTCTTTTAAAAATAAATAAATAAAAACGAAGAATTACTTTGACAATTTGATTTAACTATAAATTTCTAATATTTAAATATTCATCATGGACTATAATTATTATTCTATAAGACTGAATTCAAGAAATAATGCACATTTTTCCTCTCTTAGAGTCATCAAAATATTTATTTTACAAATTACAAGAGGAAATAAAAAAAAATTTATGTTTATCATGATAAAAAGAATCACAAGATGAGATCAAAGAGTCATAGTTTTGCTGATCCCTAGTCTAGATTAATTTTTGAATTCCTTTTTAAATTAATACAATTATCAATATATTTGCTTCATTTTAGAAAAATTAAAATTTAATTTTGAATTTGGGATTAGAAAATTTTCACAATCTTTTTAAGTTAACAAAGAAAATAGATAATTTATGTGATGATGTACTCAAAAATTATTCACTAGAGGGCACTAATAATGCGCAATTATTTATGCATTATTCAGAGAGAGCAACTTAATTTGATTAATAGTGTCTTTGCACATGTAGTTTAAAAGAAATTTATGATTTAATCCAAAGAGAAACCTTAATATGATATGTGAGGAGAGGATAAAATATTTAAGGACATTGCTATTATTATTATTTCTAGTAGTATCTTATATAGATTTAACCATTTTAGAAGATACTGCAGAACAGTTTTATTTTAATTAATTGATTAAAGTTTTTTTTTTTTTAAGTATGTTTTTTTAAATATATATATATATACTTTTAATAAGTCTAAAATTTTTAATAAATTAATTAATATTAATTTTTATATTGTCTGCATGAGAAAGAACTTAAATAGTATTTTGAATTTTATTTATTTCGCTATTAATAAATATGTCTTTTATTGAACATTTTGGTAGTTATTTTAAAAAACACAAACAAAAATAAAGTATCTCTTTTAAAAATTAAAAATAAACTATATTTTATAATTTTAATAATATTTAGAATATTATTAAACAAATAATTGATTAAAATTATACTTATATCTAGGATTTGGGTTGTATTTTAGATAGAATATTTATAAGCTTGACACAGTACTTTCTCCTGCAGATTCAGGATGATTGAAAAAAAAAGTTAATTTAATCATAAAGACATACTTTGCTATAATTACTATCTAATATTTTTAAAACTCAATTTAATTTTTATTTTAGCTCAAAGTTATAATGATACTATGTCTACATGCTACAGATAACCTGAGAATATATGTTTTGAAAAATAGTTAACATTTAACATTAGAAAGTTTATATTGAAAATATGCTATATATGATATATTTTAAGTTTCAAGTGTACGCATTAGAATACTGCTATCAATAATGGTAACTTTTGATAATCATAATTAGTACTTTTTTATTGTTTACTAGATAACCAATATTATTACATCCTAGTCCCCTTCCCCTCTCAAATCTCTATATAGCCTCTGAAAAAAATCTGAGTTTGAATGTGGTTTATATTCACTATAAATCAGTGATCTTTATTTTTTGCTATTGTTAATGCTATGCTGGACAGAATCCAAGCAAAACTACTAAAACACATTATTTTTAAAATTACTTTTAATCATCTGGTTGTTGTTTTATTTAAGAAATATATTTTCATATATAACTTTGCAAATGATTACATGATTAAAGCATTTCATCAGTTATTGTATAGTGATTTATTTTTTTAAAATCTAAAATAGATTCACATTTGCTTAACATTGTTATAATTATTCTGAATATTTTATCACTTATTATATTAGTTATAATATTTTGTCAGCAGTTTGTCAAACGTTTTTTTTTTTAAACACATTGATAACTAATGGATATTAATTAAAATCCATACTTCCCAAGTACTAAATTGAGCTAATTATATAATCATATAACATTTTTTTATGATATATATTTATTATTATAATAAAAGCTTGTTTTTGTTTTTAAAAATCTACAACAAAAAAGTAAGGCAAATATTTTTTTCATTTGGTGTCCAGATAGCAAAATTCTTTATGGACACTGTGATAAATATATTTACTAACCTTCATATTGACCAAGGTAACTTGCTAATTTTTACCATCTTTATACATCAAATTATGGTTTTTGTTTTATTTTGATTTGTGTTATATCTTCAAAAAGAAAACCAAAACATTATCTGTAAGACATGATAAATAAAATAAACATACAGTCCTAAATCTACCACAGTAAAAACAAGTCAATTAGCAAATGATAATAAATGAAATAAAAAAATTTATAGAAAAATATTCAAATTTGTACACTTTTTCTAAAAGATAAGATGAATGTTAAATTTTAGTTATAAAAGAGGGATTTTAGTCAAATAAATAATGCATTTTTAAAATATAAATATGCTCTTTTATAACTGAATAATTAAAAAAGTTTAAATGAATTAATGTTTTAGTTTAACATGCATAATTTTGAAACCTCAAAGGCTACTACTATTAAAATATACTATCTAAACTAATAAAAGTTTATTTATTTTCAAATTTTAAAATTGTTATCAGTATATCCCTCATCTCAACTCTACCACAACTCAATTATTCACTACTGTAAAACTCAGACCATCCCGTCTTACTGTAGTTGCATTTTGCAAACAGCTTTGCTTATCCGATGAGGAAGTATCAAACACCTGAATCCCCATATTTCTCACAGAAGTTTAATAATTTTCTAATAAATCCTATCTTCTTGATAGATAATGATTTAAAAATAAAATGACTTGAAAAGCAGAATTTTGCAATAGATAAAATATGCAAATAGAATGAAGAATTTTGCCAAAGATAAAATGTGCAAGTGAAATAATTTTTAAAATAAATAATTTTATTAATGAAGAAATAAAAATATTACTTAATCATAAATTCACAGTTTTGCTAAAGACTAAATATAGTCTGCTAAAATTAAATATAATAAATTTATAATCCTGGAATGGATACAATCTATCAGATATTATTCTAGTGATGGTGCATTAACGATCAAAGATAATTGAAGTGAATGTTATGAAAATATATATAAATAATGTTAATATCTTCTTTGGTACTTATCAGTAGTCCATTCTGCAAATGATTTTGTTATGACATTGTAACTACTTTGTACAAAACAAGAACTGAAAATATTACATACTATGCATATGTTGTCTATGATATAATAGTGTTCAGGCATTAGAAAGTGCCATCATACTTTTTATGTTTTCATTTGTTTGAAAATAAACTTTTGGTATAGAATTGTAAATTGTTTGGTTTTATGTGTCATGTACATTTGAGAATCAATACACGTATTCAGATCGCATGCAGATAAACACATTTTGCCCTGATTTTTTTTTAAAAAATGGATTTTTTTCATTGATATATATATATATGATACAGAATTATAATTTTTATATATTTTTTCATGAAGCTATATTTGCTAGTCTAAAAGTGCTCAGAAATTTTTATGAAGTTTTGGATTCATTCTATTCAAAATAATGATAGTCTATCTGTATATCATTATGATGTACATGGTTAAAACACTAAACATCACATGATCACCATCTGTTTTGATGTATGTGGTTAATTAAAATGTATAGTGCAATTCTAAAAATTGAATTGAACCACTAAAACATCACATGAGCACCGTTTCTTATGCTTCCACAAACTGCAAAAACAGTAGCATCTCCATATAATAATGCCATTCAATGCAAGACATATTAATCAATGGATGTTAGAAAGTTTGTGTATTAAAATCTTTATCTAGTGCTTACTCATTTAATATCCCCAGATCAGTTTCTAGTTTGTTGTCTTCATCAGTGAGGAGCCTTGGATCTGAGTGCACTGCATGTGGATCTTTAGATCTAATGCAACACTCCAGCAGCCATGTTTTAACTTTTTAGTTAACTATAAAGTTATGAGTCCAAAATGAAAAGACAATGTTTTCAATGTAAGCTCATTCATTTATATAATCGTATAGATCTGAACCCAGTTCAGTACATTTTAGTGTATTTGGTTATTTAATAATCATCCTTGCCAAAGGATGATGGTAACTATGGTTATTAAAAAAACAAAGACACCAAAATGTATAGATACTGAACTGGCTTCATATTTGTATGGCTATACAAGCAAATGGGCTTCGTTTGAAAACATTATTGTTTAGACTCATAGCTTTATAGTTAATTAAAAACGGCAATTGCTGGAGAGTTGCATTAAATCCAAAAATTTGAAGGTGCAGGGCTCTCAGATTCAAGGCTCTTAGTCTGGGAATATTGGATAAGTAGGCATGAAATATGGATTTTAATGCACAAACTTCTAGCATCCATTAATTACTATGGCTTGCTCTGCGTAGCACTACTGTATGGAGAGAGTTGCCATTATTTTAAAAATTGAATTGCTATAATAAAGTGTATTAAGGGAGTAGCAAGAAATGACAAACTATTTGGTCATGTGTAACAACTTGGCCATAACATCCTGTTGCCTAATTATTTGACATGTTTTCAGACAGAGATATTAATTCTGAATATAAATACATATATGGAGAAATAAAAATCATATTAAAGAGTATATTAAAGAAAAAGAAAGTCTAATAACTTAGTAGATAGCAATATATATTGAAACAGTAAGGTCTGCTTTGCAGATCTTCATTTCACCTTTTCTCACCTACTTCCTATCCTCATACCTTAGTTTGAACCCCAATCTATCGTAGTGTGTCTGCAATACACTTATATACCGAAAATCCCGCCTAATTTTAAACCACGAGCACAATGCTCGTATTATATATATAACTTATTCCCAAATAAAATAAAATATTATGAATTATGTATTTGTTCACATAATTTACATTTATTTAAAAATAGGTTATATAAGTTGTAATTGCGCACACACTATGATATGCATTTTAAAACATATTAAAATTATAAATTGTTAAAGTTATTTTGTTTGAATCTATTTACAAATATATTACTGTCGTAATATATTTTGATTTAAAATAAAATTCATTTAGTAAATATTCATTTAGTAAATAGATTCAAATATTGCAATTTAAAAAGTAAAATCATTTTCTTTAATTTAATAAAAGTTATTCCAAATATTTCTGTTTAAATAAATCAGGGACAAGAGTTTAATTAGTTAATGTTCTATAAGTTTATCTAAAAACAGCAGATGTCCACTTAAGGTTTTCTTTAATTAGTAAAAGTAATTTTTAATTAAATCTAGTTTGTAATCCGAATGTCGACAGGGAAATTAACAAAAATTAATTAATGTTGAATTCCTTTAGACATTCGGATAGATTTAATTACAGCTGATAAGTCCGATATATTTTTGTAATGCTCCAGGGCAGTTCTATTGTTAACGTCTACTATAAAAAGAAGGGTTTTCTTTTGTTCTCCAGTTTTTATTCTAATGTTTCTAAGAGAAATCATTCTGAGGTCTAATGTGTCTAACCAAAATTATAGTAGTAATTTGTAAATCTTGACATGACAGAGTAGAGTGCAAGAAGGCTATTTCTCTCCGAAATGGTCATATGCTGCCATAGACCATCGGAAGTTATCACACAAGGAACCCCGGAACTGCTGCCGCTGCCAAAAATATGAACATTTCCAGATTTTGCTGTTAAATTATATAAAAACCTGCCGACCATCAATCTACCTAAAATGCTTCTCCAGAGGTAACCCTAAATTAACCCAAGAGCTCTTGTGATAACTAACATGCTATAGCTATTTAAAATTGTTTTTCTTATATTTCACATAACTTCATTATGTATTTCTTTAACGTGTTTAAATATACTCAACATTTTGCTCTCTATCCTTGGGTTAATATTTTCTATTTATTAAGCTTTCTGTTATTTTATTATGATAATGTGTCAGAATCGTCTTTGACCGAGTGAATTATTCCCTTTGTTGAAAATAAGACGCCGCTATGAAGGCATATTTTAAATTTCTAAATAATTTCCAATTTTATTATCTTGCAAATCACTAGTTCGAGGGTGATTCTTTTCTTTAACATATACTGTAATCACATAGTTTAAAATCTACATGTTATTGATTTTAATCTAATATGAGAGTATGTGTGAGGTCAATGATTAAATGTGTCCCCTAATGCATGATTGCATATATAAATCTATACTTACTTTTCAAACCCGCAAGCATGCATTTTCCTATTTTAATTACCGTGTTCTACTTTAATTACAAAGTTCATCATTGATATCGAGAATGTGCGGACCCTTTTAAATGAATTTCTGGGAATTTGATTGGGCATTTCTCTTAATCCAAGTAAAACCCATTCAGTATGTTTTATATACACTAGTCTCGAATTGCTGGTAAATGAATTGGTTGTTGAGACCGCTTTGTTTTAATTTTCCAAGGACTCTTCGCTATTGCAGTTTCCAGGCAAAGTGTGTTCACAAATGACACACCTGGGAATTAAACGCAATCGTCACCCAGTCGCTAAGTTTCGGCTGTTCATCAAAATACTTTCCTACGGGTTAGCGGCGAGATGCCCTCCGTAATTATTCCGGATCTTCAATATTGTTTTATATTTATATTTATTTTACAAAGCATCCGTGACTTAAACGTGTCACACCCTCCAACTTTAATAAATTCATTATCAGCAATACTGACCTCCCAATGCAACTCTATTATTATTATTCTCAAATAAATGCTTTGATCACATTCCCACTTTGTTGCTTAGTAAGCTTTTGTCCGTGCTATTCTCGAAATCAATAAATATTTTAGAACACTTAATTTCAAATATTTTCTTAAACTTGTATAATTACTCAAAGCACCTCGCACATGTTCCTATCTCTTCAAGCACATTATCGTAATGTTATTAGCCCGAGGAATAGAATATATCACTTTGCTTTAAAACCCTTTTTGTCATTTATTGAAATATAATGCCCACAATTATTTAATACGTGTCCCTGTCTCATATAAGCAGACAGTGGCATTATATATATATTTTATATAAATAAATTTTGTGAAATTATTTATAACTAAATTTGATCTCTTATTTTATTTGATTCCTATCACTGTCTCGGTCTATATATATATTTTCTGCATTTCTTTTGTAAATCCATAGACGCTAATTAGCCACTCAAACTTCTTTTAGTATAGAGTCTTTTGTTTCTCCCTGACCACCAGGCACCGGTCAAAGGTCATACTAGTAGTGGCATTAGATGCGTTGTCACATAGATGGTGCTGTGAAATTTGGACTTTAGATTCGAACTTAGTATATCTAGAAGGCAACCCCTCCTAGAATGTTCAGTTTCGTGTCTGGGGTTTGAATTCTGCAGTGTGTTAGCGAGATAGACGATTCTGACTGTTACAATATATATATTGTAACGGGCACATATGTACGTTACATTGTTTTTTTATTAGTAAACATGAAAAGAATAAAAGTTCGCAAATAAAACTTCCTTTTTAAGAATTAAAAATTGAAAATTAATTCTATCTTAAACTCGTATATATAAATCGCACAGATGAAAAAAAATTATTAAACGAAAACTTTATTAAAGAAAAAGTATTCTAAAACTAAATTTTCAGTAAAGATTTAAAGATAAAAATATATCTTTAAGTTTGAAAACAAATTAATTAATGTTATTGAAAAATGGAAATGATTATTTTAATTAGTCCAAGTGAACAAGCCCTTGGGCATTTAAATGTATAAACAACGGTCAGATAGGAAAACAATAGAAACTTTTAGCAAATGAAAGAAATCCATCGGGGAATCGGACGTCAATGAAAAGGTTTTCACCATCATGACGTAATGTTGAGTTAATCCACAAAATTATTATAAAAGGAAAGGTTTGAAAGTAAAAGAATTAATTAGTTATTACGAGAGGACAGATATGTGTTAGTGCGGAGTCGAAGGAGAAGGGATTGAAAAGACACACTCTTCAATCCCTTCAGTTCTGCTAAAAAAAGAAAGAGAAATGACATCGTTTTCTACGTTAAGGACCAGCTCAAGTAAAGACCTCCAGATAAATAAAAACAACGGCTAACTGGATACCAATATCTTCAATACGGTGTGGGAATTCCCGTTCGAAATTACCAACAACGGCAAGCAACTGTAAAGGATAAAGCTGGACGTTTTAAAAATCGTATGAACTTTATATTCATTTGAAAACAATAAGAACTCTAAATTCTAAACCTTTTAGTAAATAATACAAATAGAATCCTTCTGACCAACGTAAATTAATGTTAATAATGTTATTTGATGTATTTTTTTTTATTATTTAAAATCATTTCCATTTATATTTTTTTTTTGTTCTTTAAGTTTTATTATGATTTCTGTTTTCTGATAAATTAAAATATATCAATGATAAACTTAAGTCGGGCGAGAATGGCTGTATAGATTTGTAAAGTTATATTAGGGGAGGGTAATCTTAGGTTATTCGTGTCGTTGTTGAATTGGGTCAATGGATTGGATATATTGATGTAGTTAGTAGATGTAATGCAAGATTCGCTATGGGCAGAATTGCTTGTATACGCCGCACACTTCCTCTTGCCTAGGGAATGTGGTCATAAGTCTGCAAAATGACCGCAATCCGTTTTTATGGTGTTTTTTTTTTATTGTTCTTCTCGTTAGATAGATGTAATATTCCTATCTGATGAGAGTCAATGTCTTATCTTAACCTATTTTGTGTTGCCGTATTCGTATTACATTGAATACATCGATATATCAGATGGATTGATGCCAGTTTGACTGCGAACTTTTAGCCTAAGGTTAAATGGGGATAGAATGTTTTATCTTCAAATGCAAATCTATGTAGTCTATTCATACTCGACACTAAATAAAAATGCATTAAATTTAAGTTGTTTATAGACGCTTGCATAGATTCGTTATCGGTTAATTATGTTTTGGGTTTTCATATTGGATCAAAATATATAGACATTCGATAAATAATGATACCTTACGGTGAGTATCTAAAATGTATTTATTCGGATGTCTTTTAAGTTATTGGTGTCAATGCAAGCATCTTATGGTGAATGCTATTGGGTTACTTATAAATTTCCCTCTGCAATTGACGGTATCAATGGTTTTGTATTTTGATCGTTTATGTTTACTTTGGAATGTTTTTGACCGTGTAATCTATGTAACCGATCTATACTCAACATTTATAAAACAAACTTTTATAAATCCATCTGTACGAACTTATAATAGTATAAAAATTAAAATGTAAGTTAAAATCTAAAATAAAAGTTAAAAATAATGTTACATGTTAAAGTAAACATGCTAAAATAATAATGTTAAATTTATATATATGTGCGTAAATAAATGTTTGTATGTTAATTACTGGCAGTGGCTTATTTTATTTTTTTTAAAAAACTATTCTTAGATAAGAATTTATTATAAATATAAATCTCTGCTACTCCCTGAGCTAGTGTCAATGGGCTAACGACCGGAATCATTATATATAAAAGAAGAAAAAAAAAATTTTTTTTTGTTTGACTTACGTATCTGCCTACTTTATAAATTTTTCTAGGTTCAAATGCCTAGATGGCGCCCTGTAGTGCTGATTACGTTAAGCTCCCTTTCTCCGGATCGTTATAATATATAGATATATGATGCAATTAATATTTTATTATGTATAATTAATACACTTTTGAAATGTAATTGTTTTGTTATTATGATCTGTATTATTTCTAAAATGAAAAAAATTATAAATATGTAAATAATTTATGACAATTTTTCTTACCTAAAAATGCATCTAGGACTTAGTCGGAAAAGAATGGTATTTTGTATAAATATATTTAATTTGTATAAATAAATTTGTATCAATATGAGTAAATAATTAATATTTATGGAAGTAATAATATTGTTAAGTGTGTAAAAAGGTTGGAAATGGTATCATATGTAATTTCTATTTACATAGTTGTTAAAATAAAATTTTGTAGTAAATAAATTTTTTTTTTACTTGTTTGAAATAAATTATTTTCATTCCAATCATAACAAATACAGTATTTAATGCTTATTTTTTCTCCCCTAGAAATGTGTCTACTGTTATCAGATGATATTACAACGAGGATCAACAAGAGGAGCATGTATTCAATGTTTTTCAGGAAAATGTACTCTTTCATTTCATATTACTTGTGCTTATATTGCTGGTCTTAAGTTTGAAACCTGTGATGGACCATCAACTTTTTATGTGTCATGTTCAAGACATACAAACAAGAAAACAAATGTAAGATTTAATTTTATATATGTACATAAGAATTTTGTAATATAGGATTTATAATTATATGAAATGCTATAGCAGATCAGTGAAGAGAGTTTTCTAACTGTCATTGACAATAATGGATTAAGTTTTTTTTATTGCTTGATCACAATGATTGGAGTTGTACTACCTCTTTGGATAGATTATTTAACATACATACATGTTTATTTATGATGTAAGTATATATATGTATGGTTATGCAAGTGTATGCTTATATATATATATATATAATGTCTATTTCAGAAACGTAGTCAACTTTTAATTATATTTCAAAGTTCTATGTAACTTATTTATATATATTGTACTTATGTGATATTTGGCAATTAGTGCAGAAATGGAATCTAAATATAAAAATTTCTGGATTAATTTCCATTTAAGAAAAATGTAGTGAATACAATAGAATGGTTTTGTCAAGCTGTCACTTGAGTGCTCAAACATTATATGGATTTCCTGAAGAATTAACCATATACTAATTATATGAAAGAGCATTTAAGCATCCTGTAATTAGCTCATTATTTAACTAAAATGTAAGATGTTATATGTAATAGCAAAATTGTGAATTATAGCAATATAGGATTCACAGGTTTGTTTCAAGGAAAGTTTTTAATCTGAATAGATTTGAAATTTATTTATATTAAGATGATTTCACTTACTTTAATTAAGTAATGAAATTATAGATGGTAGTCTCATCCATAATAATATTCTAAGCTATAGCTTTGTAATAGTTAATTGTATATATATATATATGTTGTGACTACTTTACACTTTTCTTTTTACTATGGTCAGATATTGCTATACATTTGACTCGCAAAGAATACCATCAATGAGCTTCTATATAATAGTGTTTCTGAGATGTTATTATAGGTTAAGGCATATTATGTAGTTAACAGTATTTTGTATAATGCATATTTATCACAAAACTAAATAATGTATATATTGTAACGTTTATTTATATACAATACAAATATATTGGCATTTGGTAGAAGCTAAAAAATAAAAGTAGATTTAGATTTTTTTTGACTAATTTTTTTTTTAAAAAAATAACGTACAATGAAAGTTAAATTATTCTTTCGGTTTTTTTTATGTAATTAGAAATAAAAGTTAGAATTGGTGAGAACAAAAGACACAAATTACCAATCTAGATAAGAGAAAGTAAAAATATTTCAACTAATTAAAGATGGCAGAATTATGCTGAAAAAAATAGAGACTTTGTAACATAAATTTTATAAAGAATATATAAGATTATAAATGGATATTTTGACAAACAAAAGATATGCGCAGAAGTCGGAAAACTGGGCCTCTGAGAGAGTATAAAAGGCAGAGATCAGTTTGAAGGACATCTTGTTCGTTGGTTTCTCTAGTTGGTCTTGGATAGCAATAATATATCCAAGATCACTCTATGCTGAAGTAATTTGGCATGTCGGAGTGAACCGGAGCCTCTGAAGACATCGTGCCTGAAGATGTATACCAGAAAAGCTTTCGTGACCGACTAGGAGAATGGACCACAGGATCAAAAAGGCCGAGCTCATTCTACCCAAAAAACTATGCATAGTTATCTACTACTGAATTCCCAAAAACTTACCGGTAAGTTATACTTCATTACTCCTGATTGTGACCAAATTAAACGTTTTCAAACAATTTCTAAAAGTATGTTTAAACAATCCCGATAGAGACATTAATTTTCTTGTACAAGAGACATTCAATTTTTTTAAGGAAATTTCTAGAAGAAATTTAGATATGAACAGTAATTGTAAAATTGTTTTTTTATTAATTGATTCACGTCTGAGTTGTGTTCTCTCTAAGTAATTTATTTCAAATATTTTTTTAGTCTATTAGAATAAAATTATTTCCAATACCAATTTTCATTTGTGCGTTATTAATAATAGTTATTATTTTTTATTATTAAATTTATTTTTAGTGTAATAAGATTTAAACGTAAGTTACCTTTGCCAATATGTTTCAATACGCCCAGGACTAATAATCGTAAAAATCATTAATTCTCATTACGGTAGAATTACCGCCCCTTAAAAAAAAAATATAATAAAAATCTTTTTATTTTTTTTTGTTTTACAACTTGCGAGAGGTGCTGGCGACATATTTCAGCGGATTCTTAGGAATTCTGGCACCCATAGTAAATAAAATTAAAAGTTGATTTTGTCAATAGCACAATTCGTAACAATTAATAGGCTGAAGTTGATCAGGAAAAATAGCTGGGTTTTTAGAATAGAAATACAACTTTCTTCTTTTTTGACATAGCTTGATCAACTCACGCGCAGTTTATATTAGCGTGTAAGAGGCCTAGCAAAACGAAAAACGTTACAATATACAATTTATATATATATATCTAGTGTTGGCTGATTTGCAACATTTCGATAGAGCCAATTCCCAATAATTTTTTAGTTCGACAAATCTATTGTTAAATTAGTGCTTGTAATGTTTATTTATTCATTTTATAAAACTTTTATACTCTTCTTGAAATGTTACATTTTTATTCCCATACTTTTATTATTTTGGCAACAAATTAATATTTATTATTGATAAAATAAAGAAAATTTATAATTCTAGAACCAATTAAAAAAAAATTCAATTATACAAATATATTCTCTGTTCTTGCTAACTTTAACATGCAGCTCATGTTTAATGGTTCTAGTTACACAATGCAATGATAAAAATCAATCATAAATTCATTATTTACAGTTCAGTGACTGTTGTGATAATACTTTTACTTTCCATATATTTTATACATATTTCAAACAATTCAGTTTTATCAAAACCTCATATAATTTAAACAATTTAACAATTCAAAAAAAGTAATGTATCATGAAACAAAAATGTTAAAATTCTACTTGTAGATTATTTAATGCATTTTACAGTCTAGAAAAAAAAAATCTAAAATGTTTTCCGACATAGAAGTTATAAATTAAAAATGGAATAGATTTGGAATCGAATCACATGTTTGTAAAAATGCTGTAAAATAATTTATTTTATTGCAAGGAAAATTGGAAAAGAAATATTTGATAAAATAATCGAAAATAGCCTGAAAATATATTTTATTATTGACAAAGTTTCAGCATTATTCTGATAAGCCAATAAACATCACATGATCACCATTTCTTATGCTTGCTTATAACTGTTATTAAAACAGGCAAAACTCCCCATACAGTAATGCCACACAGTGCAAGCCAAAGTAATCAATGAATGCCAGAAGGTTTGTGCATAAAATTCCCATCTAGTGCCTACTGATCCAATATTCCCAGACTAGTTTCTGGCTTGTGGCCTTCGTCAGTGGGGAGCCTTATATCTGAAAGCACTGCACCTTCATCTTAGGATCTAATGCAATCCTCCAGCAGCCGTCTTTTATCTCTAGTTATCTACACAATTATGAGTCTTAAATTGAAAACACAATATTTTCAGTCCAAGCTCATCAGCTTATATAGTCATATAGGTCTGAACTCACTACCTATACATTTTGGTGTCTTTGGTTTTTTAATAACCATAGCCACCACTATCCTATTAGGTAGGATTGATTTTAAGCCAACAAACATCACATGATCACCATTTCTTATGCTTGCTTACAACTGTTATTAAAACATGCAAAGGTAATCCTACCTAATAGGATAGTGGTGGCTATGGTTATTAAAAAACCAAAGACATCAAAATGTATAGGTACTGAACTGAGTTCAACCTATATGACTATATAAGCTGATGAGCTTGGATTGAAAATATTATTGTGTTTTCGATTTAAGACTCATAGTTTTGTAATTAAGTAGAGATAAAAGGTGGCTGCTGGAGGGTTGCATTAGATCCTAAGATTTGGGTGCAGTGCTGTCAGATCCAAGGCTCCTCATCTGACGAAGGCTACAAGCCAGAAACTAGTCTGGGGATATTGGATGAGTAGGCACTAGATGGGGATTTTATGCACAAGCCTTCTGGCATCCATTGATTACTCTGGCTTGCACTGAATGGCAATACTTATGGAGAGTTTTGTCTGTTTTTCTTTATCCTAATAACCAGCTATCATAGTTATTTAAAAGTTGAAGATTCCTTTTACATTACTAACAATTTTTATTGAACTATTTGAGTTGTAAAATCAAGATTTTGAAGTAATGCGCTCTTTATTTATAGAAAGTTTAAATAATTTTGTTCCAATGGTGCTAGCATTATGCTTGGGAGAAAATTTGGGATGAGCACTTGAATTGCAAACCATTGCATCCAATTTGTTTTAGATGATTCAATAAATGAAATAAGGCAAATAAATCATTTTAAAATTTTCATTGTTGAGATATATGCTATTTTTCATTAGTCCCAAAAAAAACCAAAATTGAACTTTCAAAAATATTTGAACAGTTTAGAATTTTCAATTATAAAGATTGATAGAGTTTTGGGACCAAAATGGGTTAAGTGTAGTTTTAAGATCAGTCTTATCTCAATTTTACTTAGCCAGTTTTATTCAACTAAGCAGTATTCAAGACTGGCTGCTCTTGAAAATATTTGTAACTGATTTAATATTGATAATTCATATTTAAATACATTTTTTCTTTTTTTTAAATGAACTACAAACAAGAAATTTAGTTATAATAAAGTCTGAAACTTTGGTGATAGGAGTACTTGAAAAGTAAAAAGGTTTATTTAGTAAAAAAAAGTTGATGAATTAATTACCTAGAAAACTTCAAAAATTTAAATTTTATTAAAAATCATTGATTTGTAGGGCTTCCTCGGGAAAGACTTACAGAAAACATTATAATGAATTTGAAGAAAAGGCTAATGGATTGTGATCATTTAAAAACAAGTATATATTAAAATTTTTCAGGTTTTTGGAGCCAAGATTATTGGAATACTGCTTTCAATGGATGCCGCACCTGTATTTAATGAAATTTTTAATTACCAGATTGTTATTAATGATTATTGAGATTTGATAGAAAATGTTTTAAAAATTCCTAGAATTAGATTTCTGAAAGTGTTTAAAAAAAACAAAAAATATGGCTAGAATAATTACTGTAAGTTTGCAGAACCTAAAAGGATTTTTCAAAGATGAAGATAAATGCACCCAGGGAAGTGAAGTCACCTAACTGTTTCTAATATATCAAATTAAATGGGCTTCCATTCCTATAGCGAAAATATGGGTAAGGATTAATCATATTTCCAATACTGCTCATATAAATGTGAAGAAAATTGCAAATGAAAATGCCACTCTGAAGCAATATGAAAATATTTTAAATAATAGTTTTATTATTTCTTTTTATGTCAGCTATACTATTTAATATTTTGGTACTGAAACATTTGTCCATCCATCCCGCTTGATGGCATTGTTTCTACAACAAAACACATCAATATAACGTTACCGGGCCGTTACATTTTCTTTAATATTTTAACAAATAAACAATACACTAATTGAGTATATACATTTCAAAAAAAAAAGCAATATTTTTTTCTCTTGTAAAAGAGAAATTCCTAAGCTGAAAGCTAGTCCCATTAATACACACCTCTGAATTGATCATTAATTTTTTGAAAATTGTCAATTATAACTATAATCTTTTTTATATTTACAATAAAGATAATTGCCTGCTGTATTAATTCTGAGGCCTTAAACAAAAATATGATATTCGAGTAATAGTTGAGGTTTATTTGTTGTGATCTGATCTTTGTCAATTCATTACTATATAAACACAGCCTTATGTGGCTCGGTCTAAGTTTGATTAAGATAATTTTAAGAAGTGTTCTTTTCTAGTATTTGTTTTCACATCTCCAGCGTTCCGCCTGATCATGTTTGTCGTGTTCTTTGATCACTGTTTCATAATTATACTACGTGAAAGATTCACTGGCTAAAAAAATGTAGCTCAGGAGATGAAAGACAAAATGGGAAGATTTGAGGTAAGCTAAGCTTATCAAGCCTTGGTGACTCTTGGTCTTTCACCTGAAATATTTGTGGTTTTGCAGATTGGGCAAACCATTCGTCTCTCAGGACAGTGAGCTCTATTATTTATGACACTAGAACCAGGCAATGATTGAGTTTGCGTTGGCTATGTTATTTCAGATGTTAGACATAATTATATATTTTTTTGCTTCTTCGATATCATGGCAGGTTGACTATGATTTGATCAAATTAGGTTATTTGTTAGTTTATTTGCTCATATCACGATCCGCTTGCATTCAAGTGTGTCACTCTCCTCAAGACCCTTTCTCAAAATATAATAAATTTGCCAGGCTGATCAGAGGTAAAGATGTGGCAGATTTATTGGGTATATTATGATTTTATAAGCAAAATTATTCATGTTAAAATTATTTCAAAAGTTAATTATTTAATTTTTTTTCTTCCTGCATCTGCTTGAATTGGCATCTACCAAAAGGGCTTTACACATCCCTTCTGCTGTAAATTGGCATACAAAATGTACCGCTACCTTGTGAGAGGCATGTGTTAATTATATTATTGAAAGTGTATATCAATGAGCAATGAAGTGAGATATTAAAAAATAATAAATATGCATATTATTAAAATCATTTATATAAAATTAAACTACCTGGGGTTCGTGTTAATTAATTTTTCTTTGAAGTTAGCGTTTATATCGATATTGTGCCGCTCTCTGATGACTCAAAGACACACACCTCCCCTTCATCAAGTCATGCACACGCGTAATTAGGGTAAATGTCAGTATTAAATGTTAAAAAAATACCTTAGGCTCATGTTTCATGGCTGACGCTGCGGGCCGGAGTTTGGAAGAGATTAATTACTTGCCTCGAAAGTTTTGTTAAGTGGTTGTTAGATTTAGAGGGTGGGTTAAACACGTTAGAATCCATAAATATTCTTCATCTTCGATCTCGCATATGGTTGGATTCAAGGTACTTTCCCAGACTGAATCGTGTTGACTTAACATACAATTTTGACTGGCACAATATATATATATTTCCCAGGAATTCAATAGATTTGACATTCCAAGATCATTAGTGTATAAAATAAAGTCAACTAACTTCCTTAGGAATTCTTAAACCAATGGTAGGTTTATTGAGCAAGTTTTTTCCTGAACAAGAAACTAACTTCTTGCAGAATATCTGTAAAATGCCTTCCTCAACAACATCTTAAAAAAAGGGAATATGTTTAAAAGAATTTTTAACATTAAATGTCATACATTAAACTACAAGACAATAAAAGAATGGAGGATCTGCTGTTAACACCTAGGAAATATCAGATTTCTGAAAATTAAGTACTAAAAGTTGGGTAATATTTTAGGCTATAAATTTAAATCTAGACTAAAACAGAATGGTATATCAACATTCTCATTTGTTTGTAAGTCATCTGAAACAATAAACTCCACAAAGTATTTTAAGTTACTGATGAACTTTTGGTGTAGACTTCCAAGTCACAACCATCCGATCATAATTTAAATGTTAAATTTGTAAATGTGTTTTCTCATCCATATCTTATCTTTACGTCTTTATGGATATGTTATTGATTTGAAATCTCTGTCTAAAGATCTAACTTATTCAATGTATATAAAATGATTAATAAACTAAATGATATTGTATGCATTCATGTCCAGGTCATACAATTAAATTATAGTATTATAGAAATTAAAAGGCTCATCTATGGCAATAAAATTCATTCAAATGCTAGGCATGAAGCCACCATAGCAAGATAGAAACATAGTCTTTCATAAAATTTTATTTTTATAATCAAATAGGAATTTGAGATATTTGTTTTTGTAGTTTGTTAAGGTGCATATCAAGCACTCAATACTTTCTTTAGTATTTTTTTTAACTTTGCATTGTCAACATGAATAATTAAATTACTGTTTTTGCTGTGGAGTTATTGAAATATGTTGTTTGATTTAACTTGTTAATAAATTAATTGATTGATGTACTTGTTAATAAAAGTATTTATTTGATTTATTTATAATAAATATCAAGTCATTTAATATATTTTGTAAATTTTGCTATTACCAACATGAGAGAGGATTAAGTATAATCATATATGGCTCGAGCCTCACATTTATTCTGGATCTAATTGGCATGAAAAGTGCTAAGAGGGACTAGAATTAGGACACTTCACAGGTAAATTTCATAAAACTTATAGATAGAATACATAACCTTTGAGTAGAAAACAAGGTTGCACTGAATTTAAGATAATCCATAATTGTTGCCTGGTGGAGAGAGTCATGTATCACACATTTACCTCATAGGCGACTATCATAAACAAACACTATATATATTGAAATGGAATATTTCATGATATTTGTTTTGAGACATAATGAATTAGGTTATGATAGAAAATTGATTTGTAAGGCTAAGATAATATTGGAGACAGATGGTAAAGTTTATAACTGCATAAAACAGATAGTAAGAGTTAAACAGTTGCAGTGAGTTGTTAGTAAAACAGATTAAGTGGACATTCTTTAGTAATGGAAATAAATGGATTTTTAAAGTACATTTGTGTGTATGTGTATACAGATTCACGTATTATATATATTAATTACTGTAAATATTTTAATAGGGGAAAATAAGTAATAGGTTTAACAAATAATATATTTAATAAATATTATGTTTAACAAATAATGTTTTAAAAAAATATTCAAATAATGAACTAATGTCTATAATTTGATAAAAATTTAAATTGTATTTTTTATTTTAATTTAATTAGAAATTAATACACAAGGAAATTGTTTTCTACTGATATTGTATGTAATAATGAGGTTTTCAGATTTTAATTTTAAAAAAAAGATTAGAAGTTTGGAGATTTTTTTCTTTTCTTATAGAACTAATTAATGCAAATCTAATAATGACATGTGATTGGTCAGGATTCTAAAGAATCAAGTAAAAAAGATATTGTTATTCCTGAGCTAGCTAGAAGAAGGACCATTAATTAAAAAAAAAGACTGAATTTGAAAACAAAATTATTTTTTTACCTTATAAAAATGTGCTTAATTTAAGAATGTCTACATAAACAACTAAGGATTGCACTTGAACTGTCTCCAGGAATTTCAGAAAGTGTTCGTATCAAATATTCCTGCTCACATCAACCCTTTTAAAAGAAAAAAAGGAAATGCTGAATTTTAGTTTTGGAGGAAAAACGTGACAAATCTATTTACTGACCATTATGATTTAAAATCCAACACTGAATATCACTTGCCTTATTTTCTAAGGAAAGGAAAAGAAAAATGAACTTAAAGCTGCAAAATATGCATATTTTAAATATAATTTAACAAAGAGTTCTTTACTTTCAATCATGTGTTGTTAGTAATTTATTCAGCAAAAACTGTAAGAATATAATTTTTTTAAATATGTTTTGGAACTTTCAAAGGAAAAAACTTATTTGAAAAGACTACATCTTTTGTTTATATATATATATATATATCACTATAGATAGTTATTGTCATTTACAAATTTTAGTATTAATGTAATTTATAAATTATTTATTGTTAAAATCATTTTTGAGATTATAAAATTGATAACACCTTTCATGTAATGCTAAAAGTATTATTATTTGATTAATTATATAAATTCTGATATAAGGGAAGATATTAGATGTAAATGAGGCAGAATTTTTTCATCTCATAATAAAATATTGTTATATATTTTATTGTCATAATTTTGTATATTTTATAGATTTATTAATGCCGTACGTACTTAATTGATGAATATAATGATGTAAGTAGATTGATAATGCTAGCTATAAAGTGATTGTAAATCTCTTTGAATTAAAGCATAATTATATTTTGGCATGTTAGTTGGGGAGAGAGACACTCCAATTATAGAAAAAGAACAGGAAAAACTAAAGAAAAGAGTTTTAATTTAAATTTGCAAATTGAATGAGTCTTTGATTATAGATAAAAACAACAATAATTTTATTAAAAAAATTACTGCTAAAAGAAAAGAAAAATTTGATCCTGAATAGAAGGGGAGAAAAAATATTTGTGTGCTTCCTGTATCCATTATCAATTAAGTTAAATTTGGAATTAAGATATAAATGGTCAAATAGTAAAATGCTAATGAAAGGAAGGAGGTAAAAAAAAAACTATAAAAAGTATAAAAAGTTTTTTTTTAAAAAAAAAAACACACTGTATTCTGTAAGAAGGTACTACACTATGATGATTTCCAGCTAATACAATCTTGATTCCTCGTGGAAATTCTTATTCCCACAGGCGACTGTGCATTCGTGTGACATGATACTATGCCCAAAGACCTTTGTAAGACATCAGACTAGATGAGGATGAAACTATAATTTGTTATGTGGACATCTGTACAGTTTTGATTAGCTTGAAACAACATATGAGGGCTAAATCGGAGTTGCTGATCCAAGCTAAATCAGAGTTACTGTTCCAATTGAATGAACCATCTTCACATCTGCACCGTACATGAGCTCATGTTATGAATCCTTTTTGCTATGGACTGGAGTAAATGTTAAGTATGCAATATATCTGTAATATATAGACTCCTTTTAATAACAATTGTTAAATTACATTCTATGTTTAAATTACTTAAATGAGATTGGAAAAACTGTAGAGTTAAAAAAAAAAGAAAAGAAGTGCACCTTGCACAAAATTATTTAAATATGTACGTTTTATTATGTAATCATTTTAATATCTAGTTACAAATGTGTTTAATATTTTATTGATTTGTGTACAAGTGAAGTGGTGTGATGCTATCTATCCTGAGGGCTGTCTAAATTATTAGCTATTTTAATCTGTGTGAGTTTGGTTTGAATGTTATTTACAATTGCATGATTATTCTAAACAAACTTGAGTTTGAGAGAGATTTGATACTGTGTTACTTAGTGATATCATTTTGCTATGTGTGCCCAGGATACCCTTTAGAATGAAATTGGGTATTATTATTATTTATAAAATTTGGTTAATAATATTGATCTCAATATTTAGATAAATATTTAACTCTTTTATTCATCCTGGTGATGTCATTCTTTGAATTGATCTTTCTTGTGTTTCCTTGATTAAAATTAGTAATTCTGATTCAATGTTAATTTAAACATTCACATATATCTCTCAGGAATGTTATTAGTTTACTTCGAGGAATGTTGTTTTCACTTTTGACAAGATTGTGTTTTAATTGACCATAAAGGGGGAGGAGGGATAGATATTGTAGGAATATTTGAAAATAGATTGAATCATTTATTTCACAGTATATTGTGAATAAATAGTTATTTGTAAATTTATACATGCGTTAAGATTTATATTTTGTAAAAAATTTAAACTATTAGAAATTATTGATTACTCTTAGCGTTACCCATCTATTATGGTATTAATGTTATGGAAGGGATAGTGAATAATCAGTGATTTAAGTAGATGTTCATATACATAAACCAATAGTTTATTGTGTCATGCTTGGTGACTAGTAAAAATAAATTACAACCACAATCTAGAGGTGGAGGAGAGTGAGTTAGTCTAGCATAGTTTGTTTCCAAGTATGACCTGGTAGCACTCTCTAGTTATCATACATGTCCATGCATGCCAACTTGTATCACCATAAAAGAATTATTCTTAAGGAAGTAGTTATTGAAGTTATAATCTAATATCATCTGATTCCTTGTTTTACAATATATATAAGAGACCAAATTTATAAAAAGTCTAGTAGAAGAAGAAATAAAAGCAGAGTAATTAAATAAATTTCTTATCCTGATAAGCATTCTAAATAGAGATTAAATTTTAAACTAATCACAAGTAAATTGAAAGTTAATCATAATTTCAATTTCGGCCAACAAATATGAATATAATCTTATTAAGACAAAAAGGGTATTGGCTTAGATATTAAATCATTTATACATATATTTTCATGCAGGCATAAAAATAATATCTAGGTAGTTATTGACGCAATTAGTACTAGGTAGTTAGCAAGTGTCAGTTCAACAAAACACTAGTGATATTCATATGTAAAGTAGAATGATATACTGTACTCTTAATGTAATAAAGCTATTTAATTATATTACATCATTTCTGTTATTTTAATTTTGTTAGATTATTGTAGGTTTAAGTACGTATACATTAAGCATTACTGGTAGTTGCCTAGTTATTGATTAGGCTTTATGATGAAAAGAGTTAGAGCATATGCATATTTAAGTTTATAGGTGTTGAATGCTAGAAATTAAATTTTTCTAAATAAAAGGTAAGAACTTACTAAGTTTATTATAGATTATATGGAATTGTGTTCTAAATAATGTTTTATTTAAGTCCACAGCTAATTATTTAAAGAATTATATGAGTTCCAAATTTCTCTCTTAATCTGGTACCTGCATATACAGATATTGCAGGACTTACAATGTATATATAAATTGTAAAGTAGAAATAATTTCATAACTGCCTTCTTAACTTTGGTGGCTCATACTTTTATTATGCAACTAAACTTATTGCCTCTTGGCTCATAGATGACCTCAGTTTTGGTTCATACAGTTTGAAATATTAGTATGAATTTTATTAAAAAAATTCAATTCAAAATCTCAAAATCAATAATAGCTGTAAAATAACCTCTTTGGTCATTAAAGAATTGTATGGATCTGTTCCTTGTTATGAATCTTAAAATCGTAGAAGGATTTTTGCAGCAAATCAATTATAACATCAAGGATAAAACTATTATAGACACATTAAATTGGATAAGTGACAAAATAATCATATCAATTAATTACAAAACATATAAAATGAATCATGTCTGGTCTATGGGGCTCTCATTCTGTACTTCTTCAAATTTGAGAATTTGATTTTTCCAAAATTTGAGTGTCTGTCGAATAGTTTTATATTCCAGATATAGGGACAATACTGAATGAACATCTGCAACTACTCTAACTTGGACTACCTCCTGCACAACATAAAATTTTTAGACTTAGATATCATCAGACAGGATAATGTTTTAGACTATAGGATGTAAAATGCACCATACACCCTAGGTGTAATACTTCCTTCTCTCATAAAAATGCTGATCTAAAAGGCTTTCTGCACAGAAACTTAAAGCTGTGAAAATTCGAGGCTGATTGGAAAAGAAACATTGATATATATACACTAAAGATCTCATAAACATTGGGTACAATTCTAAAAAAATAACCACAATTATCTCAAATTTTTATAACAAAATCTTGCATCATAAAAACATTCAACCTGATAATAAAAAATGGTCTAGTCTCCCTTATATTTTGAAACTCGCACACAAATTCAAAAACATTTGTACCCATAAGTACAATATCAGGTTTCATTCCCCTCCATCTTTAAATAAAAATAATTCAAAAGACAAAATACCTAGAGAAGCTTCACATCAAATTAAGCACAGAATTAATAGCAAAGAACCTAATTGCTTGAAATACCTTACTATGGTGAAATCTGAGCTAACTTATCTACATTGACTTGTCTGCATAAATATATGTACAATCAAGAAAAACAATGAATACTCTTATATTTTCTTGGATCATGAGTTGCAATTAGCCTATAATTTTGATTTCTCTACGGTCTATATCATTTATTTCGAGAGAAGAAAGAGAAAGGTAAAGGAGGCATGGTCATCATGCTATCAATAAAAAGGACTCTAGCATTCTTCTTTCTAAAGAATGGTACTTGTAACAACCACTCAATTTTATGATAATCTATTATTTAATACTCAATAGTAACTTTAAATCTAGTTCTCCCCTTCCTTTTGTCACATAATGCTATAATTATGGTACTTCTTAATATTGAAAGCGCTCAGCTTTAAATAAAAAATTTTTATTACAAATTTAAATCTGTTATGTTGTTAAAAATGTTTTAATATTTGTGGAACGATTACAAATAAATAATACTAACTAATATTATTTTAGTACATAAAAGCTTTTTTGTTTTTAATCAATATTTTTTTTCCCAAGTATTATATATCCATCTAAGAAGAGTAGAAAGAAGTATTTATGTTATTGAATGACTTATTTACGTATCTATTTATTATAGATAAAACTTTTATGATATAATAAAAAAAAATTAGAAAAGTTTTTGTTCAACTTTTTTTAATATGTTATTAGGATAAAAAACGCACACTGACTGAAGTTAAAGTGGGTGACTTTGTGGTAGCAAAACATAGAAACAATCGATTTTACAAAAGTGAAGTCATTGATGTAAGTACTCAGATCAACTATGAAATTGAATTTGAGGATGGTACCATTTCTGATAACAGAGTTCCATCAGATATTCAGGTAATTGTATGTATAAATTAATAAAGCAAATTTTTTGCTTATGATTATTTTTAATTTAGCATTCAAGATTTAGAATTTTTTATTTTTAAGTTTTAAATATTATTAAGAAATTTTTTAAAATTTATTTATAATATAATAATTTCAAATTGTTTGTTGAAATTATTCCTTCCAAGCATTAATTGATGATTAAATTATTATTTATTATAAGCTCTGTTAAATTCTATCTAAGTAATATTAAATAATTAGATAATTTCATCACATCTGAAGATCTTGTATCATTGTTTTTAATCATGGATTATATAAGAATTCTACTATAATTGGAAGAGTAGGAAAATTATGAAGATTTATTATGTAAATGTTTAAGAAAAGTAAAAAAAAAAATATTGGAAATTAAAAACAGTTATTTAAAGTTTAAATAACTGTTTTCCAACAGTTATTTAAAGTTTTACTAAGATCAATACAGCTCATCTCCAGAGAATTTTGGACTCAATCAAAAGAACAAATTTAATTTAAAAGTAGTTTAATCATAATATATTAATCCAAATATTAAGAGAAGTTCTAGAAGGAACCATGCTTTGGATTTGTAGATTATGAAAAAGCAATCTGATAGCATTTTCTTGATGATTAAAGCTTTGTATCAATATATTGATCCAATATATTGTTAAATTCTCAAGAGTAGTTATTAAAATGCAATAATAGTGATTAGATTACATGGTGACTGTAAGAAGATTAAGACAGGCAAAACTCACTATACATATTGCCACACATAGCAAGCTAGAGTAATCAATGGATGCCAGAAGGCTTGTGCATAAAATCCCCATTTAGTGCCTACTCATCCAATATCCCAGACTAGTTTCTGGCTTGTGGCCTTCGTCAGTGAGTTTTACCTGTTTTAATAACAGTTATACACAAGCATAAGAAGTAGTGGTCATGTGATGTTTATTGGCTTAAGAAGATTAAGATTGATAAAGATGCATAAGAAAGTAATTCAATATCTTCAAAACTTTTTATATGATTTTATAAGAAGTATTTTGTGACTCAAAATGTAGAAACTAAGGGATTAAAAGAAAATGGAGATTATTTTAATGGCATGTAGATTTTGAAAATAATGTATTAGTTTTTTGAAAATAATTTTTTGAGAACTTTAAGAAAATGGGTAATTTAAATGTCATACAAAGATTTATCAAGGATGATTCATTCCAAAATTCAATCATGGTGCCATTTAGAAATTCATTCATCTATAAAAGTATTAGGAAATATATTATTGGCTGAATCACTAACTCATATGTGATTCTTTGTCACTACTTATAAATTATGTAGATCAGATAAAACTTTTCTATATATTATTGATCATTGTTTTTTTTCCCAATAATTTAAGATCATTTTTAATTCTTTTCAATAACCCTTTAAACAAAATTTTGACATCAAGTTTTTTGACAATAGAACCTGGATTATCATTTTTGAGATTTATACTGGTAAGTTGCAGAATATTTTCCAAAATCAACATTATTACTTTGTTCTACAATTCCATAAATATTGGTAGAAACAGTATTATAGAGATTTAAAATATGTACCAATATATATATATCTAATGTGGCCACAAAGATTATTTCATTCTTGGGTTCCATTATGACTTAAGTGAAATGCAGATTCATAACTTCACTAACATTAATGAAGGCCTGTTTTTTAAGGTTGTAATACATAATAAGTAATTATATTGAGGGTAATTAATGATAAATAATAAACAGCAAAAATTCGTCAGTGTCTTTTCTAAATGTAATGTGTTAAGTTTTGACTTTAAATATGTAACAATTTTTTACTTGATGCATATAAAGTACTGTGCATAGTAACACCAGTTTTTAAAATAAAGATAAATGCTAAAAAAAGTCTAAAATTGTAGTTAATGTTTTTCACATTAGTAGAAAATATTGATAATGAATTAGATGAATTAACAACTTCAAGTATCTTGTCCATTTATTAAGACAGATGGAAAGTTAATAGTTGAAATTAATCATAGAATTAAAATTGGATAAATATTTTAGATAAAAAAGCTTGCTAGAATGATGCGAACTAACTGTATTAAATTAAAAAAGATTACCCTGAAATGAATCAGTAAACATCACATGATCACCATCTCTATACTAGCACATAATTGTTGTAAACAAAGGCAAAACTCTCCATACAATTATGTGCTAGTATAGAGATGGTGATCATGTGATGTTTAGTGGTTTAACACCAATCCTGCCTAATAGGATAGTGGTGGCTATGGTTGTTTAAGAGCCAAAGACACCAAAATGTATGGGTGCTGAATTGAGTTCAGACCCATATGACTATATAAGTTATTGAGCTTAGATTGAAAATATTTATTGTGTTTTCAATTTCATTCTCATAGTTTTGTAGTAGAGTTAAAAGGTTGCTGCTGGAGGGTTGCATTAGATCCTAAGATCTAGGTGCAGTGCTCTCAGATCCAAGGCTCCTCACTGATGATGGCCACAAGCCAGAAACTAGTCTGGAGATATTGGATGAGTAGGCACTGGATAGGGATTTTATGCAAAAGCCTTCTGGCATCCATTGATTACTCTGTTTGGCACAGGGTGGCACTACTGTATGGAGAGTGATTATACAGAAAGTGAATTATTGGTTTTTATGCTAGGTTTGGGAAAAGATAAGGGGGATTTAGATATAAAGGTTATAGAGTTGACAAAAATTATGTTGTGGAAATGGAATAGAGCAGATTATGGGTAAATTTAGAGTGGGGAATGTAAAAGAAAGTGGCTAACAGGTTTATCTGGGCTTAATTGCTGAGATATTCTTGACTTCGTTTAAGGAGAAGCCATAATACATCACATCACATCCTTTGTTTAAATGAATCAGTAATGACTAAAATAATGATAATGATAGATTGTGTACATACTTAACAATTACTTTATCTTTTGCTCTTAATGGTAATATGATAACAGTAAGAGTTGGAATATGCTTAGGTTTTGGCCCCCTGGATGTCTGAATATAACAGTTTGTAATAGGTTGTCACTAGTCTTATAAAGAGTGGAATTTCACTAAGGTTTTATTTGCTTACTATCTTTTGCCTTTATTTGTGGAACAGTTTTTAAGAGTGAGATCTCATTTTTAAGTTTTGTTTTCAATTTGTTATATTGTTTTTTAAGATGATTATAATCTATGATTTCATTAAGCATAATCAAGCGAATATTTATATAAATTTAAGTCTGAAGTCAAATGGGGATTAAAGGATAAGATTTGTTTGTAGTATAATTAATGATTGTATATATAACCTCCAAAATCAATGAATTTAGTTTTGGAATAAAAAAGTATTTCACTAAGAGAAAAAAGTAAGAAATTTATTAATAATAGTCAAAATTTCACTGATTCTAATTAATTTTAATATTGGTTAATTCAATTTTTTAAACACTGCAGATGGAATAGTGCAAATCACAATTTAAATGTTGCATTTGAATTAGCGAACTATTTGCTGGAAAACACTTTTTTTATTAATTTATCCTTTTTTAAAAATGTTAAATTAAAAGAAATGAAAAAGTTTTAAAGAATTAATTTGTGTCAGAGACTGCTGTGATTGCTAAATTAATTTTAAAATATTTCCAAGCATTTGAAACCACAGTGTTGCAATTAATAATGCAACCAGTCAATTGCTGTTTTTAAGTAATTCATTAATCTGAACAGAAAGAAAAGAGAGAGAGAGTTGTATAAAACATAATAACTTATTAAAATTTTATATTTACACAATATTAAGTTTACGTTTATAATGAATTAATTTTTAAATTTATAATTAAAAGAAAATGTTATGATGCCAGAAGAAGCATTGTTACTTTAATTATTATTTTTTGATTGTATAGCTTATATTTATATATATTGTTTGTATATAGACAAAACATTTATATGTACTGTGTATATTTTAAGAATAGAGATTGTGAAAAGTTTGGCCCTCCATTGCCTGAAGAACAAGTTCGTGTAAGATGGATTGATGGAGTGATCTACAGTGGTACCTTTAAAAGAGAAGTTAGCCATAGAATGCTTACGGTTTGTACATATTATTATTTGATAAGTATTATTGATTATCAATGAGTGATTTTAATTTTTTACTTCTCTTGTAATAATGACATATTTTGAAAAAGTTGCATGCTTTATGTTTCATAAAACAGAATCCATTATAATTCACTTTAAATCACTGTTTTTGGGCCATCTATTTAAAGATAAGTAACCACTATGAGCCAATCAGGCCCCATGCTAATTTCATTTTTTTTGTAGTAAGAAACATTATTACATAATTGATCTACATCTATTTTAATATGATTTTAAACAATCTCAAGATTTTGAATCCAAAGTAACCATCTTCTTCAATATATATATAGATGAGATACTTTAGTCAATAACCATATATTCTAGTAAACTAGATTATAAGCTAACTATAGACATCTTCCATCAAAAGATTGGTGCATATTAACTACGATGCGGTATGGTATTCATTGATTACTTACGCTTACATCAGTGACTCTAATATAGAGTTGTGAAGTGGAATATTATTGTAAATTTTAAATGTTAGCTAGAAAGTTATTTAACCCATTAACTGATTCTTTTAACTTATTTAACAGAGTTAATCTTTGTCTAATTTTTGTATTGGTCCACTACTTAAATCTGAGAACAATATTATTTGTCAGTTTCATTTCCAGTCGGTTTCTATTGTTAAAATATTAATCTAAAATACACAGAATTTTTTTAATTCTGCTTCTAAAAATTGAATAATTTTAGATTCAAATTGGTTAAATGTAACAAAAAATTAAAAATAATGTTAATAACTGAAGAAAAATATAAGAAAAAAACGTTTAAAAAATAGCCAGTGGTAAAACAAAAGAATTATATTTCAACCAATCAGCGGTGTCATTATTCAGTCTATAACTGTCAAAATAATCTACTTTTCTGAAGAGATATCATTTCTCCAAACATATTTTTCTTGTAATATTTAAAAGTTTTCGAATCAAACTTTATATTTTGATAAAGTAATATAAAATCTTATTTATGAATGTAAAAAATTACGATAGATATAAGTATTTACTTCAAAATAAGAATGCGTAAAAGATTTTATTTTGATTTATTTAGAAATGCCTATTATTCAAATTAGAGTTGCTAGGTATAAACAACTGTTTTCAAAAATGATTATATTCACGAGCTTATTTTTCTTGTAGTATTAAAAATTTTTCAAATCAGACTTTATATTTTGATAAAGTAATGTAAAATCTTATTTATGAATGTAAAAAATTATGATAAATATAATTATTTACTTCAAAATCAATTACGAACGTGTAGAACATCTTCGTTTAGTTTCTGAATTTGTCATTTAGAAACACCTACAACACAATTTCCAGATTTGGTAGGCATCCAATCAGAGAAAAGATACTGATATAGCCAGCAAAGAAAATTGATTTTTTTTTTTTCAAAATATAACGCTATATGCGGATGCTTTTAGAACTACAATTTTAAATTTTGAATTTCCTATAATTTAAGCCTAAAATGAAGAAATTGCGACCAAAATTGACCAAGAGATGGCGCATGCTATGTCCAAAAACCGTAAATAACAGTTTTGTACCGCAATGAGTTCTAAACAAAATAAACAGTTTAAGGGTTGTTTTTGGATTATATATGATAGTTTTATGAATAAATTATAGATAATTTCAACGATTGTAAATTATAGATAATTTTATGCAGCAATCTACATTTATATTATTTCGTTTGTAATTATTAAGAAAATATATTTTTAGTGCAGATATTAAGCAAATAAAATGAAGAAAAATTCAGAATGATATATATAAGAATTACTGGCAAATTTTCAATAGAAGTGTTTGAATTGATGTTATAGTAATATAAATCTTTGGGATGGGAGAATCAAATAGAATTTTTATTATATAAATTAAATTAAAAGATGTATTTTAAATTACTAATTTTTATGCATTTATTTTATTTAAATAAATATTTTTTATTTTTTAATAATTTTTTTTACAAATGATGACTAAAATATTCCTTAATTAAAAAGTAAATTTCTATATTGCACTTATGGCATATATTTTTCATTATAAATTTTTGTTTTATACATTATGTATATTTTTTTAATTTATATTAAATTGTTTCATCTAGCTCATCCAGTATTAAGTGATTAATAGGAAATAGATAGAACATCCTTTACATTGACCACTATTGAGTAAAGCCTCTTCAATGGATCCTCTATATAGATATAGGAACAGCAAATGTGCATTTAGATGCTTTTGGGTTTATAATACTACTGCCATTATTGGCAAAGGCAGCATCATAATGCAGTCATTTTTGTTTTAAGTTCAGTAAAACTGCAAACGTTACATAGTTATCATTTTGACCAACCCATATTATTTTGAAACTTATATTTAATCATTATTAACAAACTACCAAGTTTAATTGCTTAGTTATAGTTATCTATTGCCTAATTATTTTATCTTTCTTAAGGAAGAAATTTAGAGAATAAAAGTTTCCAAAATAATGTTGATGAGATAAACTTTAAAACTTTTGTCTGCAAAACATAAATGTAGTTGTAATATGGCACAATCTTTAGCATTGATAAGGAAGATATCATAAGCCAAAATGTTTAGTTTTTTTAAATTTATATTGCTTTAGGTTGAATTTGAAGATGGTGCAAGGAGTTTGACAAAGAGAGAAGATGTGTATTCTGAAAGTGAAGAGCTTCCAAAAAGAGTACGCTCAAGAATGGTATGTTTAATTTATAAAACCATGTGTGTTTATGTTCTCTTAATATATAATTATATTTAAATAAAAATATTTTTTCAAAATTATAAATAATTAATGAAATTTAATTTTTTCCTTTGATTTTTATTTATTACTGTTTAGTCAGAAGCTACTGAGATGAAGCATGAATTCTGTCCAGATGGTGTTATTCCTAAAAAACGTCAGCGTGTTGCTAATTTACGGTACATGTCCAATGGTATAATTCTCCTGTAGTAAATTTTCGGCAATAATTAGAATTTTAATATCACAAATCTTAGAATTATATGTAAAGAATCTAAAGTTAATATATATCTATATTTTTATATATATTTATATAGTTGATAAAAAATTTGTTCAATAATTTATATAATATATATATTTTATCATTTTTTTTATTTTACATTTGTCAAAAATGATTTATGATTGTTACTATCTTTACAATTTTTTTTTATTAATAGTGCATGTATAAATACTAGAAACATCAGCTAAATTGGAACAATTTTATTTTTATTTACATTTAAATATGTAACTTTCTTTTTAATTGTTATTTTTTTTTGGATAATGTTGATTGTTGACAGCTGAAAAGTTTATTGTAAATGCTAAGAATGATCTCTTATTATTGTTAGTAAAAAAATTGTATTTAATGTGTTATATGATTTTTTTTTTTTAAATTTTATATGTGTAACAGATATGTATAGATGTAAATAAATTATTTTAGATAAAATATTAAAATTAATTTGTTTATTCCTATTTGTTTATTAAAACAGATTGATTGCCATTGTCATACAATTTTCTTTATCAGACAGCTTTTTTGTTATATTACACTATATTACTTTTTATCTATATTACTTTTATATGTCTCATTTCTAATTTTTATGAAGCTCTTTTTTATATATATATTTTAGTGAAATCATCTTACCTGAAGTTTTTAAATAATAGTTTTCACTGAGATAGAATTCAGCTATTTAGAAGAAGAAAAAAGATATTGTTAACATATAAATAAATATTTTTAATAATCTTTTTTTAAATGAAATTTATGTATTATTCTAGTTGTTTTACTTTTCTATGTGTTTTAAAAAACAATATGTATTGTTTGTTTTTTTCCAATTTTTTCTTATCACATTATTTTATGAATTATTAATTAGTCTGAAAAATAGTGGCATGAATGTTTGAACTAGTCTAAAGTATTTATTTGAGGGTTAAAATATTATATGTTTGAACATAGATTTAATTTTTAAACATGATCATGCATGTAAATTTATTATAAATACAATTTTTACTTATTGTTTTCAGTTTTCTGCCAAATTATAATAAAACGTGTTCAATTTTAAGCGAATAAAATATTTTGGATTAATAACATTAGTTATCTAAAACTTCTTTCACAGAACTCAAAATCAAAAGAAACAGGAATATTTTGGGAATTAAATAGAAATTTTGTTTGTTCTGTTGTTTGCATAATTATTTTCTTAATACATTTGATCAGTGTTTTTCAACATTTTTTTACATTCTAATGCTTTTAGGGAATACACTTATATAGCTTCTTTTTTTTCAAATAGAGGAGGCTGTGTAATATTATGAAGTTTTATAGTATTTTGTATTAAATATGATAAAAATAAAATATTTATTTTCATATAGTGTTCAAATATAAGAACATTTTTGAAGAAATTAAAATCTAAGTTTAGTTTTTAATTAAAGTCTTCTGATTAATTTATTGCAATTTTTTTTTTCCAAGGCACACTTTCATTATGGTGCACTGAGTAAGAAGTGCTACTTTAGGTTTTTTTTTTTTTAGATTTACTAATTCTTTAAGTAATCATAAAATCATTGTTTACATGTAGTAAACTCTCTTTTTAATTTAGAATAGAATCTCAAGGAAAATTTAGGTTTAGTTGATTTTTCAAATATTGTAATTTTTTTTATTTATCCAATAAGATTTGTTATTTGTTCTTTTTTTATATGAGAGTCTCCTTAAAACAGGAGATCTTATCAAGTGTGGTTTTGAAAACTGCCTTATATATTTCTTTCATTTGCAACAGTATTTTCACTTTATACTTTATTAAATGTCAAACAGTTTTACTTTTTAAATTGCTTGTTTTAAAATTTTCTACTCTTGAGTTGCTTGTCAAAATATTTAGTTTATAATAATAAGCCCTCTAATCATAGTATCTAAAATTGTCAAATTTTTAGAAATGTTCTTAATGATTATTTGAAAAGCCAGATTCATAAACATCTAAAATTTTCAGTTTGTGCTTCAAAAATTATAACAGCTTACTTGGAGGAATACAATCTTTTGCAATCATCTCTTTTGCTTTTTTATTTTGTAAATAAATAGTAAAATTTGTTTGAACTTTATTTATAAAATCCAAACAAATTATTGTTAAGAAGATAAAAAACAATGAAATTTCTGTTTTAAAATTTAAAATTCTTCATATAATTATTAAAAAATGATAAAAAAAATAACATTTTTGTAATGATTTTTTTTTTTTTTTTAATTTTGTTGATGGAGTGTACTAAAATGAAATCAGTTTGTAATACAGTAACAAGAACTATGCAGTTAAAAGAGTAACCGATTTAAAGTAATCTAACATTGTTAAAAATCATAATATAATATAACCTAAACACAAGTAGCTGAATAAAATTTAACTGGTAAAATTAAATTTTTTAAAAGCATAACAAAATTAATTTGATAAAATTATAGAAAACTAAAAATCTTTTATGCAGATGTATATGTTTTAATTTTTTCAGGAAAAAAAAAATTAAATTACGGTATATAAATTTCTATGTCATGAGGATTTAAATTATTTAACATTAAATGACCAAATTAAATATTAATAATAATGCATCTGCAAATAAAAAATATTCATAATAAAAATGTTATTAAAATTATTAAGTCGGGGTTCATTTTGCTACTTTTAACCAATTAAACAGCATTAGTGCTCTGTGTATATACTTCTTCATTAAATATGGAATTAAGAAAATATATTAGCAGATTATACTATTTTATAGAATAATTTTGATTTAGAGAATGTTTAAAAAAGTGAAATTATCTACTTTAAAGTGAAATAAATCCAGATTATTGTTATACTAATTTAAATAAAATAATTTTATAAATTAATATTTTTTATATATTTTTGCTTTTTAAATTCACTTTTCTAACATATTCATATTTTTTTAATTATATACAAGACATTTATATTATTGATAAGAAAATTTTTAAGTATATGATAGAAATTTGATTTATCATTTTCAACCAATATCAGCTCACTACAAGATGGTTTCAAGTTATTCTGGGTTTTTATTATCACATCTTTTATCCACAGCATATACTAGTAAATGTCTTTATTCATCCATTCTTTTCACATAAGGTATAGTTAGGAACTTAAATTGTTTGTTTATTATCTCAGCCCAGCTCTATTTACACCTCTTAATTTTTTCAATGATATCTGTTTATTCTTTCCATGAATTTCACTTTTATTCAATCTATGATCTATGTAAATGTATACAAGTAAATACAAACCATGAACTACATATATAATGAATATTGAATTATATAAATCCACTAGTGAATCTGGAATCTTTATAGGTTCCTTTATATTTTTTAATAATTAAGCTGTTTTTAAAAGTAAATAAATCATAGGCTAAATAAATAATAATACCAACACACATCTTTTCCATGTTTTGCTGTTTAGTGTTCAATATCTATATTAGTTTTCTAGTTATCCAGATCTCAGATTCATAAGTAAACGCTAGTTAAATCTTTATTTAAAAAAATCCTTTCAATTCTTTATACAAATTTTCATATAATGTTATTTTTACCAAAAGCACTCCATCTAAGTAAAATTCTGGAATTAATTTCATTTATTTGTAATTGTTAACTTTTTTACTTCATTATTAATAATATTTTTGCACTTTTTTGAAAAGTCAATGAACATTAATCTCATGTATCATTTTCTGAACTCTGAAAACATTCATACCTAGGGTGACCAGACGTCTCGATTTTTGGGGATTTGTCCCTATTTTTGATTAGATGTTCCAGTGTCCCTAAAATATATTTTCGGGACCATTGTATGTTCCGATTTTCAAATACTCATAATTATTATTTGTCTTACATAAATAATTCATTGCAAAAATGATAGTTTCTTAGCCCTCTTTGTCCATTTCAGTCTCTCCAGTAATATAAAAACTTCAGGCAAATTCCAACACCAATATAAAAATCGCTATTATGTTGTATGACCTGGTTCTCAAGCTAGACATGTTCTCACGTCAACCTTGCCTTGGAGCATGCACAGTTGGATTTTTGTAGGCTAAAATTTGAACTGCACTTGTACCTGCTTTGATTGACAATGTAGTTTTTCTAGTTCTTTGTTGGGTACTCATCTTATAGCTAAAGACGCCGTTCTATGGTGCGGTTTTCGTGCTAAAACACATAAAAATGCTGTTTCCGTGGCCGACACGTTCTAACCCGCGTTTTCTATAATACAACTTTTTTGTTGTGATACAGAATGCAGGCCGCTATGTCGCGTCGCAGTGCAGCATATATGTCGCTAAGCAGCAATTACATTTTACAAATTCGCACAGTTTATAAAATAATTACGGCTTGATGAGAGAGTTTATATTTGAATTGTGTTGAAATGTTGTTTTCATTGGATTTTTATTTTATTTTAAACTATTGAAATGTTCAGATTTTTTAAAACAATAATTATAAGACTTTTTACAACGTACTATATTGAACTTTTATTTGGGTAAATGTTAAATATCTATGTTTTTATTGAGTTGCAATTAGGTAACGTGTCAAGTAATGTACTGTTAGTAACATTCCACGAGACAAAGAAGATTCTACCATCTGTATATTTTTGAAGTAAAAAAGAGCGGTACAAAAAAAATATCCAGTAAGAAAAGTCCAAATATACAGGTTTTTTTGTAAATTTAATAAAAAGCAAATATTATAAACATGTTTAATAAGTAAAGAAGACATTTGTATGTGTTTGTTGTTGTTTAAAAAAATTTGAGTTTCTTTCTTCAGTCCGAGTACGGTTACGATTTTGAATTTTTTTATTTTAGCATTACAAATAAACAGAACACTAAAACTAACCCTAAATCTAACCGTAACAACTTTTACTTTTATTACGATTATTATTTTTTAGTTAAACAACAACAAAAAAAGTAACACGAGTAAAAAAATATCCGATAGAAAATTGATTTAAAAAAAGCCATAACACAAGTAAAAAAATATCCGATAGAAAATGTATAAAAAAAAGCTGTAACACAATTAAAAAAATATATGATAGAAAAACACGAATCAAATTTTAATTTGTTGATTTTATTTTACATTTATTATTATCATTTAAATTCTATACGTTAATAAAAAATAATATTTATAAAAGACGATTTTGTTTTGTTTTTATTTTCGCATTACAAAAAAGCACAGAAAAATTATTAAAATCAACGGCCCGTGAATGTTCATATTTTATAGTTTTAGCGTGAAAACGGCGCCATCCAACGGGATCTTTATCTATAATACAAGCACCCTTTGTTGATATTAATTTTCTATAGTGTTAAAATTAATAGGAATATTAATAACCTTAAACAATAGATAACATGCCAAAGAGGATGTACACAGGAATGGAATTTTATAAAAAAATTAAAAAAAGACACAATGCTGTAAAAATGATTGGTCGTTATGTCCCGATTTTTGTCAAACCAGTCTGGTCACCCTAGCCATACCTGAAAAATCTAAATGACTTAAATAATCTCCATTTATCCTTTTTTCATTTCAATCCACATTTTAATTTTCTATAGAACTATTGTAGATATAAAGTCACTTTATCACACTCTCATACTAAATTAAACTTCTTAGTATAATCATGTAATTTTTTATAAATATTCTTTAGAATTGGAGAACATTCTCTATTTGTACTATAATTGTACCAAAACTTTTAATTCCAGAAAAAATGCTTATAGAATCAAATTTCTTTTCATAATCATAAGACTATAATCCATTTTATTTTTTGTCTTAATAATTTGTATGTTCTATTGTGATATAATTTAAAATGAGATTGTTTGTAGATGATTTGTTGTGATCTTAAAAAATATTTTATATGGAGCTGATAAAAGAGTGATTGGTTGCAATTTTTATATTTTTTACCTCTTTTCTAAATATGTCCCTACTATCAATCATTTTGTATATTCTTATCACTTGGATTTTTAACTTTACAACAATTTCTTTATTTCTTCATCTTATTCTTTTAAAATATTGTGATTCTTATCATTTATTGAATTTTTTTTCACTTTTTTATAGATTTGAATTCCTTTTCATTTAAAATACATCATTATTAATGTTTTTTTATGTAAACTTCTTTATTACTATGTAATTTTTACGGAATTCTTTCATATTTCATGATGTCATCACTTTCTTTAGTAATAGTGCTATTTTTTACTTTCTGAAATACATTATTTCCAATATCAAGATGTCATATCTTTTGATATTTTATTCTCTTCTATAGCTCCCCCTCTACCTATTGTACAGTTATCTTTTATTATGTCATTATAAGCTCTTTTTGCATTTTTTTAAATTGAATTTTAAATATTTATTTTTCTAAATAGATAATTTAAAATTATTTCCATTTTTTTTTTTTGCAACATACTTTGACTTTAGCTCAATGCAAAATTTATTTGATAAATTATTGCTAATTTTTCGTTTTGTCTTTTCTTAGTAGAGTGTTTATCTTTAAAATCCCAATATTTTAAAAGGATTTGTAAGTTTTACATTATACTTATCAGAATATTTCTGAAGATCACATATATCAATTATTGTTATTGACTTTCTTACTATATTTTATCTGTCTAGTTTTTAAAGGATATTTTACTAATTGATTGCCATTTTTGTAGTTAATTTATTAAGGACAATATCATCCAGAAATATATTTTCCCATGCAATCAAAATATAATCCATCTTTACCTTGCTTTCATTTGGATTTTTCATTTTCTTTTCTATTTGGAATTTTCTGAAAAAATTTTAATGTAATTTTTTTTAAAAAAAAACAACAAATTCCATAAATCTGTCTCTTCTCTCATTTTTACCGTCATATTTAAATTTATCTAATTCTAAATTAAAATATTCCATAATTTTAAAATATTGATCTAGTCAAAAGTTTTCTGTACATTTATAAAAGTTTTCTGCTAAATTATAATGAGAACTCGTGATTTAAACATCAATTATTGACATTTGGTATTTTCCATTAACTCAAATAACTAATCTTATTGTACTATTATTAATCTTCTAAATTTTAGTGATGACAAATCCTCATTACTTATATTTCCAGTATTCATGCTTTTATAGTAAAAGTACACAATTACTTTTCAAATCAGTTGTCTCTCATCTTTCTTTCAAATTTCAATATGTTTTTTGCAATATTAAATTTTTTTTTTTTTAATTCTTGTAATCTTTCTTCACTTGAAAAATGATGTCACATATAGATGACTCAATAAAAAATTATCAAATAGTAGCTTTAGATCCATAATGCTATAATTCTTAGCTGTCTCTCTCTGCCTGTGATTATCAGTGATTGTCTTTGTTATTTGATTTAACAACTTTCATATTGTAAGAGCATAATTTATTTTAATCTATCATCAGTGTATAAATATAGAAAAAGAAATTTAGTATTTGCACCAAATGTATATCATTCTAGAAAACCCAACCTATATTTCACTTAGGAACAAACAAGCATCTGAGAAGGAAGTCTAGTTTTATTTGATCTTAAATTCAAAGAAAAACATTCAGTAAATTTATGTGGGCTGATTTGTATTTTTATACAATTTGTCCATATTTATTTACTATGTGAATAATTACATGATAATAACAGCTATAATGATAACATATGGACTTAAGGAATTTGCCTTGCACTATTATTTTAAGATGTCATAGAGGAATATTTAAGAATATTCTCCTCTGTGAAAGTATATATATATAATAATGATAAGATTAAGTAAAACAAAGAAATATTTTGTTTTTGTTTTTTTTCATTATATTTGATTCTATCAAATCATGATGGACCTGAATGGAGATATATTAGAAAAGAAAATATAAATTTCCTTTATAAAAATAATGTATAATTATTAAAATTAAATGCCTATGATTAAACACAAGAATTTAGTCTTCAAATAGTAATAAATCTAAAACATACTTAATCTTTGTAAGAGGACATACTTCATCTTTATCATTTACTTGACTTTATTCTTTCTCCTATTCATCTTGAAATGATCTATCACTTTCAGAACTGATCTACCTATACTAACACAGTATTGAATTTGGACTGTATACAGATTATTATTGAATCAGTTTTGGGCCCTTATTTCTCTCAAGAATGATGCAGAAATGAGACTTAGTTAAATGCATAATTTTATTAACAATCCAACAACAACAAAAAATAATATTCATATAACTTCCTGGAAAATATATTTCTATGTAATTTAAAATTTTATTCTCAATGTGGTTTTTAATAATAAAACATAGTCAAGGTTATTTGAATAAATAAATTATCAGTGCCAAATTAAACAGTCTATTTTATTTTCTTAATTATCTATATATAGTGTGTTTAGTATTAATTGCAAAAGCTCAAATGTGTGGTGAGCATAATAACATTGATATTAAAGTATTTATGCATACATGTTGAAAACTTCAGAATTGTATGGTGAGGATAATCTAAAACTATGCTTTAGAATTCAACTATACAAATTCCACTTGTTATGGATAGGATAACAATCAATATATAGGTGCATCTAATATTGATAACAACTTATATTATCATTATGCTTTAGAATTAAACTATGAAATACCACATTTCTTGATATAATATATCAAACATCTTAATGGATAAGACCACTATCAATACATAAATGCATTTGAAATTGATGTCGATCTACACCATTGTTGTGATTCTAAGAGTTTCACACTTATATTGTTTTTCCTTAATTAATATTTTTTATAATGTTTTAACGTATAAATATTTCTTATAAATAACTGATTATATGTCAGGATTGTTTGAACTCTGAAGGTATATTTTTTTATTTAGCAGCCTAATCTGAGTTCCCTGACCAATATTGCCTTAATATGGACCATACAGTGGTGACAAATGTAAGCATGCATTATCTATATTATACCCAATTTTTAAATATATATTGCTCCACATATGGGAGACTTCCTAAACGTATCAATGTTTTCTGTTTTTATCACAGCATTTGTCATTAATATTAAAGTAATAATTGGCAACTTCATTCATTAACAATCTTTAATAGACATATAAGGTAAAGTATAATGCTTTTTATAGACATGATACTCATCTAATTATTAATTCAAAGTACAATGGTTTATCACCTACATATATATCTTATCATTAAGTGTATCACATTTTTATTCTAGGCCCATGTATTTGTTATTATTCAAATATCTTGTATAAATATAAAGTGAACTAATGATTATAGCACTTGTAATCATAAATATATTTTATTTTAGATATTATGTAAACTGACTGTTTCTTTCATTTAATTTCATCATTGAAATATTGACTCATATACAAGCATGAGTAAACTAACTTAATCTGTTTAAATCCATATAGATTTATTGCTTGGGAGTTCTTAAGAAATTGGAGTACTGGAAGTGGCAGAAATGGGCCACAATCTTTGGACTTTGAACTTCAGGGTCTGCCATTCTACCAATATATTAAACAATGCAGTTCATCAACAGTAGTGATACAACTTTTACAGGGAGACATATCTTTAACCGTGATTCTTAGAGATTACTTCACAATCCTTGGGAATTATAACATTTGATACAATATAGTATTTGATCTATGCTTTTAAATTAAAAAATATTCAGTAATAATATAATCTTTAGTAAATTCATTTATCCCAGAGATATCATAATTGTTTTTTTTATTATTATTTTCTGCACTTATTACTGATAATTATTAATCCTTGTTTATTTAATTCTTTCAAGCTTTTGTGATGGGATATGGTAAAGAAATCAATAAAAAATTTATTTAGCATTAAATCCTCATCTCATTTTAATTCCATTGGGATTCATAGTTTTAGAGTATTCTAAAGCAGTGGTCTTCAACCACTGGGCTGCAGAAGTTTTCTGCCGGGCCACGCTAGACTGGCAAGGAAGTTAGTAATAACAAAGTAATAAGATTTTAAACTTTTAATTAATATAAAGTTTTTATTTATTTTTTCATCGCATTTTTACCCTGTTAAAAAAAAAAAAAACAGAACAAAAACGAAATCTAATCAATCATACATAAATTAATTTGTTTTTCTATTTATCACAGATGTTTATGGAGGGGTAGAATTAAATTTTTTATTATTTTTCTAAAAAAATTCAAAGTTAAAAAAAAAAAAAAGTTTTTTATTATACAAACTCCTGTTGTCTTTTAATAACCAATCACGGCCGCTTGTCGGCATGGTTTGTATTAAAACAATAAAATGTACCGTTACCGGGCCGCAATTTTAAAAATATGGTGACTTTTTTGGATCTCTTAAATTTTTTCTACTCCCTCTGTTAATACAATATTTCATTTTTAGTGGGGTTTTTTGGCTTGTAACTTTTATTTTTGAAATTAATTTTTTTTACCTTTTTTAAAAAATAAAAACCAAAAAATAACTTCTGCCTCTAACTTTTACAAAGTATTTCTCAATACACCCCCCCCCCCCCAATAAAGTAAGATCAAAACTTTTGACTTTTTCAAGTTTCATGTTTTTTTTTTTTTTGGTTTAAAAATACAGCCACTTTTTTTTGGCCTGTAAGGCGATATCTTTTTTGCCTTTATTTGTATACCGCTAATATACTAAAACTTTTATTTTTAAAACCAATTTTTATTACCTTTTTTAAAAAATAAAAACAAACCAAAAGTAACTTTTGTCTCAGTGAAGTCAAAGTATTTCTCACCCCACCCACCCCCAAATTAAAATAAGATCTTTTTTGGCTTTAACTTTTATTTTTGAAATCAATTTTTATCACCTTTTTTAAAAAAGAAAAACAACCAAAAAATTTCTGACTAACTTTTACAAAGTATTTCTCAATCCACCCCCCAAATTAAAATAAGATCAAAACTTTTGACTTTTTCAAATTTCGTTTTTTTTTTTTTTTAAAAAAAAAAAAAAAATACGCCCACTTTTTTTTTTGGCCTGTAAGGCGATATTTTTTTGAGTTTTATTTGCATACCGCTAATATACTAAAACTTTCTGTTAACCTTTTTTTAAAAATAAAAACAAACAAGAAATAACTTTGTGATTTTTTTTTGGCTTTATTTCTATTATGCGATATCTATTTTACCCTTTTTTAAAAAAAAACTTTTCCTATTAATTACATTTTTTGATTCTTTCAATACAACAGCACAAAAAAAAAAATTACAACAACATCAAAACTTCAGACTTTTACACGTTTCATTTTATTTTTTCAGATTTAAAATACGCCGAATTTTTTTTGACTGTGCGGTGATTTTAATTACGCGATTTCTATTTTGCCCTTATTACTATCAAAAGACAACCTCCATATATATAATGTGATGACCACGTAAAGTCGTCGTCACACGTATATATTTATTAATAAAATTAGATAAATTAGCTACTAGAAAGTAATAAATGTAAATGGATTAGCTACTAAATTTTTAAAAAAAGGAGGAAAAGAAAAAATTGAAATTCAAATGTCGAAATTACTTTGGATTTTTGTAATAGTAAGGGGAGGGGAGTGCATAAAGAAATGCGTCTCTTTCTCTCTTTAAAAAAAAAAAACGAGTAAGTCAAATGCTTGAAAGTTATTTCTATTTATTGTGGGAGAGGGGAAGGGGATGCATAAAGAAATGCGTCTTTTCCTCTCTTGTTAAAAACTATATTGTAACAAGTTAAAATGAATTATAAACAAAAATGTGAAAAATTAATTGTAAACTTTTAAATAAAAATTAAATATAATATGTAATATAAAAATAATATGGCCGTAGGTGTGAAAGTCTGTTGGACTAATTAAATTCCTCGGACAAAGAAAATGTATAACAAGGAAAAGCTTATAATTACAGCTAAATTAATTAAAACCTACATTCCAGCCACTAATTAAATAAAGAAACATGATGATAAGAATTGGTTGGAAATCTAAATCTTAATTAAAAATTTACAAAAACAATGAACAAAAGAAAGACAGTAAGAGAATTACAATTATTATCTGTTCATTACTAGTAGAGATCTTGAAAAAGCAACAGCTCAAAGAAAATGAAAGAAGTGCGCGGCTAGAGGCGTTAAAGGGACGTGGGTTCGTATTCAATCCGTCTCACCACTGACTCACAATGTAAGATCTATGCCTGACCTGCTAGAGAGACCGCCGCTTCTGTGACTGACAACTTAAAAATCTACCTAAAGAATCGACAAGAATTAAAAAACTGGAATGAGAAATAACCCCACAAACAGAGAGAAAATCAATCCAGCTGACAGTGAAGGACATCACCGTCTCTACAAAAGGAATGATTTCCCACTGGACGATAAAAGGCTCTCGAAAGAAATACCCATGGAAACAACTACAAGGAAAACCTAGGTAAAAGCATGCATGCATTTTAGTTTTTAATGTTCGTAAAACTCTACCCAATAGGACTTCAAAATAACTTATATTTGATCTGTTTTACTATGTTTTATTATAGCCACGTATTTATATAAGTGTGTGTGGTTTTTTTTATTATTGTTATCATGTATTTTTTTTATATAACAGTGAGTGTTATTAAACATATTTATTCGTAAATTGCATATACTTGTTTATTCTCCTATCACCAAGCTATGACAGGGGGGAAACTGTAATTTAGTCATTAAAGAGTAAGGCTGATTTTTAAAGGTATTCATGTGCTGCTTGTTCGTGCGAATTTCCCAATTATAAAAAATAAATAGCAAGCACTGGACATTCGTTAAATTTCTTGAAATAGTTTGCTTTGTCCAGGCCGAGGGTTCTTGATCGGGAAAAATAACGCCAAGATAATATGTACATATTGCCTTGGGGTTCAGTCAAGGGTATAGATATGAAGTTAAATTTGTATCTGTATTAGCTCTCTGCTTGTATTGTAATGGCGTTGGTTAAATAAATAAATAAACAATATCCATTACAGTTGGAGGCTAAGCCGGGATATTTCGGTTAGCAAAACTGATAGTAAACAAATAAGAATAAATAAATGAAAGGAAGAATCAAAGTTGTGAGAAAAAAATAAAGTATAATAAATAAGTATAAAAATAATAAAAGTGAAATAAATAACCACTGAAACTAAAATAAACCAACCACCAAATAACCATTTCTGTTATAATTGGGGGCCAGTTCGGGATATTTTCACGTTTACAAGTTCAGCCCATTTGAATTAGAGTATAACAAAATTAATAGTGTATGCAATAATTAATAAACAAATCAAAAAATAGCTTGGTGGTAGACAAAAGCAAGAAATAAAATAAAATAATAGAGAGTAAAAGGAGAGAAAGAGAACGTGATATAATTTGGGAAGTTAGGTTGTAAATTGGAGACAGTTGTGGATGGGTCTTGAAGGCAGGCGTGGATGAGTGATGATTAGTGAGTGGGACGGGGAGAGTCGAACAAACGTACCTAGTGTCAGTGAAATATAAAGTCGGTAAAGTAAGATAATCCTATAAGGAGAGAGTTAGAATAATAAAGCCGTAGAATAAAATATAAGTGATTAGTTAGTGTGCGTGTTCGATAGATTTTAGGCACACGAGATCAAAACAAAAATGGACGCTCTAGTAGGCAAAATAGAAAAAACCTCCGGAGAACAAATGGAACCGTCCGGAGAAATAGCTAGTGAAGGGGAGATAGAAATTAGAAAGGGAATGGAGACAATGGTTGATGATAAAAATAAAATAGAAAGCTATAATATAATGGATATATTCACGAAAATAATGGAAGGCCAGCAACAGTTGATTATGGAAATGAGGGAAAGAGATGAAAGAAATAGTAGGAAGATAGAAGAGTTGGACGAACGACTAAATAAGAATTTTAGCCAAAAGGTTGAACAAGTAAAGAAAAAATGTGAACAAAACTTATATCAAGTGAAGGTCGCGAATGAAAGTTTGGATCACCAGTAGGAATTAATGGAGGTTATAGAGCAGCGCCTTCTGGGAGAGTGGGTTAAAGTAAAACAGCGTTGAGTTCAAAGTAAATGATGGGATGGAGTATGTGAAGGATAAGCTGGAAACGTTAGGTCAAGAAGTAGAAAATTTAAAAACGGAACAAGATGAGAAGTTAGAGACTATAGCTGATGAAAATGAGAAAATCATCAGAATAACAAGGCACAATTTTCCCCATAATGTAGAACAGATGCTCTTAGGCACAAAAGGAAAGACTGTTGAACAGGTTGATGAGTCGCTGAATGCATTGGACAGCACTAGGCCTAATTACAAGACGGAGGATCGGGGATTTAAACTCCAGCCCAACGATCCGCACATAGGGAGAATGCAATACAATCCTCATCGCGATTATTGGGAAGGAAACCAGGCGTTTCCTGATAGATCAGAAAGTGTCAAAATGTCCGAACAGACCGGAAGAGGTTCAAATATAAATTACCCAGATGAGCAAGCCTATTCTAGTGGACATCGGAACATTGCTCCAGTTCCAAGCACAAGTGGAAATATGTATGGTAAAAGGCATAAGAAGCCTCCAGATAAAAACTAAGCCTAAAGAAAATAAATGGACGGAAATGTCGGTTCGATCAAACAATAACATCATGGGATCACGAGAAATAAAGTTAATTTTTTTTTTTAAAACATATGACAGGTGAGGCAAATCGTCTCATGACAAATAATTAAAGTTATTATAATGAACAAAAAAAAAAAGTAATGTTCACAGAGTGAAATCAATGATAAACTTAATGCGCGTTTATGTGCAGTCAAGCACAGCAAGACAAATGTAAATAAAAGTAATAACAAAAAAAAAAAAGGAAAAGAAATCTATAAGTCAGGTATTCATATAACAATCTGTCAATTATAAATGCAGATATAATTAACAAATAAATAAAAGTAAAATTAGAAATAAGAATCATTTAGGCTCATTAAAGAGCCAGTTAATAATTAATAAAAATAAAATAAATGAACAATAGTGATAATACTTAAATGAAAGATATCACTAGTAGGTATATGAGGTTGCAGATTGAGGCATATTTGTGTGTGTGTATGCATTCGTATTTTGAGCTTGATTCAGCCGTCTCTTTACTAACTGTAGATTCTCATGGCTTTCGGTAGTAAAACCTGTTAAATGAAGCACCAGTAAGAATTCTGGCCTCATTATATAATAAGAATTAGTGTCTCGAAATAAATAAAATAAATAAATAAAGAAATAAGAATTTGATGTTTGTGCAAGATGAACAGGCAGTAGAAATATCCTGCTGTTCACATGCTTTAAACCCTTTTATGTTTTTTGGTAGAGTTAAGTTGTGCCATGGTCTCGTATGCGTAGAGATTAAATTGGTTGATCAGCCAAAATCGATCGGAATGAATTGAGCAGTTTTACCTAGCTGTCTCTCTGCAGTCATCATCATCATCACTCATCATGATAGAGTGGAAAAGTATGTAATAAAAGCAGAAGTAAGGGTTGAAAGCAAAGAATTAAAATAAGCTCTCATCTCAGACTAAGATTCGACCTGATTTTAATTCTCAAAAATGGGCGGAGTGTAATGTGATGACCACGTAAAGTCATCACACGTATATATTTATTAATAAAATTAGATAAATTAGCTACTAGAAAGTAATAAATGTAAATGGAGTAGCTACTAAATTTTTTAAAAAAGAAGGAAAAGAAAAAATTGAAATTCAAATGTCGAAATTACTTTGGATTTTTGTAATAGTAAGAGAAGGGGAGGGGTGGATAAAGAAATGCGTCTCTTTCTCTCTTTTAAAAAAAAAAACGAGTAAATCAAACGCTTGAAAGTTATTTTTATTTATTGTGGGAGAGGAGAAGGGGATACATAAAGAAATGCGTCTTTTCCTCTCTTGTTAAAAACTATATTGTAACAAGTTAAAATGAATTATAAACATAAATGTGAAAAATTAATTGTATGTAATATAAAAACAATATGGCCGTAGGTGTGAAAGTCTGTTGGACTAATTAAATTCCTCGGACAAAGAAAATGTATAACAAGGAAAAACTTATAATTACAACTAAATTAATTAAAACCTACATTCCAACCACTAATTAAATAAAGAAACATGATGATAAGAATTGGTTGGAAACATAAATCTTAATTAAAAATTTACAAAAACAATGAACAAAAAAAAGACAGTAAGAGAATTACAATTATTATCTGTTCATTACTAGTAGAGATCTTGAGGAAGCAACAGCTCAAAGAAAATGAAAGAAGTGCGCGTCTAGTGGCGTTAAAGGGACGTGGGTTCGTATTCAATCCGTCTCACCACTGACTCACAATGTAAGATCTATGCCTGACCTGCTAGAGAGACCGCCGCTTCTGTGACTGACAACTTAAAAATCTACCTTAAGAATCTACAAGAAGTAAAAAACTGGAACGAGAAATAACCCCACAAACTGAGAGAGAAAATCAATCCAGCTGACAGTGAAGGACATCACCGTCTCTACAAAAAAAGGGATGATTTCCCACTGGACGGTAAAAGGCTCTCGAAAGAAATACCCATGGAAACAACTACAAGGAAAACCTAGGTAAAAGCATGCATGCATTTTAGTTTTTAATGTTCGTAAATAAATAAACAAGGAACAATTTTGATAAATTTAGAACTCTACCCAATAGGACTTCAAAATAACTTTTATATTTGATCTGTTTTACTATGTTTTATTATAGCCATGTATTTATATAAGTGTGTGTGTTTTTTTTATTATTGTTATCATGTATTTTTTTTATATAACAGTGAGTGTTATTAAACATATTTATTCGTAAATTGCGTATACTTGCTTTATTCTCCTATTACCAAGCTATGACAGGGGGGAAACTGTAATTTAGTGATTAAAGAGTAAGGCTGATTTTTAAAGGTATTCATGTGCTGTTTGTTCGTGCGAATTTCCCAATTATAAAAAATAAATAGCAAGCGCTGGACATTCGTTAAATTTCTTGAAATAGTTTGCTTTGTCCAGCAGCCGAGGGTTTTTGATCGGGAAAAATAACGCCAAGATAATATGTACGTATTGCCTTGTGGTTCGGTCAAGGGTATAGATATGAAGTTAAATTTGTATCTGTATTAGCTCTCTGCTTGTATTGTAACGGCGTTGGTTAAATAAATAAATAAACAATATCCATTATAATTGGAGGCTAAGCCGGGATATTTCGGTTAGCAAAACTGATAGTAAACAAATAAGAATAAATAAATGAAAGGAAGAATCAAAGTTGTGAGAAAAAATAAAGTATAATAAATAAGTATAAAAATAATAAAAGTGAAATAAATAACCACTGAAACTAAAATAAACCAACCACCAAATAACCATTTCCGTTATAATATATAACCATCTTGTATATTTAACATTGAATACGGATATTACATTTATCATAATCATTGCCATGTAAATACACTAGCTAAGATATTTCCCAACATTCAGGTGAATAACATTTTATTCTTGCATGTTTTAACAATGAAATAATAAACATAGAAATGCAAACACATTAATGAGAACGATTGTTATTGTACTGTTTTCTGTGTCCAGCATGTGAAGATAAGCAACACCATTACAATACACAATAACTAGTGTGCTGTTTTGATCAGTTATAACAGTTATGCTTATCTAAGGCTAAGGTTACACCTTTAAGAAAATTTATCTGTAAACTTCTGCCAGTCTGCGAAATCATCCTTATTTTTGCTGGTCCGCAGATGTGAAAAGGTTGAAGACCACTGTTCTAAAGTAATTTTACAATCAATTTAGAGGCTTGCATTTCTGCTAATAAATAAAAAGATTGTCTCTTAGATTTAACAATTATTACTCAATTAAACCAAATGTTCTATCACGGTAGCATGTTTTTGCTTAAATGTTCAAAAATGTTATCACATATAATTTAAATGTTTATTTCATAAAAAACAAGGAGTTAATTTTATACATGATTTAAATATTTTACTATTGAAAAATAGTTAAATCATATATGAGTATATATTATTAGAAGTTATGGTTTTTGGAATTGGATTCTAAGAAACTTTTTTTATTTTATTAATTTAAAGGTTTATTTTTTTAATAAAATGTAATTAATTAAAGGGTATTAATCGCACATACTAATAACACATATTTTTATTTGTGAATATTGTATAATATGTAAATAGGATGTGTTTAACACAAATATTTAACATGACAAATCAATGCAATAATGAAATATCTGCTCTTGGCAGATTATTAAATAATCCTCATTTTAAGAATGTCTACATCTTTTTTTAATTTACTGTACTCATTTTCTTAATCTCTCTTTAATTAGGATTTTTTTTCCCTTGTTTATATATGATTATATATAACAGCTGCAAGAATATATATATATGTGTGTATATATATATATATAAATCTAATTATAAAGAAACTTATTGTTGCTGTGAAACTACATTGAATGAGTGGTTTGAGCTCTAGCATAGCTGATGAACCTGTGATTTGATTAGTTTAAACATGTTCTATGAATATCTTTTTATTTTTAGATGTGATTAAAATGCACCTTAGAGAGAATGATAAGTAAAGTTCTGTTGTTTATTACAAATATTCTTAGGTGAATTAAATTTAATATACATATATATTAAATGATGTTTGTAGGTTGTAAAAAAATAATCATTATTTTCAATCTTTGTCAATTCATTAGAGAATGAAGGATTCTCCAACTTTAATCCGGTTTCTCTGATCCATAGTATCTGTTCACATATCACCAGCAAACTTCCTTATTTCATCATTGACCTTGCATGTGATCTCTTTTTAAGCCTTTTACAGTCTCTTGGAATCCAATTTAAAACTTTAATTGTCCATCCACTTATTTTTTCTAGCAATATGTCCAACTCAACTTCATTTCAATGTCTTAATTCTTTCAGTGGCATCAGTGATATCGTTTTGTTCTCTCATTCATGTATTTAGTTTTCAATCTCTTATTGTTACTCATATCATACATCCTTCTATACTTCTTTAAATAATCTGAAGTCTTATAGTTGCTTTTCTATAAGTGTCCAAGTTTCAGATACATAAATAAAAATTAGTATCTTCAAAAAATCTTTTTCAGACACATGGACATTTTTCTTTTTAATGCTAAATTATTTTTACTAAAAGCATTTTATTCAAGCCTGTGTTTACATCTTTATTAGCAATCTGATCATGGTGTTTATAATTGTTAACTTGTAATTTATGATTATCAATCTTTTATTTCCTTTTTCAGAGAAAATCTATTGAATGTTACTTTAGTCTTATTTAGCATTTATCTCTAATCCTATTTCCTTTATCTGATAATCTTCCAACATTATCATTTATTTTTACTCTCGGTTTTTCATTTTAATTCACATAATACTTCTTGTAAAACTGCTGAAATTTTTTTGAAAGAATGGAATTTCCTTATATATTTTTCTCAACTTTGTCTTACTATCACCATGTAATTTAGTCACTGCTGTTATTCTTCCAAATACAATATATATATATGACAATAGATGGCGTTATACCAAAAACACCTTCAAGCGTTTGTTTACATAAACGTCAGAGCGAGTATTTCACTATCTCTAACTTAATTTCCACCCTCATATCATGATTTCAAGCTATTTGCTATCGTCAGTGGACAGGATTAAGAAACTAGATCTAAAACACAATCTCTGAGCGTTTAAGAAACAGTTTCTATTCAGCTTGCAAGCGTGAATCTTTTAGACACGTAATGTCTTCAAATTCAGCATCGCATGCCAGATAGCTACATGGGTCTGATATCAGTTCAGCATCACCACATAGTAGAAGTCTCTGCAATATATATCATTGCAAGAAAGACCTCAATGGTACATTTATGAAAAACAAAAACCACAAGTTAAAAACTTGCATACGCTTGTATTTATGACAATAGATGGTGTTATACCAAAAACACCTTCAAGCGTTTGTTTACATAAACGTCAGAGCGAGTATTTCACTATCTCTAACTTAATTTCCACCTTCATATCATGATTTCAAGCTATTTGCTATCGTCAGTGAAGGATAGGATTAAGAAACTAGATCTAAAAGACAAACTCTGAGCGTTTAAGAAACAGTTTCTATTCAGCTTGCAAGCGTGAATCTTTTAGACACTTAATGTCTTCAAACTCAGCATCGCATGCCAGATAGCTACATGGGTCTGATATCAGTTCAGCATCACCACATAGTAGAAGTCTCTGCAATATATATCATTGCAAGAAAGACCTCAATGGTACATTTATGAAAAACAAAAAACACAAGTTAAAAACTTGCATACGCTTGTATTTATGACAATAGATGGTGTTATACCAAAAACACCTTCAAGCGTTTGTTTACATAAACGTCAGAGCGAGTATTTCACTATCTCTAACTTAATTTCCACTTTCATATCATGATTTCAAGCTATTTGCTATCGTCAGTGAAGGATAGGATTAAGAAACTAGATCAGTTCAGCATCACCACATAGTAGAAGTCTCTGCAATATATATCATTGCAAGAAAGACCTCAAAGGTACATTTATGAAAAACAAAAAACACAAGTTAAAAACTTGCATACACTTGTATTTATGACCATAGATGGCGTTATACCAAAAACACCTTCAAGCGTTTGTTTACATAAACGTCAGAGCAAGCTGAATAGAAACTGTTTCTTAAACACTCAGAGTTTGTGTTTTAGATCTAGTTTCTTAATCCTGTCCTTCACTGACGATAGCAAATAGCTTGAAATCATGATATGAAGGTGGAAATTAAGTTAGAGATAGTGAAATACTCGCTCTGACGTTTATGTAAACAAACGCTTGAAGGTGTTTTTGGTATAACGCCATCTATTGTCATAAATACAAGCGTATGCAAGTTTTTAACTTGTGTTTTTTGTTTTTCATATATATAAATCTTCATAATTAATAATAATTGAAAACTTTAATCATTATAGAAATGCTTAAAAGAGGCAAAACTCTATATTATTGCCACTCAGTGCAAGCCAGAGTAATCAATGGATGCCAGAAGGCTTGTGCATAAAATCCCCATCTAATGCCTACTCCTCCACTATCCCCAGACTAATATCTAACTTGTGGCCTTCATCAGGGAAGAGCCTTGGATCTGAGAGCACTGCACCTAGATCTTAGGATCTAATGCAACCCTCCAGCAGCCACCTTTTATTTCTACTTAATTACAAAACCATGAGTTTTAAATTGAAAACACTATAATATTTTCATTCCAAGCTCATTAGCTTATATAGTCTGGTTTGCACTTTGCCTGTTTTAATAACAGCTATAAGCAAGCATATGAAATGGTGATCACATGATGTTTATTGGCTTAAAACCAATCCTGTCTAATAGGATAGTGGTGGTTAAGATTATTAAAGAACCAAAGTCACCAAAATGTATAGGTACTGAACTGAGTTCAGATGTATATGACTATATACACCAATGAGATTGGATTGAAAATATTATAAAAGGTAGCTGCTGGAGAATTGCATTAGATCCTAAGATCTAGGTGCAGTGCTCTCAGATCCAAGGCTCCTCACTGACAAAGGTCACAAGCCAGAAACTAGTCTGGGGATATTGGATGAGTAAGCACTAGATGGGAATTTTATGCACAAACCTTCTAACATCCATTGATTACTCTGGCTTGCACCTGAGTGGCAATATGTATAGAGAGTTTTGCCTATATTAATAACAGTTATAAGCAAGCATAAGAAATGGTGATCATGTGGTGTTTATTGGCTTATAGAAATGCTTATGAATCAAATGTCTTCCTAATCTACAAATCTAAAGCATAATGACAACTCATTAATTGTTAATATCTACTGTCTTAAAATCACTTTTAAATCCAGCTTATTTTTTAGATTAGCTAGAATCCAAAGTTCACTGTAGATGAGTTGTGATTATTTTGATAAAAATTTTGTATAAAAACTGATAGAAGATTGATATATCTGAAATTTTTAATATCTTCTTTATCACCTTTCTTAAATATCAAGATTAGTACTGCCTTCTTTTAATCATCTGGTACTTCTTTATCATTTAGACATTATTTAGCTTTTTCAACAATTTTTCTATTCATCTGCTTTTAAAAGATCAATAATAATTCTATTATTAATTTTTCCTTTTCATAGATTTAATTGTATGATTCGCTTCTTCACTTAAAATACTTGTCAATTTAGAAGATGTAGTAATTGTAGGATATATTTTGTTATGTTATTCTTTATTATTATATAATTCTTTATAAAACTCTTCACATTTCATGATGACATCTTCCTTTTTAATAATAGTTCCATCTTCTTAATGCTGAAACAACTTATTTTTCAATATCAAGATGTAGTTTTAGACTTTTGAGACTTATTCTCTTCTATAGCTATCCTTGCCAATTCACAATTATATTTTCTTGTATCATTTATTAACCATTTTCTTATTCTTTCTTACAGTTCTTAATAGAGTATCAATTATCATCTTATTGATTTCAATCAAATCTGAACCATCATCAAAATCTGCTAGTATTTTAAAATAATTCTCAAATTCTAATTTAAATTCATTGAATTATTCCTGATGGTTAGAAATATCAAGTTAATCAATGATTATTTTTTATTTAAATCTATTAAGAACATTACAGTCTTGAAAAAATTGAATTCTGCTGTGCCTTTAATTGAATGAATCTATGTCCATTTCTTTTTAACATTTTTATCAAAGAACGAATTTATAATAACACAGTTTTTTGTTTTTTTATAAACTAAAAATCTATATTCTCTGTCATTTCTATCACCATAACCAAATTTACCCACAGTATTGTAATATTTCTATTGTTCACCAATTCTAATATTAAAATGTCCTGTAACAATATTAAAATGTTTAGTCTGATCAAAAGCAGTTTGTGTAACCATATAAAAGTCCTCTATTTCTTCATCACAATGACAATTTGTTGAGGCATAAACCTGTATTATATGCATTTGGTCTCTACCATTAATTTGAATAACTAATCTTGCCAGTGTGTGATATACCATCAATCTCGATAATGTTGAAATTCCACTTTCTATTTATAATGAATCTTGCACAAATTCTGCTTTCAATATTTTTACCTTTGTACATATCCACTTTTTAAATCATCTTGTCATCTTTAAGCTTTGCAAAATCCAACAATATCCTATTTAATATTGGACAATTCTTCCAATTTATGAAATTTTTGTTTGAAAATGATTCACAATTGTAGATATCTAAATAAAAGGTCATCATACAATAGCAGCCTGAATTCATAATCAGGAGATTTTTAGAATCCTTCGCCTTTGGCTGTTTACTGTCTATTTATCTGATCACTTTAAAGCTTGTCATGATTATAAATATATATATTTTTAAAAAATCATTCAGACACATTCATCATATTTAAAAAACAACAACAGATATTTTAGTTTAAGAACTATGTTTCTTAAACTTAGGGATAAAAAGCCTGAAACTTGCTGTGTTAAACTGATGTGTGTTGATGAGCTGCAATGACAAAAACATTTGGAGTGGATATTAAGAAATTGCCATTTGACTTTTTTAAGTCCTCAAAGGGGCAGCAAATTGAATTTCTTTTCCATTTTTTACATTTAGTTTAAGTTACAATTTTCATAATATCCCCAGGATACAACATAACATAAAATGTAATAAATTAAATAAAAATGTAATAAACTATAATAAAGTAAAATTTAAATTAATTTTAAATTTAAACATTTTAAAAATTATTAATTTTATATTTATAAATTGCAAATATGAGAAAGATAAATCTTTAAATTAAACTTCTGACAACAGCGTTATTACATTCTCTAGTAAATTACAATTAAAATTATGTACACAAAGTATTTCATGTCATCACAAATCTAAAACTAAAAACACATTTCCAAACTTCTTTTGCTAAAAAAATGTATTGGATGTATGTAAAATCTATTATTTTCTCCAACGAAGCCAAAAAAGATAAACATTTGAGGACAAGTTATTGTATGTGCATTAAAAATAAACATTGATAAAGTACAATCATTAAGAATAAACATATATAATTGACATTTATATATAAGTAAATGTACAGGTTGCTACCATGTTTATATTTTTTTATATGATAGTAATTATTATTTTTATCTATAAAAATTAATTTTAAAATAATCAAGTCAGATACAGTATAAATTCTCAAGTATAAAGATATTAATTATTTGCAATTTAAATACATAAGAACACTAACATATGTATATATAGTTAGACATACTTGCAGATTATTTTGCTTATTATTTTTTATATTGATTAATAATACAACATAAATTTATGTACAGATTCAACAGCAAACATTAATTTGTGTATATATAATGCACATACATGTGTACACAGATGTTACAAATTTCGAATTTTATGATATCTATATCCTATATTTATCATTATCAATCCACTGTAGAATGGTGTTTCCAAGTTCAATCCATGTTCTCCACACCACCCCCAGCATATTTCCTTATTTCATCCATCCATCTCTCATGTGGTCTCATTTTTTTCTTTTGCAATCTCTTGGAATGCAGTTTTAAGATTTCTACTGTCCACTTATTATCTCTTCTAGCAAAATGTCCAATCCAACACCACTTCAGTTTTTTAATTCTTTCAATGATACCAGTAACACCTGTTTGTTCTCTCACCCATGTATATCATTTTTGACCTCTTCTTGTTACTCTTAACATGCATCTCTCCATATTTCATTGAGTGGTTTGAAGCCTGAATATTGCTATTACAAGTCTCAAACCCATAAATAAGAACCGATAAAATATATTTATTAAAAAATCTTCCTTTTCAAACATATGGACATATCTCTTTAATATTAAGATATTTTTAGCAAAAGCACTCCAACCAAGTTTAATTCTAAAATTAATTTCCTCTATTATATTTCCATCTGTAGTAATAATCTGACCAAGGTATTTGCACTTGTTAACTTCATCTAACAACATTATCAATCTATTTTCTTTTGAGAAAATCCATTGAACATTATTTTAGTCTTTTTAACGTTTACCTTTAGTCCTATTTTTCTTAATTTTATCTGATAACTTGCAACATTCTCTAAAGCATTATTTGTGAAAACAATAACATCATCTGCAAAATTTAGATGACTTAAATATTCTCCATTTACTTTTTCTCTCTTAGCTATACTCTTCTCAATGTTAATCTTCTTAGTATCATTATGTAGTTAATTGTTGCCATTGCATTTTTATAAATATTCTTCAGAATGTGACAATATCATGTATCTACCTTGATGATCCAATGCTTTAATCACTGAAGAAATGCTTATAGAATCAAATGCCCTTTTCATAATCAACAAATCTAAAATAAAATGGCAACTCAATTATTGGTCCTTTTTTTAACTTCTCTCAATACTTGGATATGATCCACTGTTCTAAAACTACTTTTAAATCCAGGTTGTTTCTTGGTTGGGTAAAATCCAAAGTTTGCTGTAGATGAATTGTGATTATCTTGGTAATTTATATATATATAATGATAAATGAAATTCTTACCTTAGAAAAAAGAATAAATTGTTGTTGCACAGAGTATCTGCAGTAAAAAAAATATAGTATTCTGAAAAAGTATTAATAATTATTTATATCTAACAAATAAAGTTGCATTTTATGAAATAGTATTTAATATGGGAAAAATAGAACTTAATTTTATAAATAATTTTATAATTTTTGTTAAAATATATAAATGCAACTTATAAGAGTTTTTTTTTAAAAAAATATCTTTAAATTTTCTTTTAGAGTCTTTATGTAGGTAATGGAAGTGATGATTTTATGTAACATGTTAGATTATGCTTGAAAGTTGGGAAAGTTTGAATCTTTCAGCATTTTGTTTTTTTTATATATTTGGGAAAAAATAATTTGAAAGCTTTGATAATAGATTCTTTGTTATTGCTTTCTTTTAATCTTCCCTTTTTTGGCACTAAATAATGTACTTCAGAAATAGAATTTAAAAATACATGTCTACCTTAAGAAATTATGCATAAAAATCATGACAATTTTATGTAATGTGTTAAAATTGGGGGAAATTTAAATTCTCAAATGTGTTTAATGCCCTATAGATGTGTTAGAAATAAATATTTTCCATAAGCTCTGCTGAATATGTGGAGAAGCCGAGAGTTGACACTAAAGGCATCATGGGGACTGCATTTTGATTTCCTTTCAAAAATCAGTAACTTCTCTTCAATGAAAAAGAAAAGTTGAAATTTTGAATTAAAAAACAAGTTTTTCAATGTTTAATATCTCCTCCATTTTGAATTTACGGAAAAAAATCATATGTCAAAAGAAAGATCCTTTTGAGACATCATGTGATGACATTGCACAATGGTATTCTGGCAGGTTTGAATTGAATTTTTAAAATGGAATCTTTCAAAAAAAGAAAAAAAGGAGTAGAGTTGCTGGAATAGCAATAAGATATTTTATTCTTACTATAAATAATTCTAAAAATTGAATTATAAATACTTTGTAATATTTTTATTTTAATGGAAAGAAAATTTTAATGATTTAGAGTACAGTATTAAAAATATTTTGAATTTATTTAAAAACATTTTATTTATAAAAGTTTAAAAAAAAAAAAAAAATCTTGAAGTAAACAAGTAATTTAAAATTTAATCGACCTGTCAATTTTCATCCTATTAAAAAAGAGAAACATAAAAGATAAATTTATACTTTATTAAATTATATAAAACATTATTTTATATTTTTAATAGTTTTTATGCAAAAGTAGCAGCAAACTTTTTACAGCCAAAATAATAACCCGTGAAATAATTATAGAATAATAATCATAATAATGACTTGTAAATAAGGATTCATAAAGCATATTTAATATTAACTTAAAATCAGCAAATGATCTTATATTCAAAATTAGCTTTTATAAACCATTTAAACAATATTTAAGCCAAATTAATAATTTTAAAATAGTTACAATTGAAATAAACATCTTTTATAAAACAGTTTATATATGTGTTTGTTGATTGAATGTAAAAAAACAGGCAAAACTCACTATACATATTGTCACACACAACAAGCTAGAGTAATCAATGGATGCCAGAAGGTTTGTGCATAAAATGCCCATCTAGTGCCTACTCATCCAATATCCCCAGACTAATTTCTGGCTTGTGGCCTTCGTCAGTGATGAGCTTTGGATCAGAGAGCACTGCACCTAGATCTTAGGATCTAATGCAACCCTCCAGCAGCCACCTTTTATCTCCATTTAACTACAAAACTGAGTCTTAAACTGAAAACACCTTAATGTTTTCAATCCAAGCCCATTAGCTTATATAGTCATATGGGTCTGAACTCAGTTCAGTACCTATACATTTTGGTATCCTTGGTTCTTTAATAATCATAACCACCACTATCCTATTATGCAGGATTGGTATTAAGACAATAAACATCACATGACCACCACTTCTTATGCTTGTATATAACTGTTGTTAAAATAGGCAAAACTCGCTATACATATTGCCACCCACAGCAAGCTAGAATAATCAATGGATGCCAGAAGGCTTGTGCATAAAATCCCCATCTAGTGCCTACTCATCCAATATCCCCAGACTAGTTCCATATGACTATATAAGCTAATGGGCTTGGATTGAAAACATTAAGGTGTTTTCAGTTTAAGACTCAGTTTTGTAGTTAAGTGGAAATAAAAGGTAACTGCTGGAGGGTTGCATTAGATCCTAAGATCTAGGTGCAGTGCTCTCAAATCCAAAGCTCTTCACTGACGATGGCCACAAGCCAGAAACTAGTCTGGGGATATTGGATGAGTAGGCACTAGATGGGGATTTTATGCACAAGCCTTCTGGCATCCATTGTTTATCCTGGCTTGCTGCAATACGTATAGTGAGTTTTGCCTGTATACACAAGCATAAGAAATGGTAGTCATGTGATGTATTTATTGATTGAATGTACATACAGATGTCTGTGCTTATATGCAAAATTATGCTCAATATTATAGGCTTAAATATGAGTGTTGTACACAAATAATTTTCAGCTAAAATAATCTATATTCAAAAGGAAATGAAAATTATCTTAATTTTTTTTAAAAAAAAAAAAAAACATGAAATCAAGATTTATTACCTGTAAAGGATTTATAAAAAATAATTTTGGAGAAATCTTTAAAAGTATTCTTAAAGTACTGTATTAATTTAAAAGTAATAATCTGAAAATTATATATCTGTATTAAAAGCAATGTCCTTAGGTTAGACCTGCTCAACCCAAATATCTTCATGACAACTTTGGTTGCAAGTTATCTTTTCACAGGTTGCATATTATTATATCTAATTTCATAGGTGTAGCCAAGGAACATTTGGGGTTCAATCCCACTTCCAAAAGACTAGTATGGGTATGATATTTTGTAATATAATGCACATTTAGAAAATTTTAGAGAAAATTCTGGTTATGTTAAAACCTACATCCTTATATGTTTTTTTAAAAATACAAACAATTACTACATAAAGCTATTATTTGTTTATTCTTAATGCACATAAATACAAAATCAAATAAAAATTAATGTGACAGTTGTTTTTTCTTTGTCTCATTAAATTTTTTAAAATCTATTTCTAAACTTGTTGCTGCACATCTTAACTGATTTTGTAGATTTCATCTGTTAATGAAGATTTTTTGAAAATTTCATTTTTGAAAACTCACAAATATAAATGTATGCAAAAGTACTTAAAATTCTTTTCTTAAATTAGGATATTTTTCAGAAGTGATATATGTATTGTAAACATTTATTTTTGATGTTTCAAAAATGTGTTTTAAATCAGTAGTGTTCTGTAAGTTTATTAATTCTGTTTGCAGGCTTTCAGGAACAATGCACATGTTATCATTCAAATGTGGAAGAAAGATTGCAAATATTTTGACATATTTTTTTAAATCGGAAAAAAATGTCAAATGCAGATAATACTCTTTATTTCATAGGCATATTTTGAGAACTTCTTATCTTTCCTGAAATTATTTAACAGATGGAAGTGTATTGCATTAATATGTCTAAGCTGACTTTCAAATAGATGATTTTTTGTGAACTGCATTTATATAATTGCAAGCATCAATTAGATTCTCTTTCTCTTGCAACTCTTTATGGAAGTGATTAAGTTTTTCAATTAGATCTACTAAAAAACATAAATCTGATAATGAATCATTTCTTAATTCAAGAACTGTTTTTCTTTCTCTGTCAACTTCTTCCTATAAGTCAAAAAATCATTTCAGACATTCCTTGACTTAGCTATCTAACATTGGTAAAATATATAATATAGTTGTAGTCTGATTGTAATGCAGTAAAGAATTCCTTAAATTGCCAATGCTGAAGCACATGTGATCGAATATAATTGAATGTTTTTATAACTTCCTACATAACATAATTCAACTATATATCTTATTAATTAATCACCATCTTTTTACACCTTTAAATAAATAATGTTTATTATATAATAACAGTTTCAACTATTCCTCGCATTCTTCAGATTTCAATCTATTCCTTTATTTTTTTCTTTCCACCATTTTAAAAAGACTGAGATAATAAACATTACTTGCTTAAAGATGTAATAAGATGGTGATTATTTAATAAGATATATAGTTGTATATGAATAAGGAAAATTACTGAAGAAAAAGAAGGAAGAAATATATATAGAATAACATAATTCATTGATAATACTTGGGCACATAAATTTTGTTGCTGTATCAAGCAGTGAATAATAAATACAACACTGCTTTTAATGGCTTTCAAATTGAGTTTATCTATAATGCTACAGTTCCTTTCAATTTCATATAATGTATTGTCATTGGGAATATATATACATGCAAAGTTTCAACTAGATTGGGAAATGGATGTAATTTGGTTTACAATATTATAATCATTAAAAGCCTAAAGCTAAACTAGTCAATAAATATAATCAAAATTACCCCAAATTCACAACTCAATCAGATTAGTCAAAGAAAATAAACTGTAAAACACAACCAATAGTTTCATTGCTACAAGTAATTTGGGGTAATTTTGAATATTATAATTAGATATTCAGCCAATAAATAGAATAAGTTAAATAAAAGTATAATAAAAAAAATGAATGTACAATATATATATATATAATAATAATCTTAGAGTGTTCAAATTCAGAATGTGAAGCTTTTGTGAGAGATTCTAAATTTATTGTCTATCAATTAATGCTATCTCAGCGAATAAAATTCAAGTAGATATTCGCTGGATCTACATCAGCCCATATCGTTCATCAACCAATAATAATAATAATAATAATAATAAACCTGATAAATTACCAAACAATGAATTATAATAAAATATTTTAACTGCATTAAATTTTGACTAAACTTACTATCGACTGGAAACACATTTGAATATCCAGAGTGGAAAAGGGACTTTATGTCCACTCAAGATATTCATCATAGCACAATAAACTTAGGAAATGATGTCTAACTTTAAATGTAAATCCTCCAAATGTTTGCCATAATGAGTATGAAAAATTTTAACATAAGTTAATAATGTCTCTTAAAAATATTTCTTCAATTTCAGAATAAATTATTAATTTAAAAACCAAAAATTTTCTTAATGCATTTGTACTGAAATAAGCATTAAATATTTTTATTAAAATTGCATATGATTGGATTTCTGGATGTTATGGATACCCAAAAACATTAAGACACAACAGCACTTTTAAATTAACACAATGTTTATTAATTAAATAAATGAGAAATAATATTAACAATATAATACAAATCTTCATAGCTATTAAGTAACAAAAAAAAAAAATTATCTATAAGGGATATACTGCCGCTATGAAAGATGATCCATTTTGTATGCTTAGCACTTTTACAACTATGCTCCTCTTGCTATAAATTTATGTTGTTTATATACTTGAACAAAATAAGGAACAATACTAAGATAAAACATTTCAACCAGCTATCTTTTGCTGTATCGATAATACTTTCTTGAGACAAATTTCAGCATAATAATTAAATTTAGCTTGCTTACTTTAATTCATTAGATAAATATACCCCTTAAGGTTACAGATCTAGTAAATCAATATTATGCCTAAATGTTTGCTGAATACTTCTAAATACCTATATGAATTATTGTTTACCCGCATATTAATTTTCTAGAATGATTGGCAATTTTAGAGGTCACATTCACTCACTTAATGCTTGCTATGTTCCCAACATGAATATTACTTAATTATCAGTTCAACAATGCTTCAGCTGTAGGCTGGCTATGATGCACATTGCTTATCCAAAATAATAATAATCTAATTTAAATATTGATGGATTATTGGTTCTAAATGATTGCGAGCAAGGTTCAGCTAAACATTATGCATCAAATCCATAAGCTATATTTTCAAAATCTAAAATATCCTAAAGTAGATGATATACTTCAAAATCTAAGCAGTGATCCATTACAAAATTTTTATGAAGTTTCATACCAAATATAGTGAAAAATATACATCTGTAAGGAAATAAAAATTCATATAACACAAATTAGTGTTGGCATGAACCCAGAGCACTTTCTACCTGAGGGCTATGAAATACGTTAAAACCTCATCACTACACATATGAAGATGGGCATGCACAACTTGCTATGATCACTACAATATAGACCTCTTATGGAATAAATTTAAATGGAGTTGGAAATACATCCTCGATCTCCTGAACACAATAAAAATTCTTAATATAATCACAAGAGAGCTATGCTCCATCTCAACCTCCAAGCCAGCGATATCTTTCCATACCTTGATCACACCAGGGTCATTTACAACTACACATAATCATAAGAGAATACAGTTTGATTGTCATAAAGAAAACTATATTACTGATGCATGAACAGATAATTTATCAATAGTCTAAAATGAGTAAATAATAATAAACTAAAACTATTTTAGTTTCAAAGACTAGAAAATAAAAAATGTGCATCATTCATTTTATTTAGCATATACTGGTTTCAAACTCTCAGATTCTAGGACATAGCAATATTAAACTTTTAGAAAGCATAAATAAGATAAAGCATTTAAATATTAATCTGAACTAAAACCATAAAATTATATTTGTGAACCTCTTAGACAAACATTCCATACTTTCATGTAAACATTTCATTCATCTCTTAATAGCATTAAGGTTAAGCAATATTAATAATAATAATATAAAGGCATATTGTTGTTTGTTTGTTTTTTGTACTCTAGCCTCAATCTATACCAGGATATTTTATACTATGTTTAACGAATATACTCAATAAATAAACTTTAACCTATAACCAATCAACCATAAAATAAGAAATAAAATTATACTTAGAAGAGTCCTTTTGGGCACAGTTCATAATTGATGATGATCATCCTCCTCTGGACTGTACAAGTTCATCCACACACACTAGGATTATTGCGCACACATATAATCCAAATGTCTTTTTTTTTTAATGGCCATAAGTTTCAGAAATCACATTATTTTTTTGCACCCTCTGATTATTTCACCATATTATCGCATTTATTTGTCTAATAATATTTTAATAAAAACAACTGCATTCTTTGGGATCCGGGTAAAATAGTTTCTTCCAGATGCATTTCCAATTCACAGACATAGGTTTGTAGAATCTAGGACTGAGCTTAATAAGTTAATCAGGATATTATACTTGTTTCAATAATTCTAACTTTTACAGGATTTTAAACTCCATTATTTCAGCAGATAGGTACTTGGTCTATCAGTTATAAGTCTTATATAAACATTTTCACTTCATTCCAATTTTACTTTGCATTAGCATTAGGGCACTACTATTTTTTTCATGTAAAAAATCTTTGTTTTACGATGATACGATATGTAGATAACAGCCAATGCTTTGCCTAATTTTCTAAGCATAATTTATAACTGCTTTTAGTATTTAATATTTCCATCCAAAGTTTTTTTTGCTTCTTTTTGAATACCATTTCTCACTTCTCTTCTTCATGATAAGTGTTATAATGAAAACATTATTAATAAAAATTGATATATGCTGCATTTTATGTGGAAAAATTTGTAAGCCGGCCGCAGATGCTTTGTTCACTGTATGATTGTTATACCAAGTTGGCTGTTCTGGACAATCCAATCCATATTAACTTTGGGGTTCAAAAATTAAGTGCACCTGATTTTAGTTATTAATGTACACATTCTTACAGAAGACAATCAAATTTCAGTCAGAAGCTTGACAATCGAAGTGTATAAAAAAATTCCTTAGATTAGCAAAGTGAAACTAAAAAAAAACAAAACTGGGAGACATGAGTTCAGAGCAATGACAAAAGACCTTTCCAAAATGTGTGGACCATTTTTATAACCGACTGTCAATCATTTCCGATTCAATCTTTTGATCTTCTAACCTGAGTATTAAACTTTTGATTGGTTATCAAACATAGCTTTAATAATAATTTATTCACAACATTAATAATCACATGGTTTCTTGAATTCCCCGGGTTTGACTTATAAAAAAAAATGGATAACAACTTGAAAGAAAATTGTATAATAGTAAAAAAAAAAAAAAATAGACAGTTCAAATTTAAAATTTGACTGAATATTATTACAGATTTATTTAAAACTGACACGAAATTATTGTTCTTTCAATTTGCTATCAAATGTTATATTGCATGAGACAAAATTTTCTATAATTGTTCCAATAAATAAAATATTATATATGTAGACCACATATACACGCTCACACACACTTTCTAACCATACTAACATTCTATAAATTCGATCTAGCATGATCTATCACGTAATATTTAGACTTTTAGAGCTATTTCCCTGAAAATTGACTGTTGCAGTTAGCATGATTATAAACAAGCTCTTTTCACTTATTTAATATTTACTAGATAAATATTAACAGTCAATCTCACTATTTAATTTTTAATAATTAAAGCATACTTAAATGTATAGTGGGTGATATTTCAAAATTATCTCAAAATAAACTTATACATTAACTTTCTCTCAAAATTTTCTAGATACGACTCTCTTATATATTTACGCCATTATTATACTTTCCATTACTGTGTTCATTTTAAAATTACTGCTATTGATGAATTTTCTTATTTGATTGATTTCTTCTATGAGAATTTTTTTTTCTTTCTTAACGAATGGCATCTGCTGCACCCTTGGCCATCTTTGATCAAAACCAAAGGTTACAATATATTAAATATGTTAATGAACAAATTATAAAAAAATAATAATTAAACAATTTTTTTTCAGTCTTAAGTCTTTTAAAATACTTGTGTAGGTTCTCTGTCACAAAATAAATGGAGATACTTGAGCAAATAATCATTTATCTTTTTTCCTTAATTTAAATATTCAGAATTAATCAAGTCAATGAACCTATTACATCTCTAAGATAAATAATTTATATATTTTTTAAGATATGAATAATTTTAATTTTTCATTAGTTTATTTCTATAGTAGAGGAACATCTGTGAACAGATTTATTGAATTTGAATGGATTATTGAGAAACAAGTGTTCTATGAAATATGGCAGTGGAAAATATTCTATTAAAAGTATTTCCCAATATTGTATATGTAAATCCAGATACTGTAAATATAGTAACTTTAGAGACATTACACATATGTGGAATGTCAGTTCAAATACTTAATGAGGAATATTTAAGAATCTCATGTTGGAAATATATAAAAAAGAATAGATATCGCAGAATTGCATTAAAAAAAATATTAATTGCAAATACTAAATATTTGTAGGAAATAATACTATGTTAATAAAAACACAATTTATAAACCGTAAGAGAATTAATACTTGGAAAGTTCCAGATGCATTGATTCATATCATTGTTTTGAGAATATCTTGAATTGCAAAACGAGATGCTTGATTATACAATAGGTAAATTTCACTTAATGACAAATGACATTGTTGAATGAGAATCATAATGGCTGAAATGATTAAAAATAAAAGAGAATGACTAGCAATGAGAAGAATGGAGTTTCTCTTTACATCTTGAGCTTTCTATATATATTATAATGGTCAGACTAGCATACTTCACAATTTTACATTTTCTCTATTTATTTATTTATTTCCATAAATTATATGGGTGACACCTTCAGGAAATAAACCAACAAGTATGTCTAAAACAATATTTTATTTAATATAACCATTACACAGCCCCATATGTAATGCCAGACTAAATCATGAAGAACATAAGTTACTTCCGATGAATGAAAGTGGACCAGAATCTCACACAAATCATGCGATAATAATTTATTTACAAATGTTCTTATTAATTGATGTACAAATTATTTTCCTTAATAAAGTTAACAAATCATATAACAATTTTTTCACAAAGTCTAATCATTAATTGATATGCAATTTATTTCTTTAACAAAATCCTTTAATCTTTATGCATCATAATATTAATATATTTATAGATAATGTCACATTAACCCTGTCTTCAATAAACTTAAATATAATTCTACACATGTATGAATTTTTAAATATAAATTTCTTTAATTCGCATGTCTACTAATACTTACACATACATATGTTCAATATGGGATGAACATCAACACTATCTTTATTATAATAATCATAAGAATGGTCTGATTAGATCCTATTCCTAAACATAACCACTTATATAATAATAACTTTAAAGGGATGATCTTTGGGTTTGAACTTTTAGTGAATAAACCTATACAATAATTATGAGGAGTGTTTTTTTTTAATCCTAAGCCTAATTTAATACAGTTATAATTTATACACTGATTCTGAAAACAATCCATAACTCATTAAACTGGTAGAAATGTATTTTTCCATATGAATGAGAACATATATTAAACATTAAACATACAATTGCACATATATAAATCCACCTACATAAAATCCAATTTTCATTAATCACATACAAGTTTAACCATAAATGAATGAGACTAATGGAAATAATTATACTAGTAATTATAGTTATTTGGTGACTTATGCATTTATGTGTACATTGCATTTACTTGATTATCATTTCTTTACCTTTCCTCTTATTAATAACTTAGAAAAATTCATAAGTTTAATATACATATGCGATATAATTATTTTTTTCTTTAGAAAAATTTAACAGAAGTTACTACAAATTCATTACTTTTTTTTTAATTGACAGTTTCTTTAAAATAGTAACTGGATAATAAGACTTGTTTACAAATTCAGATCATTTAAAATAGAGTACAAATCACTCTTTAAATATAAGACTAACCCAAAGCAAAATAATTATCATTTACTTCTTTCTGACAAATGTTAAAAGTTTATTTAAGTATAACCTTGTTATCTTTAACTGACTTTTAAAGAAGCACTAATTCTTCATTTCAGCCAGAGTTATTCAAAATGTGATTCAGAAGTGTTCCAGATTAGATCTAACTAACTAATAAACATCACATGATCACAATTTCTTATGCAATACATATGGAGAGTTTTGCCTGCTTGAAAATCTAACTAATTGTTAGTAGTGTTATTCACAAGGCATAGACAATCCTGGAATTTGAATGAAGTAATATTTCCTTCTGTCCAAAAGAAAAGGAAAAACTGATTTTTATATCCAAAACTTTCTTGAAACTCATTTTAGTTTTTTAAACCAACTTTGCATATTTTGCTTAGAAGAAAAAAAATATAATTTTTTATTGAAATGAATAATGGATTGTTTATTTCAAATTCTCAAACTTAATACAACAACAACAAAAAATGATTGTACTTATTAAAAGTTTCTTTTAGGTGTTCATTTGGGCATTTTATAAGCTGTTTATCCAGCCATTGATCAATAAAATAAGATGGTTCAGGTGTAGTTTGATGAAGTCTATCTGGGGGCTTTTTCTTTCATGGCAACTGTAAGGAAGCAATTGGTATGGGGGGAAATGTGTTTTATTTCCTTCCAATTGTAAGTAAAATTGATGATCGGTGCATAACTCTATAGAAATACAATATATTCATATAATGCACAGATTTAATGTTTGCTTGATGCTAATGGATTTCTATATGCAAGAGATTAACCAGCATGAGAGACAAGTCTTCATTTAGTTTTTGCGTTAATAGTGATTCCATTTCATTTGGGGGATAAAGTAAACTTTGCTCTATTTTTATTTGTATTTGTTTATCCAGCAGCAAGATTATGGTTGGCACATGATACAGTACATCTTTTGATGCATCTAGCTTTTGTTGTGAGCTTATCCTTTAACAGTTCCTGTTTGCTTTCATTTTTTTTCAGTAGTTGTTGTTCATTATCATATATTTGTTTTAATTCAATAGATTGATTTTTTGCTATTTGATCGTTTATTTGAACATGTTTATGTTTATTTTGTACATTTTTTTCAAGTAATTTTGGTTCTAATTCAACTAAAAGTTGATCATGTATTTTTGATTCATTTTCTGGTTTTTTTCTATTGTTTATTCTTGAATTTATAATGGTTCATTTTTTTGCTTATCATTTATTTGCTTTGGTTCATTAGTTTTTGCTCTGGTTTAGATAGTTTTCAAAAATTATTCATTTTTGATTAGTTTTATAATTATTTTTCAATATTTAGTTCATTTGCTCTAATTGCTTTTGATAATTTTTTATAGTTTGGTGTATTTGTTTTTTATTATGCTTCATTAATCTCAATTTCATTTGTCTAAATAATGTGTTAATCATATGTAGTAAGTCTAATTGTGATGATGTTGTAGTATTCTCATGCAATTTTATTTATCTATTAATGTAATATATTTTATTTGATTGCTCAAATCACTATCTGTATAGACCTTATCAATATCCAAAGTTTTTTAAGCTATCTTCTTCACAGCTAGTTTCAGAAATATTTGCTTCCATTATTTCCTGATGTTTTCCATCCTTTTAATTTTCATTCTCTATTTTAATAATCCTCAAAATTTTAAAAGCAATAAACTTATGTGCTATACAATTATAACTGGATACACCACTAACAGTGCTAAATTGTCCCCTGGAACACCACATATAGTTGTATGTTTTCTTCATAGCACAATTTGCTTTATTCTTCTGATTGTTGTTTTTTTTGTTTTACAGTATAATTACAATATTGAGAAAAAAAATTGTCTGGTGAATCATAACATTCACTTAACTCAGGCAAATGGGAGTTTATAACAACTGAAAATCGAAGCCTTCATCCTGGATGAACCAAAAATTTATAATAAATACAAGTTACTCCCAATAAATGATAGCAGATCAGAATCCTTTACGTAAACAAAGTAGCTTTTACTATGTAATTGATGTACAACTCATTTTCTTTAATAATTTTTTTTATAAAATATAATCTTTAATTGATATGCAATTTATTTCTTTAACAAAATCCATTAATCTTTATACATCATAGTATCAATATATTCATAGATAATGTCATATTAACTGTACCTTTAACCCTGTCTTCAATAAACTTAAATACATATAATTCTACACATGTATGAATTCATAAATATAAACATTTCTTTGATTTGCATGTCTCTTAGTACTTACACCTCCATATATTCTACAAGGGATAGACATCAATGCTATCTTTATTACAATAATCATGAGGAATAGTCTTTTTAGGACCGCTTATATAATAATAACTATAAAGGGATAGTCTTTTGGTCTGGACCCTAACTGAATAAAGCTTTTATACAATAATTATAAGGAGTCGCCTTTTTTAGTCTTAAACCTAATTTAATACAACTACAATTTATACAGAGATGACTCATTCTGAGATCGATCCCTAACTCATTAAACTGATAGGAATGTATCCTCCCATATGGATGCAAACATATATTAGAACAAATAATTGTGCGTATATAAAAAATCCATTTACATAAAATCCAATTTTCAGTAATCAAATGAGACTAATGGTAATAATTACACCATTAATTATAATTGAATGTGACTTAGGCATTTAAGTGTGTACATTGCACTTACATTATCATTATTTCTTTACTTTTCCTCTTATTAATAACCTATAAAAATTCATAAGTTTAACATACATATGTGATATAATTAAATAAAGAAATTATACAAATTCATTATTATTATTTTTTAATTAACAGTTATTTTTAAATAATAACCAGATAATAAGTCTTATTTACAAATTCAGATTATTTAAAATAAAGTATAAATCACTTTAAATGTAACTCACCTAAAACAAAATAATTGTAATCTCTAACTGCCTTTTAAATCTCCAATTCTTCATTTCAGCCGGAGTTATTCAAAATATGATTCAAAAGTGTTCCAGATTATATCTAACTAATTATTAGAAGTGTCCCCCCTTTTTATTTACAAGATATAGTCAATTCTGAGATTTGAATGAAGTAATATTTCCTTCTAATCCAAAAGAAAAGGAAAATCTGATTTTATATCCAAAACATAGTTTCTTTCTTAAACCTCAGTTTAGGTTTTTTTAAAACCAAATTTGCATATCATTTTGCTTATTAATCCAGAAATGATTGAGCATATTAAGAATGTGTGTCCTATTATGAAGCTGCAATACATTTGATCATAGTTTTAGCTATTTTAAAATAAAAGAGAAATTAGACAATGATAAATTGAAAGAAAACCTAAGAAAAATTTTCCAGTTATGGATCATGAAATTATTTTAAAAAGAATCAAAGTAGAAGTAGCGAAGAATATTAACAGATGGATTTGCTTACCATGTTAAATAATATTAAAAAATATAAAATATATTGTTCATTTGAAATATAATTATTGCATAATTTGTTAGTTTAAAATTATCATTAGATTATTGTCTAAAAACTTTTATGTTGCACCACCAGTTTGTCATTATAGTTCAATTGGATTGTGTCTTACACTATGTTACAGAGTTTTCCCATTTTACATAAGGTTGATGAAAATATTTAATAGTTCAAATAGTTTCTATATCATATGTCTAAAACTGTAAGAACATTACATTTTTCTTTCAAAAATGAGCTGACATTTGGAGTACAAACAGGATTCATTTTTGATTGGAATAAGAATTGTATATAGTAGAGATAATTCATGGCAGTGTAAAAGTAGTAAGAATTTATTAAGAAGTCATAAAAGAATTATAATTATCATTTTGTATATATGTGACTGTTAAATGTTACCAAAGGAGGTTATGTGGATATTCAATAAAAATCAGAAGTTATTATGGTCTTGTTGATATTTGACATATGATAAACTCATGGTGTTGATTGTTTTTTATAAAACTTTTAAAGAAGTTTTGATGGGTAAGTAGTTTATTTACAATATAGATAATAATTGTAGTAAGGACAACAAAAATAGAAACCATATAAAAAAATATTTCTAAAAAAAAATAATCAAAAAATAATGATTTAAAAAAAAAAAAATTAGTGAAATTTAAAAATCAATAATTTCAGTTGTTGCTCATCCCATTAAGAAATTTGTTTGATAATCAATGACGTCTTATTTTTATTTTTTATTAGAAAATTGCTTTACTGTAAATTTGATTAAAGTACATAATTTTTAATACAGAGTAATTAAAAAGAATGGAAGTTACTAATAAGAAAAATAACACACAGAGCTCAGATCATACTTAAGATTTTTTTTAATTCTGGGCATTTTGCCTATAACTAACTCCAGTAACAATCCAATATCTGTCAGTAAATGGGGATTTAGTTAGAACAGGCAAAACTCACTATATATATTGCCACACACAGCAAGCTAGAGTAATCAATGGATGCCAAAAGGCTTGTGCATAAAATCCCCATCTAGTGCCTACTCATCCAATATCCCCAGACTAGTTTCTGGCTTATGGCCTTTGACAGTGAGGAGCCTTGGATCTGAGAGCACTGCATCTCACTGATGAAGGTCATAAGCCAGAAACTAGTCTGGGGATATTGGATGAGTAGGCACTAAATGGGGATTTTATGTACAGGTCTTCTGGCATCCATTGATTACTCTAGCTTGCTGTGTGTGGCAATATATATAGTGAGTTTTGCCTGTTTTAACAAGTTATACCCAAGCATAAGAGGTGGTGGTCATGTGATGTTTATTGATTTAGTTAGAACATAAAACAAGCAGAAAACCACTGAAAACCTTAATCGCCAGAAATTTATAAGTCTGATAATATTCTCCTTTTCACTGTTCATTTAAAGATGGGGGGATGAGGAGGTCACATCCTGCAATGGTTACTTAAGATGTTTTTCCTATTTTACTTATATTACTAAGATACATATGTGAAATACAAAATTTGTCATTACAATTTTGCTGATGTTGTGCCAAAAGGTAATGAATAATGTAATTTTTCAACAACAACAACAAAAAAAATGCTATAAGTATATTTTCTCTTCTGGAATTTTTATTGCATATACACAAAATATGAATGCAAATCACAGAAAATAATTCATGATTTGTATTTTCCAAAACAATGCACTATCACTATAAAAATAATGGAAATAAATAAAATATACATCCTGAAGAGACACATATTCATGATACAATTATATATGATAAAATAAATTCACCCAAAATGCAAAATACCTAGAATATATCAAAGATAATATTAAAATTATTTTTTTATTATTTACTAAGCATTAACTATTTGAATTGTTAATTTAAATGTATTCATGATTGTATTTACTTAATGAAGCATATACTAATCAATTATATTTGGAGGTGAGAGATTTAAAAAAATATGTATCATACTCCTGTGTGTTGTAAACACATGTATATCATTTATATATTTTGAAATTAGTACTTTATGAGATTTCGGATTGATTTGTATAGCATATTTAAAGTTAATTAGAAAATGATCAAGCAAATAAATTATTTAGTTAGAATTAAATTTGATTAAAAATACAAATTTGGAAGCTCAAACATCACATATATTAATACAACATATTACATTATTTGTTTGTGCATATTTGAATGTGTGTGTTTGATCAGTTTAAGTTTTTCAAACACCAATTTAATAAATAAAAAAGTAATAATATTTCTTAAATGTTTTTTTTTAATAGGAAAGTCATAAATTTAATTTGTAAAATCATTCTTTTAAATAATTTTCATTTTAATTAAATAAAGTTGTTTTTATAATTTTAACAACTAAAAAAACCTTAAAAGAATTTGTTTAGCATTTTCATTATCAAGTTTATTTTAATTTAAAATGTTTTTCAAGACAAAGTTAATTAACTAATTAGATTAATAATGATTGGAATCTGAAAATGAAAAACAATCTAAAATTGTTTTGATTTTTTTTATAGAAGGTAAAAAAAAAAAAAGTGTAAAATGTATTGTGTTATTAATTATTGTAAAAACTAATATAAAAAGAGAAAATCTGTTATTTATGTTTATATAAATGTGTATTAAGAAATTAGTGACAATGTGGTTGTGGAAAGTATTTTTTTTTTTTGTAGATTGAAAAGAACTGATATAGAAAAAAAGAGGATCATTCAAGTCAGTGCAAAATAAATGAGACATTTTCAGAATAAAGTAGAATAAACATCAAAATAAGTAGAAATCTTGGATAAATAATTTTAAAATTTTTTGGCTTTTCCCCTCTGATTCTGTATATAAACGTATATATAATGTAACCTAATTTTATTGAGAAAAAATAAAAAGTGTATTTAAAGTTCGTTAAATCTAAATTTACTGTTTTTCTATAATAACTTCAAAGTGTTCATCAAAATTTATGAAAACCTTTAAGAAGAGTTCATATTGTATATTAGTTAGCATAGTGTACAAAAAATACTGAAAAAATTCTCAACATTTAAACTATATTCAGAAGTTTAGAACCAATTCTATATTATTAGTTTTAAAACTCATCTGAAAAAATCTGTGCATAGTTAGAAACTACACTGATAATTTATCAAAAGAATTTTATTTAAAGTGAGAAACTATAAATAATGCATTTTTATATAAAATTTTATGATACTTACAGTTTAGCCTAGACACCAAGATTGATTATTGCAATAATTATAAATATATTTAAAAATTACACTATCAGATTTTTTAAAAATATATAATCCTGTCTAATAATTTATTAAGAAATAAATAAATGACATTTTTGTCTTTCAATTATTGCTAGGAAAATAAAAATCTTTTTTTTTTTAAAATATTAAAACTTAATCCCCTCCATCCATGTTTTCTTGTTTTTAATATAAATTTAAAAATATTTTTTTTTCCTTACAATGTTTTATTAAAATTTATAGGAAAATGAGAAAAGTTGAAGGAAGGAGGTTAAGTTTTAATGCTTTAAAAAAGAAGAGGGTTTTGTTTTCCTAGCAATAATTGAAAGATAAAATTGCCATAAGCAATTAAATGTCAATTTATTAATTTTTTGATTAATAAATTAATTATTAGATAAGATTATATATTTTAAAAAATCTGATAGTAAATGTAATTTTTAAAAAAATAATATATATACAGGTGGTCCTCAACATTCGTACCTAATAGATTCCTGAAATGTGTATGAAAGTTGAAATGTATGAAAATAGAGCAATGTAAAAAAAATATCAAAGAGTGGTTTTAAAATATTTTTTAATGAGGGATACAGGTAGTCCTCTACTTTTTTTAAAATTTAATACTTTAAATTTTACTCATTGTTAATGAAATAATTAAAGTGATAGTAATATATCATTTAAAAGTTATACAAATGTAGAATAATATATTGCTGTGTCTTATGACCAGCAAGTAAATAAATGGACAAAGGCAGAATTGAGATGGAAAGATTATAATTTAATACGAATAATGTTAACTATATACATCGCCTATTATAAGGCATAATAAAATAATAAAAGGTCATGGTGACCTGCATAAATAACCCTAGTCCTGCTTTTGGACTTACAGAGGCAGGAGTCTCTGACTAAATTAAAACTCAGAACATACTCAGAACAATTAGATCAGGTTATGAGGGTTTATATACCCCTCAAGACTTCTGGAGTCTTTTACATTCCTAACCATATATGGTGTTTTCACTTACGTTTTTACATACACACAGTATTTTCACATTTCTCACCATATATGGTATTTTACATAGTTTTCTGACCCTATAAGGTCAGCTGGGCTTTCTATTATTAAACAACTTTCTATGATTTAACAACATTGCAATTTTACACAATCGTTATTCTTAATTACTATACAGTTATTTTACATATTTATTATACATTACAGTTATTACTTTTATTCTGCATTTATACAATTATTATTATTTTTACATATTCGTTATATTTATACAATTATTATTATTTACATATTCATTATACATTATATGTGTTTATACCTTGACCTTGAATACTGCATATATATAGTATAAAACACTATGCAAAAGAAATCAGTCAAAAATATGAATAATATAAAAGATTAATATTTATAAAATTATTTAAAATGTATAAAAATATATAGTTATTGGATTCATTAAAAAATTTGTATAGTAAAAATATTTATAAGTAAATTGCTTCGCTTATTTTTCAAAAAGTTTAAAATTCAATATTATTTTCATTATGTTTATTATTACCATTATATAAATAAAATGATAATTATTTGAAAATATTTTTAAATTTGTATAGGCTTTTACTCCTATTCATAATTACATTTGTTTTTAAGTTTTCAGAAGCAGGATTTATTGTATGAGAAATTAATTGCTGTGATGACAGATGATAGATGAACCCAAACCCTGTTAAGTTTTTATGTGATTGATGAGAATTCTCTAAGAATAAAAGTAATCAAAAGGCATCTTAAATTAACAAAAATAAATTCATGACAATTTTAAAAATAATACTAAAGAGTTACAACTTAATATTATATAAAAATGTAAATCATTATTCTGTATATATATGTAAGGGCTAATTGATGATTGCAATATAATATATGCGGGGGGGTAAGAACAAAAACTCGGATATACAGTACATAAATAACACTTTATTAATTAACAACTGGTATTTCTATATAAATTTATCAAGAGATACTTAAACTGTATTCTTCTTTTGTTGATAAAAAAATTTATAACACGCCTTCTTTTTCTATTACCCTTCGTATGAAATAATGAATTCTATGAAAGTAGAAAACTGTCTGCATAATTATTGCATTACATAAAATGAATTTTATTGTCCAGAATTATCTGTAGTCAACCTTAGTGCCCAGTTAATCCGTAAGTACCAATTTTATTTTATTATAACTTTATTGAGAAAAATCAGTTGAGTTTTAATTATATCATGATTGCAAGTTTCCATTTTTTTCTCTCTTTGATAATTTCTTTTCTTGCTGAAAATATTTATTTTTATAATAATCTTTTATATTATATATATTTTGAATTTAGTGTAATTTATATTTAATATATTGTTCAAGAGTAAGAACATATTTCAAATATGGGAAAATCTAATGGGGCAAAGAGTGACTCAAATATTAAATAATAAATTAATTTTTCACTTAAATAAAATCAATCAATTTGTTACCAATTCTCAAAAGTTAATTTATTATGTTTCAATATTATGTCTGGAAAAAGGTAACAATTTATTTGCTATTTTATGTTAGATTTACAAATTTTAAGATGTCATTTTAAAATTTTGCTAGTATTATTTTAACACATAGTAAATCGCCTGGTGCAAACTTTTATTGGCAGCATAACTAAAAGAAATTACATGTTGCACTTACTACAATAAATAAAATAATTTATGAAAACCAAAAGTTACATGTATTATTTATTGAAAACACAGAATACTTAATTTCATATAATTATTTTAATATTTTTTCATTAAAAAACAAAAAAAAAGAACATCAATTATTTCTTAATTGCATGAGCCATTCAACACCTCTTTTATCTTCAAAACATTAAAATAGACTAATGTCTAAAATAATCAAAGGCTGCTATCTACCATATCTTTATGCAGAATTAATAAAATCCAGATTAATGAAATTTCAAATAATTTCATTGTTGAAAATAATAATGAGAGTATATCGCTTATCATTGAAATGATTCTCAAAAAACAACAAAAAATTTTCAGTCAGATTTGTTTTCGTCATTTCTATTTCTTTATAGTTGTCATATAATCAGAACTATTTTACACCATCAATTTTATGATGTAGGATATATCAAGAAATGAATATTATTAATATTAATGATTATATTGCATTGTATAATCTAAATTAGATATTAACTACATAAAATTTATATTTGTTTCTTGCTGCCCTATTGATGTTGCCTCTGGAGTGTGGTGCACTCTTTGGCATTGCCCTAGTGAAAGAGTTTAAAATTATTATTATTGAAATTTAAAGTTTTTAATAAAATGAGTTTAATTTATTGGATAGGTTTATCTATGTTGTGTGTGTGTGTGTGTGTGTGTGTGTGTGTACATCAAAACAGGTAGTGTTAATATTTTTAAAAAAAAAAGAAGTACTGTACATCAAAACAGGAAATGGTAATGTTTTAAAGAAGACAAGTAGTTATAGAAATAGAAAATGGATGGACAGGCAATTAATGAACTAACCAATAATAGAAAAATAGAAGTTTTCTCTAAGAACTATGTGTTCTATAAATATCTGTTAGCTAATTATTTTGTGTCTTCTATATATTGGTGTCAATATGCATCCAGAAGCTGAGTGAATTCCAACCCCATAAAATCCCTGCTGAAGGTGAAGAAAGGGTATTTAGGTATGAAAATGGCCACCCAGGTTTATATTATAATTTCTGTGCACCTTATGGCTCTAATTGTAACTAATGATTATTATACTAATTGTTTATCAGTAATATCATGTATTATGATTACATGTAACTAATTACCATAATTCCATTTGTATAAATTCATGTTTATTGTTATTAAATAATAGATAACTAAATGTGCTTGTGTCCTCATTTTTTATTGTGCTAGTTAAATCAATAAATAGCACACTTGGTGCAGTTGGACAAGCAATTGAATAGGAAAAATTGGCACAATTAAACAAATTGAAAAAAAAACCATGAGGGAGGCATGAGAGCACCAAAGAATTGATAGAGATAATGAATATGGCAGTCACTTAGGTATAGGAGAATTTGATGGTAGCTACCCCTCTGAGTGACCCATTTATACAACTCAGATATCTAAATATTTTATAGTCAATAAGGTAAAAGACGATGTCACTAAAATTGCCTCACTGTTGCTTTTTGGGGACCCAAGATTGATTGAGATCACAAACTGATTATGTGAACTTGATGACTTTCAAAGTTTAATTTATGCTGAAGTTATTAAATGGCTGAATAATTAGTCCTGAACAATTTTAATATATAGCCAGGCTACACTTACATAACAGATGCCAAGTGAAGGGGTAAAGGTTACAGAGCCTATGATATAGCATTAAAAGACTTGACTAGAAACTGTGTGTATGATTGTTTTAGATGAGGCCTTATTGAACCAATTCCTATGGGGGGCAAGTGATGACACTCTATTAGGAGTTGCTGGAAATCCTGAGTTAACTTATACAGAAGTGATTAAAAAGAGAATAATTACTAAAATAAGATGCAGATAGCTCAAATCAGATGAATTCTTAAAATAAGCAGGGAAGAAAAAAATGAAAACTCATATTGGGAGTGTTTTTACTGCAAACAGGCTGGTCGTTTTGCATGTAAGTGCAGCAGCAAGAATGTGAGTTGTAATAATTGTGGAAAGATGCACTACCTAGTGAGAGTTTGCTACACCAAAACCAAGAAATCTAAAGAAACAAACCAGTTTGCAAGAAACAAAATGAGAAATTCTGGACGTCTCACAAAAATCCATAATACTGAGACAAATAGCAAACAAATAATGCAGATACTGAAAATATGTGGGAAACCAGTTGATGCAAATAGATAATGGAGCAGGCATATCTGTAATATCCCACAGAGACTGGATTGAAAGTACAGGGGTAGTCGGAATGTTCAGAGTAGTAACCACAAACTATCATCTCATAATTCTAAATTTATATATTGTAAAATGTAATATAATATCATTGATTTATTAGGAATTGTTCATGCCATTATGGATTAAAATATGTCAGTAAAATAATATGCACATAGAATAAGTTCCTAAAACTATGTACCGTAAAACAAGGGAAATTAAACACAAAATCTGTTGAGATCAACTATTGTGCAGAAACAAAACCCACTTAAAGTAAACCTAGAAAGGTTTGAGACCCCATGTGGAAATAAATGTTTTAGATGATTGGATACCTGAGTCAATGTTCAGTAAAACTGTAATGAACTGGATTTGGGGGAACCACAAAATACAAAATGCTGATTGGGTGGATTAGAAATGGATGGCCCAATAAAAGTCCAACCTATTTAAACAAATCACTAGGGACAATTTGCCAACAACTGTCAATGTTGAATGGATGTATTATAAATGAGGACCAAGTTTTGTTTCCATCCATAGGTCATGAAAAAGTATTAAACTAATTCACCAATGACTTCCTGGTATCATGAGGACAAAATCTTTTGCTCATAGTTATATATAGTGGCCATGCATGAGCAATGATGTAGAAAATCTCAAAAATGTGCAGACCTTGTCAGTCTACTGCAAACTTGTCCCAGAAAAAATATTCACCATGGCTTAAAAAAAAGTCTATGGAGTTGTGTACATATCGGCCATTGTGGTCTGACAGAGATGGTAACATTATATTTGTATTAATAGGTTGCTACCTCCAAGTGGGCAGAATATAAATTTGTGAAAAATACAAGTGCAAAAGAAACTATATGCACTCTTAAAGAAATTTTTACATATGGTTTTCCAGAAGTACTTACTTTTGATAACAGAACCAGGTTCACATCAGAAGAATTTAATTCTTTTCATGAAGAATGGGGAGTATGACATGTACTAGCACCACCCTATCACCTGAATCAAATGGAAGGGCAGAGCAGGCATTGCCACAATTGAAGTTAGCTATAAACTAAGTTACCCAAGCATCAAAGAAGCTCTGAGCATAAGTGATGCTGCATCATGCTATCTACAGCCACTGATAAATCACCAGCAGAAATATTGATAGGAAGGAAATTGAGAAACAAACTATCCATTCTTCTGCCAAAGAAGGAACAACCAATATAAATTTTAGTAAGTAACTATGCTGCTGGAAAAAAGATGTGGATACAAGATAACCTATGGATAGTATGGACCAAGAGCCAAATAAGAAAGTAATTTTGAACCACATTGTATAAGTGCAAATCTCTACAAGAATTATCTACAGATGCCATGTAAATCAGATTAGAAAAAACTGGGCTAAAACAAATGTTAGAACTTAATGTTGAATTTTGGAAACCCGACCAAAAATTGAAAAAATCACCCAACAAGATTATGCACAGACTCATACACAATCAAGTGCTACAGAATTTCTGAGTACCACAAGTCTTTGATGTCAACACCAACTCCCAGCTTATCTAAGACTATATTTGATACTCTAGAGAAAATTAAATTAAACAGTCTGCAGAGTTTCAGGAATAGTGCTGTGTGTACATCAAAATAGAAGACAAGTAAACATAGAAATGGAAAACAGATTGAGCAGGCAATTAATGAACAAAACAATAATAGAAGAATAGAAAAAGTCTTCTCTCGGGACTATGGGTTCTAAAAATACCTGTTAGCTAATTATTTTGTGTCTTCTATATTGATGGCAACAGGCATCCAAAAGCTGAATGGAGCCCAACCCAATAGGATCCCTGCTGAAGAAAGGGAATTTGCTATGAAAGAGGTGACCCAGTCTATATCATAATTTCTATACATCTTATGACTCTAATTATAACTAATGATTAAAATATATTATTTTCCCCTAAATTCAATCAAAAATATATACACTCTGTTTTTTTCTTTCCAAAAACTTTATTGTTTCCATCACCATATATATACATTTATTTGTTTACACATCCAACGTTTCGACCAACTTATTTGTAGACATTTTTAAGGATCTACATTATTCCTATCATAAAAATTAATAACATTTTCCTTTCATTTATCAATACATTTTTTTTACATATACTATATTCAAATATTAAGCAAATAAATCACCCCACATGGTTAAAAAATCCAGTACAGCCCTCTGTGAACTAATATATAAATACACTAGAGTTCGTATTTCAAAATAGCCAGGTCAAAATTTTATATACTATATTATATATATACTACACTTACTTGCTTCTTTTCTCCCCAAACCTTTTCCTTTTTTACCTATACATTTCTTTATTTAAACAAGCAACAAATATTTTTTCTTTTCCTTTTTATACCTCTTAAGTAATTATTTTAAAACAATACCTTTACCTACAAATTTATTTTTTATTTAAAATGTATCATTTACACAATTTATTATATTCAGAACAGATTTATTTCTTTTTATACATAAACGCTTCTTTACCATTCTCTCTATATATAATCTTACTTTTTCCAACATTCTTATCTTAAATCTTTATGTCCAAATTCTTACTGTGTATGTTAACATTTGAATTTTTATAATGATTTTAAATAAAGAATAAATTTGTTGGTAAAGGTATTGTTTAAAAGTAATTACTTAAGAAGTATAAAAAGGAAAGGAAAAAATATTTGTGGTTTGTTTAAATAAAGAAATGTATAGGTAAACAAAGGAAACTATTTGGGGAGAAAAGAAGCAAGTAAGTGTAGGGTATACATAATGTAATATCAGTAAAAAAAGATGTATTGATAAATGAAAGGAAAATGTTATTGTTTTTTAATGATAGGGATAGAAGCATTTTTTGTTTTATTTTATTTTTAATTGTGTTGATAATTATAAAGATGTAAATATGTATTTTGTAGATCCTTGAAGATGGTCGAAATGTTGGATGTGGTAAACCAATATATGGTGATGCAATCAATAAATTTTTTAGGAAGAAAAAAGGAGAGGGTGTATATATTTTTGATTGGATTTAGGGGAAAAGAAAATTATATTTTGTAAGTCATATATATTTTGAAAGGAAAAAAGGAAGTGTGTGCTGTTGTTAAAAAGGTTTTAATGGCAGTGATAATGATTACTACACTAATTGTTTATCTACAACATAGTGTATTACAATTATGTGTAACTAACTGCCATATGTACATAAATATATAAAAATACTATCAATTCCAGTTGTATAAATTAATGCTTATTATTTTTAAATAATAGATAACAAAACATAACTCTTGGCCTCATTTTTTATTGTGCTAGTTAAATCAATACATAGCAACCTGATTAAAAAATAATAATTTGATAAATGATAAAATAAAAGATTTACATTATAAATCAGTTAAAATCAATACTTTAAATTAAATAGATATCTTAACTATTGAAGTAAAAATTATATAACATTAGTGCATATTTACATTTGTGTAGAGATAAATGTCTTATAGAAAGATATGTTTAGTTAACTGAATAACTTTAAAAATTAATATTATTATTCAGAGATGAGATTAGGTTTAAGAATTATTAATTTTTTAAAATATGGAGATCTTTAAAATATATAAAACTGCTTCTGCTATTCTTAGATTAAGATAAAGAAATAAGGAATAATGAAAGTTTATTTTAAGGTCTGAGAATAAAATATATATATTTTTATTATTAATAGAGTATATAACTGAGATTAGCCAATATTGGATTCTTGCAGAGTTTTTTATGAGGTGAAATGCAGAATTCTTTATATGTTTATGTAAACAAAGGTGATCATGTGATGTTTATTAGTTATATGATTATGTCATAGAATAATATTGATTATAATGTAGCCATTTATCATTTGAATTAACTGAATATATGTAGTGTCAGTTACATTAATTAATATAACTTGAGAGGAGAATTTGCCACAAATCCATTTCTATACAAGATCTTTTGTGATATAAGATAATGAATTTATAAGTATTATAATATTTTGCAAGAATGATTTATTAATATTTTACCACATGCAGATAACTTAATGTTAGCCTTGTTATGTATTCCTGTGAAAATTCTTTTTTTGAGGTATTTTATATATTTGACTTAAATATTGAATGAAGTTCATTGAGAATTTTTTTTATGTATTTGTTTTTATTTAATGAATCTCATTTGATTACATGATCATATTTATTTCTTAGCAATTATATTAATTAATTATATTTGTGATATATTTCACTTCTAATATATTTAAATTTGGCCATACGATGTGGAAAGCATTTTGTTTAAGATGAAGATTTTACATATTTGTGGTTATTATTAAGATTTTTACCATGAAGTATGTATAATATTAGTTTATTTTTAAGAGAGTTTATATGGTATTAAAAGAAATTCATTTCCAAGACTATTATATTTAAAGTTTCAAGCATATACATGTTAAGTTTAAAAGAGTGTGTGTAATATGTTCCCAACATATTTTCAATATTATATTAAAATAACAGAATAAAACATTGTCATAATAAATAAATGGTTATTCACTTATTTAAGATGTAATTGTCTTAATTATTCATGAGATCAAGTTTAAGTAATAAAATGATTAAATGCCACTAAATATAGAATAATTAGTCCTTGGAAATAAGCTAATTAAAATAGAGAAATGTATAAGAAGAATAGCCTGAAAAAGCAAGCTTGTTTAAAATTAAGTATAATGAATAATTAATAGACATTATTAGTAAACTGATATAAAAATAACATATTGGGAAATTAATAAATCTTTGTATATAAATAAAAATGAAATGTGTTGAAGCATCAGTGTATGGAAAAATTGTATATAAACTGTACATTGACACTTATAATATTAATATATATTACGTCAATTATATGTGATCTAAAAAGATATATAAATACTCCCCCCCCCCAAAAAAAAATGTGAACGAACAAATCTAAAAATATGGAGCAGCAGCTATTTCTCTCTCTATCAGAGTGTTATAAGTGATCACATTTAAAATATATTAAAATTCATAATGTTTCTTTGGGTTACATTAAAAGCATTTATTCACTTTAATATTTCACATAATAAAATGCTTTCTAAGCATAAAGTTTTACAAAATTAAGAAAAGTTCATAAAGTATTTTTTTAAATGATAAAATGGAAGTCATCAAACAGTTTTTGTATTATATCAGAAAGTTTAAAAGTGGAAAAGTTTAATCAAAAATCTGAAATGGGTGAGAACAAGCAGTAATAACTAAATAAATTCTGAAGTTGATTCAGATTTAAAATCATCAAAATAATTAGAAAAGCAGTAGTTTGTTGATAATGAGACTGCTATTTTATTATAGCAGGAAAAAAATTATTAAGAAAAAAAAGGACATCCTGCTATTTTAATTAAGGTGTAATTTGATATTTCACTATTCATTTTGTTTAAAGAAATAAAGATATTGTAGAGTGTTTTATTATTTTTTAGTAAATAGGGATAACTGAGCATTCACAAAGTAAATATCTACTGTACTTAAATACTTTCTCTCAATTAATTATTAAAAAATACCTTATTATTTTTTAAATTTTGTTTATACTATAATCTTAATTTGTATGTGCATTCATATATATACAAACATCTGGATTTTATATATGTGCTTGTTGAGAAATACTGTATATGTGCTACTCAGTAAACAACACATATTCTATTATAATCAAACATTATTAACAAAATGTGAGCTATTATATATACACAATGTACATAAGGGGGGGAATGGACCAAATCTAACAAATATTGTGATTCAACTGTATACAATAAATATTTTGTTTTGTAAATTATTATTTTCTTGTTTGCTGAGTGTAATGATTATAGAAATAACATGGAAGAAGATGAGTGAAGAAGGACCTGGGAAAATAAGTAAGAAGCATGATATCTACCGATTATTATTATTTTACTTCTGATAAATAACAATATTATTATGATTTTCTAGGGTATACCACACAAAAACAAAATTAAAGGGTACATTTTAAGAAAGATTGATTTTAAATTCAGTCTCAATCATTTTCTAGGTGCTGGAGAAACCTGGTGGCATCCAGTAAACCAAAAACATAATATTAAAAATAATATATTAATCTTGTATTGAAGGATTTTTTTCTATAGTCTAGTTAAACCACATTATGGGCTCATAGTATATGTTAAATATTTTTAAAAAGACACCCAACATAGGGCATGACAAAAAAATCCTGAATTACATTATATTTTCAGTGATCCAACAGTGAAAAATCATGGGAAGATAAGTATATTTAAGTAAAGTTATCAATGTGAAGAATGAAATAATCAAACTATAATGATTGCATATTATAATACAAAGTAATTTATTTTTGGATGATTGCATGAAATAAAAGATATACCCATATGCTATATGATTAAATAGAATTAAAGTTTGAGATAAAGTTAGAGCAGAAGAATATGAAGATATTGGAAGAAGTCAATGGAAAAAGATCTTGCTTAAAAATTCTGTTAAAAAGATAAAAAGATTTTTTTATTTAAATTTCATTTTAAGTAAGAAAATATCCATATAAAGAAATAAAAAGTCAGATATAACAATCACAATCAATAATTGTATGAAATAAAAGTGAAACAAGAGGTGTGGAATAAGGTATTGCTCCAGAAAATAATGAAGAATGCAGAATGACTAAAACAGCTGGAAGCTAAGATGTGAAAACAAGCTGTATAGAACTTATGTGAGAAACACAGAAAACAACTTTATATTATGTAAAAATAAAACTATAAAGTGTGTTAGAAAAAAATGGATCTAACTAAAAAATGAGTACATGATATAAATAGTGCTAAAGTTCCTCAAATTATATAAACCCCATAGATGGGTTTAGAAAAGATAAAGAGATTATGAAAGATGTTGGAAGTACTGGAGATAGTTGGGTTCTGAACATAGTGTTGTGATGAAAAAGAAAAATTAGGACATGAATTTGATAAATTAAAGTGGATGTAATGAATGAGAAATATTTGTAATAATGCTACAATGGAAAATGCCTATGTTCATATAACCATGAACCCTCTTTCACAGTCTTTAAAATATGAGGTGGTGGAGAATTTTAAAATTGAGTGTGTAAATAAAAATACATGTGATGTAAATAAGTAGAGAAAAATTTCAAATGCCTAAAGAGGAAATATTGGAAGATGACTACATTAAGTGAGAAGTTGAAACAAATTCAATTAGATGCAATGCAGAAAAAAGAATTAGAATATGACTATTGCAAATGAAAAAATAAGAATGAAAATAATTGCCAGAATGTATTATTTAAAGATTTCCATGATATTTTTCTAGCTGTTAATCTATTAATGATATGTCAGAAAAAAATACTGGGTTAGACTATAATTTAAAAAAAAGAGTATGCAGTTTACAAATAAGGCAGATATTGGTCACACCAACACTCCTAAGATAGGCTATGAATACAGTATCTAAAGGTTCCCAAAAGTGCTCAGCCTTATAATTTTCTTGAGAATGTGCTTCACTTGTTTGCTTAACACGCAAGTTATAACTTACTACTTGAAGGTGAAGTATAAACAGGAATTTTAAGTCAATATATAGTGGAATCATGATACATTGAAGCAGTTCAATATATATGTGTTTCATATATATATATATTATGCTATTAAGTTGAAATATTAAGACATTTAAAAAAACTTTTTAATGTATAAAAGTAATTTTATTATTAAAATGGTATGTGTAAAAAAAAGATGGGGTTTCAAATCAGCAAAGAAAGTTTAACTTTCTGAATTAATTAATTAAAAATCCAATTGATATTAAAAGAATGTATAAATTAAATTCTAATTTTATAATTATTTAGGGAAAAGGAGTCAAAACATGTAGAGTCAGATAAAATCAAAGACATTCGGAATTTAATTAAGAAATGGAATTAGTAAAATTTCAAAATTAAATTGCATTAAGATTATAATCAGTATGATTCTTTTTAGATAATAAAGAATTTTCCTTAAATTTTAATTAATTAGGAAATCTGGATGACTTTGTTTTGAATGCTATACATATTGATAGCAGGGAAAAGAATTTTAGTTATTGTAAAAATTTCTTTTTACAATAACTAAAAATAATTTCTTTTTACAATAAACTTTTGGAAGAGTTATTGTACATTTCTTGTAGACTTTGTTATTGAAAACTTGAGAAAGAGTACATTTCTTGTAGAGGTTAGATACTGTTCACCTCTGGAAAAGTTTTATTATAAAGTTTTTAAGTTGTTAAATTACATCACGCTATGAGTGAGTAGATCACCACAATTCTGGCCAGCTCCGGTGCAGCTGAGTAAAGAGTTCCCTTGTATTATAGGATGCCATGCCGATAAAGCCCTTGCCTCATTTAACAATCATGTTGCTGACATGCTATGCTGTCGCTGTCAACACAAAGCCCCAATGAGTAATATCACGGAATGACTGGCCAATTCTACTGTTTGCCAACATCCTTCAAACAAAGATCTGGTAAAATGATAATTTAATTTAATGATAAATTTTGATGATAAAAGTCTCTCTTTCTTTGCTTTAAACAATTATATATTAATCATTCTGTAAAATATATTTATTATCGTATTATTTAGATATTATATTGTATTGTGTTATAATGCACACTTAATTAATCATATATAATAAGGAAATTGACTATTGCAATATATATACCCTTTCTTAAATTTTGCTAGACTTATTGATTAAGAATTAGACGGAGTTAAATTTAGGAAAATATTTAAATGATTAAAATAAATTGACATCTAAAGTCTAATAATTAAATAAAAGCAAAATATTTAAATCCCCCTCCCTCTGATTCTAATTTGTGTTTTTATTTTATTTGCTATTTAAATTTGTCTATTCAAATCTGTTACTTCAAATATATAATCTTAGCCATTAACGCAATTACGAATAGTTTGTAAACATTTTTAAAAAATAAAACTTAGTTTAACAAAAAGTTAAAACTATTTACTTTTAGAAGAGACAAGTGGATATGTATACTGCATTTATGTGATTATAAACAACTTTCAGTTTTAAATATACCTGTATCAATAATGTTCCAAGTTGAAAGTTAAAACTTCGTTTTTATTTTCTTTTGACAAATAAATGTGTACTGCATGATATGATAGTTTAATTCTTCAAACCTTTTAACTCAATTTTAATATTTTATCGTAGACTATCGTATCAATAATTTCTTTATATCTGTAAGACCTATGGGCAAATCTCTAAGCAGGGATTAATTTTTTATAAAATCTTTTATTATATATCATAACTGCGTAGGCCTAGATTTTGCCTATAAAATAGATATCCGCATATGATAAACTTATGGCATGACCTTTTACGTTTCTTTATATAGATTTAAATTTGTATATATCGTTACTGGGTTGTCTAATTTCATGTTTATTTCATTGCATTCTTCAGCAGGCGTATATCCCTGCTTGAAAATTTAATTTGACGGGTTCGTACTAAATAAGTTCCAGCAAAATGCGGGAGCAATTTCTTTCGTTTTCCAGATTCAGTGGGTCTTATTATTTCTTATTACCAGTGCAATGGATCGTTCCTGCTGGTTAATGAGAGTTATTTAGGGTTATATGAAGATGCTCATTTCTTCATTCCATGACCCATTTATTTTATGAAATTTGTATCTAACTTCGCAACAGCGAAGATATTCCCGTCGTGCCTTATTATAAGACTCGGATATGACACCGTGGAGGCGATCATATTCCACTTTACCTCGTTATTTAAATGTTTATTACTTTAACAACTCAGTATCGCTTTCTTTATCCCTTGTGTATATTAAAGCTTGATGTTTCAGCTTTTATTGATCACGATCATGAGTTATGCATTTATCTATTTAACCATATTTTCCTAGAATTAATGAAACTTACCTTATTTTAATTATTGTCATGTACCTGCTTGAGGGATATCTGTCCAAAGATCAAATGTATTCATCCACCAAGGTCCTTTATTTATATAATTGGTACATAGAAATTTAGCCATATGTAATCATTAATTCATGTAATTTCCACTCTTTTATAAGTCTAGCAACCTAATTAAGCCGTAGTCATTTCTTTTGTTTATTTGTTTGTAATTTTAATATAAAGTGTTTGTATTTTATATATATACATATTCCAGTGGGTGTCTTGTTCTGCCACAGAGAAATCATATAGTTGTAATCTAATTTTAACAGTCTCTATTTCTCCCTGGTCACCAAGCCTTAAAAAAAAAAAAAAAAGAAGTGGTATGTAGGTTGAAATGAGTTTTGGTGATTTAAATCACCCTGGTGATGATTTATGCAGTTGTCGGTTCATTCTGACCATTACAATATGCTATATTTTGCTCTGAGTTCCCTCACTTATATCATGTCACATTTTGTCGATAAGTCTTGATTATAATATATATTATTTTACCAAACTGCAAGTGGATAGTATTTTTCACACACATATATATGACAAACACCCTTTTTATATGTAGAGTATATATATAAATTAAGATAGCACATTTATATTTGATGTGTGTGTTCACTCATTTAAAAAATAAAAATCTTATTGTACTGTATCTTTTTTTTTTTAAGAATAAAATGAATAGCCAAATGTTAGATTTTTATTGTAATTAAACATGCTCTGGACATTCTTTTTCTTCGACCCCCCCCCCCCCATATAAATATTATAACAGTTTCATTGTCTTCAGACTATGGCCTGTGTAATTGTTTAATGTTTTTAGGTCTGTATCAACTTTGGAATCTATCCTTATTTGCTGTTGTACATTTAAATTCTTGATTAAAATCTTCAAATTTTAAGCACTTAGATACAATTCAAGAAAGTTTTACAAACTCTTTTTTTGCTACTATTAAATTGCTATTATTATTTTATTGCTTGAGAAAAATATTTAAAAGTTTTCTTAAATTTTGTAGATTTTTCGCTTTATACTTAAAAAATATTTTATTATCCAAAATATTATATATAAAAATTTAGAAAAAAATAAACCAAATTTATAAAGTGTACTTTCATGTAACTGAATAAACATTACTAGTGAATGTGAGTACAGATGTTACTTAAGTCTAAACCAGTGGTCTTCAACCTTTTCACACCTGTGGCCTGGCAAAAATAAGAATAAGATTTCGCGGACTGGCAGAAGTTTACAGATAAATTTTCGTAAAGATGTACCCTGCTTAGCCTTAGATCAGTGTTTCCCAACCTGTAGTATGCGTACCACTGGTGGTACATGAATTGCTGGTTGGTGGTACACGAAAAATAATCAATAATGGCAGACATAAAAAAAAATTAAATCATAAAAATATCATAGAAACGTTTTTTCCCTATAATTCATAAAAATTATTTTAATTAATAATATTATATAGTAAAGTTGTTATTATGTACAGTCGATAATGATCTTTAATGTTAATGATAAAATTGAAAGTATGATTATGAAATTAGACTTTTGGAAACTAATATATATAAGTATCGAAAACAATCAACTGGAAGTATTCGAAACTCTACATATTTTTTTGTTTGCAAATAAGGTTAGTCTGTCTCAAGATATACGAGAAAATATAATACCACATTTAAGAGGATTAAAATTGTCTTTCATGGAATATTTTCCAAAACCCGAAAACACAAATGATAATTGGATTTCAAAACCCTTCTATGCAGAAAATTTAGAAAAAGCTACATCATTATCAATAAAAGATAAAGAAAATTTAATAGAATTATCATGTGACAGAACTTTACAAGTAGAATTCAAATGACACAATCTAATTATTTTTTGGTTAAACATTAAAGAATATGAATAACTTTCTGAGAAAGCTCTTAAATTATTATTACCGTTTACTAGTACGGAATTAGTAGGAAGAGCTTTTTTTATATATATTTTTTTAAAAAATAAGTATTGAAACAGATTGAATTCAGCTGTAGACTTAAGGCTATCTTTTGAACCAAATTTCAAAAAATTATGTTCTTCAAAACAAGCACAAAGATCTCATTAAATTTATTTTATAAAAATATTTGATTATGATAAGAAAATATATTAAATGGTTTTTTATAATTTTGTGTTTTTATTAAAACCATTTATTAGTAAACGAACTATGACAAAATAGTAGATAAATAATGAGTCGGATCAAGGCAAATCAATCTAAATTATTTAATTTGAAAGAATGTATCAGAAAAGGATCATACCCAGAAATTAAACTCTCATTAATTCTTGATCATCTATTGTGGATTACTAGATGTAAGCTAGTATTTAATCATCAAAATTTTAATCCTATTAACTTCATGCTGAACAATATAAAGAAAACAAGAACAAGAGATAGCCTGATAACCCCTGAGGTTTTTTTTACCATGACTTGGGACATGCTGGATTTATCCTCTTCATGGTCCAACTAATAGCAAGATGCTCCGAAAAAGAGAAAACAGACTCAAATTCCAGAAAACCAAATGAAGGAATGAGAAAACACTTTGAACAATAACCTTTAATGTAATAATGTAATCTTTAATAAATTATTTTAGAAAAAATATGAAACTTTAAATAAACACATACATATAAATGTGTTACACTGAGTTTATAATTTCAGTGAGTTTATAACCTGGTGTGATGTTTAGGTGTGTTTCAATGTAATTTGTCTCATTATGAGATGTGAATACATACAAGGTCACCCTATAATATTTATAATGCAACTAAAATAACACACTCGCAATAACAAATTTCACAAAATATAATCATTTTTATGAAGTGGTACAATTTAGCGTGATGTACTACCAAGTGGTACACGAGCCAAAAAAGGTTGGGAAACACTGCCTTAGATAAACATAATTGTTATAACTGACCAAAACAGCACACTAGTTATTGTGTAATGTAATGGTGTTGCTTACCTTCACATGCTGAACACAGAAAACAGTACAATACCAATCATTCTTATTAATGTGCTTGCATTTCTATGTTTATTATTTCATTGTTAAAACATTCAAGAATAAAATGTTATTCACCTGAATGTTGGGAAATATCATAGCTAGTGTAATTACATGGCAATGACTATGATAAATGTAATATCTGTATTTAATGTTAAATATACAAGATGGTTATATATACATATGGAGGTTGTCTTTTGATAGTAGTAAGGGCAAAATAGAAATCGCATAATTAATCACTGTACAGTCAAAAAAAAATTCGCCGTATTTTAAATCTGAAAAAATAAAATGAAACGTGTAAAAGTCTGAAGTTTTGATGTTATTGTAATTTTTTTTTTTTTGTGCTGGTGTGTTGAAAAGATCCAAAAATGTAATTAATAGGAAAAGTTTTTTTTAAAAAAATGGTAAAATAGATATCGCGTAATAGAAATAAAGCCAAAAAAAAAAAAAAAAAAGAAATCGCAAAGTTATTTTTTGTTTGTTTTTATTTTTAAAAAAAGGTTAACAGAAATTGGTTTTAAAAATAAAAGTTTTTGTATATTAGCAGTATACAAATAAAACCAAAAAATATCGCTTTATAGGCCAAAAAAAAAGTGGTCATATTTTTAAACAAAAAAAAAAACGAAAACGAAACTTGAAAAAGTCAAAAGTTTTGATTTTGTTTTAACACATAAACAATGCTGACAAGCGACTGTGATTGGCTATCAAAAGACATCTGGAGTTTGTATAATAAAAAACCTTTTTTTTTTTTTAATTTTGAATTTTTTTAGAAAAATAAATTTTTTTAATTTTGAATTTTTTTAGAAAAATAATAAATTTAATTCTATCTCCCCATAAACATCTGTGATAAATAGAAAAACAAATTAATTTATGTATGATTGATTAGATTTCATTTTTATTCTGTTTCTTATTTTTTAACAGGGTAAAAATGCGCTGAAAAAATAAATAAAAACTGTTTATATTAATTAAAAGTTTAAAATCTTATTATTTTGTTATTACTAACTTTCTTGCCAGTCTAGCGTGACCTGGCAGAAAACTTCCGTGGCCCGGTGGTTGAAGACAACTGGTCTAAACTATCTGCTGCCATATCAGAAAAGTTATTATATTTACGAATTCTAATGTTTTTATTTGTTTAATCTTTTTTATTTGTCTGGGTAACTTATAATTGAAGTAGTGTAAATTGATATAGTATCAGTGGTGGCTTGTAAATAAAATTTGTGGGGGTGCTGGTTCAGAAAATTTTTAGCCATTGTTTACAAAACAAACATATAAAAATAAAATTTATGATTCATTTTAGTAAGAAATCTGTAAATAAACACTGAATTAAACACATTTACAATCTTTAAAAAAATATATATATATATTTTTTATGTCAGTATCCAATTGAGATAAACTTGTTATTGAAAATTTTACTTTAGATGCTACTGCAATTTAAAATTTTAAACTATGCTGTGATATCATGCAAAAATGCTGGCACAAAGAAACGGAAGCTTTCAGTTCTATTTTGTAGGACATCAAAGTTATTTTGATTAAAATAAATGTTATCATCATTATAAGGTAAATACATGTTTTTCTTTCTTTTTAAATAAAATTTTAGGTCACCATTTGTCTGAAGATCACATGCAAGCATTATTTTATGAGACAGAAAGTTATAGTAATTATGGCAGATGAATATGGCTGTAATATTTACCTTTTTTAAATTGTTACAATTCAAGCTTGAACCATTCATTTAAAAATGAAATCCATTCTTTTTGTTTTAACTGCTTAAGGATTATCGAGTATAAAGAAAGAAAGAAAAAAAACACTAAATGATTCTATTAAATGTTATTGAAAATAGAGTTTCTACACTGTTTAAGAGACAGTGCTCTCTCTATCTACAACTAATGTGCTTCTTATCTCGGACATCTACACAGCAGTAAACACCATGTCACTGGAACTATGAAGTACATAGTTCTATACAAGGATTTTTGTAATTTTTTTATGAATTAGGGGATGGTTACTTACATAAAGCTTAAGGATTATATAATGTTCAAGTATAAAAAAAGAATTCAAGAAAAAATACACTATGAATGTTATAGAGGATGTTGCAGTTTCTATGCATGAGCCACAACTGTGCAGCATATATTATGGCTTCACTATAGTATGGATGAAGAAGCATAGAAATAATGTGGTTAAACACATCATAAATGAAAATATTGTTTTCATCACAGATAATTACTTGGATAAAGATATATAAATAAAGAAAAAAGTGATAAGCAAAAAATTAGGTAAAATATTGTGATGAAGATAGATTGGATGAATCTATCATTATCATAAATATTAATGTAGATATTAGATACAATTATGTAGATGAGCTAGAATGTAGAAAGATAACTTAGAAGTAGTCTGCTGCCACAATTTTTAAGAAATTAATGATAAAACAGAATACAGGGAAGAAAACAAAGTGGCAAGAAAAGTTGGTTAAAATGTGTGACAACTGAAAAAAGTGGTAACGTTTTTAACACTCTTAATAGGAAGATGCTGTACTACAAAGACCTTGGAGGCAGAAAAGTAGAGCAAATGAACTGAAAAAAGAATAGATTAAAAAATGTGACATCAAAATTTCTGCAGCATCCATGAGCAGAGGGTAAGGTGCATCTTTGTGCAAATTAAATTCTAACTCTCCCTAATCCCATGAAATAAAATTTGTAAATTTTAAAAAAATAATTCTATACAATTTTAGTTAATAAAAAAGAACAGTAATTAAAAAATTATAATTATTTCTATTTTTAGTTTTTTATTTGCATATTAACTTTTAAGGAATTATAATTATTTCTATTTTTAGTTTTTTATTTGCATATTAACTTTTAAGGATTTGGCTCCACAAAATAATTTTTATAAATTTTTTTTTACACATGCTAAACAATGATAACACGATTTTGAAAAATTGTGACTAGAAATATCTTTAGGAAAATCCATACTAACTACCTGACTAATAGAATTTTTAACTAATTCTTATGTCCCTACTTTTTGATCAAATGCCTGGATTGTTTTTGTTTGTTTTTTCATATGTCAAATGCGTTGATCGGGAAGCGAACCCGGACCAGCTGCTTGGAGGGTAGCTATGCTAATCGCTAGGCCACCAACGCTTGACAAATGTCCGGATTGTTAATTAAAATTTAATCAAAAGTTTTAGGTTTTTCATTGTCACAATCACAACTTCCTTCTCTGTTTTGGTTCATTAACTTCTATGATATTATGTCAATGTTATATCCTTGATTGAAAGAATCAGAAAATACTAAGATAAATCTTTCACAAATAAAACAAGAGATACAAGACACAATGATTCAATAACAAGAATAATTTAAAATTACTTTAATGTAACAATTAATTATATATATATATAATGGATTTAATATACTATTTTGAACTGAATGTACACATCTATGAGACCACACATAGCCCTCAAAAGTGATATGCTTCAATAAATATGCAGTTATTATTCGCTTTTCTTATGATATTGCCTAAGTACATATGTTTTGAATTTACAATAGTATAAGAAACATTTGTTAATCTTTCAAAATATATTGTAAGAATAATTTTAGGCTTTTGCTATATACACAAATATGTAACGGTAAATCTTGATTCCAAATAAATGATCAATATCCATATGAATAAAAATAATTAAATTCAAACACATACAATAATATTAATCCAACATCTACGATGCTAATCATTTATAATATATGTCTGAAGGTTAAACTAAGTACAAGTCTTCCCCAAAGTATTTTTTGCTTCAATAAAAAAAAAAAAAGATAAGATATCAAACTTTCTAAATGGAAAGTTTACTTTTGGAAAACTTATTAATGCCTGATTATCATCATTTATAAATTATTACTATTATCCTTGCAGGTGGATATTAATAGCATAATTGTTGTATATTTGCAATTATTACTAATTATACAAAATATTAAAAATAGAATAATAATTATTAGATATTTTTAATTAAGGCCTTAGAATAATTTTGTTGATAAGAACAAGTGCAAAGTTTAAAAAATTTCAAAATCATGGTTTTCTGTAGATGTCATTCTTTTACTATCTTTATGAATGTCTTAATTAGTTCATCCAAAGACAGTGTTTATTAATACTTGGGCACTGGTAATGTTATAAAGTAGCAATACAATGGTTGTTGGTTTCTAGCCACACATGATTTCTATACTGGATCTTAGTATTGGAAAATACTTTTAACATCAACAAAGCACACAATCCAAACAATGGTGGAAAATGGTTCTAACCAGTGCTTTCTCTTCTCAGCATGGGATCACTGCACTACTCTTTTAGTTAAGACTTGAAATAGACTATAGTAGACTGCCGTAGTTGTTCTTTTCCAACATACTTATATCCCATTTGCTATGGATAATACTTATTGCTGTACTTAATGAAAGTTTTTCAAACAACAGATTCATCAGAAGTTAGTTACAAGATTTAACATCTATTCATCTATAACATGTTTATAGATAAACATGTTCATTTCTTTCACATGTGGAAATGAATAATTTTAGATATCTTTAAATGTTTATCATTATTTTGAGAACTAAATGAACAAAAGAAGAAAAAGATTATTGACTTTTAAAAATTGATCAATAACTTTCTTAATTTTAGCAATCCCAAATATTTGATAACATATTTAGATTTGCCATTAATTTACTTTAAGAATGGATAAATTATATATTTTAAAATGCCATTCAAAAAAACAAATTTGAAAGAGTACAAAATATTTTAAATTTTTATAAATTATGCAACTCAAATTTTTGCACGTGTCAAAACTATTTTTCTTTCTTTCTTTACATAGTATAATTCTTTATTTTACTATGCATCTACATCTATTACAAAGTACATTTCTCTTATAAAATATCCAATAGTATGATTAAATTAATTTCTCTTTTAATTATTTTTAAAGCAATGTAGTTAAATAACAAGTATATCTAATACATTCATACATAGTCATATAGCGATTTATACATTTATTACTCAATTATAAGACATTTTTAATAAACATTTTTTTGGATCATGCAGCATTGTAATGTAAGCTGAACCACTATCAAATTTGATCTATTTCTATATAATTTTATATAAGTAATTTTATTTCTAGTTTAACTTATTTTTATAATGTATGCTGCCCCATTGAGCTTGCTAAAAATATATTGTCAGTGTGATCTATACAGACTCTATACAACTCATTACCTATAACCAGAAACTGATTTTCTCAGCTACTATGTCTCCTTATGCTTCACCTCTAAATCTGGACAATCTTACAGCTTTGTCATCCATTGTAAAGTGAAAACATGATTTTTTTGTTTTCTCTATTTTTTACATGTCAACATATCTCCATTATCTTTTCTGGAGTACAATAGGTACAACAAGGTTAATTTTAACTGGCATGTCAATTAGTCTGTTAAAAATAGTTTAGTTTAATTCAGAATCTCGTATGCATAACTTGTTTAGGATTTTATTAAGAAAGTTAACTTCTGTTATATTCATTCAATAATAAAACTTAATTTTTGTATGGTTTTATTTTTTTATTGTAATATTACAGAGAAACTGTGACCTATATGATATCAAACTATATAGCATCAATTATATGCTAAATAAAAAAAATGTAAATAAGTAATAGAAATAATGAAATTTACAAACTTATTAAATTTTATGACCATCAGTACAATAGAAGCCATTTTTTCTCACTAAATATTACCTTTCAAAGGTAAATTTATGTTCTATAAACATACTTTCTTCATGATTTAAAAACTATATCCATTCAGTTGTACCATAGTTAAAAACATGTATACTGATTTTTTCCAAGCATTTTTTTTCTTCAAAAAGTTTTATTCTATATATCTTTAGTAAAATACAATATTTTTTTTTAGAAACATGAGTGAGAATTAAAAAATACATCATTAAGTACTTTTGTTAAAGGAGAAAATGAAAATTATTTAGTCAAAAAAGAAGAGAAGTATTATTCAGAAATGGGCTTTATGTATCAAAAAAGTGATTCTTCTAAAAGATGGAGAAGTTCTATAAATATATATGTAAATGAATTTTTTCAATTATTATTATTATTATTATTATTATTATTATTATTATTATTATTATTATTATTATTATTATTATTATTATTATTATTATTATTATTATTATTATTATTATTATTATTATTATTATTATTATTATTATTATTATTATTATTATTATTATTATTATTATTATTATTATTATTATTATTATTATTATTATTATTATTATTATTATTATTATTATTATTATTATTATTATTATTATTATTATTATTTAAAATTTTGTTTGTATAGTTCATGTACTTTTAATTTATGTACACTATACACACAAAATATCTATTCTGTATGTATAGTGATGCTGAAATGTACTGTATTGTACACTTAAAGAGTACAGTTAATAGTATGCATTCTATTATAATTATTGTTTCAATAAAAGATACACTATTATATGCTACATTTCCAGATAAACTTACCTAATATTTTTATTTCAATCCAAATTGCCAGCAGAATCAGTTTTTTATTTATTTAAGAGGGTACCAAGGGGTGTAGACCAGCTGATTCTTGATGCATTGCTAATTTGAAACAATTAACTAAAAGTAAGATTGGGATTAAGTTTCTTGTCACTTTAATGTTATATGAATTTTTATGGCTTGATTATTAATCAACCATATTGACATAGGTAATTTATGCATTTATCAAAACAATTTTTTAAAAAGTAAAATCTAATAAACTAAAATTTAAGAATGCACAATGAAAAGTTAATATTAAAGGTAAATATTTTATTAAGAAAAATTAAAATATTTAAATGAGAATTATTAATATATTGGAAAGAACATTCTCACAATCAACCAGATAATGTTTATCAAATAATTAATTCCAACAGTTCATATTTCAATCCTCTTCTTAAGTTTTTTTTAGAAAGCAATCTATGGATAAAATATCTTTTTATTGGTATTTGGAATTTGTAGTTAAAGTTTATAGTACAATTTAGTTTGCAAACAAATTGAATCAATCACAAGTTAGGGTATGAATTATAACATACCAGTGAGTTCCTTGGTGTTATGTGGATCATTGATTATACCATGCATGGTTTTTGTGTTGAAGAGATCATTGATATGTTAACTTTGATTTCTTCTGTTGACATTTTCACATTCTTGATCTGTTTTAAAGCTAAACTCAAAAGCTTTTTGGAATGATCTCTTTATGGTGAAAGATGTCCGCAAATGCTCTGGTTCCACTCCCATGATAACTTTGTTCAGCATATGGGCAGCCTTGGATAGAGGCATTTTCTCTATCTAGGACCCATGGAAATTGCCAGCCAAAAGAACAAGAGACTCTGCTCAAAGTTATTTTTTTATCTTTCTCTGCACATATATATGTTTTAATCTTTTGTTTTGTTATCAGAAAGCAAGTTTTGTACATTTTTATTTTATTTTAGCTACTAAGTTCTCTTTTTTATTAATTCCTTTAGAGCCATCTTTAATTAGCATTAAAAGGATATTACTCTGATAGTAATTATTTGAGTTTGGAATTTCTTTCTTTTGTTTATCTGGATAAACAATCTGTATGCATTTCTATTCCCCTCAATTTTTTTAACCTTAATTAAATAAATAATATCAAATATAAATAACTTTCATTGTATGTATCCCAAAAAAAAAATTGCATAAAAAAAAAAAGTATTTATTGAACTATTTCTAATTTTTTTTCAGCTTTTAAATATTACCCTATGCCAACACTTTTGTACCATATATATAAATGATACAATATATATATATTAAACAATCTGACATTATTAATTACTTACATTCTTTATTTAATGAATTTTTAAAAATCTTTAGCATATATTTGCACTTTATTTTGTTTATTATTTGATTATATTATACAATTGTATATATATAAATCAAACAATTTGGTTTGTTCTATTAGATAAATATTTTAGGCACTTTCCCAATAATAGGATCACTTAGAAGAACTTTCAAATGACATTATATGATTGCTACATTCAACTGAATGACATTAAATGATGATAATAAAATTTGTTAAAAATTAAATATTTTGGTGATGCATATACTTTTTTAAATTATCTTTTTTACTATTTGTTTTTCTTGAATTTGAACTGTCTTGCAGCTAAGTTGAACTATAAACCTGTAATAAAAACAACAATTTTCAGATACATTTGGATAAAAATATGGATCAATTTCAAGATTTTTAGTAAAAAACAAACCTCATAACAGTCCAAATTAAAGGAAAAGCAGATTACAAAAAAAATAACATTGATATTTTAAAAAAAAATTACCCACGTAACTAAAATTAATAACAGAATTCCTTATTCTAGAGTCTGACATTTTACTACAGCACTATACTGAACACATTATAATGGTATTTACAAAATGACTTATAAAAGTAATTATCTACTAAATAACTATTGTCTAACATATTGCAGAATTACAGTAATTGTTATGAGGCAATTTTTTAAATAAAATTGATCTAAACATTTTCATTTACATATAAATTTTATTAATTATCATGCTTGATTTAGCGCAATTGTAGAATATATATGTAGTATATTTCAAACAATTGTTACAAGACTACGGTAAAAAAATATATTTAAATAAAAAATATTTACAATTAGAATGTATTTCTAATATTAAGTGTAATTCAGAAATCTAAATATTTTCATTTGCATATAGATTTTATTAGTTTTCATAGTGACCTCTTTAATGAAGCATTTTTGTGTAGTGAACAAATTACACTTAATGGCCCTGTTCAAGAGTAAAATATAAAATCATAATAAGATATAGTAGAGGAAGGCCAGTAAAAACTCTGCAGTACCAAAAAGAAATAAAAAGTCCTGTGGAACAAATATAAGCAAACAGGATCCATAGCATTCTAGAAGCATATTAGATTAATTAATGAGAACTTTATTTCCTTCATATATATAACTCATGATGACCCAAATGTATAGAAAGTTCAATAAAAATGATGTTACATACATACATTATTAAAGAAATAAAAATAAAAGCAACATTAATAAAAAGGGTAAGATTAAAATTGAATAGATTCCTGGGATTAGGTTGACATTATCATAAAGTTATTAAAAAAGGGAATATATATAAAAATAAAATTACTTATATTTATAAAATAAAATAAAAATAGCATAATATAAAATACTCTAGTATAAGATAAAACATGATTTTATAAGAAAAAATTATATAATCTAGCAATTTATTAAATAATAATAAATCAATAATAATAAAGTTATAAATAATAAAGATTAAAAAGTATATAGATATAGTTAATATTTGAAAACCAGGCACTCTTCACAAACTTGGAAGCTTAATTGTAAGTGTATGGGATTTGAAATCAGATTTTCAAGCATCCTTCAACTATCCACACTATCTCATACAACTTATACATATGACAACACACATGTAGAAAAAATAAATAATCACCAATATACATATTTTGTGCTAAACCAGCACTCATCAGTTGGTCCAGATTATCACCTCCCACACACATATATATAATCAGCGTTTAGTTTATATTAAAATAGCAACTCTTCATTCTTTAATGGACAGGCTTCAATCTATTCCAACCTCCAACTTTTCAACTATCCATATCATTGAAAATATGAAGATGAAAACCCAAATTCCATGCTGATGCCAATATTATTGCCATGCCCATGTTGACCTCAAGTCACTCTGATCCCTCATGAATAGAACCTTATCCATTTAAATACATAGAAGAGGGATGGGCAGGATACAAGCTTGATGTGTAAATATTTGAAAACCAGGCACTCCTCACAAAACTGGGAACTTAATTGTAAAAATTGGATGTTGGAGTAGATTGAAGCCTGTCCATTAAAGTATGAAGATTTGCTATCTTAATATAAACTGAGCACTGATTATAATCTGGACCAACTGATGAGTGCCGGTTTAGCACAAAATACGTATATTGGTATTTATCTTTACATGTGTATCAGTTGTATGAGATAGTGTGGATAGTTGAAGGTTGCTTGAAATTCTGACTTCAGATCCCCTATACTTAGATATAGTTAATTTAAATAATATATAGTAGAGGGAGCTAGAATATAATACAATTAAATTTAAAATTGAAAAAAAAGTTTTTTGTTTTTTTAATTTTTAAGAAACTGAAATGATATTTGGTAGATTAGAGAGATTTACAATATGTATGATTTATAGTTATAAAATAAAAAAAGAAGATAAATATAAAAGAAAATTTTAATAATAGAAGATTAATAAGAAATATTAGATATTATAAAGGATTTAAAAATAAATATATATTTACTAAATGGATCAATGTTGAACAAAAAAATATATAAAGAAAAAAATCATAAATATTTTATTAATTTGGAAATAATAAAATATAATAAACGAGATAATATATTTAAATTAATGGTTGTTCAGTGAATACATATAAAGACGGAATATACATGTATAATCTGTATTTTATATTTCAATTAAGTATTGTATATTTTATATTATCTGGATTTTATTTTATTGGTTTTAATATACTTTACTTTTGTGTTATTTATTTTTTGATTAATTTATTGTTATTTATAGATTTTATTTATCACTATATTATAGTTCTGAGAACTTCAGGACAGTCAAAATATCAGGTTATGTGTATATATATAATTAAAAAAACTACTATAAAGAGTTTGAAGTAAAATGTACAAAGTGTATGTGTAAATGTATGTGACAATAACAAATATCTAAGTTAGAATAATGATGTAATATTTAACAACTAATATCATTTTATAGTATTACTGGATCTATGGTTACTAGTAATAGCAAAAAACATTCCTTTAAATAGTAGATAGGATTTTTAATGATTGCTCTGACATATAAAAACCTATGATATAATAAAATTTTATATCCAAGTAGTTCAGTCAGACATTATTTTAAATATATACAGGAGCACAGTAAAATATGTGCTACTAAAGATATTTCAATTTTAAAATCTTAATAAACAAGTGCTAGTGGTATAATAAGCTCTAACTTATCATGGACATATGTATGCTCAAGGGTATGCATCTTTTGCAAAAAAAAAAAAAGTAATATTATGGAAGTAACCTTTCTGAAAACAAGCACCTTTGTCTAAAATATAGATAAGTTTTGGCATTAGAACTACTGAATAAAAAGTTTTATCATGATATAAATTCACACAACATTAAAATTTCAAGACCTCAATTCTCTAGCATAGTACAACATAATAAAATCTCAATTTCCACACATTTTTAACTAACTTTGAAAATTTTAATAATATATTGAAAAAAGATTTCTTTTAATTAGGATATTCACTATACACATTTGAAATCTTTTTTTGTTTTCTTTAATTACAATTTGTTATCAGAAGTTCGAAAAATTTAAGGTTTCTAATATAACATGTAATTTTAATATCATGTATATTCTTTATTACTTTTTACAATCCACTATTGACAATTTCTATTGGCCCAGCAACCTTCTTCAGAACTTCTACTTATATTTCCAAATCTTAATTGAAGAAGATTGCTGGGGCAATTGAAACTGTCAATAATGGATTGTAAAAAAGCATTGTAAAAAGTAATAAAGAATATAGATGATATTAATATTATATGGATTTGGCAATGCAATAAGAAAGATAAAATAAAACATATAATTAATATTTGCTATCCATTTCTTTTTCCTTAGGGTTCTTTCTTCTTTTTCAGTACATTTATTTAGATATATATAATTATTGAAAACGGATTATTTTGGTAAAAAAAAAACAATTTGAAGTTTATTTTTATATAAAAGTTTTCAATGATTAATATACTTGTTTGGCTAAGAATTATGGATAGGAGTTCTGTAAAAGTTTAAGTAGTTAAATGATTCGATAGGATTGATTCTCTTTTTAGTATGCAGTAAAAGCATTTAATGTAATATGAATAATCTCTGTAGAAATCTAACATATTTTCAATATTTTTTAAAAAATGATGTTCTTATATAATAAAGAAGTCATCAATACCTATAAATACATTGATGATGATCAAACATTGAAAATAGATTATGGCAAACTAGAAGAAGAAAATATATAAATATGAAAGATTAAATATTTTTTAATTAGCTTTCTTTTTTCATACGAATAACTTTAATGATTTTAAGACAGTTTATTATAAAACTTTTTATATTTATTTTCAAAGTTGTATAGAGAAATTTAACCAATTTTAAGAGTTTAAATAATTGGAATCATAAGTTAATTTGCTTATTTTACTCAAATATTTAATTTTATTTAGAATTTACTGAAGTTTATAAACTCAGAAACTAGTTCATATAAATTTAGTTTATAGCATTGAGTTCCAAGCCGATTTTTTTTTCCATAGGTAAATTTTATCTTGTAGTAACAAGAACATACTGGGTATGTATTCTATATATCTTACATAGTTTTGATCAGTTGAATTTTAATATATTCTCTTCCTCTTTAGAGAAATCCTTTTAACCTTTTGTTGAAATAATATGACTTTTAAAATAGCATGTGATGCAACCAAAATTACTATTGTATTTTAATGGGAATTATTTAGAAACTATAAATAAAAAGAATAATTTTTACAAATTTATTCTCAATAATTGTCTTAAAATATATAGATGAAAAAAAAAAGATCTTTTAAAGATGGATGAAGTGAAAGTAATTTCTGAAAAATTTTAAAATTATTTGCATAACGGGCTTTGAATTTGTAGTCTTTCTACAAAAAAAAAAAAAAAAAAACGAATTTATTTAAAATCTAAATCACATCTAAAACTTTCATGCACATAATTTTTCATATATAATATTTTAAACTATGTATTTCTTTAAAGTCATTAAAAGTAGAAATTCAGACAAACAACTTGTATCTATTATTTGCAGCTATATGCATTTATATGTAGTAGGGGCTCTGCTCCCTATGCTTTTTATATGTATGTGATAAGGTTTTTCATTTGAAATGCTTAAATAAGATTAGGAAGAATGTAACAGGTGTATGGTTATATAAATCATGCATAAGTGTGATAAAAGAGGTGAAAAAATGTTTTCTAATTGTAGATAGGTTAAAGAAAATAAGGAGAAATGGAGGAAAATGTAATTAAGGAAGATAGAATAGAGTATATATTTAATAGAGTGAACAGAAATAAGTAGTGCAATGGAGATAATTAACCAAAGAATACGACAGAGGGAGAGGTAAAGAATATAGAAGTAAAATTAAATTCATAAGAGATGAAGTATGTGCAGATTAAGGAAGTAATGAATAGAAATGATAAGGAAGTCCAGAAGGTGGAAGAGAATGTTACGGATAAAGTAGGGAAAGTAAATAATGAGACAGTATTGATAGGAGTCGCTAATTAGAGGATGTGGAGATGTAATTGCAATGGAAAATAAAAATAGGTATGTAAGAGGATATTTGCTTGGAGCAAGAATTAGAGATGCTACAGATAAGGTGTAGAAATAAGGGAATAGAGATGTTTATGTTATAGTAGGAACAAATAATTTGTCAGAGCCATGAGAGAAAGTAATGGATGAGTACAAAAAATTAATTAATAATTTGAATAAGATTAAAGAAGAGTAGGAATGGTTGGATTACTACTGATATTCAACAATAGGTATATGTAAAATAAAACTTGTTCGATAAATAAGAGATTGAAAAAATTATGCGAGAAAAATGTTATGTTTGTAGATGTGTGGGATTTTTTTATTATTAAGAGAGAGTTATCTGGTAAAGATGGATTGCACTTCGCAAAAGAAGGAAGAAAAGCATTAGGAGGTTTGATTTATAAAAAATATTACAGTTTGGGAAACTTATAAAGGTGGGTAAGGTTTTAAATTACACTATTTTCAAAATGAATGTTAAAAATGGATGGGATGTAAGAAATAAACAAAGGGTAGCTGATTTAGATATAAATGTAGGTGTTGAGAGGGAATGGGTCTGTAAAACTAATGATAAACAAGCTAATTAGAAATGTAATAGAGAAGAAAGTCAAAAGAATTTATAAAATGGTAGCAAGAAAAAAAATTGTTAAAATTAGATATTTGAATATACAAGGTAGTAGGAAACCAGAAAAGTGGCTGGTAATAAAGCAGTTAAAAACAAAGAGCTTGAGGTATTAGCAGTAGTGGAAACCTATCTAAGAGAAGAACCTATACTGGAAGACTTGGTATGGCAGGATATAAATAGAAAAAAAAAAGAGTGGTGGTATAAGAGTTATGTCAAAAATATATTAAAAAATTGTTAAGTGTTAAGAACATTTGTAGTTTGTGATAACATTAGGACAAGAATGGATGGTGCTATAGTGTATATGGTCACTGGAAATAGTTAAACAATAATGGAGTGAAACAGTAGCATATATGAATGCCTAGTTAAGGATATCCAGAATTTCAAAACAAAGGGGAAGAAAATAATGGTTATAGAAGATATGAATGGGCATATTAAAGAAATTGATGACATGGAAAACAAAAATGGACAGCTTTTGAAATTTTTTTGTCAGAGAATGAATTTAAGCATTGGAAATTTATCAAATATTAATGAGGACCATACACATGGTCTAAAAATAATATATTTCACACAATAGATTATGTATTAATAAAGGGGAAATGAATAAAGTACAGAAAATTAAAGTGTTTAATAATGAAGAGAATGTAATAGTTATGATAATTTCTTTACAATAGAAATTGTTAGTAATGTGTTGGAAAATAGTAATAAAAGTAGAAAGGATAGTAAAAGATGTGGATGGTGAATCAATGATAAGAATAAGTTAGAATATAAAATAAAAGTAGAAGAAATCATGGAAGAGTTTGTTGGGGATGAATATAAGGATTGGCATAGTGAAGTAAAAAAAATGGCAAATAAGATTTTAGGTGAGAATATTCAGAAGAATAAAAGTAATAGAAAAGTGAGAATAAGTAAAAGTGTAAAAGAGGAAAAAAGCATGCAGAGAATATAAATGTGCTATTAAAAACAAAGAAGTGAAAAAGATATTAATATTAAATGGGAATATTTTTTAAAAAAGAAGTTGGCTAAAATAGATAATTATATACAGAGAATGAAATTAAATAATAAATTATTGGGGGATATTAATAAAAGTGGAAGAGATGGGAGTAAAAATTTTTGGAAATATATTAAAAGAAATGTAGAGGAGAAATAGTATTAATAAATGATGAAGAAAAAGAGTGTAGCTCTAGAGAAGAATTAGGGACAATTTTAAATAAGTATGTAATGGATATAGAAAATATGTTAGATGTGAAGGACAGAGTGATAAAAAATATAAAAACATGTAATAATGGAAATATTAGGTTTACAGAAAATGAATGAGGTAGAGAAGAAATTGAAAAATGGAAAAGCAAGAGGTTTAGATGGATGGGCAGCAGAGGTGATGAATTTAGGAAATAGGACAAAATTAAATCTATTATCATGTTTTAATAAGATGGCATAGATGACAGAATTTCCAGATAGCTGGAATAATACAAGAGTAAGGCTATTATGGTTAAACAATTATAGATTGATAGCAGTAACATCAGTGTTATAAGGTTTTTGCATATATGGTGGCTAGAAAGGTGGAAAAATGAATAGAAGAAAATAATATAATGGGAGAAATGCAAGGAGGTTTTCAATTGGATAGACATATAGGAGATAATTTATATAACGTCAAACAACTTATAGATATGAGTAAGAGTACAAATAGACAAAAGGCATATGATAGAGTAAATAGAAATTAAGTTTAGTAAATTTGGGAATGAATGGAGTTTTAGTGGTTCTTACTAAGAAAATATAGACTCAGAATTAAAAGTAGGGTGGGACTAAGATAAGAATGCCCTATGTCACCTTTTTTTTTGTTATATTTGAGAGAAATGGAGAGAACAACAAAAAGACTAGGAAGAAGAGTGGAGATACCATTAATAGATGGCAAGGGAGTGTATATATTATCAGGACTTTTATTTGCTGATATCTTCTTGCACACAGAAAGTAGGGAAGATATAGAAGTTATGCTGAAGATGTGTGTAAGGATGAGTAAAGAGATGGGATTAAATTTAGTGAAGAAAAATCAAAAGTAATAATGATAAATGCTGGGGAAAAAGAAGAGAAAGAATTTTTATTGGGGGATATAAAATTAAATGTAGTGAAAAAGTATAACTATTTAGGAATAGTCTTTAATAATTAGAGAAATTTTTTGGATGAATGGAGAAAAAAATGATAAATGAAGCAAAGAAAAGAGATTGATAAAGAAATTAAGTGTTTTCATATAATAAATATGATGTAGCTAGAAGTGTATGGAAGGAAGTGGCAGTAGCAGGGTTAACTTATAGTAACAATACATTGTGTTAGAAAAGGGGTATTAGATTAGTTAGATAAAGTACAAACAATAAATAGAAAGACATGCATTAGATGCAAATGTATAGACAGCAAGGAGGCAATTCAAGGAGAAATGGGATGGTCAAGTTTTTATATGAGAGATGCAAAAAGCAAAATGAAAATGTTTGGTAGATTGCAATTTATGGATAATAAGAGAAAAGCCAAAATACAATTTAATTAAGTTATGAGTAAAGGACAGGAAACAAGATGGGTGAGAAAGATAGCATGATATGAAGAAGATTTGGATAAAAACTTTGTCAGTATACTTATACAAAAGGTGGGATGATTGTGTTAGAATTGTTGAGTGTTATAGTGGCAAGGAATGAGATAGAATAATAGATGCATTAATAAATAATAGGGAGTTGGAGAACTAGTATGGAGAGTAAAAAGTTTAAATATATATAGAAGTAAACAGAATATTGGGTTTGAGTTAATTTATGATAATAGCAAGAAAAGTAGTTTAAGTCTGGATTAGGATTGTCAGCAACAAGGGAATGTACATGTAAATGGAGAACTGTAGATGATTTAGTCTGCAAGTTATGTAAGAAAGGCATGAAAAATATTAGGAATCTGTTGCTTACAAATACAATGGTACAAATAATGAAGTTGTGGGAGAATAAATATAAACAAAGTGATTAAACAGAAAGCGGGTTCTTGTTTTTTATGTTGAGTTTGGAAAAATTATAAGGGGGATTTAGATATAAAGGTCATAGAGTGGACAAAGATGATGTGGAAATTGGGTGGAGCAGGATAGAGAACAATATGGGAAAAACTTAGGGTGGAATGGAAAGGGAAGATGGCTAACAGATTTCTCTGGGCATAATGGCTGAGAGATTCATTACTCTGAAAAAAGAGAAGCCATAGTGCATTGCATTGTTGGCTAAATTCATTCTTTTTTTCCAAAGACAAAAAAATGCTGATTTTCGTTTTTTTTTAATATATATTTTGACACACACACTCCACTTTATTATTTAATTGGGAAAGAGCAAATTTATTCTTGAATAAATAATTATTAATAATTTTTAACTAGAAAGGCTGTATTTTGCTTAAAAGTTTTATTTTACCCACACTTAATTCTGAAATATTATATATCAGAATCTGGATAAAAGAGTTGCCAAAAATATTTGTTTTTCTTACATTAAGTAAGTTCTTAGTTATTTCGTAAAATGCAACTTTTTTTCACTAACATATATTTAATTGTGACAAGTTTATTGTTAAATAAATAATTAATACTTTACCAGGTTTTTAATAATAGTTTGTTCTTTTTTATAAGGGTGGCCATTTTAGTTTCATAATTACAATTTACATCCATGATTTTAAGCGAAATACCATCATTTGGTACTACTTCTGTTTCACTCATTTTATAAATATAGAATAGATTTAATACATAAATGGGTGTGTGTGAATATTCATATTTATTTTAATGGTAATGCATGTTTGATTATATATATGTGTTTAGATTAATTAAATTAATTTATTTTTAGAATTTAATTTCATCTTAATTACCAATTTAATTATGTGAAAATACAGTTAATATAATTGTTTCATATCAATATTATTTGCAAGTATGTTATATTAAGATGTTTTTATTTTACTTTATATTATAATACCATGTTACTTTTTAGAAAATTAAAAGATCTTTGCATGCTTTTCTTTTATGGCAACAGTAAATGGCTAGATGTAACTTTAAAAGTATATGAAAATTTTTATATCCAATGAAAATGCATCATCACCCATTGCTATCTCTATACTTGACATATGATTTTTCCATAGAGATTGTGGTTAGTGATATAGTCTGCAATAGATGTTAAGGAAATATAGCTGAACATAAACTATTAAATATCAACAAATTATGTATATTACCAATCATAAGGCATTCTATTAAATCCATTAATTAAAATAGAATGGCTTTATTTCTTGAGAGTTCATAATAAGTTTGAACACCAGAAATACTTGTACTGGAATTCCAGAATCTGATATTCCACCACTGTGCCAAAACACAAAAAGCTAAATAAATATTTTCAAAAAGATTGATCGATGTTATATAAGTACCTGCCAATTGTTTATGAATGCATCACACCATTGTTGTAAACATCGAAATCATGGTCATTGCATTATGTACGAGGTATATGAGATGTCTCTGCATTGCATCCATTAACATACAAATTAATAATGTAAAGTAAGTATAATGATACTAAATAATAAATATTTACTTCAACTTTCCGAGTTGAGTTCCTAATCCTCATAAACTCTGGATTCCACTTGATAAATACCAGCAAGAAATATTTCAGGATATACTTTATTTCTGTATTAACATTATTTAAAAGATTTTCCTTGTAATATTCAATAATTAAAGTGATTAATAACACTGATCAAATCATATATCATGAGTTTATCTGGATGAAATGAACTATGGGCTTGATATTCAAACTGACAATTTTTATATAAAATAAGTGACATCTTATATTTAAATAAATAAAAAATAATAATTTAATTACAAAATTGTAATAACAATTATCAATACAACTTCTATTTACAATTAAATATACTTTCATTAGGAAATATTTACAAATTATATATCTAATAAATTATTATACTCTTTTAAAATTACCTTTTCTAATTTAAATTGAATTCATTTTTGCTATAATTAGTGTCTTATCTAATGAAATTTAAGCAACCATTAATGCCATTTCTATAATAATCTCAATTTTAATTTCTTCTTTAGTTGATGTTTAACAAATAAGTGTGGAAAGACAAATAATAAACAGTTAATAAGAATCGTACTTCTAAAGTGTTCATGGTTTATTATTGATCAAATTAAAAATGTTAACTTTATAATCACAGCACCAAATATAAAAATATACTTATATGATCAATCACTGTTTGCCATTAAATATATGCTATGCCTTTATGTTGGTATCCCTTATAAATATAATTCATTTATTCAAGTGTCTTTAGTTTTATAGTTAATGCATAGATAACATCTAAAATAAAATTAGTCTAGCAATTATATTCTACTGTAAATCTCAGTAAGCTGTGCTTAACTACACTTATTTTTTTCTTCAAACTGATAACTTTCATTAGATCCATTCTTTTATAAAACAGGAATCATAAACCTAGTTCAATGAGTTGATTAGCTATTGAATCAGATTTGGCTTCAATAGTATTTTTAATATTAAATCTTTATAGAGGTGGATAGTTTCAGATCCAATCTCTGATAAACAAATTCATTACTCCATAAATATTTATCTTTATAATACCTTAAATATAGAATATATTTAACAATATAACGAATAATCTAAACAATTGTATTGATATAATAAGTACACACACATAAAAAGTACATTCCAAGGTAAATTAATGCAAGGTTATATCCACATGCAAGGCAATCCTGATCATATGTAAAAATAATATACAATTAATCTGTTTAATTTAAAATTAGTGATTATACCACTTTTTTTTATAGCAATCATTTATTTGAGTTCTTGGACATTTCACATATCTTTGAACCTTTTTGTTTAAAGATATTTAGATTAAGATTTTTTTTTTTTAAAATATACATTTTTAATCAACACTAAATTTTAAACTAATTCTATAAGAAGTGAATTTTTGTTTTTCTATATTCTAAAATAAAAATTTAAGACAAATTAATCAACAACTTAAGTTGCTTTTTTGAATGAACTTCATTTAAAAGAAAAAAAAACAAAACCACCATTCATGTTTCAATCAATTTACAAAGTAAATAGTTTTATATACAATATAGTTAACTATCAAAGATATATATTCATAGTTCATTTAAAAAAATAATCTCAATATGTCTAAATTATAGTTGTTTTTATTACACATATATATATTGAACCTAATACCGCTTCAAAAGTTCCATCGCAAAATTAAAACTAACTTTTGTTTTTATAACGTTTTTAAAGAAACCTTATTTGTACGTTTTATATGTCATAGTGCACATATGATAATTTTATTTTTAAAATAGTTTTCTTTTGTCGCTTGTTTTTTTTAATCAAAGTAATTACAGGCAAACACACTTTTAAACTTTTGGGGAAAAGCATTCTGATTTAAAAAGTTTTAATATTTTTTGGAAAGTTTTAAATTGCATTCTTGTTTCTTTGATTGTAATCTATTTTAATTTATTTCAGATAAAAAAAGCTGATACTTGTTTTTACCCTAATTTTTTTTTTCAATTAATAAGAACCCTGGTGAGAATTTTTTAATTAAGATTAGATTTGAGACAGAGATTTGCTCTGTCAAAAATTGCTAATTAAAGATGACAGAAGATAAAGGCTCACATAAACAGCCCCAGATTTTAAACTGATTTTATTCTCTGATAAATTTTCTGATGCGGCTTGTTTTAAGTACTTTTCAGCTGACTACTTTTAGCTGCTGAATCTTATTCTGCTGGTGATAATTATTCAAATTGCTATGCTGCCTTACCTGATATTTCGCTTATGATATTATGAACTACTTTTTGCTAAATAACAATCATTCACAAAGAATGCTTCTCCACATGCAGTGCTAAATCCTCCCAAGACAAACTCCAGAGCTTCAGCCTGTGTCAAGATCATCATAAAAGCCTGATCCAGAATTGATTCCAAGATTGCCTCTAGACTCCTGAACATATAAATGGAAGCCAAACTCTATGTAAGAACTTGAAAGAGAACTAAACTGTGTGCAATGCTGAAAAACATCAGACTTAAACTTATGCCGAGGTAAAACATTTTCATATTATTCAAGGGCTTAAATCTCTTGTTAAAGTCTCAGCTTAGTCTTAAAAAGAAACCTGTCTTTATATCTTTTGCCCAATCAATTTAAGTATTTTAAGCATTTATTATGTACTTTATTTATAGTGTGTGCTAGAAACTTAGTTTTAAGATTCCATATTTGTTTTAAATTTGTCTGGGAGTGTATTGTGAGTTTCTATTTTTATATGCTTAGTTTTTTTTTATTATTATTCATCATATTACTAACCTGTGATAAACATTGGGCAGATATTAGTAATCTTCTTTTAACTTAGTTGTCCTTTTTGTTGTAATTGATTTAGTTAATCTAGGTTTGTATTTTCCTGCAGACCGCAAATCTTTTGGCTGGCAGTTTATCGAGTGTATTGTTTTTCCTATATCAGAGATTTCGATTGAAAATCTTTTGTTTCTCTTGTCTCAGACCAATCTTGAATGTGGTTAAATCATGTGCTGTTCTGCAGACATGATATTCTTCATCCCGATGCTTTATTCTGGGTCAAGGAAAGCTCGCCCACACTGTTTTGTTTGGAACAAGACTGCTTTATTTTTGAAATCTCCAAATAGGGAAACTAGACTTGATTTTTATAAACTGCTAGCAGGAAAATATTACAAATCCCTCTTTTTAAATTATAGGTGAGAAAATGAACCTACTTGCCAAGGCACCTAATGTTACAATACTCATATACATTCTTGAATGAATACGCTAGAGAAATTTAGAATAATCTTTCATATTTTATTTGCCTGAGTTTTATTTTTTTGCTTGAATTTAATAAACTTTAAAGTTATTTAAAAATTAGTTTGGCTGATGTTGTCTCTTCTCAATTGTCCGAACAATTTTAAATCTCTTTCTCTCACCTGGTTCTAGCTGGTGGAAATCATCATTATTAGTAACTTTTGATTACCATAAATTAAATTTTCTTGGTCATTAGGGATCTAGTAGCACCCTCAGTGATCAAAAGATAGAAGTGACTGGTACATAATTAATAAAATTTTAGCACTGCTAACATAGGGCTTCGAGTTAAAAAAACCCGTGAGATTTTGTTCAGACAGTTGAGAAATATTTCAGGTGTGGGAGGCAAGATTTAATAATTAGGGATCGGTTTATGCTAGTTGATATGGTTTGTAGTAGGGGTTCATCTTTTTAATATGATAAAAGTAAGTAAACAGTGAAATAGCATAAAATAAATAAATATTAAGAAGTCTTTTTCAAATGAGAAATAAATAAAGCATTTTCTTTTGATTTTTTTAAATGCGTGAAAAATAAATATTAGTAGTCGTAATCCCAAAGTAAAAAAATTAAAAACATAAAGTTGGAATTAAATAAATATAGGGTTATAGAAAGAGAAGCAGATAGATAGAGATGCTAAAGAGTGCCAAGATGGAATGGCAAACTTGTCAGGAGATAAGGTCAGATCAGCAAAATGTTTTACTTTAAGTAAAGAATAGATCAGACACTAAAGAAATTGAACATCAAAGGAAAAGATAAAGTGAACAGGGGAAGATCAGAAAGGGAGTAGATGATAGACAAATTAAACCTACAGTTATAAGATCAATTCAGATAAAAATTTTTCAGGGTCAATATAAGAGAAAGTCCGGCTGCGCATCTTGAAACCCTTCTAGAAATGTTTCAATTTCACAAATGGTAGGAACAAGAAAAGATTGCAGAAGTTTGTAATCATTTACAGGGCATAGCCAAAGATTGGTGGCATACTTTAAGCACAAAGCCACAGACATTTGGAGAATAATTATGCCATCATGCACAGTTTTTGGAGTGAAGAGAGAGAACAGTGCATCTTTAGGAGTGTTACAGCAAGCATATTCCAGGATGAATGGAAAAACCTATACTCAATTTTTCTGTAAACAAGCTGCAACACTGAAGTCATTGACTGCATTTGCTTTGTCTGAAAGCCAGATAATCACAATAAGAAACAAGCAGTCGTATAACAAACCATGTTGACCATTAATAAGATCCTCATCGAAATGGTAAAATTATTAACAGATATGGATCATAGTTGGGTTTGTGAAGTACCTGAGAGAAGAAGAAAGGAGTATACATGATGGAATCGAGAACAGTGTCCAATGTGGTGGTGAACAAAGAGGAACCAACATTGTCTGGAGCTAACCAGGCTTATCCTATCATAACCATAAAGATTGGATTAGTCTTGATAGAGGTTTTAATTAATTCAGGGAGTCAGATGTCACTGCTTTCTAATCATTTTTATTTGTAGATAAAAAAGGAACAGATACATCTATATATACTCTTTCTCTAAAGCGAATGCAGGTTTGGATGCAGCTGCACATAGGAAGCATGAAATTAAACTAGGTCTTTGTGATAATGCCCAGGCTGATACAAGATGTCATAGTTGGAACTGATTTTCTATAGTCATAAATGTGTGCTAGATTATGATAGATGCTTACTTCATTGCAGAGAAAGCATAATGCCTTTGGAGGAGTTAAAAAATTTATCAGTCACTACAAATACAGTGTACACAGCAGATAAGGGACACAGCTGAAATGAAGAATAAAGTGGAAAAGTCCATCTTAAAAGGAACGGATGAGCAACATTTTCTAATGGAAGTATTAAGGCAGTGTTGTAAAGTTTTTTCTAATAAATCTCAAACTATTGAAGGATATGTTCATCGAATTAAGGTTAATGAAGAAAATCATTTTCAAACTCAATCCTACCCCATTTCATTTCAGTATAAACCTGAGGTGGTTAGTCAGATGTAGCAAATGATTGAATGGGGTGTTATTGGTAAGCAAGCCTCCTCATATTTTGACCTTTAGTAGTGGTGAAGAAAGATGGGGCTGTTAGAATATGTTTGGACACTAGTTGATTGAATGCTATCATGATTCTGGAAAAGGACATTCCTCCTATAATAACCGAACTGCTAGTTAAGTTCCAAGGAAAACCATTTTTTCTACAATGGACTTGACCTCCAGTTATTGGCAGATATTTTTCCATCCATCTGACTGCTTAATATACTGGCTTTCGGTATGAAGGGTATACATACATTTTTAATCGGATGCCTTTTGGGCCAATCGATAGTGGGTCGGAACTTTTGGGATGTCTGGATCACATATTGTCTGAAAAGATCAAAAATATTATTGTGATGTATATGTACAATGTGATTATTGCTTCCAAAAATATAGAATACTTAAAACATTTAGAATGTTTTTAAGAGTGCCGTCAAAAAATTGTCACTATCAATTTACAGAAGTTACTTGGCCATGAATGAAGTGGCATTTTTAGGTCTTTTAATTGGAAACGATGGCATTAACATCCAGATAAACTGGCTGCAATTGAGCATTTCCTTATACTTTCCAATAGTTGTCAGGTACAGTCCTTTCCGGATTTTGCAACTGTTATCGATTCTATAAAAACTTCACTGCAGATGAATCAACTTTGGTCCAGTTAAGAAAGGACCAGAAATGGATTTGGGTTCCAAACAAGAACAAGAGTTTCAGCGTATTAAGAAGTTCTTGGAACAAGTAGTTCTGACTTATCTTTACTTTTCTCAAACATTCTATATACAAACTGACAGTAGTAGACATGGCTTGGGTGTAGTCTTATTTCAAATTGATGAACAGAAATGCCACTAAGTAATGTATTTTTGTAGCTGGACATTTAAGGGGGTTAAAAACAATTACACTAGGAGGCTCTGGCTATTATATGGGCCTTTTCAAAGTTTAAACAATTTTTGCTGGGGTTCAACATCGTTATTATTACTGATCATAAAAGTTTAGAATTTCTAAACAAGTTACTTGACAAATGATCAGATGGTTCGATGGAGACTGGTCTTGCAAAAATTTCAACATAAAGTGGTTTATTGCCCAGGCAGGGATAACATTGCGACTGATATCCTATAGATCTACCCCAGTATCACCTCTGCTCAGATAATTTAGGTATTGTTGCAATTACCTTGGCTATGGCTGAGTCAAAGAAGCAAGATTTACAAAGATTCCCTGAAATAGAGGCAACAGACCCTGATTATACTCTGATGGTAGCATACAAGAGAGATGCACAGAGTCCCTCACTGGCTGACACATCTAAATTAAAGCAGCAGAAAGGAACCCATTGAATTGAGGATGCAAATTTTACAATGCAGGGTTACTCCAAAAGATTCCTGGCAGACACTTATGTAAAAGGCTTAGAAACCGGTTGATTGAATATGTATTGTCTTTATGAACATTTTGTGCCACATAAGGTAGAGTATTGTACTCAGAGAATTATTTTATTGACCTGGGATGTATTCAAATATCTGTTCTCAGAACCTGCCACCCGTCCAGAAAGCATGTGAATAAAAAATTTGCCGGAGTTTTGCAACTGATTTTGGCTCAGAATCCTAATGAATTACTAGTCATAGCTTTTACAGTCCCTTACCAGCTTACAGACGATACCAGTTCTTAGTTGTAATGTATGTTTTCGCAAAATATGATAGCTTATCTACAAAGGGCTGAATTCTTAAGCACTATTAAAGTTTTGCAAAAGCAGCAGATTCCTAGAATTGGAAAACCAGTTTATACTTATTAATCATGGGACACTATTTAAATTCCATCAATGGAAGCAATGGTTTCAACAGGGTATACAACCTTTATTAATGTCTATACGTAATCCCCAATCTAATCCCTGTGAGCGGGTTATGAGAGTTAAACTGTCTGTTTCATCTGTATGTCAGCAAGAACCAGAGAATGGGCAAAACAAACTGAGAATGTTATCAACTACATCAATTGGACATTAAACAAATCCACTGGGTTTATGCCAATTAGGTTACATTTCAGTCATAACTATTCTATACTTATCAAGGTCCCATTGCCCATCAATTGAGGTAATATTAATAAAGAAAGGTATAGAATAAAATTAAAGCACACATCGAATTACAAGCAAACCAGTAACCATGCCAATTTGACACTGGTGACTTGGTTTTGATCAGAAAACCTCATGTTAGTAATTCAACCGAACATCAGTATAAATTTTTTTTCTCCTATATATGATGGTCCTTTCATTATACAAAAGAAGTGGTCAGAATGCATTTGCCCTGGAGGTTAAGTCGGGGATTTATGGATCATATAATGCCGAGTGTCAGGATCTGCTGAGCAAAAGATCGATAACGGTAGGGTAAATAGTAGGAGTTACAGTAGTAATAGCTCAGTAGAGAGAGAGAGTACAGGGCAAACATTCGGCCAGGTTTCTGAGTTTTTTTTAAATGTTTCAAGATTTAAAAAAAAGAAATGCTTTTTTTTCATGGCATGATGGGGCAATTGAACCAGATACTTTATCTGCTTCAAAAGTTCCATCCAAAGTAAAACTAACTTTTGTTTTTATAAAGTTTCAAAAGAAACTTTATTTGAAAGTTTTATATATCATAGTGCACATTCGCAGTTATATTTTAAAGTTCTGTCATTTTTATTTTTCAATAGATTTTATTATTAAAAGTTTTCTTTTGTCCCTTGTTTTTTTTAATCATAGTAATTAAAGGCAAGCAAACATTTAATCTTTTGGAAAAAAGCATTCCAATTTAAAAAGTTTTAATCTTTGGAAAATATATATTTTTAATTTTGGAAAGTTTTGAACTGCATCCATGTTTCTTTGATTGTAATCTATTTTAATTTATTTCAAAAAAAGCTGAGACTTGTTTTTACATTTATTTATTTTTTCAATTAATAAGATAAGAGCTCTGGTCAGAATTTTAAAATATAGATTAGGTTTGAGATAGAGATTTTCCCTGGTCAAAAATTTGCTAATTAAAGATGATGCAGAAGATAATGGCTCACATAAAGTTCCAGATTTTGGACTGATTTTATTCTCTGATAAATTTTCTGATGTGGCTTGTTACAAGTACTTTTCTACTGACTAATTTTAGCTGCTGAATCTTATTCTGCTGGTGATAATTATTCAAATTGCTGTGCTGCCTTATCTGATATTTCACTGACATCATATTATGAACTACTTTTCACTAAATAGCAATTATCCACACAGAATGCCAAAAATATACACTATGAGAAATCTCCACATGCAGTGCTAAATCCTCCCAAGACAAACTCGAGCTTCAGTCTGTGCCACCAAGATCATGTCATAAAAGCGTGATCCAGAATTGACTTCAGGGTTGCCTCCAGACTCCTAAACATATAAATGGAAGCCAATATATGCATAAGAACTTGAAAGAGAACTGTGTGCAATGTTAGCCAAAATCTACATAAGAACTTGAAAGAGAACTAAACTGTATGCAATGCTGAAAGACATCAGCGAGACTTAAACTTATGCCTAAAGGTAAAAGATTTTTGTATTACGCCAGGGCTTAAATCTCGTTAGTCTCAGCTTAGTTTTAAAAAGTAACCTGTCTTTATATCTTTTGCCTGTTCAATTTAAATATTTTAAGCATTTATTATGCATTTTATTTATAGTGTGTATGGAAACTTAGTTTTAAGATTCTATATTTGTTTCAAATTTACTTATCCGGGGGATGTATTGTGAGTTTCTATTTTATATGCTTAGTGTTTTTTTTATTATTCTTTATATTATTAATGTGTGATAAATGCTTGGGCAGATATTAATTTTCTTTTAACTCACCTGTTTCTTTTTGTTATAATTGATGTAGTTAAGCTAGGTTTGTATTTTCCTGAAGACCGCAAATTTTTTGGCTGACTGTTTATAGAGTGTATTGTTCTGTTTTTCCTATATCAGAGATTTAGATTCTTCAAGGTAAAACAACAATCTTTTCTTGTTATGTTTTTCTTGTCTTGGGCCAACCTTGATCACCTTGACTGTGGTTAAATCATGAGCTGTTCTATGGACATGACATTCTTGGTACCGATGCTTTATACTGAGTCAAGGAAAGCTCGTCTGCACTGTTTCGTTGTGTTCCCTACAAGACTGTTTTATTTTTGAAATCTCCAAATAGGGAAACTAAAGTTGGTTTTTATAAACCGCTAGCAGAAGATATTTACAAATCCCTCTTTTTAAATTATAGGTGAGAAAAAACCTAAATGCCAGGATGTCTAATGTTTCACTACTCACATACATTTTCGGATGAATACACTGGAGAAATTAAAAATAATCTTTCATATTTTATTTGCCTGAGTTTTATTTTTTGCTTGAATTTAATAAACTTTAAAATTATTTAAAAATTAGTTTGGCAGACATTTGTCTCTGTTGCCTGTTCTCAATTGTCTGAACAATCTTAAAGATCTCTTTCTCTTCCTGGGTCTAGCTGGTGGCAATCATCATTAGAAACTTTTGATCACTGTAAATTAAATTTTCTAGGTCGTTAGGGACCTAGTGGCTCCCTCGATGATCAAAAGAAGATGACCGGTATAATATATAGAACTGTGTTCAAACATTTCTTTGCAGGAATTCTTTCAGCAGTTTATTGTGAAGCTTCATAGTTCAGGCTGAGATTTCTCTTAGAGATATGTACACCTATTATTATTATTTTTCTTACTAAGAGAAAGTTAAACTATCATGTATAAGCTTCCTTGACAGGATTAAATTTTTCTCCTCCAGCTTACAATTTTAATACATGTTATTGCATAAATAATTGCAATTTATCACAATATTTTGTCAGTTGCACTATGAATTGGAACTTCTTTAAAGTAGCATTTTAAATTGACAAATATTGGATCCAAGGTAGGCTTCACAGTTAGTGGCTTTCCTACTTCTTAGCCACTAAACATAATGTTCAGATTCAAAGAGCAGTAGCAGAGAGTTAAGAGTTCCAGAGCTAAGCCAGTTTCTAAAGAAACTTACATATAGATATATATACTCTGACTAGCTTATTTATTTTTCATACCCTTAGATCAGCGTTTCCCAACCTTTTTTGGCTCACGTACCACTTGGTAGTATATCATGCTAAATTGTACCACTTCGTAAAAATGATTGTATTTTGTGAAATTTGTTATTGCGAGTGTGTTATTTTATTTGCATTATACATATTATAGGGTGACCATGTATTCACATCACATAATGAGACAAATTACATTGTAACATGCCTAAACGTCATGCTGGATTATAAACTCACTGAAATTATAAACTCACTGTAACATATATGTATGTGTTTGTTCAAAGTATCATATTTATCTACTATTTTGTCATATTTCATTTACTAATAAATGGTTTTAATAAAAACACAAAATTATAAAAACCCAATTTTTTTTTATCATAATCAAATGTTTTTATAAAATAAATTTAATGAGATCCTTGTGCTTGTTTCGAAGAACATAATTTTTTGAAATTTGGTTCAGAAGATGCAAGATATACTCATAAGTCTACAGCTGCATTCAATCTGTTTCAATACTTTTTTTTAAAAAATATATATGAAGAAAAAGCTCTTTCTACTAATTCCATACTAGTAAATGGTAATAATAATTTAAGAGCTTTCTCAGAAAACTGTTCATATTCTTTAATGTTTAACCAAAATTAATTAGATTGTGTCGATAATTCTATTAATTTTTTTTTCTCTTTTATTGATAATGATGTAGCTTTTTCTAAATTTTCTTCATAGAAGGGGTTTGAAATCCACTTATCATTTGTGTTTTCGGGTTTTGGAAAATATTCCATGAAAGACAATTTTAATCCTGTTAAATGTGCTATTATATTTTCTGTATATCTTGAGACAGACTAACCTTATTTTCAAACAAAAAAATATGTAGAGTTTCGAATTTTTCCGGTTGCTTGTTTTCAATACTTTGTTTCCAAAAATCTAATTTCTTAATCATACTTTCAATTTTATCATTAACATTAAAGATCGTTATCGAGTTATTCTGTAGTGTCAAATTTAAGTTCATTTATTTGCAAAAAATATCAGATAAATATGCAAGCACCTGAAGCCAATCAAAATCATACAATTTCGAAGAGAGATCAAAAGGATTGTCTTAAAAAAAAACCTGTGCTTCTTGTCTAAGTTCGAATAAGCAGGTTATATAGGGATCAATAAATTTTAATAAACAAAGACGATACAATCACAAACAATAACCTGTCACTTGTAAGTCATGCGGTGAAGTGAATGAGAGTGCAGCACTATCACAACAGTGGCGGCGACATCTCAAGTTACTGGTGGCTAATGGCTAAATTTAAAAGTGCACTCCAAAAAAAAAAATGATATCAATTGCTGGATTTTCGATCATCGACTGTACATCTTAACAACTTTACTGTAAAATATTATTCATTAAAATATTTTTTATGAATTATAGGAAAAAACGTTTCTATGATATTTTTATGATTTAATTTTTTATGTCCGCCATTATTGATTATTTTTCGTGTACCACCAACCAGCAACTCGCGTACCACCAGTGGTACACGTACCACAGGTTGGGAAATGCTGCCTTAGATGATTAATTACATTTAATTAAAAAAATATTTTATACACAGTAATTATCTATTTAATCAAATTCTTATCTTGGAGTAAAAACTATATTAAATCTACCTAACTGTGACTTATTTTCTTACACTATTGTCTTCAAATACAAAAATACAATATCAAAGTTAAAATAAATCATAATCTTTTTAATCTATTTTTTATATATATATCTTAGTTATGTTGTTTTGAAGTAAACAGACATCATAAATTCCATCAGACTTTCTTTTAAGTATTTTTTTTCTAATTCTAAATTTTTTTTCTGATAACAAAATTATATATTAATAATAAATAACCTATTTCATTATTATTTTTAATATTTATTACAAAATATTATGCTTAAAACTACTTTAAAAAAGAATTATAATGCTATTTTTTTTATTATTTTTACTTATAAACAGCTCTCCATCATATGTAAAACCACAAAGACCATGAATATGACATTATTTATTTCGGTGTATATATATATATTATTTAAAATAATGAATGAAAATTATTCCATCATGAAATTAATCTAATAATGTTACTTCAGCACGAATAGTTAATATTGTTATAATGTAATTGTTTCTTATTATGTAATTTTATTTTGTAATTGACAAATTCTTTATGAAATGTTTTTACTTATTAATAGAAATTACTGTAAAACTGTTCTACCAATATGCCATAAAAATAACAAATGTCTTTATAATATGTAAGCAGGATGGTGCATTGAAACTGAATTTATGTGAAATAATTAGGATAATACTAACAATTATTTGCGAGTTTCTTAGAATATAGTGTATGATGTTCAAGCAACCATGTGGCAAAATTCAGTTGAACAGATTTGTTTTTTATTTTATTCAAGTGAGAATCAGTTTAGAAATCTTTGCCTTTATCATTGTATTAATCTGCACAGATTATGATCTTTGGGTTGTCGGAAAATTATTATTATGAAGTAATTCATAGATAGTCTTACATATAAAAGTTAAATGAAATAAAAAATTAAACTTAAAACTATATTTAATTAAAAATATTAATACTTAAATAAGAGTATAACTTTACTACATGTGCCTTGAGTGCTTAATTTATTATAAGAGAGACCTCTACAAATCTAAACGCAAGATTCAACTTTATAAAGATAAGAGTGGCCCACTCTTATCATCAACCTATTTTTCTAATTATATAAGCAAATCTAAAGCATTTTGATTTGGGAGCGTTTAGATTCGTAATAAATTAAGCACACAAAGCGCATGTACTAAGGTTATAGTCTTATTACGGACTGACATTGCGCTTAATAAGAATTAATATTTAAAATATTAATTAAAATAATACATCTGTTTACTTTAAGTGAATTAATTTAATTCATTTATTTGTTGATACTAACTGAAACTACAAAGTGTCTTAAAACATTTCCATACATAGAGACATTTATCACTTTTAAGAAAATTGTATCCAACTATAAAACATTTCTTTGTATACATATACAGATGTGTCTCTTCCCAATAAAAGTATACTTGTATTAGAGCATTTGGTGTTATCTACACAAAAACTCTATAAAACTCATTTAGGTTGTTTTATATTTTTTCCAGGAGAACCATGCCTTCAAGTGCTCTCACAGATAAAAATCAAGTCAGTTGAGATTTTTGATGAAACTATTTGATATTAGGAATTACCTTTTTTTTTTCTTAAAAAGTAAATATCCCTAAGTATGGAAAATTTTGAGATATATATTGCTTAATAAGTATTGAAATAAGATGGTAAAAATTATAGCTGAGATAAAATTAAAGAACTGAAGACATTCATATAATGTATTTTAAGGAAAAAAATAATGACAGCAATAATCTTTAGATTGTTTTTATTATTTCCATTGTTTACATAACATTATGGAATATCCAAACATTTTTTGTATTACAATGTTGGAATGAAGCTGCACGTGATAGTCTATACAGGGAATTGTAAAATGAATATAAAAGAAAAAAATGAAAAGATTATAAACATATTTTTTTTTTAGGAATGATATAAAAAAAAACCCCTTGAAGTGAACATTCAAATAATGGACTTGGTGATCTACGCCTACTGTATCAATCTGGTCAGTGTGCTGTGAGAAAGATTTGGTTATCTAATCAGATGGGATCTACAGTAAGAAATCTACAAAGTAATAAACACTTGGTAAAGTTTACATAACTAACACAGCACACCTAGACATTACTTCACAAAGAACTAACAAATTCAAAAATAACCTGTACATGTTAACGTGTTTACACTTTAGTACAAGTTGATTTTTTTCTTCGGGAATAGCAATTAATACTTAGTCTTCAAAGTGTCCTTTTTTTTTTTTATAATTATTTTGTTTGTTTATGAAAAATAAAACGAGGACAAAAAAATGAGTCCCCTTCCTTTTATTTTTTTTTAAAAAAAAGCAAAGTAAATGTATCAAAAAATAACCAAAAGGAAAAAAAAAGAAATATATTGGAATATTACTTTTCTGCTGAAGCTCTTGAAATTGTTTAAACATTTTTATATATATATATATAAATTAGGGAGACTTGTAAGGCAGTAATCAAAATGAAACACAGGATTTTTGACTTCTGTTAAGAGTTTCTATAAATTTATATCCCATTTGTTACTTCCCTTCCCTTCCCTAAAAATTTTTCCATGAATATTCATTTATTACTTCCCTTTCTTTTGGAAGAAGAAAAGTTCAAAAAAAAAAAAAAAACCAAAAAAACTCTTAAACTAAGCTCATTAAATGCTGTCAGTGGCCACAACCCTGAACTTGGCACGAGTATATATGAACTCTTTCTGTAACGGATTCTTTGTATTGGTTACCATTTTATTGTCTGCTAGTAATAATCTTTTATAGGGCCAAGTTGAGTTCAATCATGAGCAATTGCAGAGGAATCTTCCTGTTGTGATTTTCTTTCCCAGTATTTCTTCCTGTGAGGTGTTTCAACACCTGGAACTGTTGTGGTATCATGCAGCAGGAGGTGATCCTGCATGGTGCAGGTTCAAGACTCGAAATGCATAGTTCCACTGAAGGCATTCTTACAAAGCTTAGTTTGCATAGTGGTCAAAAGATCCCAGGTATTCTAATGCTGCCCGATAGCAGAATTGGTATTGGTCCTGAAAAAGAGTTAAGTTCATACATTAAAAAAAAGTTATAAGATAATTAAATTTTGATATTTTTATAATATACTTGCAACAGTTAGCATCTACATAATCCTATCTACACATATTTTTATATATTGCAAGAGTAAATAAACAACTTATTTACAAAAACTATTTTTCGATTAAAAACATATATACATAATTAATAGGATCAAAGCTTTTTTAAAAATATGATAGAGAATCATAAACTTTACAAATATCGACTTCTTGGCATATATATATATATATTTAAAAAAAACTTTAAAATAATTAGAAAATTGTGACTCATATTATATATTGTAAGGGTAAGTTAAAAGTAATCACAACAAAGTTTTAATTCTTTCCTTTTGCTGACAATAGAAGCATGTATGTGCATGCATGAATAAACTTTATCTAAAGTGATAGTATATAGTAACTATTTTCTATAAGCATCAAATAACAGCAGCAAACTCTTATTAATCTTTTCTTTTTTACTGCTTTGGTGACAGAAAAATGGAATCCAAGATGGCTAATTAAAAAATACAATAATTATTTGGAAAAATTCTCAACTGCAATCACAATAAAGGTAAGACAATATATATATATATGCTTAACTAATTACATCAAAATGTTTTTTTATTAGAGATATTTATTGAAAACATATGAATAACCTGGGTGATTTAGCATTTTGCAGCCTTCCACAGTGTTAGTCTGTGAAGAATCTCCTGGATATTTTATTATTGACAAATGATGATGAAGATATAAACATTGAGTTTTATGACTTTATTACAAATGTTGAAGTCAACTGTTATCATAATCTTCATATTTATCAATAATTAGACCATTTAACTCTGACCTTTAACTTTTCTAGAGGGAAGTTTAAGGTTTTTCTGTTTCATCTATAAGTATGATGTAATCAGCATAAGTAAAGCCATTGGTGTTGCTTTCATTAATTGTGATTTATCCAATTTCATTTGACAATATGCAGTTTTGATTAGCTCATTTGCCAATTTAAAAACAGTTTGTTTCACTTGCAGCTCATTTTAAATGTATTTTCTACACAGAGATATCTTATAAAAACAATGAAATGTTTTGATACATTCATTTTTCTAAGAACATTCTATAATTTAACATGATCAATTAAATTAAAAGTGATATTGTAATCAATAAAGCACATTTAAATTTCTTTCTGGTATTTTCTGGCCTTTCATATTTGGCACTTTTTTCTATATGAGGCTCCCGTATGCACTGAATAACTGGTAGCATAATTATGTTACATGTAATACAAGATCTATTATATGAAAGTTTGTAAATTCTGATTTAAAAAAGGTCTTTCTTTGTTATAGGAATATAAACTGATTTCTTCTAATGTGTAGACCAATGAGTAATTTTCCAGATTAAGTGATATAATTTAATCAGTTCTTTTATTGATTTTATTTCTATTTCCTGCAAAATTTATGCTATATAGTTAACATATGGCAAAGATTTCAAAGCTAATCTGAACTCATCTTCCATGAGAGAGAACTCTTTTATGTATCTCAGTTATTATCAATGATTCCTTTCATCTATGCCTGATCCTTGTTTCTTGGTTACATTCTGTTCAATGATGTTTTTCAATAAGTCTATTTACAATTGAAACCTTGTTTTGATTTCATGAATCTCTTGAAAAGTAACTCTTGTTTTCCAAGTTAATATTGTTCATTGTCATTCCTGCAATTCTTTGAAATTTCATATTCAATTTCCCTATAATAAGATCTTTATTCTTTTTAATTATGACTTTTTTTTTTGCATCTTCTGTCATTGGTTGCTGCATCTTACTGAATTTTCTTTTTAGATTCATCTTTAATAATTCTCTTTCACTTTTATTAACAATTCATTTAGTTTATAACATGAAATTGATTTCTAATGTTATATGGTCTCAAGATTACATCTAGAATAGTGAATTAGTTTGCAATTCTTTTTCAATTTCAATCAAAATAATAAACATGATAATTAATGACTTGTTCCAAAATTTGCTTCTGTCTGTGTTTTGCTGTTTAAACTGAAATTGTTAAGCATCAAAGATGTAATCTATTTCTGTTAATACTATCAGATTTTATGTCAAGGTGTTTAGTGAACAATTTGGCCTCTTAAAAATTGTATCTATAATAAAATGATTCTAGACCTTACAAAAAGTAGCAAGTCTTTCTACTCAAAAATTCAAACAACCCAATAATATTCTCTACTTTTCCATTTTCAGCATTGGTATTCCTGTCATCACCCACTAAAACAATATCTTGCTTGCAAGCTTTGTTAATTTCTGCTTGCACTTGATCATGAACTAATATTGTAGTCATTTTAAATAAGTGTCTACAAAATCAAATTAGTATCAATTAATTATTTCATTATCATCATCATTTTCAATCCCATCAATCCACTTTTGGATAAAAATCTCTCCAGGTTTAATCCACTTTGTTTGATATAGCAAATATCTTAATTTTATCCATCTATCTCTCAGGTGGTCTTTTTTAAAAATCTTTTACAATCTCTTGGGATGAAATTTAAGACTTCAATTGTCCATCTATTATGTCTTGTAACAATATATATCCACTCCTGCTCTATTTCAGATTCATAATTATTTCTATGACACCTGTTTGTTCTCTCACCCAATATTTTATTTTTGATTTCTTCTTGTTATTCCTAATGTACATCTCTCCATATTTAGTAGAGTAGTCTGAAATCTTTGTATTGCTCTTTTGTTAAGGGTCCAAATCTCAGATCCATATTATGATACTATCTTTCCTGTATATTTGATCTAAAATTTTCCAATTTAGTCAATCTTGATTTACTAATTCCTAAAATATCAGAATATAAGAAATTCATTTCTACTGCACCAATATATTCTTGGCTTGTATTGGGGCATATTTCAAATTTCTCTGGTAATCTTGTTGCAGCCTTTGATCTTCTTTTTCCATATAATGATACTGACAATCAGATATATAAATGATTTTTATTCAATGACTCTTCTTCAGTAGCATAATTAGTAATTTCACCATTTTTCATCATTACAATTTTATTTTATTTCACCTTTACGATGGTTTAGTAATAACATGACTAAGATTTTCTGTCTTTTTATCAAACATTGCTATTGCACAATGTAATAATATCTTAAGAAATATAAAACAAACAGAATAAAACAAAGCAAAATAAAAAAAAAAAGGTAAGAGGAGGAAAGGTGAAACTTACTATAAGAAGAATAATCAGTATTATTAAAAAGATTATTGTCAATTCAGTAGTACATAAGATATACTAAAGCTGTTATCCATAAATAGTAGTAAAGATAATTTTTTCTAACTACTATTTTTTTGGTCAAAGACTGGTGGTACTTTTGCTCAACAAAAATGCCAAACAAAGTATTACACAATTTTCTCCACTTACCTTCAATATCTACATTAAATACAACAGTAACTATACCTGTCTACTATGTTCCGTAATCTGGATCTAATCTCAACCATGTAAACTTAGAACCTTTTTATAGGTTCTAATCAGGCTTAGAATTTCTCATCAAGTATGCACTCCATGGCCAAGATAATCATTCATCATTGAACAGGAAATGGTTCTTAATTAGTAAATAAAATTAGAATAATAAACTATTAAAATCCTTGCCCCCTTGCAATCGTCAAATTTGATAAGTAATATCTTCTTCTTCTCCACTGTACCTTTATGACGGGCTATTGGAGAAACCTTAATAGACAATTTAAAAGCTGTTTTACATATTGTATTTAAGATGACTCAATAATACTATAATGGCAGTATTATATTCAAATTTTCAGACTATTTTCTGCTTATAGGCCTTCAATAAGGAGTATTGAATTTTGCTTAGTCTCTTTTTACTTATTTTATACTATCTCACTAATAATGTGGGGTTTAAAAATACAATAATATTCATGAAACATATAGTTATTGGCCTAGTTTCAGATGTATATAATTACAGAAGTGACTTAGCTTGAATCAAAAACTTTACTATAATATGAAAAATGCAGTTCAGATCTGAATTGGTATAGCTTTTGACTTTTTGACAATTATTATAGAAATGAGAGAAATTTAGAAAAAAAAAGAAATAAAAAAGTCATCATGGATGTTAGGGAAAAGTTTCCAATGGTTGTGTATCAGAAAATAAATTGTAGGAAGTAAAAAAAAGGATTTTAAATGAAACATTTAAAAGACATAACTAAATATAAGCCTAAAATTATAAGAAAGGTTCAAAAAGCAAAACAAAACAGAAAGTTTAACAATTAGCTGGAATCAAATAAAACCAAACAAATTGTTCTTGAATGGAAAGGTAGGTAAAAAAATGTAAAGAAAGCACTGAATTCCTACAATGTAAGAAAAATAAACTTACTCTTCAAATGCATTCATTTTACCATTGATAAATAATAAAATGATAGAAAGAAAAAAGGAAAAAAATATAAATCTCACAAAATGTAAAACTAAGACTTAAAGAATAAATGCTCAAAATTTATTACTTATTGTTATTTTTAAAAGAATGAAGATTATAAGACAGAGGTTAATAGATAGAGAATTTTTTATTTAGTAAGCATAATTTCCACAATTAGAGATGGTGAGAAAAAGAAAGAAACAGAACAGGAGACCATGATTACGATAGTATCTATAGAATTAAGAAATCTTAGTAACAGAATAATATTTGAAAAAATAAATATATTGTTCAATTTTATATGGAATGTAATAAAAAAAATGGAATCTTCAAATATATGAGAACAGTAGAAAGTTAAATTTCATGTTTAGTATGAAGGAATGTGAAATAAAAAATCATATGAAAGAAAAACAATTTTTGGTTTTAAATAGAAAGCAAGTTTCTGGAAAGTAGGAAATAACTCTGATTGTAATAAGAAATATAATCATGCTGAAAAAAACATGAAATATTATGAATGTAAATTCAAAATTACATCCAAAGTTTTCAACTACATTAAGTCAAATTACAATGTGAACATTAAAATTATCAAGAATAATTTGAGAAAAAAGATGCTTCTGAAGGATAAAATCAATACTTGAAAAAATAAAAATAAGTTAAATAATCATGATTACCAGAAAAGTGATATAGATAACAGGTAAATATAAAGATCTGGGGGGCAAAAAATAACAACATAGGTCAAACAATACAAGCCAAACACCATTTTTAAAATAAAGATTTATGATGATGATGAAATAATTAGATTGAAGGTAAATTTGAGTTGCAGAAAAAAAAAAAAGAATGTGAAAACAAAATCTAAAAAAATGTTCTAAAAATGAACTAAATATCCCTTCTGAACTTTTTTTATTATTGTGGACTGAATAATATGAAAGATAAAAGTATATATAAATATAGAAAGAAAATAAAACGAGGACATAAATATGTCAGATTTATTTAAAAAAATATTACTGGTAAAAAAGAGATCATCACAAAAAGTTGTGATCTTAAAAATATACTCTTACTTCAAACCCAACTTAATTACAATTGTTGAACAATAGCATGTGACCACTTGACATAGCAGTCACCTGAGAGTGATGTAACTAATATAATAAAGTATTGCTGAGTGTTTCACTTATTTTTTTTTTTACATATAAAGAATATCAACTAACTTTATACATATCTCTGACTTATAAATAAACATGTGAATAAAAATTATTTACAAAGTAAACTTTTTAAATATAATACCTCTGTTTGCACCATGGCTGGCCTTTGAGTCCGAAGCATTTTTACAGTAGTAAACATGTCTACAACCCCTTCGTATCTCATTCGTTCTAATACTATGCTTAATGTGATGAAAACCCCTGTACGGCCAACACCGGCACTAAAGGAAAAAAAATTTAAACACTTAATAATTATAACTACAGGACAAATTTATTAAGTATTTTCTTAACAAATTCATTAATATATATTTTAACTATTATTTTCTTTTCTATTAACTTTAAATATATTGACATTATTTAAAATATTTTAAAATAACCAATGTTACACTTTTGTTCTTCCTATATTTAGACTGTTTAAAACAGTGATGCTCAACCACTTGCCGTGGCACTTTAGTGCGCCGCGAAATTCTTGAAGTGTGCCGCCATACATAAGCGATGTCAGAAAAGTGTGCAATGTGCATGACTATTATGGCTTAGCTACTGGCTTATAATACTATATATTGTTTAGACTACTAGTAAACAGATTGAAGTGTGCATATGGCAACTTATATAATTGCATTCGCATGTGTAATATCACAATATTGTCTTGTCAAACGTAATTAAAACGGATTCAGAGGTAATATACAATATGCAGTTTTGAAAAAATTTTTAACAAAACCATTTCTGTTTAAAAGAACCTTCTAAAATGGATAAATCTGGATCATGAAATGCGAGTGGTGTTATCCTTTTTACGCCCAAATATTAAAGAAATTATAAAAAACCATCAAGCTCAAATTTCACATTAAATGTAATATGTATCAATAAATAAACGTTTTGTTAACTTTGTAATGGAATTTCATTTTATATTGATTTGAAAATTATTATCCTATGCGTTTTCTACAAAATATGTTATAGGTGCATCAACCATTTAAACAAGTGAAATTCTTTTAAATTTATTTTATTGTTGTGTTAGTGTGCCGCCAAATTTTATTTGTTATTAAAAGTGTACCGCGACAAGAAAAAGGTTGAGAATCACCGATTTAGAAGATTGAATCCAATAAAATAAAATGGAAATTACCTGCAGTGTACTGTAATTGGTCCATCTTGTCCAAATTGTTCTTTGGTCTTGTGTACCTGACCAATGAAGTCTATGAAGCCCTCGCCGGATTTAGGTACCCCTTGCTCGGGCCAGTCTGTGAATTGGAATTGTCTAATTGTTCTGGACTGACCATCCTAAATAGACAGATATAAAAGAAATAAACAATGAAATATGTATAAAAAAGTTTAATTATAATTTTAATATAATCAAATTAGATTTAAATTCAATAGGATTCAATTCTTTAAAAGATTAATATTTAATTTGATATTTTAAAAATAAAATCTAGAGAAATAGAATAGATAAAAAAACTTTTTTTTTTAATTCTAAAGGATAAGAAGATAAACTATACTGCTAAATTTTCAAAAAGATTTTTACACTATAAAAGTTTAGTAGTAATTTCATTTTTAAAAAGTTGCCATAAAAATATCATTATTTTTTTATCTATATATTCTGACCATTATTGGGGGGATGGGACGTCTTATATTAATGATCTTTTATGTTGTATATATAATAACTATAATAAATAGACCATTATTTATATAGTGCAGACGAATCAACCTATAATGAGTCAAATCTAACCTGTAATTAAATATTAAACTTATCTGCCTAACTATTTCATTTATGGTAGCATTTCAAAATGCATGCATGAAAATATTGGATGGTTAAAATCATTCATTTACCATATGTACTGTGTATATATTAAATAACTTCTGATATAATAATTACTTGTATTATTTTTTTAAATAAAATTTAAATCTCTCCATACTAATTAAATATCCATTTAATTGAAGTGTGTATTTGATAGAATATTTAAAAATATCTTGACTTCTAAATTTTTTTTTTAAAAAAAGATCGATGCTTAATTAATTAGGATGAGCTACCGAGGTCACAAGTATTTTTAACATCTTCCAGATGGTTTAAGATCAGTGAGTAAATATTACGAAGAGCTAACTCCTTTTTTACATCACTGTCATCTATTCTTCTTCCAAAGAATTGAAAAATATCAGTATATTTGAAATTTGTAGATAAGGTCACTGGGATAATTATTTGAAAAATCTTAAACTTACTTAAGAATTCATTAACTATTCTGAAAAATTTCAGGCCCCAACTACTGATGTGAAATCCATGTCATGTGCTAAACAGACATATGCATCAACCACTACACAGTAATGCCATTTTATTATAATTAATCAAAATACCCCCCCCCCCTTTTTTTTTTTTTTTTAGAAAAATATAATCACTTTTCAAAAATATTTTTTTTAAATTTATTTTTGGTATTTATAAATTTTTTTAAAGATAACATCAAAGAGAATTTTCTGTTGAGGTAGAATAACTTGTTCATTTGTCAAAGGCTAGCTATTTCCAAAACAAAAAGTCTTTTCTGTCTTCCTTTGTATTTTTTATTTATTTATATATTGCTGAGCTTTAGTCATTTAAGGTATTATAGGGCATGGAATCATGAGTCTTTCCTAATGTTACCTATCTCCTAAAGAGATTGTTTGTATATGTGATTTAAGTCTTTATTTACATAAACAATTCTTTTTTTTGTTTACATACGTCTATTATGTCTGGCAGATTACTTATCCGAAATGTAAGAAATAATTGTAAAACAAAAAATACATCCTAAACATGTTTGGTATTTAAACTTGCTTGCATTTGTCTATTGTTGGAAATTTATTCAAAGACTTTTTTAAGAACATAAAAAAAATGTTAAAAATCTAAATTTAGACTATAAAATTGAAGTGATACTATTTCAAATTTCTAAAACATTAACAAAAAAAAAAAACTTATTTAAGTTAAAAAGTTCATCCGTTTTTCTATACTTTAATCAATGATATAGGATATATAATTTTTTAAAAAAAGAAGCATAACTAAAGATTTATTGGCTATCAAAACTGCAAAATTTTTCTTTAGCAAAATGATTTAGTTTCTATTATTGCAGTTATAAATAATGGTTTATCAGCATTATAATTTCCCTAATGCAAAATGAGTCTGCTTTTATTAATACAGTTTAATAATAAATGATGGCTTAAATATTTTATATTATAATTATTTATTTAAACTGAAGAAAATCGAGAGTATAATAAAATATAAAATATGGACTCACTACTCATGGAAATATTATAACTCCCCCACCAGCGATAAAGAGCATATATTGCATTAACATTATGAGGAAAGAGCTACAAAACTCTCTACTGACTAAGGTCGAAAACATAGTAAAATCGTTGTCAAAAGTATACCTCTCACTTTTTGGCACCCTCTTAAATTCAGTGGTATTATCAAAAATACTCTATTACCTAGCTGGATTTTAAAACAAAAGCATTCATCCATAAGATTGAGACATTATGCAGGAAATTATATTGGGGGAGGGGGAGAGCAGGCTACTCAATGGTCTCTCTTCATTCTCTAAGAGTATTTACTATTCAATAATATGCCCCTTCTCTTTTGGGGGTTGAACCTACTGACCGACCACCACCTAGAAGTGGAACAATGTGGATGCAGCAACAAATTACGTTGATAATTCAAAATATCAAAACAACTGGTTCCCTTTTTCACAATAAATTAACTTATTGGGACGTCTATCAACTTACCTTCCCTGCAAAAATAAAGACAAATAACTGGCTCCCTTTTGCAGTACAACATATGCTAAAACTAACTAAATTTCTCAAACTTAGTCCCAAGTTTGTTGACTTTCTGCTGAAAGTCAACCTTGGTGCCCTTCCTACTAGGGCCTTCTTATGCTACAGAAGAGGATATAACATCGACACAATTTGCCCTCTATGTCAAAAACAGGAAGAATCTATTGTGCATATTCTTGAGGAATGTAGATCATGGATATACCTCTGGAACTTAGCTCTGCAATGAACTGACAATATGGACCCTGGCAACGTGTTGTTGAGCACAGTCATTCAGAAGGGATGTTTTGGACAAATCAGGCTAGCTACTTTTGCGAACTTCTCAATATGGTTAGTTAGATGCAGGATCACATTTGAAAAAGAGACCAATAACTCAATAGAATTTTTTATTAAAACCTTGCATAATATCAGGAAGATGATAAGCGGACCTGTCACCCCTGGCTGGTTGAACAGACTTGGGTCCAGACCAGGTTGTAGCTTTATCCTTCCAGGGCATGCAAGATCTAGGCTGCCTTCACTGTGATCCGGTTACATTGTCATTTGGTTCCAATATGTAAATCTTGTACATTTGTTTAACCTTTATATATACCTGCTTTCTTTTCTTGTACACTGACCTAATGTGATCAATAAAATTTGATTTTTGAAAGTAAAGTCAGAATATCAGGACTCATCTGATCAAACCAATCAACATGAACACATCACCATATAACCAATAATAAATACATTTATTGTCAGTAACGAATAGCTAGCTGGGCTATATAGGTTGATTACATGGAAAAACAAACCAAGTTTACTCGTAATCTGAAAAAATTTCGAAACCCACGCTGCGGACATAAAAAGTTGATATTCTAACAACTATGCTGTAAAGCTCTTCAATAGTTTTTATTAAAATTCAGAATAGGAGGACCATGACACTGTCTTAAATATTTTTTATTTTGTTAAGAGAGATTAAACTATGCTTTTGTAAGATTGTTGAATTTCAGTGATATGCAAAAAGATCAGAGAAAAGTGAAGCAATTCAAATCTTTTTTTTTTATAATTAATTACAGTTATTTATAAATAATAGTTATAAACTAGTTTATTTAAAAATTAAGTCAATCCTTCCTGTTTTACAAAATCTTTAATTATTTCATTTAATATTTGATAAATTTTACAAGTGCTGTGTTTTTTTTTAGATGGTTAACTCTATAAAATATAGAAAGTAGTCATCCTTTCCTCACAAGTGCTGTTAAACAATGCAGATTGAACACATTTGTTTAACGGTGTTTGCGAAGAAAGGATGATTACTTTCTATTGAGTTATAACACAAACTTTCAAGAGCCCTTTAGTTATATGCTCTATCTCATACAACCGATACACATGTGATCATTTATCTTTTCACATGTGTGTGGTCATATGTATCGGTTACATGAGATAAAGCAGACAGCTGAAAGGAGCTTGAAAGTTTGTGTTCAAACCCCTTATAATTATTGCATTTATAAATTATTATTTTATGACTATAAAGCAAATTGATTAATAAAGATTTCTCTATCGACTGATAGTTACTCTTGTCCAAAAGCATTTTAAGCATAATTTTTAATTTTACGCAGCATGAAAAAGAATCTTTTTACACATACTGGTAGAAAAATACAAGACTAATATTTATACATTCAAAAAGTTTATTAATATCTTTGCTTTTTAAATGATCTGAATTATAAAAATATATCAACTCATTTCTTAACTTCAAAAAATTAAAAACATTTGCCATAAATATGTTCAAATTTCTAAAAGTATATTCAGCGATTTTTATTCAAGAAATTTGTGATATTTTTGGATTAACCAACTAGAGAAGTAAATTTAACAAGTTTTTAAACTGCTTGTCTATTTGTATAGAATATCAGACAAAAAACATATCTAAAAAATGTAGATTAAAAAAAAAAACAATAATTGAAATCACTTAAATATGTCTGATTCCCAGATGGAAATCTTTCAATCTCTTATTTAGATTGCTAATGTATTTTACAGAATGGTGTAAGAAGAACAAACTGCAAATTGTTTTAGAGATTGTATATTCTTTAACTTACAATATATTTCAAGAGCTTTAGAAAAAACAAGATTTAATCTATGAGTACAACTATGAATAAAATATAGTCTTGCTTGAAGCTCTAAATATTACAATGTGACTATTGTTTACTATCATATTTTTAAAAAAATTGGAATACATATTCAGCCAAAGCAGTTCAAATTATAGTCAAGTTCTATCATGGCTAATTCATGAACTTTTCCATTTAAATAGAATCTAAGCACAATTGATAATTATGAAATATTCTTACAAATAGTAATTTCATCATGTGTAGTACAATAAATATAAGCTCTTTTTATTTCATTATGAATATAATTAAAATGAATATTTTGGAACAATTAAATCACTTTCTAGAAGATTTCAAAGTCCTGAAAATTCACTGGAAAAATCCAAATGACATGATACTAGTCCATTATAATTACTTAAGAAATTCATAATATTAAACTAATTGCCTCTGTTGCAAAAGCAATTAATTTCTTCATAATTGTGGAATGTTAATTCATATACAGTAGTATTTTTAGCAGACATTATTTTAATTACCCATTTTATTTTTTTTTTAACTATTTCATTTTGAATCAAATATTTAAAGTTGTTTGTGTATTACAGTACAATCTATATGGACAGAACTAAGCATTTTAAGTGAAATCATTGTGTTTACATTACTTAATAATATTCATGTCTAGTAAAATCCTTAAATTTTTTTAATTAGAAAAAAAAAAGGCATGATTAACAAGTGATTTGTTTCTTTCTTTTACATCCCATTAACCAAAATATTATGCTATAATAGTTAGTATTGAATTATTAATGAAAGTTTGCTTTTCATATTAAAATTTGTCATTTCTAATTTTGGGTTTTCTGTCATTATTATTCCCTTATCAATAATAAAATTCAGAGATCCAAAAAATCTTGTCCATAAAGAATTAATTATGCAACATTTATTGATAGATTTGCTCATTTATAAAAATAGAGATAATTGTGTAAACCATTACATATATCTTTGAACTACTGTATACCATGTCAATAAATAATTGCATAACTTCTTATAAAAATTACTTCCATTAGTGTATATACGGTAACAACATAAATTTGATTACAACTTGGATTAGTTGTATTACAAAGATGCATGGTTAAGAAAGCTTAATAAAAGACTCTAATAGATTGATTAGTAAATTTATATAATGTCATGTGTGTGCTGCTTATTTAATATATATATATATATATATATAATAACTAAATTATACCATTGTAAGAAATTAAAATAAAATAAATCTATAGAATTAATACTACTATTAAATACTTAATTAAAAAATATATATTTGTAAAATTATAATTAGTAAAATGATAACTCATATAATAAAAAATAAGAAAGAGAAATTGGATAATTTATTTAAGTTTTAGTGCAAGCAAATGAATCTGAATTGTGTAGTCTAAAAAAAATGAACCATATTTTGTAACTCTTTCGAATTTGCTTTCTGGAATAAATTTAAAGAAATAACTTGCCTTTTATTTGTAGTAAATTAAATGGCAAATTTGAACACATTATTAAAAATTATAAAGCAATACATTTGAGAAAGTTAGAGAATGAATTATACAAAATTCAGTCAAAAAATCTTCTTTTACTTTATTTCTCTTTCTTGTTGGTCTAAATAAAAAATTATTTTGTAATCATTTAGAAAATAATTAAATGAATGTAAAAAGTATTTATAAAAAAACATATTATGAAAAAAATATATTAAATTTGGATTTGATATAAATACAGACTTAATTATGGATTAAATATTACAAACATGATGTGACAACAAAAGACATAAATAGATCTGAAAAATAGCAATAGTCTAGTCCTGACTTGAGAAGAAAGCAGTGCCAATTGATTTTGTGAAAAGAGAGAAAAAATACTGATAGAGAAGTAACTATTAAAAAGAAAAACTGCTGGTTAAAACAGTTTCCCTCAAAATAGTTTTCAGTAATTTTAGCTTGATGTTTAACCAAGGGATTTTTCAATACTCCATCTATCTTAGTTAGGAAAAGACTATTTACCCTGGCTGGCTAGAAGATCTGGCCTGCTTTAAAGAAGAAAAACATGTCATAAGGAAAGGAGAAGTCTTTACTATAAGACCAATCATATATCTGTTTCTAGTGGGACTCATCTATATTATATATAATCACCAATACCCAAAGAGAATAATCACAAACAGGACTGGATTGATAAAGACTATCGTTAAAAATGTGTTCATATATATACATAGTAATTTTACATTCTCTATAAAAAACCACAGTTTTAAGCCAATAAACATCACATGAGCACCATTTCTTATGCTTGCTTATAACTGTTATTAAAACAGGCAAAACTCACTATATGTATTGCCACACACAGCAAGCTAGAGTAATCAATGGATGCCAGAAGGCTTGTGCATAAAATCCCCATCTAGTGCCTACTCATCCAATATCCGCAGACTAGTTTCTGGCTTGAAACAGAGCACTGCTGCTAGATCTTATGATCTAATGCAACCCTCTAGAAGCTACTTTTTATCTCCACTTAACGACAAAACTATGAGTCTTAAATTAAAAACACCTTAATATTTTCAATCCAAGCTCATCAGCTTAAATAGTCATATAGGTCTAAACTCAGTACCTATACATTTTGGTGTCTTTGGTTCTTTAATAACCATAGCCACCACTATCCTATTAGGCAGGAATAGAAACTAGTATGGGGATTTTATGCACAAGCCTTCTGGCATCCATTGATTACTCTAGCTTGCTTTGTGTGGCAATACATATAGTGAGTTTTGCCTGTTTTAAAAATCACAGTTTAAAATGTTTTATTGTTTGGTAAGGTTTTTCTTTATATTTAACATTATAAAGCCTTAAGTATAAAGTTTACGTTTATTCAATTCAATATCTTTTGACAGTTTTTCTTTTCTTAGACTAATTGTAATACAGGCATAGTAGCATTTTGAATGTTGGTTTAAGAAAAAATTATTCTGTAATGGTTGCAAAAAATTTGCTCTAGCTAAGAATGCTTTCAGTCAATGAAGCCAGAATTATAGCATTAGTAAACAGCAGGGCATGTGTAGAATTTAAGAAAAGATTATTCCATTATGATTATAGAAAATTTGCTCTAGCTGAGCAATGAAGCCAGAATCATAGCTAGCAGGATATGTGTAGAATACATGCCCTGTTGTATACTAATGCTACTGATTCTGACTTCATCAGCCAAAAGCATGTACAGCTAGAGAAAATTTTCTATATTTTTTTATTATTTCCTTCTTTTATATTATGGTAATTGCAAATATATAAGCAATGATATTGTATTTTTATTTATTTAGTGTAAATAAATTAAGTTTTTATTTTATTAACTAATTTGGTTTGTTTTTGGTTTTTGAGCTCATTGGAGGATATGCAGACATAAAGGGAGTATATTCAAATGATGATGATTGGCAATAGTAAAATATTGTAACTTTCTATTTAAAAGAGATTGGTGCCCACAAGATTAATTTTAAAGTGCATCTAAACAAAGAAATTAAAATTACTTTGATCATTATCATGGAAGTGTTAATTGCACATATTGAATAGATTTTCTTTTATTAACCATTTCTTATTTTATTTTATATCCAACTAACAACATACCAGTGTTATAGCATTTTATTCTGAAAACAATGAGTGTGCTTTACTAAAAGAACCAGTTAGAATAAACAAATGCTTTTTATAAATTTTATATATATAAAAAATAAAACAAAATTTATAAAATATGATAAATATAAAAGTATTAAAAAAACAAACAAACAAAGTAGTAATTACAATAAGGAAAAGCAAAGCTTCCCCTATCAAAATTATTGAAAATATTACAAAATTAAATTTTTTAAGATATATTGATTTAATGCCAAATAAAATGACATTGGTAAATCAAATGAGTTTAAAAAAGAAAATAGATTAAAATTACAGCTAATGTAATGAAATCTTTAACTTTTTAGAATTATGTTAAAAGAAACTGTTTCAAGTTGCTCTTAGGGCAGCAGTCACATTGATAAATGAGTCAGTACTCGTTTGACACATGTTAATGCTATTTTATTCAGATGTCAATCTGCAAATTTTCATTACGTTTTTGTAACTTTTTCCATAGCATATAGAATGATAATAAATATAACTGGAGATCAGTAACTAAATAATCACCAGATAAAATCTTGATAACTATTCACATTCTGCTTGACTAATGTTTAACCTTTTTTTTAATTATTATGTTTTAAAAGAAACAAATAAAACAAACATTAACATGAAATAATTTTATAAAAATATTATTTATGAAACAGATCATAAAATATAAGTAAGTGTGAGTTTTTTTTTCTGGATGTAAAATCAATTGCAATTTAAAATCATTTAAAAGTTGAGACATTACTAAAAGTTCATTACGCATATCCTGTGTAGTTTAGCACAGTGGTTCAAACTCAAGAAATAAAAGTTGCTGGATAAATTCCCACTTGGGAAAATAAAATAAAAAATCAATTTGATTAATGAAAGAAATTGTTGTACACTGCCTGTCATTTACCCTCCCAAGCAACTGGCAATATCTTTAAACTGGGAGAAAAAAAAACCTAATATGAAAAATAAATTATGTTTGGGTAAAGATATAGAAATAATAATCAGAGTTAATATATATATTAAATTAAGATAACATAATGATTTGAGGACTTTTTTTAAAAGAATTTTTTTCTAATCAATATTATACTGGAATTATAAATGAAGATATATTAACAACAATTTATAAATTTCAATAATTATTTTCCATAATGCAAGAAAATTCATAAAAGGTGAATAAATCTAATACTAATTATATAAACTAATTGTAAATCTACTCTTTATTAAAACGAATGAAGAATAAGTGTGAAGGGCAAATTTAGAATGGGAAAAACACAGATGTAGATTAAGGAAAATAAAATAAAAACTCCTTTTATAATTAAAAAAAAAAAAGGATAACATTAAAGATCATGCAGAAATGTGAATAATTATCAAAATGATAAGGGAGTGATTTAAGAAATGAAAGGGAACCAATATACTAAAAAATATAGTGAATAAAAAGATTTATTTTAAGAGAAATAAATAAATTATTAACTATAATTAATATTTAAAGATATAAACATAAAGAAAAAAAAAGACCAATGAATACAGAAAAAGAATAAAAGAAAGCAAAGGTGCCAATGGAATTTGTAGAACATGCACAAGGGGAAGGGATCTCAACATACCTCACTTCCGTGGCTCTGCTTGAGAAACATAAAGAGATGGTCAATGAAAGAGCAATGCAGGTAAGACATGAGAATGAGAAATTTTTTATTTGATTGTAATTATGAACTCAAATTCAGAGGAAGATTTTTTCTGTTGTTGAAACATTAATATTTCATTTAAATAGTTCTTTACAAAATTTTCTTTTTCTTTTTTTTTTATAAAACATAAATCAGACAAGTCATAATTATCAAAAACTAAAATAAAGTTATAACATATAAGGAAGCTTTTCAGTGAATGTTTAGAACTATGAGTAAAAATGTACATGAATGTAAAAAATAATCATAATGAAGATTTTCATCTTTAAAATAAATAAATAATCGACAGTAATCAGAAAATGAAAGCAGAATTTTTTTTTTTAAAATCTTAATTATCTTAACAAGGAGAATATTGTAGAACTTAGCTTAAAAAAAAAAAGCTAAAAGTAAACCTAGGTTCTGTATTTCTAAGTATTTAATATTTCTTCTTTAGACATAAAGATGACGTCACATTAGAATTTTTATTCTAATAGTATGCACGTAGATATTCATCTGACTAACCCACATTAATCTGGGATCTTTACTCCATAGCTAATAATAGCTAATCCAATTATCCCATACTTGTCATATATTTAGACCACATTTGAATTCTATATGGAAAGTTCAAGATAAATCTTAAAGAAAGCAATTAAACTCATAACATCATATTACTAGAGAACTATCAATGTAAATATGAGACTAAATTAATGAATATTCTTACAGTTTATTGTTCAAGAAGATATATAACATGGCACAGTAGTTTCATTAAACTGACCATATTGATCCCTCATATTTTATACAGCTTACAGTCAGTTCATGAACTGTTAGCTTTTGAGTCCACCATTATATCGTTGCACCAATCCACATAGAATATATAAATCCATGAATATTAGACAGTAAGACCAAGCAGATCCTCAAATAAGTTTTTTCCTATTGGTCATCATCAATCTGGAACCAGTGACACTACTATGTACATGATGTCTTACTATTTGAATGTGGGTGGAATTTTATGTACTGTACTTATAAAGATATATAAAAAAAGAACAGTGCAAAATACACCTCTCCTTATAAATGGTTTGTATAAGGTACCAAGTATTTTACTATATATTGTGCTTTCTAATACAATAAAATAAAATAGAATTTAAAAATGTATATATATATTTACTACTTCCTGCTGAAAATGAGTTCAATTTATTACTATCATGCACAAATTTAGTTGTAACTGTCTATAGAAAATATACTTACTCTAGCATCTGTAACCTTGAATTCTCTAAGAATATATTGAGGCATATTGTATTCTGCGATAGGGTAGACTACAAAATATTGATATCTAGCAGACCTTTCACTTGGCCAGTACTGATGACATTTTTCCTAATAAAAAAAAAAGTGATTTTAATGTTAATAAAGAATGAATTAATTTTTATTCACATGCCTGCAATATTTTCTACTGAGTGCAGGTCAAGTAGGTATGTGTGTGTATTCATACATAAGCACAACAATTTTTAAATAACCTACTGTAATAGTAATAATCAGCCATTAAGCTAATGCACATGCACTTTGTGGATTTTTTACTATAAATGAATACTCTCACTTCCAAACACAAGATAAAGTCTTTGTGAAAAGATAGAATGAATCCATCTATCCTTTCTATCCAAACATTTATGTATGGGCAAATCTAAAGCATTTGGGAATGAGAGCGTGAAAATGTTAAGCAACCACTTTAAATTGCCTTTACTATGCCTGAATGAATGACGCTTATGAAATTTACTAGAATTTACGATACGTCATTCATTCAGGCATAGTAAAGGTAATTTAAAGTGATTGTTTAATATCTTCACGCTCTCATTCCCAAATGCTTAAGATGGATTCATTCTAGCTTTACCCAAAATTTTTATCTTATGTTTGGAAGTGAGAGTATTCATTTATAGTTAAAAATCCACAAAGCACGGATGCATTAGCTTAATGGCTGATTATTACTATTACAGTTTATAAAAACATCATGCTATATAAAATAAATAACTCATTTAAATAACCTACTGTAGGATAAAAGTCCAATATTTCTCTATATATAAACAGTGAAAGAAAAGACAATACACATTAAAATAAACCAATGCCAGATAATAAGGATGTACGATTTTCCTTCCTTGTTTTACTCTACAATTAAGACAAGCTAGATAACCTATTTACTGGTAAGTAATTGGATGACTTGCTACAATGGCTATAAACTATCAATCTAAAAAAAAACAATAAACTTGATTGTAATCTGAAAAAAAGTTCCAAGTTTAACCAAGATTTGAAATCCAGTTATGGGCCTGACAGATATGTTAATACAAAACCAAGTTTGACAAATTACACATATATCTTAACTTTTTTTTATGTGCGCATTCTTGGCATTTTAAAAATACAAAATTTCAAAGGCAGTTCATGACGTGAGTATAAGAGTGTTGCTATAAAAAGTTCATGATTTAAGCAAGTAATTAGTTCCAAAAGATTTTGAGTAATATGTGCAAACATGTGTGAAATATTTTTATAAAATAGTACTATTTAAAATATACTTCTCTGAATAAAATATAAAATAATGAACATAATAAATGAAAAAAATGTATTTCTAACTATCATAAAAATAGCCAAAAACATATTTCTTGAATGAATTGAGAACAAATACTGTAAAACAAATTTAAAAAAATCTTATAATTTAATACAAATTCATTTTTGATTCAATCACTAAGAGCAAAGTGAGCAGTGATATATAACAGTTAAGTTTCACAGCTGAAAATGATTTCATGTTTTTATTACTTATTAAAAATACATGATGAACAATATGTGAGGTCTCTTAATGAAAATACTGAATTGCATTTATTTTTAAAATTTCATATCATTTGTTTACTTAGATTTGAAAATCTGAAGGAATTATAATGTCTACAAGGAGTTACTTACCCCTGATAAAATTATTATTTTAAACTAGTTTTAATTTGTATATTCAAAATATTTAAAAAGACTAAAGTAAAGTTTAAAGATATTTTTCCAAACCAATGGTTTTTATAATTAAATGAGTACATACTTTTCCATCTATAAAAGATTGCAGTCAGAAAGTAATGCAAAGATTAATTAAAGATATATTTTTAGAAGGACTATAATCACACCGCGAAAGGCTTCTCAGCCACTGAACCTTTGTAGAAAATAATCTTGCTATTGTTTATTACTAAACCAAGGTCAATGGGGCTATCATCATGTTTACATTCCTCTTTAAAATCATTTAAAGATAAGTACTGCTAAACTGAAGTAATGGCCAATTACTTTTTATTTCTATAATAAAAACTAATTTAAATTATTTATAGGAGGAGTCCATATAAAAATTACTATGAAAATTGTTAATTCCTATAACAGACAATCATCATATGTTGGCATTTTGAGATTGTCAGGATGTTATTTGATAAATAATTTACATATATTTTGCAAAAGGATTATGGTGTAATTACTATGAATATTTATTTTTCTCAGGTAAGACCTATTCATTTATAAAAAATGATGCTTATTTTTCTTTGTCTAATTTGCTTACATATATTGTGCCCCTTTTATTGGTACACCCCATCAAAAAAAAAAAACAAAAAAAAAAACAAATTGGGAATAAAGTTTGATTTGGTATAATTTTAAATTTTATTAAATCAAAAAGACAGGTACTTATTAAGCTAGGAAAAATAACTGTTATTTTAGTTATCATAGGGTTTGAACTTAGGTTTAGTTAAATTAAAATCGTATAAAGGATATAAATGTGGGGTAAAATAGTTGGTTACAAATGTACATAAAATAATAAATTATAAATGAGGTATAGTTACAAATAAGTCAACATTTGATAGCATTTAAAATTATAGTAAAGTTAAAATCTAATCTAAACAAAAATGCATTATATTGATAGATAATTATTATCTGTGTGCATCTAATATTATAAAAGCAATTATTATTTCCAGTAAATCATAAAAGTAATATCGAATCTAGTTTGAATAAAAAATAAAACTAGAATGATCTAAAGCAATTTAAAGTAAATTGTATTTTATTTATTTTCTACAAGAAATTATTTTTATTGAGAAATATTTTAAAACCAAAAATATGTTTTAAAAATAGGTCAAATAGTAGCAACTAATTAAATATTTTAAAAGCAGAGAAGAGGTGGGGGGGGGGGGATTAACCAATAAACAGCGTGCAGATGATTGTTTAAAAAAAATTGAGGGAAAATTAAATTGAGACAAAGAAGATTACAGATCGAGGAACAAGTAACTGTTTTTGATTTTTTTTTAATCCTAAAAAGTTTGCTTAAAATTATTTAATTATTATTATTATATGTAAAAAAAAAAGGTAATGGATTTTACCTACATAATAATTTAAAGGATATAGGTTATAAAGTTTTGTTAAAATGAGTGAGTAAATTAAATTGATCTCTACAGGCAAATCAGAAATTAATGGTTCTTGGAAAATTTCTTGAAATCATTATATGGAGAAAATTAAGTACATACATACCAAAGTATTATCAAGAAATACACACCCACTGAAGGAAAACCTTGGTAGTACTGTGTTAATATCGGATTTAATTGGTAAACTAGACGAAATATTTATGTGTCATAGTCAAAATAATTGGACACGATTAAGTCACCAACAAGAGACAAATAAAAGGCAACGTTTGCATTTTTAAAAATATCTAGAACTAAATCAGTAATAGATAATAATAGAACTAGGTGTGAATGGAAAAGCATACATCATATTCAAATAAATCTTAAAGCATGTTTGAATAAAATTTTAATAGAAGAAATGATTGAAACCGAGCAATACTAGTTTTAATATCACTTTTATGTAGAATTAAAAAAATATACTGATTGATATGTATGTTAAATGAAGATTATATTTATACGTGTACAGAATAATAGTGGTCTGCTAGCATGAATGAAAGCATTATCTATCATCTGGAATTGAGAAAATATATATATAAAACAAGTGTAAGAAAGTAAAACCATCCCAGAAAATATTTAATAAAGAATAAATATGCATGGAGAATAAATTGTTGAAGAAAAGATGAAATAAACATTAGTGCATTGGGAAATATAAAACATATGTGGAAGATATATTATTCTACGTTAAAAAAAGGGAAATGCTTTTTCTTAATAATAATAGTAACCAAAAATAAGCAAGGAATCAGTCAAATGTTGAATTATTACGAATGCAAGGAGCATTTAAATAGAATGTACGAGGCAAATTGCAGATCTTTAATTACTAAAGGGAAAAAAAAACCTCTCTTGTCAATAACCCAATGTCATGTGAATTTTTATAATTCTAATAATCTTCGGATGAGAACAAATGGAGCAAAAGTGATAATAATATCGATGTGCAATTAGTCTGAATTATGTGGAACGATTGGAATGCCAGTAAAAGTTAGTATTTTTCAGGAACTTGTATTTAAAAAAAAAAAAAAAGAGCTTGCAACATAATATTTGTATATATTAATTCCATACTTTAAACATAGTTGTTATCATAATAGGAGGGAGGGAATATATCAAAAGATATTGAAATTAATAAGAGTTAATTTGGTTATCTATGTCATTAATTATTTTAAAAGTTATGTTTTTATCAAATATTGTTAGATAATTAAAATAAATAGATATGAATAATGAGTTATTGAAATATATCATAAAAGTAGTTAACAATATGTATGTTATGAAGAGGGGACAGGTTTGTGTTTAAATATACAATATTGAAAAGGAGAAACAATGATATTTTAAATTTGATCTTATGTTTTACATGAACAATTTAATATAATTATATGGAATTATAAGTAATTTTAGTTTGTAATTTGAATTAGCAAATAGTTATAAGAAATATATTAAACAAATATAAGTTAGAAATATGAAGGTAATAATAAGTTGTTAGATAAAGCAAAGAGAAGTATTTTATTTAGGATACACCAAACGGTGGTCTTAAAACAGCAATCTTTCTATACGCATTGCCACTCAGTGCAAGGCTTGTGCATAAAATACCCATCTAGTGTCTACTCATCCAATATCCTGACTAGTTTCTGGCTTGTGGCCTTCGACAGTGAGGAACCATGGATCTAGATGCAGTGCTCTCAGATCCAAGGCTCCTCACTGATGAAACCCACAAGCCAGAAACTAGTCTGAGGATATTGGATGAGTAGGCACTAGATGGGGATTTTATGCACAAGCCTTCTAGCATCCATTGATTTCTCTGACTTGCACTGAGTGGCAATACATAAAGAGAGTTTTGCCTGTTTTAATAACAGTTAAGAGCAAGCATAAGAAATGGTGATCATGTGAAGTTCATAAGGTGGTCTATTAATATTTAGCTGAATCTCATAAATTGTAGATGAAAATATTGCAGGAAGATCTAGGGTTTCAGATTTAATAGTACACAGCATAAAATTCTTATTGGTTATATTTTAGTATATAGATTGAGAATAAAATCATAGGAAGATGAAGTTTGAGATCAAAAAATTAATTGATGCTTTTATTAATTATTATAGTAATAACTTCTTAGAAATAAATAAATAAAGATCAAAGCAAGAATATCACAGAATCTAAAATAAACACAAATTGATATTTCACCATATTATAATAAAATTATTGTATTGAAGCAAGAATATAATAATTAATATTTTCCATGTTGTCTTTACAATTTAAAAACCTAACTTATAGTGAGCTAATAATTGTAAAAGAAGGAAAAAAATGATTATCTAATGGAAACACTTGATTTGTGATAAAATAAAACAAAAAATCTAAAGGTAAATATAACAGTACCATATTGTCATGAAAAGGTATTACTTTTTGTTTTATTGTAAATATCCAAAAGGTAAAAAAAAAAAAAACAATAAAAAAAGGGGAATGGAAAATTTTCAATTGTTTATAGTGTTACTATATTATGTGGGTATATGACTTTCTTTAAATTACCTGTTAGTTAAAATGTTTATTATAATATCTTTGTAAATAATATGATTAAAGTTGTTGTTTTGAAAGTTAACTTGAGTATTAAAAGTTGCATTTCTTTTGTGAGGACGTTTGTCACTACATCACATGAACCCAGGGTGTACAGTTGGAGATTGTAATAAGAAATTAATTCAGTATAGAACAATATAACCATCATTTAAGCACACACTTCTTAAAAGAGATTTTAATTTAATATAAACTGCTTTGATCACATAAGTCATTGATAATAATGCAAATTATTAAAATATGCTTATTTATAAGGAATTAAATTATGAACTATTTATTATTGAAAGCATCAAATATAATTACAATTTAGATAACAATGTTAATTTAAGAGTAAGTATTAGGAAACATAAATATAAAATAGTAGTATAATTTTGATTATAGATGACGTGTATGCGTCAAATAAATGAGACTTTAGACAGATTTGAGTAAGTTAAATTATTAGTTTAATTTCCAGCAAATTACAATATATACATTACTGTCACATACGTCGGCAGAAGCACTCCTTTAAAGTTGGGTATCATAGATCTGCCCGTTAGGGCCACTGTAGTCTAGCTTTTCTACTAATGCTCCTCGATTCTCCCTCTACATCTCACTTATATACCCGAATTCTGGAGTCCTAACAAACATTCCATAAATACCTCTCCTTACATGGTCTGATAGCTGAACCCTTCGCTAGTCCTTACGGGTTTTGATTTATCCCCATTTTTACCTTATAAGGCGAAACATTTTTATAAGTACATTTTACTTAACTTTAAACCCATATATGGTTATTTTTACATGACAATTTACATTAATAATTCCAATACTTTTTATACACATATTATTTATGAATCTTTAATTTTACACTTATTATTTACATAAAAAATAATTCCAATATTTTTAATATACATATTATTTATGAATCTTTAATTCAACTTGTCCAGGACACTACACTCCTCCTCCCACTCCAGAAGTATTGGTTATTCCACAAAGTCTCTTTTGATTTGTTCACGTTGTTTTCGTCTGGGTGTCTTTCCTTCCAGCTTGGAACACTCTGGCGGCGAATGTGATTAAAATGTCTTTTGCACACCATCTCACCAACGATGAACTTCTCATGCTCCATTCGTAAACTTATAGCTTCTTCTTTCTGTCTTTTTTCAAATTCTTTCTGCTGGAGCCATTTTTGATGCCTTTGTTGAGCTGCTTCATGTAATTCTCTTTCATGTAGTCGCTGCCATTCATGAATTCTTTCTTCCTTACTTTTATCAAAAGTTCTCACGTTACTTTCCTCAAGTTTGCTTGTCGGATTTTTAGATTTGGAAGCATTTTCACTTCTGTAACTCTTAACTTTCACAATTGGTTTTCCTTTGTTTTTATCCAAATTGCGCAAACTCACATTATTTACTTCAGATGCTTTTTCCATCTTGCTCCGCTGTGTGTATGATACCTTCTAGCTTTGGCATATTACAGGCGTTGAGTGATCCCTTAACTGTAGTTGCACTGGTGTTGTTTGTTTTTGACCCAACTTTGTTCTAAATCGAAGTGGGAAATTATTTTGTATTTCCTTTCTGATATAAATTTTTTTTATTACCTTGATCGTAATTCCCTGTGGTCAGAACCAGTTCCTACCAATCAGTAGATTTATTCGGTTATACATTATAAATAATGATAGCACTCTGCTGTTCGCGTTTAATTTTACTCTCACAAAAACTCTTCTGACGATCTCAACCGTGTTTCCGTTGACGTCTCTAGCGCAAACTTCAGTCCTCTCGATTTTTTTAGAAAAACTGCTTCCTTTAGTAATGTTCTTCCAATCTCTTAAGGATATCAGAGATACTCCCGAGCCGCTACCTATTTCCATTTTTAAACGCCTTCCTTCTATGTATACTGTTTGCTTAATTTCAGACTTTGCGCTCTTTAATGATTTTATCTCGTACATTTCTGGGAATTGTTTACATAATTTTGATTCGTCGAAATCTCTCACTAGAGGTCCTCACACTTCGTGGCTTGACGGGTTGCGCTGGAATTGACTACAATTTCGCTCGAGGTGTCCTGGTTTTCCGCAGCTGTAACATACGCGATTGCACCTATAATCTTTCTGGCTCCTGCCTTTCCCTTCTTGTTCGACTATTCTCTGTATCGATGGATACTGTATATGCTGCGGTGTGTTAATTATATATTCATTAGCTTGGTTGGTTACTGATTCATGTGCCATTCCCCTTTTTATTGCTTCCTTATACGTTATTATAGAGTCTGCTAATAACTTCGCGGAATTTTGTTTCATATATTCCCAATAATAATTGTTCGAGAAGTGCTTCTTCTAAAAACTGGCCGTACGCACAATTTTTTGCTAATTCGCGTAATGCCGCATCGTATTCTTTAAAAGTTTCATTTTTTTCCTGTTGTCGTAGTCTAAAATGTAATCTGGCGATATGTTTTGCCGGTAGAGGGCAGAAATCTGCAGTTAATTTTGTGACTACCTCGTTATATTGTAACATTTCAAGCTCAACTGGCTCACACAAACGATTGGCTATTTCCAAAACTTTTATTCCTGCAAACCCCAAAAGAGTAGCTATTTTTATATCATTTTCCTTGACGCTATTTACCAGGAAATGTTTTTCTACTAGTTTTACATATAATGGCCAGTTACTCGGATTTTCAACATCGAAGTCTGCTATTCGCAATTGTATGTTGGCAGCCATTTTTGACGCAGGAATTTATCTTGTCGCGGATCCCTTTTTTGGTTTATTACCGAAGTCCGACGTATATTTGTTGTTCTCAAAATCTGTCTACAGTGATCCTGTTCAACTGTGCCAGCTTTGACGTGTATGCGTCAAATAAATGAGACTTTAGACAGATTTGAGTAAGTTAAATTAGTTTAATTTCCAGCAAATTACAATATATACATTACTGTTACATACGTTGGCAGAAGCACCCCTTTAAAGTTGGGTATCATAGATCTGTCCGTTAGGGCCACTGTAGTCTAGCTTTTCTACGAATGCTCCCCAATTCTCCCTCTACATCCCACTTATATACCCGACTTCTGGAGTCCTAACAAACATTCCATAAATATCTCTCTTTATATGGTCTGATAGCTGAACCCTTCGCTAGTCCTTATGGGTTTTGATTTATCCTCATTTTTACCTTATAAAGTGAAACATTTTTATAAGTACATTTTACTTAACTTTAAACCCATATATGGTTATTTTTACATGACAATTTACATTAATAATTCCAATACTTTTTATACACATATTATTTATGAATCTTTAATTTTACACTTATTATTTACATAAAGAATAATTCCAATACTTTTAATATACATATTATTTATGAATCTTTAATTCAACTTGTCCAGGACACTACAATAGATTCAGGTTATAAGTCTTTTGTTAATTGACTCACTACCTATAGAGTTAAGTAAAATCCCTCTTGATATTTTATAGATAGAATAAAAAATTAATTAAAATCAATGATAATCATGAGATCTCCTTAGAATAATATTGTTATTATGGTTATTCTTAATGATAGTATTATAAAAGTAAATAATAAAAGATTACCACACAATAAAATAACAATACAACTGATTGAGTAGATTAATTTAAATGTCATCATTATAGATATTTTATTTTATTAATTGAAGCATTATTGTTAGTCATGAGAGCATTTGGATACTAAATAAGGAGGAGTGTCTAAGTATTCTTATGCCATTGGATAAATACTTTAGTATTTATTTAATGTTAAAGGGTAAGTAATTTTGTTAATAGGTTAGGTGAGTCTCATAATTGTTATGATTGATTAAAAATATAGTTGAAAAATTGTAAGATTATTAAATGGTACCTAGACAAAGTCCTAGTATAGCCTAATGTAGGGACTTGGCATATCTGCTAGGCACATTACATATATCTGGAATGTATAATTGTTTATCATGATGTGTTTTTTGATAGATCTTTCTTTTGCCACAGTCAAACTATTACAAAAATATTTTATGTATATACTTCAATTCTAAGTATTTAATGAAATAAACATTTTCAAAAATAAATATTATACAACAACCAATACCAACTTTGATTATTGATTGGAATTATCCATTTCTTTTTATTACTAGATTCTCAAAAAATTGCTAAATTTGCCACAATGTCAAAACTCTTATTACTAATTATATTTTAAAATCAGATTTTAACATTGTATTTTTTCTCCTGCATACGAGTTTATTGCAAGGATATTCCTATTAAAAAAAAAAGTTCATATACATAAAGTTTGAGCGGCTAAAATATGCACAGTCTTAGTAAACTGTATCCTGTTTAGGATACCACGAAGGCTGGTACCCTATTATAAGTGAATAATATGAGTATTACTCTCGCTTATTCTTTTAAATCTTCTTGATATTAATTTATATATATATATTTTAAAGATTTTACAATATAATTCTCAGTTAAATTTTTTATAAAACTCAAATAATAGCAAGTTAATTTATATTGGTGTATTGTTTTCATATTAAATTTGAATATGACCTTATAAAAGAATAAGTAGTTTCAAAACTATTATCTTATAAAAACGATCAAAATTAGGCAGAGAAATTATGAAGTAAATGGTTAAAAGATAAACGTAAATCTTTTCAAAACTATGATGATACATACACACAAAAACACTTGAAAAATAAAGAAAACCAAACAAATTTGAGACTTTGGAAAAAAGTAAAAAAGATAAGTTAGAAGAATAGGAATTGCAATGTTTAAATGTTGAAGGACATGGAAGGAGATTATTTAAAGATCGAATTTTGAAGATACAGAAATTTCACTATGTACATACTTATGAAGAATATCTTAAAACAGTAGCAACTCTCTCCATAAAGTAATATCATCCAGTACAAGCTATAATAATCAATCCAATGCTAGACGGTTTGTGCATCAAAATCCCTATCTAGTATCTGCTTATCTAATATTCTCAAAATAGTTTTTACTTGTTTTAGTTGAAGAATATTTTGAAAGACTTTGTGCAGAGTAAATAAGGGAAGGAGAATAAAAATGATTGATCATTTAAAAAAATAATAATAAAATGAAGATTAGAGCAGTGAGCAGAAAGATTTGGAGGATTATGCATTTGAAGTGTAGGCACTGCTGTTTTGACTAATATTGATAAATTGATCAAATTAAAGAGCAGACTCTATATTTTACATGCAATTTTATTTCTATTTTATTATACATGTTAAATAATTTGATATGATTAAGAAATCTTGAAATCACATTTTAACCTTTCATTATATGAATAGAGGTTGCTCTACTAATCCTTAAATGCAAATAAATTTTCATTTGTAAGTGCAATATATATATGTAAAATGACATATTTGTATGGAAGGTATGTGAATGTGTGTATTAATGATAATATTTTTTTAAAATCCCCCCCCCCCCAATTCAACATTTTGAACTCGTGATGATTTATGAGTGTATGAAATGAAAAAATTGTTTATATTAAATCATTCTTGGAATGTGAAACTTTTCATTTACTTGTCAATAAAAAAAAAATAGTAATAAAAGTGTAAAAATGTACATTCTTTTGCTTTAAAAAATTAAAAGAATGTTTATAAAAGAGCTTGATTTATTGCTGAAATATTTATTAAAAAGTTACTTTTATTAAACTAGGAAAAATAATTGTTGAGAAATTATTAATTAAAACAATATAGTAATATAGCCAAGGAAATATAGTAATAATATAAAATCAGCAAAGTTGCATATCAAAAAATAAATCCAATAAAATTTTTATATGTATTAGTACCAATAAGTATATATGAAGTCTTCATAAACCAATATAATATGAATCAGAAAAATGAAAAGAAGCCTGAACTTAATATATTGAGTTGGTCTTTAAAAAACAGACTTTAGATAGTCCACTGTAGGGCAAAGACAACTCCAGCATCCCTTTGCATAGAAACAGTAAAGTAAAATACAATATTCATCAGGTTAATATATTAGGTAGTTTTTCTTCTCTGCTCTATCATTTGATTAATAATAGCTAGATATTCATTCATTATTTGATGGCTGAATGATTAGCTCGTTGATTATGGGTTAACTGCATGAAAAAAATGTTTGCTGTGAACCCAAAAAAAAATTTGAGTTTCATCCAGTTTCAAATTTCAGTGACATGATGAGTTAATGCTTTAACCACTAGCCATGAGACTGTGTACTTAAAATAGTGAAATAATTACATTAATAAATTATTGTGGTATAATCATTTAAGTTTTAAATTTTACAATTGTCCATTAATAATTTCACAATTCTCAATTATATAGTAAAACTATATACATATTTTTTTAATAATCACAATACATTGATTACTTATTGGAGATCATAATAAAACAGAAAATATCTCAAATATAAACAATAATTATTATTATTTTTATATAAAAATACTGTTTAACAATTATTTATTAAACACAACTAATAGCTTTAATTAATAAATATCAAAGAAATTTCAAGAAATAGTTTCTAACTAATTGGACTTCAATTGTATGGAAAGAACATACCTTTCAGCACAATGCAAGAGCAAAATCATGCAGTCTTTAGTTTGCTATAGATCATCTTTTGGTCAAAAAGTCAAAGGTTCTTGCAGAAATTTATAGTGAAATTATCATAATATGTAATTATACATATATAATTAGACAAGTAAATTGATTTGAATTCAAATCTTTTAAACAGAATTCGCTACTGCACAGATAATTGGGCATAAATGAAAAGTTAGTTAGGAAGAAAATGAGCATAAAAGTCTGTTTGACATTGACATCTAGTATCCAATGGTTAGATTATGGCTGAAAAAAATGTAATAGCCACTTGACTATTTTATTTATTAAACTACATCTTAATGTGATTTCAGTATTTTATTTTCTTAAATGTTTGATTTGACATTAGAAAAATACTGTCTTTTCATTAAATAAAGTTTATCTTTTTTGGAGTTTTTCTTGAATATAACGTTTTTTGTAGTGTGTAAATTAACTTTATAATTAATATTCTGATATAGACTTTTATATTATATTGATGTTCCTATTTCTAATCTTTTTTTATTTTTATTTCAACAATTGATAGTATCTTTCTGCCTCATATTCAAAATAATTTCTGTTAATGAAATTGATTGACATAATTTAAATGTATTCCTGGAAACTTAGTCTGCTTCTTATATTATCTTCATCCAACATTTGTTAAATTCATCTCCCTCCCCAATTAGTATGGTCAACAGACTTTTAACAACACATCTAATTTATAAAAATATAAAAACAGAAAGCAGCAACTGAAATGATAAAATAATGCTAAGTATTGGTGAGAATTATTACTTCTTGTTACTGTTTGCTAAAAATTTTATGCTTTTTAGCTAATATTTAGTTAACAACAGATATAAAAATAACAAGCAAACTACTTACAATAAAATTAACATGTACACATCTAAATATTAGGAAAAAATATACATTTCATTCAATTTCTTCTTATTTTATCAACATTATTCCATTTTTGATTACCAAATTTTATTTAAAATATAAATGCCTAAATATTAGGAGGAAAAAAATTCTACTTGTTATTTTAAAATCATGACTTCATTTTGTACTTAAAAAACAAGCTCAACTCATTTTTATGATAACTATTTTAGCATATTTTATCTGTAACAAGCAATTTTGTAAGTATATATATTTTTTCTCATTACTTACAAAGACTAATGTAATGGTATGATTCATTATTTAAAAATCATAAAATTTTATATTTACAATATCTTGCTGGTAATCTGGAGAATTAATTAAATACAAATATTAAAATCTTCATTTATTTCCAATTCACTGTATTTTGGTGACCATTTATCATTTTGGATCCAGTAGAAATTTTTTGCTGTTCATTTGTATCTTTATTTTTACAACAAAATTATCAAATTCTTGTGATTCTATCAGTAAAGAGTTCAGTTTTAACATAAAAGGTCCTATACAACAATTTTCCATATCACATACATAGTTTTTAGTTTACGTATAATGTTTTAATATTCATTTTTCATGCTTCATTTTGTTCTGACTTGCATGAACAGACTAATTCTGTTAGTTAAATTGTAATCCAGATTATTTAAGTCTGGCACAGCTAAGTGCAATTTTCATTTTTATTGCCCGATAAATCAATAAAATAGGCAAAATTTCTAGTCATAAAATTTTTCAATGAAGTCTTTACCAACTGAAAAGATATGTGAGCAAAATCTGAAAGAGCCAAAGATGATTGTATTCCTTTCAAATTTCAATATCAACATATTTGGAAAATAAATGCATAGAAATTTTTAAACAAAACAATGAAAACATTGATTCACTATTAAAAAAATCTTAAAAATTGCAGTGCTTATGCATATTAAGACAGAAAAAAGGCAAAGAAATAACTCTCATGGAGAATAACTGATACTTTTTATAGCATTAACAATTATTTGAACAAATAAATCAAAAGAAAATTAACAATATAGAGAAAGAGTTCTTTTTAATTTTCAAATGTTTGTTTAATGTGAATGACATATGAATTTCTTTTCTTTACTTCTGAGCGGCATGACTTTGAAGTAAATAAGTTTTAATATATTGTTTTCATTCTCATAAAATAACCAATTCATTCAAAGTTTACAATATATGATTTCACTATAATTTTCCACTTATGAAAAACAGTGATTACTGTAGGAGATATTAATATTCTCAATTAGATTATTCGATTGATAGTCTCAAACTAATAAGGCCATTGACATTTATAACACCAATACTGAAACTAATAATTATAGTAGTAAATAAAACAATGAAGTAGATTATTAATCTAAAAATCATACATAAGTAAGTAATGATTGTTATGAATAAAAAAAATCTTCCCAGAAATCAACATAATAAATATGATAAATGATCTCAATCTAATAAAAACATATAATAAAAATTTTTAATCACAATTTTTTATTTCCTAAATACAATAAAAAATATTTTATAAACTCTTTAACTACACATATCAACAAAAACTTTAAACAGAAATTAGAAACTGATGTTATCTTTATTGATATACCGAGTTTATAATTCTGCTTGGAAAAATGGTTTTCTTTTAAAAAATCCTTAAATCCAGAGAAACTATTAATTTACTTGAGAAAATACTCGTCAATAAAAAAAATTCAAGTGACCCTAAAGATAATCATAAATACTGAATTTTACAGAAGGATCTACCACAGGGTTCAGTTCCTATATCTACCTTATTTAATATATTCATTAGTGATCTTTCTGAAACAGATTGCAGGAAATTAATTTATGCTGATGATATTACTTTAAAAGAGATTCTTTCCTGAAGTAGAAAACTTTTTCAATAAGGATACAAAAAGTCTGGAATTTTTTTATCAAAATTTGTGATTTTATTGCTAATCAAACAGAAATAGTATTAAATCACTAAACATCACATGATCACCATTCTTTATGCTTATCCAAGCTATTTACACATAAGCTAAACTCTCCATACAGTAGCGCCACTTGGTGCAAGCCAAAGTAATCAATAGGTGCAAGAAGGTTTGTGCATAAAATCTCTATTTAATGCTTCTTCATCCAATATCCCCAAGACTAATTTCTAACTTGTGGCTTTCATCGAGTCCAGCTCAACTCTATTTCATTCTCCTAATTCTTTCAATCATGTTAGTAATACTTGTTTGCTTTCTCATCTATGTATTTCGTTTTCAATCTTAGCTTGTTACTCCTAACATACAGATCCAATGCTCCTCACTGATGAAAGCCATAAGCTAGAAACTAGTCCGGAGATATTGGATGAGTAGGCACTAGATAAGGATTTTATGCACAAACATTCTTGCATCCATTAATTACTCTGGCTTGCACTGAATGGCACTACTGTATGGAGAGTTTAGCCTCGGTAGAAATAGCATTTTTAACTTTTCATTTAACTTGAAAAACATTTTGTAATCCCAATATAACCATTTGAAATAATAGATTGAAATTTTACACCATGATATTTAAGAGTAACATTGGATCACATTGATTATTAGAGCAATACAGAGACTTTAGACCACTTAACATATTGTAACAGTATAAAATATGTCGTTACATTAATTTAAGATTAAAATAAAAACTAAGTTTGTAAATAAAAACTAAAAGCTAAAAAATTAAAGAGTTGTTAAACGTGTATACGTATATATATTCGCACAGATGCAAAACTTTAAAAATTATTTTCTTTTTCTAAAAAAAAAAAAATATTTGAACGTACTTTTTTTTAAAAAAAGTACAAGATCTAAAGATAAAATATTTTTGTAAATGGAAATGATTATTTTATAAATTAATTGAAAAGCAAACTAGCCCTTGGGGCTCTTATAGAAAAAAAAAAGGTCAGTTGAAAGATATAGATAATAAAATAAAAAATAAATTAGATGTCCAATATAGAAGCAGCAATGAAGACCCGGACCATAATGGAAATTATTGCAACAGGAAACGATGTTCAATGAATCCGGAGGAGTACTATAAAATAAAAAATATTGAAATTAAGAGGAGTTCCAGCTTGATTTTTGTGAGAAGAGCAATAAGACGCACTTGTCGCTCTCTCTCACTTATTTCAAATAAAATGACTGTAATACCAGGATTGACCAGCTTAGGTCTCCTCCAGAACAACAGACCGGACTTCAAATAGAGATGTCGCGGGAATTGGCACCAGGAACCGTGATTCTCCTTCTGTAAGATATGAACTATAAAATTTAAAAATAATTAAGAACTTTCGTTCAAGCTTTTAATATTCAGAACCTAAATTTTAAAATGACCTCTTATCTGACTTTCAAATTTCAAATTGATAATTAATGTTTAGATTTTATACATTTAGGTTTAAAAAAAAAAAAAAATCATTTCCATTTTTATTTTTTTTATTTCTATTAATATTTATTTGTATAAATTAATTAAATGCATTAAATTTAAGTTGAGTATTGACGCTTGCATAGATTCGTTCACGTTTAATTATGTTTTGGTTTTCATGTTTGATTAGGATATATAGACATTCGGTAAACCATGATATCTTATGTTGAATATCTAAAATGTATTTATTCGGATGTCTTTTTAGTTATTGGAGTCAATGCAGCATCTTATGATGAATGCCATTGGGTTTCTTGTGAATTCCCTCTGCAATTACATCAATGACTTTATATTTTGATCATTTATGTTTATTTTGGAATGTTTTTGAGCATGTAATCTATGTAGTCGATCTATGCTCAACATTAAAAAACAAACTTTTATAAATCCATCTGTGTGAACTTATATAAATGTTAAATTTAAGTCGGGCATGAATGGCTATATAGATTTGTAGAGTTATATTAATTAATTAGGGGAGGGTAATCTTAAGTTATTTGTTTTGTAGTTAAATTAGGTCAATGGATTGGATATATTGGTGTAATTAGTAGATGTAGTATGAGGTTCGCTACGTGCAGGATCTCCATTATACGCCGCACACCCCTTTTTGTCTATGAAAGGGAATAGTAAGACGGAAAACACAGTCCCTTCCTATGGAGTTTTTTTTTATTGTTCTTCTTGCATTCCTGTTTGGTTGAGAGTCAATGTCTTCTCTAACCATACTGTTCAGATGTACATTCCTGACAGTATGGTATTTTGTGCTGTCGTATTTTCATGCTACATTGAATACATCAATGTATCAGATGGAATGATGCCAGTTTGACTGCGAACTTTTGGTCTAAGGTTAAATAAGGGATAGAATATTTTCTTTTCAAATGCAAATCTATGTAGTTTATTCATACTCGACAATCTTAAAAAATAAATATAAAATTCATCTGTGTGGATGATTTAAAATCTTAAAATAATAATTTAAATTAAAAGAATATTAAAATCTAAAATAATAAACGTTATTCCTCAAATTTTAAAATGATTATATATGTGCGTAAATAAATATTGTTTGTGTGTTAATTACTGGCAGTGGCTTTTATTTTTTTATATTTAAGATACAAATTAAACAAGTTATATATATTATCTCTGCATCTCCACTGAGCTAGTGACTTGGGCTAACGGTCTAAATAAAATAATAAATAAAAGTTGGATCTTTAACAGCGCTTATCTGCCTACTCTATAAATTTTCTAGGTTCAAGTAGCCTAGTGGCGCTCTGTTGGCAGATATGGCTTCCACTTCATTTCGGACCGTTATAATATGGAGAGATGTATGTTAGGAGTATTAAGAGATTGAAAACAAAATACATAAATGAGAGAACAAACAAGATATTACTGACTCCATTAAAAAAATTAAGAGAATGAAATGGAGCTGTTAGAAGAGATGATAATAGATGGACAATTGAAATTTTAAACTGATTCCAAGAAACTATAAAAGATCTAGAAAAAGACGACATGTGAGCTGGATGGATAAAATAAGGAAGTGTGTGAGGGTGATGTGGAAAAAAAGGCTAGAGATTACAAAAGACGGATTGAACTTGAAGAGACTTTCATCCTATAGTGGATTGATATAGTTGAAAATAATGAATAAAACAGATTTTGGCTATATTCAATAATTGACATATAGATTTTTATATGACAGTATAAAAGCCACATTTTAAAGATGAATTATGAAAAACAAAATTGCTTTAAATGATCCAATAATACATTTATAAGTATATTATACCATAGATCATAATAATATATTATAGAACTGTATTTGCATTCTGAATTTTTAGGTTATATCTTAAGATATTTACTCATTTGTCAAGACATAATCTGATTCAAAACTGTGTAATTCTGAAATAGATTTGCAATGTTTTTGAGATAATTGATCTGATTATAGAATTCATATTTCAAAATATAGTCAACATTTATGAAAATACTGAATCGAGATATTGTTGATGTAATAACATAAACAAAGAATTCTCATCACTCTCTCTATAGATATAACACTAAATAATTGTGAAAACTAACCCAAAAAACACAATGTATGGTACATTTAAAACTGACCACTTTCTATTTATAGAGAAATAAAATAGTGCAAAGCAAAGGGTGAAAAATTTACAGATTTAGCGCATTGTCTGAATGTCTTTGAAAGCTGTGTAATTTATTATTATTATTGCTCTATAAAGTATTTTACAAATGTTAAATGAACAAAAATATTTTTTTTTCCTAATAATTTTTACTTAATATTAGTTTTTAAATATTTCATAAAATTAACTAAACATTTCCATTAATTTTATTCAATTCTAAAATGCAGTTTGAACAATTAAGTATTTTTTAACAATATTATTATACATAGTCTTTGATTCTTGATTGAGTAAGATTTTTCAAAATTAAATAGTTCTTTAAAATAATTGCCAGTACAATAAAAATGTAGTAAATAAATTAATGTCACTTATAATTCAAAAAAGACATTTTATAGGATTGTTAATAAATACCTAAATGTATATTTAAATTTTTTTTACATACCCTGCCCATTTCACGTAATTTAGTTAACATAACAATTATTGTAGAATTATGTTCCCAAAGCATACGCCAGAAGTCCTCTGTTGTTTCCTGAAGAGGACCTTGTGTTGCTATATATGCGTTTCTATACCTATAACCCTAAAAATTATATAAAAAAAAACATTATTTGATAAAACAATTATTAAAATATATAAGTATTATATAAACATAAATGTGTGCATATGTTATATACTTGTTATCCCTTCACATCTGTATGAGAGAACAGAAACAGCCTCTTACATTAAGTATGATTGCTACCGATTTGCAGATGGATATTACTGAAATTGAGTAAATATACAAAAATTTTTTTTTAGTTTTTCTATTGGTGTTGGATAACAAAAAAAAAAAGACTTTAAAATTAAGGCTACTGAATGAACAAAAATAGTTTTGAGTAAAAGGGATATAAAACTTCAATTTAGTATCTTAAACCAGAATTTGTGAACTTTTTAGTTTACTCTTCTTTATAGACGCTTCAATATTTCCCCAATTTATACAACAACAAAAAAAATCTAATGTTAACAGTTATCTATATATATTTAAATTCTTTAAAAAAATATTATACACATTTAATATACAAATTCTTTAAACTTTTTACAAAGAATATCAATTATATATATGGAATTGAAAATTTCTCATCAATTTAAAACAAAACTTTCCATAAAGTTTCCTGATCATCTTTGAATGCAACAATTGAATATTTAAGTTGATTTCAAATTTTTTTTTATAGTAGATACATTAATTTTTAACTAAGTTGAAAGTTTATATCTGAACTAAACATGATATAATAATCTATACTTTTAAACGATTAGTAATAATTTCTAATTTCTATACACACTTAAAAGACATGGATAAAGAAATTGATTCTTTTTCATTTATTTTTTTCAGTGTCTTTATCCATATAAACGTCACATGATCACCACTGGCAATACGTATGGAGAGTTTTGCCTGTCTTTATCCATATGTTTCAAATGCATTTTCAGTAAATGCATCCATCTTCAGTTGGTTCAGGTTATACATTTTACATCTTTATCATAGTTCAGCATTTATCCATAGAATATTATTATAGTTCAATTTTACAAATTCAACATTTATTCAATGCATTTATTTGATGACATTATGTTTTAGATAATATATTAATGATTATTACAAATCATGCATAGATATCCATTTTAAACTTAATTAAAGATTAATACATCAATTATTAAATAAATGCATGAAATTATTAATTCATTTCACCCGATTTTTTCAATTCATGTATGATCATCTTACTATTTTATAAATATTCAATATACATACTTAAAACACATAGACAAAAAATGTTCAAGACATGTGCATTTGCAAATTGAATTATAATAATTTGCTACTACAAAGAAAAATAAAGATGATAAAAACACGCAGACCAGTTGAATATGGTTAGTTCAGTCAGAAATACTTCTTGAGAATCACTTGCTATTTCAAATGTCTTAATTCATGTGTTTAAAATAAATCACATGTAGGGATTAAATTAATATCATACTAGTATTTAATAGTAGATATATTAATCTTTAATTAAGTTTAAAGTTTATATTTTATCCTATTAGTAAATGATTAGAAATAATTGCTAATGTATTTATCTATATAATAATCTCTAGTTTTAATAAACGATTCGTATCAATCACTAATATTTTTACCTCAATATATATAGAGAATTGAATGTATTTAAAAAAAATGGTGTTTGTAAATTAAAGTGTAGAAACTGTTATAATTTCTAGTTTATTTATCTTATATGGAGTCTTACCAATAGCCTATATCACGTATGACTTCAAATTGCTGATTTATTCAACTAATAATTCCTTCCATCAACTTATAGTGAACCAATGTTATTGATAATAAATATTAATGATAACAAACTGAAATTTTATTTACTTATCAATGCCAGTTTCAGAAGCAGCCAGATTTAATTATTTCCATATTACATCACACTACATAGAAATTGAATAGAAAAGATCCAAGAGAAGTTTGTCACTCCATACAAACCTATTGTTAAGATAGTAAATTAATAAAAATTTTATCTTATCCATTAAATAATTCTTTATGTGCTATTTTGTTTCAATGATTTGTCAATTTAATCAGCTAGTTTAGTCTTCCAAATTTAGATATTTTTATCTAATAAGTCTGATTTTTTTACAATGGCTATAGCAATATCAGGGTTCTTATTCCATTGGTCTAAGTTTTTTTCAAAGAATTTAAAGATGAATAAATTCTGCTTATGGAGTTTTATTTTACTATTCATCATTAAGAGTTAAGAAAGAGCTTTGAATTCTTGATATATTCATTATCAGAAAAAATTTCTGTTTCTCATACTTTTAAATAACATTGAATATAATAACAACAATTGCGTTGATGGCATAAATTCCTTACCAATATCTTCTAAGTAAATATTGCTATTATCAAGCTTTGTGGCTTAGCCATTAATATAAGCAACAAATTCATGCCTTCCCTTGTAAATTCCTTAAAATCAACAAACTTTCCAATGAAAACAGTTTTGGGCAATATAATTTGATATATATGTTCTATATTTATATAATCCATGGACTTTTCCATAAAGAAATATTAGATCCTGGCAAACATTACTTGAAAATATATAATGGATAATCTTATTGATTAAACCACTTGTTCTTTTAATGATATTTGTGGGTATTTGCAACATAGTAAATTTGATAAACAATTTTTAGTTCTTTTTTATATAAATTTTAATATGTATATCTTACGACAAACAGAACACTTCTTGTTGCTAATAATGTTCGGAATTTAGCAGATCATATGTATTATTTTTTTATAGTTGTTGCCAATAATAATGAGGAAATTGAAGTCAATACATCAACTCTGCTTCTTTAAAATGATCATTATTTACTTTCATCTTTTTACCTTTATTATAACAAAATTCAATATATTTTTTCAAAATTAAAAAACAAAACAAATTATAAAATGTAATTGCTTTTTTATCTAACTTCTCAAGGAAAAAAATGAACTAATTATATCTTTAAAAAATGATATATATCAGGGGTAGCCAAACTATAGTTTATTGATAGATATTCAGCAGCTCATAGAAATATATTGATTGAAAGTATAAAACTAAATACACTAAATATAAAAGCAAATAATTACCCAGGATTTTAAAAATACTTGGTATATCTACATACATACATATGTATAGATAATATGTGGGTATTGAAATTAACACGAATTAACAGTTATATACATATTTAACGGATTTAAAAGTTTATATCTGAGTTAGAAATGATATAATAATCTCTAGGCTAATAAATCATTAGTAATAATCATTAAAGCATTTATTTAAAGTGGATAGTGTCATAAATCTGAGTGCAGGAAATTTGACACTTATAGATCAAATTCTAATAATTGAAAACTATATATATTTTTGTAACAAAATGTGCAGGCAACAATAAAGATATGTGTAGAATATAGTTGGTCATGTCTTGAGGCTATCAAACATATTGGCTTTTATGTTAAGCAAATTTGGCTACTTCTTTCATATATATTATCCATTACTCAATATCCATTTTAATATAGTCAAAATAATTAATTTTATATAACTGTTTTTAAATTTAAGATGAGTATAATTAAAATAAAGGATTTATTAAAGAGTGTATTGTGCTTAAATGTACTCCAGATAATATAAATTTTAGAAGCAATGCAGTTTTTACAATGCATATATTTTGGCCAAATTTCTTAATATGAGAGCATATATTGTTTGCATATGTAAAATATATATAAATGTATAGTGGAAAATAAATGGATTAAATTTAATCATTACTTACATCTATAAAACTAGCATTGATATAATCAGAACCGTCTACCCCTCGAATTGGCTGGAGGCATACCCTAGTGGACTCATCTGTAATGACAATAATAAAAAGGTTGTAAACAACTTTAAATTATAATTATAACGTAATATAATATTTTCAATCATCATTCAATTTTAAAATTCTTATTTTAAAAAATAAAGTTTGATATTTTTCAAGACATTAGCAATAGTCAGTGGTTGTAACTTAGATGTGTATGTTAGCATTTAATATTTCTACTATATATCTTTTACATTGCATCTCTTAAATTAGTTTTCCAAAAGACAAATTGTAATTTAATATTAATTACAATTCTAAATATGTTTAATAATAGTAAAAAATAATACAGTAGAAGCAGTAATTTACTTTATTTATTTTTCTCCAAAGTTGCCTATTAATGTTATGTTCAAATCTCTACTAGTTTTTAGCATCCACAGTTTTCAATGAGAAGTAGGATGCCACCCACAGATCTAATGTGCATATTTATTCTTTTAAATTATCAAAGTTATTAACTTGAGAGTCAAAGCTTTTGCTTTGAACCTAAATCATTTTGCTTACTCCTATAATAATAGTAAGCAGAGAATGTCACCCTTATGCAAAACTTGATGAATAATTAAAAATAATGTATATAATGTAAATTATAAATGATATCCACAAAAAAAAAAAAAAAAGCCAAAATTCTGTATTTATTCTCTATTCAATGAACAAGGTAGAAATTAATAGATAAAAAAACAAAAATACTCCCATGGCTGTAATGGACAACAATTGTAAAGGAGGTTTTTAGAATATACAATGAATAAAATAATTGTTTGGATATTCAAATAAAATAAATAAAAAAATTATTTAGAGGCATACATTGTTTTAGTTATTACAGAAATCATTAAGAAACTAAAATCAATAATTAGTATGGGAGTGGAAATATAAGTTTTTGAAGTATTTGTTTATATTATTCAGTGGAATTATATATATCTTTACCATTTTATTACCAAATTCACCACTTCCTTTATTTGGTGTAATATCTTATATAAATACAATTTATCCACTCTACTTTGATCACTTTTTAACAAAAAACGTTTTATTGTACATATATGCATATACAATCTTACGTTTCAACTGTCCTGTATTGCTTAGATTTTTTTATGGTATTATTTATATAGTTATGTATTTTATTTTGTTCATTATATCATAGCTCTGAAGAAGACTGCAGGACAGTTTAATGTAAGATGTGTATGCATATATGTATAATAAAAGGTTTTTTGTCAAAAAGTGTTCAAAGTAAAATGGATAAATTGCACTTACTGTTTTATATTTCACTGTAAGTAAGCTGATCCTATTTTCTATCAGAATAAGGTACAGTGACATTTTTGGAAATAATTTTATAACGTGTCAGATATATATTTCTTTTCTATTTAATAAATTAAGATTATATAAAATACTGAAGATTTTATTTTATTTATTAGTTTTTCTGTCAAAATTTTGTAAATAAAATCTACAATATTCAAGATTATAGTTTTGATATGTTGGATTATTTCCATCATCTATCATTAGATGTCAAATGTATAGAGAATTTTAAACTTTTCAAATACAAACAACTTATTAATAATAACACACAAATAAACAAAACAGGTTAGTAATTACTAATCTGTATTGTCTATTTGTTTGCTGTTACTAATGTTTGTATTTGAAAAGGTTAAAATTTTCTATACATTCAACACTTAATGATAGATGATGGAATTATCATATCTAATAGACCATCATCACAAATCTTCAGGCAAATACTAAGATCATAATTTTGTTTGATAATTAGTTGATTTAATAATTTCTATATTTACTAACTATTAAAGACATTGGAAAATAAAGTCCATTGACAATGGTATAACAACAACCTATGACACTTTTACTTTCTGCTACCCAATGTGTGCATGCAGATTTTCTAAAATAAGACAGAAATTTATCCACTAATACATCTATAGAAAAGGAATAAATTGGAACATAATAGTTTTGATAAATCAAAAAATATGAAATATTTATTTTTAATAAATTTTATTCACACACACAAAAAGATATATGCCTATTGTATCACAATTACATTTTTATTTGTAAAAATCCACTTGTTATAAAACTTTTCAGTATTTATGATATGTCCATTGGTTATAAATTCTAATCAGATCTATTAATCCATAATCTAGCTGATGGTTTCTTACTTTCCAATCATTTCCAAACTGAAATCTAAGCTCGTATTTAGCATTAGAAGTCGTGACTTTTTCTTCGATTCTCAAAAAAAAAAAAAAAAAAAAGGTGCCATGCTCGGAAAATTGAATAATACTTTTCAATTATTACTTTTTTTGTTGCAATAAATTTAAAGCTATTGCATTAATCAAATATTTTTGGTTCTTTAACTAAAAGTCTTTTCATTTTTTTTTTACAAGAGATTTCAAAATTTTTAATTCTAAAAGAGAAATTTCATTCATCAATTGATCCTAAATCTGATTGAATTCATTCTGAAAATATTTTATCCACATAGATGTGACAACAAATTTATAAATATGACAAAAACAAAAAACAGTAGCTATTAGATTTAATGTTTTTTATAATTCTATGAAGATTTTACTTCACTCAATTGAACTGTGTTTAATTTATTCGGTATAGGTTTGCCTTGTACTAGATTATATGTATTGAGTAAGTCTCTTTTTTTAGAGCGATTTAAAATTGTTTAACTTTTTATACTTGCATTTCAAAATTGAATCAATATAAAATTATTTGAGAAAATTTTTAACTTGGTACAATAGCATGCAAAGAATATGTTTTGAAAGTCAATACACTTTATATATATGATGGTCTGAATGCCACTGAATTATATTCAGAAACATCAACTATTTGCTAAGGCTTAAATCTTCTTTACTTGAAAATATCAGTATTACAATACTAAAAAATAGTGATTACTACATAGTAATTTATCTTTTTAAAAATGTTATTTACCTTTTCATTATAATATTAAATACATATATTCAAAACATATATAATTAATACAGACACATACATAGAAAACATGTGTATTGGTGTTATCTGAATGCAGAATTTATAATATTTTGTTGATTTTATACTTACTTTTTCCGGAAAATTAAATTTTTTTTAAACCAATTTCAAAATAATGTAATTTACAAATCTAATTTTATGTAATTAAATAAAATATTAGATGATAATATATATATTTTATACTTACATGGCAAGATATTTACTAATCTATTTTTAAATTTATTAACTGGCAAATTTGCACTGACGAAGCGGGATGGTTGTGCCTTAACACTAGCTAATCTCTGAAAAAAAAAAAGGAAAAGAAATGGAAATGTAAAACAGATACCATTTAATAATAATTTTATTTTAAAATTATTTGTAAATACTTGTATTTGGGAGAAACGGAAATGTAAAACAAATACCATTTAATAATAATTTTATTTTAAAATTATTTATAAATACTTGTATTTGGGAATTACATGCTTACATATGGATGTTTGCACGATGAGGGTTAAACAAAAATGATTGTTTAATTACATATCAACAGATGGCAGCACCTTTGCATAAAGAAATGGTGTTTTATTTTAAATTATCGTGCAGCAGTGACTAGAAAAACGTATAGATCTTTGTGTTAAATATTATTCTGTTATTGTTTTTAAAATAAAATCATGTCCAGAAAAATCAAGTTTATGACTTAATTAAGAAACATATCATGATAGAAGTTTTTTTTTAAAAAAACAAAACAAAACAAAACTGATAAAATTCATGTAATTTCCATTTTCTTTAAAAAACGAAGGAATAATTTCAAAAGTTTTATAATACAGCGTTTCTGCTTAAATTATTTCAAGTGATTATTTGTGATTGAAAAAGAAACCAGAATGCTTCAGAAAATTGGAGAAACGTTTATTGAAGACTGCATTTTAATTATTAATAAGTTTGAACTTAAATTTCGTATACACCCCCCCCCCTTGATTATTAAAGAAAAATTGTATTTATAAGTCAAATGACTAATCATATTTTCAAAAGAATCACGAATTATGGGAAACATTTTAATAAAGTGGATTCTTATTTATGGCTTCATAGCACTTACGTTAGATTTTTTAATATATATAAAACGCGATTTAGAATATCAAATTATTAAAATAAATATTTTGCTTCATATACTAAAATGATAGTTTTGAATCAAGTCATTGAATTGTAAATTATTTTAATTTTATGAGTGCGTAGTGTGTGTGTATACACATACAAGAACATTTATAAAAAAAATATAAACAAAATCAATAATTGCTATGTGTGTGTGTATTCACATATACACGCAATAATAATAACTCTATTAACTCCATATATGTGTGTGTATTAACAGATACACGCAACAATAATGTAACTGTTACAAATGAATACAAGTATGTGTGTGTATGCTTATTAACAGAGATACGCAATAATAATGAAACTATTACAAATATTCAAGTATGTGCGTTTATGCTAAAGGCATCACAGAAATGATTAAGGTTGGTCAGAGATAACCAGACTGACCACTTTGTACCTCGTGTCATGGGATGACCAATGGAAATAGAGAGTGATATAAACCGGGACGGCGGGAAAAAACAAGGTTAGGCTTGCTAGGTGAAGTTGAGGAATGGATGCGTTTTCCTGAGTGCACAGACCCTACTTCACTTTCAGCTCGTCTCGCGGAGAGGTCTACCTCCGAACGTACTAAAGTAGACCTAGGGACCATTACAGGTCGTATAGACTTTAATATTGTTTATTATAAGCCTGCGGGCCTTTAAGACTAGAGTTGTATAATAATGTGTTAGTCAGTTTACCTTTGTAATAATTGTATTATATATTAATCCTTGTATATGTATTTATGTATATAAACCTATTAACTCCACTACCGTGTTCGTGTGTTTAATTATATAATTACTTGTCGCTGTTGAGTGCGATAAATCTCACTCGAACCTCGACCATATATATATATCCGACTAGTACTGGATATTGCACTGAGAGGTCTACCTCCGAACGTACTAAAGTAGACCTAGGGACCATTACAGGTCGTATAGACTTTAATATTGTTTATTGTAAGCCTGCGGGCCTTTAAGACTAGAGTTGTATAATAATGTGTTAGTCAGTTTACCTTTGTAATAATTGTATTATATATTAATCCTTGTATATGTATTTATGTATATAAACCTATTAACTCCACTACCGTGTTCGTGTGTTTAATTATATAATTACTTGTCGCTGTTGAGTGCGATAAATCTCACTCGAACCTCGACCATATATATATATCCGACTAGTACTGGATATTGCACTGGCGCAGTCGTAACAGTTCAATTTGAACCCTAGCAGTCTGCTGACAACCAAATAAGTCAGGCAGAATTACTGAAGTAGCGAACGAACCTACGGTATTAAACGAGTTAGTTATATAAATTGCCTAAAATGCAATCGACAATATCTGAGTTTGACGTCAGAGAGGCAAATGAGTGGCCCCTGTACGTTCAACAGATTGAAAATTACTGTTTTATTAACAGAGTAGAGGAAGATGCGTATAAAACAGCGACATTATTATGTTTCGCAGGAAAAGGGGTCATACAAATAGCTAACAGATTAGCAGAACCCAACACTCCTGAAAAATTAACCTACGATGAGTTAAAACATCGTTTGTCAAATTATTTTAATCCTCGCCCGTCTAGGCACATCGTCAGACTTCATTTTCGAAATCGCCATCAAGGCAGAAACGAAAATACGCAGGATTACGACTCAGCCCTACGTGAACTCGCAAAAAACTGCTGTTATGATTCATATTTAGAAGAAGCGCTACTGGAACAATTCCTATGTGGAATGAATAGCGACAGTTTGAGGCAGCAGTTACTGGCTGATGAAGACATAAATTATCGTGAAGCTATCAAACGCAGTATCGCTCACGAAATAGTAGTAGAGCAAGCAAAAGAATTTGCTGTGAAAAAAGGCGTTGATAGCGATCAAACAGGAATATTTGGTGTTGAAAAACTCAACAAAGGGTCTTCCGATAACAAAATCATTAAACAGACAAATAAAAGTCGAACAAAGTGCTATTGTTGCGGAAAACTAGGTCACATATCCAAAGATTGCTATTTCAAACACGATCGATGTAGACTGTGTAAAAAAATAGGTCACATGGCGAGAATGTGTGAAAATCTGAACAATTGACCAAGTTAACGGAAATAAAATACAAAGTATTAATAAAACTAAATGTAATATTGTTATAAATAACGTTATAAATCAAGCACAGAAATTTATGACTACTGTGAAAGTCTACGGAAAACCCCTGTCAATGGAAATAGACAGTGGTAGCGGCATTTCTTTAATTTCCGTAGCCGACTGGAATTCGATCAGGGCGGAAATAAGAGAGCCCCTAGGCTTAGCAATACTAAGCTTAGAGCAATGGACGTAAATGGTAAAGAAATAAAAATTAAAGGTGTAGTCCAAGCTAAAATTACTAGTAATAAAGGCAACATTTCAATCTTGCCGCTATATATTGTACACGCCCCCATAAACCCTCTCATTGGTCGTGACTGGTTTACAGAACTCGGAATTGAAATTTCATTGGTCAAAAAAATTGACAGTGAAAAAGACATAAAAGATCGGTTCCCTAAACTTTTTAATGGCAAACCAGGATTGATTAAAACTAAACCTGTGTCACTGGAAATGTCACCAGAGGCTGTGCCAATAATTTGCAGACCTCGAAAGGTCCCTTTCGAGGACAAAAAGAAAAAGTAGCGAAAGAAATAAATGAGCTAGTGAAGAACGGCGTTCTAGAACCGACAGAGGAAACAGAGTGGGCGACTCCGCTGGTCGTGATCACCAAACCTAACGGACAGATACGCTTGTGCGGCGATTATCGCATAACTGTCAACAAATCTCTAAATAAACACGCCTACCCCGTCCCAAACTCCAGAGAAATACTAGCATCACTGCAAAAATCAAAATATTTTGCTAAACTAGATTTAGATGTGGCCTTCCATCAAATTCCAGTAACAAATAAGGCTGCCGAAATTCTAACACTGACTACTCATGTGGGTCTATTTAAATGCAAACGCCTTCCCTTTGGCATAGCGTCCGCTCCCAGTATATTCCAAGCAAAAATTGAAACTCTGCTTACTGGATGCCAGGGCGTTATCCCTTATTTTGACGACATATTAATTACGGCAAGTTCAGAAAATGAATTGCATAGTCGTCTAACTACTGTCTGTCAAAGGCTAGAAGAGTTTGGAGCGAAATTAAATACGCAAAAATGCATATGGAAGGCCACTGAATTAAAGTTTTTAGGGCACATAGTCTCTAGCTCTGGGACAAGGCCATCTCCCGAAAAGGTCAAAGCAGTGTCAGAAGCTAGAAGGCCTAGTAACGTAAAACAATTGCAGGCTTTTTTTGGGTTTGGTAAACTATTTTGAGAACTTCCTAGAGGGCAAAGCTCACATAGCCAAACCATTATACGAGCTACTGAAAAAGAATCAGAAATGGAAGTGGGAAGCAACACAAGAAAGGGCTTTTCAAAATACTAAAGCTTTACTCGTATCAAACAAATTACTGGTACACTATAATAGCGATCTTGAGATAACACTAACGACTGATGCATCAGAATATGGAGTGGGGGCAGTAATATGTCACCCAGCTCAATCTGGGGAACGTCCTATAGCATACGCGTCGCGCACTTTGTCCCAAGCTGAAAAAAATTATAGTCAGCTGGACAAAGAAGCGCTAGCCATAGTATTTGGAATTCGTAAATTCCACCAGTACTTATACGGTCGTTATTTCAAAATCATGACAGACCACAAACCACTTCTGGGAATTTTAGGCATCAAACAAATTCCGGAACACCTCAGCCCGCACATGTTGAGATGGATTAACATACTCTCTGGGTATGATTACAGTCTGGAATATAAAAAGGGAAAGACTATTGGTCACGCCGACGCGTTATCCCGAATGCCTGACAACTCAGAGAACACTACAAGCGAAATAGAAGTCAATTACATTGACGCGCTTCAAAGCCAGACTCTTAATAGCCGAAAAGTAGCAGCATGGACCAATGAAGACGCTGGCTACAAATGGCTGATGGAGAAAATTAGAAGAGGCTGGCCAGCACAACGTCCTCCGTTTTTGCACATAGAGCTATGGAAAGCTCGCGAAAAACTATCAATATGTAAAGGTTGCATTCTTAAAGGCGATCAGGTCCTAATACCAAAAATAGGCAGATCGCACATGCTAAATTTATTACATGAAGGTCATCCAGGCATTGTCAGGGCAAAAGCGTTAGCCCGTAGTTATGTATGGTGGCCGAGAATCACCACTGATATAGAAACATTCATAAAAAAATGTTCTAGCTGTCAGTCATGTGCAAAAGCACCCCCAGCGAAATATGAAGCATGGAAAGAAGCAGAGAAACCTTGGCAGAGAATTCACATTGACCACTGCGGTCCAATCCACGGACAATTATTTCTGGTAGTGGTCGATGCCTACTCAGGATGGTCAGAATATAAAACAGTGAAAAACACAAGTTCGGATGAGACACTGGACAAGCTCATGGAAATTTTTTCATACCATGGGCTACCGGAAACCCTCGTATCCGATAATGGAACCGGTTTCACGTCTGAAAAATTTGCCGAATTTATGCAGGAATGGGGGATTAAACACATCCTTACCCCTCCCTACCACCCCCAATCAAATGGACTGGCCAAGAAAGCGGTACAAAGCTTAAAGTCATCCATGAATAAATTGGGAAAAGGAAGACTCCAAGAGGCAATTTTCATGGCGTTGCTATATCAGCATTCCACACCCACAGCTAAAACGGGCAGATCACCTGCAGAAAAATATTTAGGCCGGAAGTTACGCACAAAACTCTCAGCAATAATGCCATCAAAAGAGCATCAAATGCCGATTACAGTAAACAACAAATTTTCACCTGATGAACGAATCTGGGTGAAAAATAATTTAAATAAATCGTGGACTCAAGCATACGTTGTACACCATTTAAGTAAACAAGTGGTTGCTGTTCGTATGGCAGACGGCAAAATATTACGTAAGCACATTAACCAATTGCGCAAGAGTGCAATAACAGAATGCACTCCGCAATTGTTTAAAAGTAATGATGACAAAGAAAATGATACTCACTATGAAACTAAAAGTGAAACAGAAATCATTACTGCTGACGAGGAAAATCAAAATAGTGAAGAAAATGAAATAGTTACAGATGGTGAAACTAAATCACCCCCACGCGCAAAGAGGAGAACAAAAATTCCCCTCCGCCTGCACGATTATGTGTTAAGTTCAGAGAAGAAGAAATGAAAAAAAATCTTTTTTTTTTTAAAAAAAAAAAAAATGTTACGTCGCTGAACTTGGGGGAGGCGTGCTATGTGTGTGTGTATTCACATATACACGCAATAATAATAACTCTATTAACTCCATATATGTGTGTGTATTAACAGATACACGCAACAATAATGTAACTGTTACAAATGAATACAAGTATGTGTGTGTATGCTTATTAACAGAGATACGCAATAATAATGAAACTATTACAAATATTCAAGTATGTGCGTTTATGCTAAAGGCATCACAGAAATGATTAAGGTTGGTCAGAGATAACCAGACTGACCACTTTGTACCTCGTGTCATGGGATGACCAATGGAAATAGAGAGTGATATAAACCGGGACGGCGGGAAAAAACAAGGTTAGGCTTGCTAGGTGAAGTTGAGGAATGGATGCGTTTTCCTGAGTGCACAGACACTACTTCACTTTCAGCTCGTCTCGCGGAGAGGTCTACCTCCGAACGTACTAAAGTAGACCTAGGGACCATTACAGGTCGTATAGACTTTAATATTGTTTATTGTAAGCCTGCGGGCCTTTAAGACTAGAGTTGTATAATAATGTGTTAGTCAGTTTACCTTTGTAATAATTGTATTATATATTAATCCTTGTATATGTATTTATGTATATAAACCTATTAATTCCACTACCGTGTTCGTGTGTTTAATTATATAATTACTTGTCGCTGTTGAGTGCGATAAATCTCACTCGAACCTCGACCATATATATATATCCGACTAGTACTGGATATTGCAATAATAAAAATATAATACAGGAATGTCACCATACAAATAAGGTTGAATTTAAAAATGGTGATATATTAGTAAACATAATTAGTGGACTTGTTTTTCATTAATATGAAGATTTTCTGGACATGATCAACTATGGTGATAGTCAAATGCTATAAATTTATATGTGATAGTGGCTAATCTCTATTAAAAATAAAGCATTTTTATAAAGCAATAAAGAAAAAAAAATATTAAAGATAAAATGTGAATGTGAAACTAAAAATCAAACTGCAAAATAGTACTATTAATACAAAAAGATGAGTTTTCTTTTTTAAGAAAGGTTTAGTTTGTAATAAATAAATAAAAAAAAAATTACAAGCAAAAAAAAAAAAGATGATGATGATTTGAAAATTGCATTGGTAATTTCAAAAATGATAGTGAAATGTGATTGAATATAATATAAAAATATGAATTGGCAATACTGCATAGATATGTAAAAAAAAAAAAATTCAGTGATTTTGGTCACTTGACAATTAATAAATAAATAAAGATGGGAATTATAAGTGTAATCTTTATAAACAAAAAGAATTGAAATATGTATTTAAAAATCAAATTAGTAAACTGCAAAAATTAATGAAAATGAAATTATGAACAGAAAGCTGAAATCATATAATAATATAACATATCCATGTCTTACTTTTATTTTATTAAACTAAATAAATTTAATAAATTTATGAAATTAACGATTACAGTGAATAGAACTGTATAACAGATGATAAAAAATATTGTCTGAAAAGTTAAATTAATGAAGATCAAAAACTATAAGAATTTTATGTCACTATTAATGATAATAATAAATTTAATTGAACTATTTAATACACATATAATTTTTAAAGTTATGTGAAAATAATTAATATTTAAGAAACTATAGAATGCTATATTTTATAAATATCTAAACAATATTTGAAAAAGAAAAATATTGATGCTTAATTACAAAGAAATTGTTGAAATAATCAAATAGTACTGGACCAAATAGATTATATATCTATATAATGTAATTAGTTACATAATTTATTGCATTAAAGAGATCATGCTCTTTGCTGAGTTCAGAAATTGCCTACTACATATAAATCATTTAATATGTTATGGAATAGTGAACTCATTATAAGATTTCAATATTAATTTTCACATATAGTGTTATGTTAAAATTGATTGGTTTATTATTCACTCTAAACCAATGAATTTTGAATTTAAAAAACAGTTGCTTGTAGAAAATATAAAAAGTATGAACAAATATTTTAACAAATTATGTAAATATTTGTTTAATGAAAAAATGATATAATTTTTGGGGAGTTATAAAATAAAGTTGTGCAAAAGACTTTTCATATTTTAATCAAATTAATTTCATTAAATTGCTTTTAAAGATGTTTTTCTGTCTTCAGTACAATATTTTAATTTCAGTTTTTTAAAATGTGTTTAGATACAAATTTAAAAATTGTAATTTTATTTATTTAATTTCACTTTGTTTGGCTATCTTCATAAGACTTATTTAACTTGATTAAAGTGAGTTCAAGATTGGTTTGTTTTGATATCGTAAACTGATTTTTCTTTTTTGATATAAAATAATTTTGCTTTAGTTAATGAAAATTTTGTTAGCTGAATGCGTTTTGTCTTTTGCCTTAACAAGCCAATTTTGCTAACTTTATTCTATTTCAAAAAACTTCAAAGAAGTCTTGTAATCAAAAAAAATATTTTAATTATCTTTTGAAAAAAACTGACAGAGATTCCGAATAATGGATTTATATTATGAATTACAGTGACAATTTTGGCAAATGCTTTATATGGAAAATTTAAAAAATTAAATTCCTTATATTTTATAAAGTGAAAGTTCTGTAATTCTAAATAAATGTATGGAGACATTGATAAGTTACTTTGCAAAGCAATGAAAATATTATTAATATCAATAAGACAGAATTTATTTTTAACTGCATTTCTAATAAACCTGCGTTTTAATTATTAGTCTTTCTAAAATTGAGGATAAAAAGTTTTCATTGCAAATAAAAACAATTGGAAAATTAGCTAAATCTCTATACTTATTTTAGATTACTACCAAAATCATCAATTTTTTTACAGATAAGTAATGAATAATTATTAAAAAAAAATCAAAAAAAAAAATTATGGCACAAAAATATTAAAAATAGCAACAAAGATGATCCATTCTAAATAAAAATTAACATAAAAAAGTAAAAAATATTATTTTAGAATTTTTAAATTTTATTTAATTAAATTTTTTTTTGCTTCCCTTATCCAAACACATTACATATAAAAAATATTCTTAAATATATAAATATTATTTCATTGTCTTTTAAAAAAATATAAATTATTCAATGATTTTTTTGAACCGCTCTCCTTTTTTTAATTGGTTTCTAATAATGTATACTAAAGTACTATTTTTAAAGTGCCAAAAAAAAAAAAAAGCATTGGAGGTCAGGAGGCAGTAAAAATGTATCTACAATAGGAAAATTTAATTTAATTAATATTACCTAAATTTATAAATAACATTTGGAAATTATATAGGTCTAGGTTTAACTGGAAAAAAGCAACAAAACTGGCTATATCAAAATGCATATTTCTTGCAATATCTACAATCATATATATTTGAAATTGTAACAAGAGTTAGTTACAATTTTTAGATATATGTATAAAACTACCATAAATAAAAGTAAGTTAGAAATAGGTGGCTGATGTAAGATGAATCACATAGAAGAAAAAAATTATTAATTTTTATATAAAAATAAAACAAGAACCAAAGGAAAAATATATAATATTTGACTAGATGGTAGACATTTTTTTTAAAAATATTAAAACACTATTGGTTAAGCAACACATTATGTAAATATATTTCTTATTCATGTTTAAATTATTTAATAAATCAGGATGCATTAAAAGGCTAATTATTGAAAGTGCTTAGTATTAAAGATATTATTAAAGTATACTATGGTTCTTGCCTTGAATTCTAATTCCATTTCGGTTACATTTTCTCCGGACACTGGCTGTGTTAGTTTTTGGATGTGCGCATACAAATTCCTAGCAGGTACTTCAGTGGTGCCACTCTGCACAGCTTCTAGCAATGCATCATGGATAAAGATATACTGATCCTCTGTTTGCACCATATAGTTACGCTGTGCTCTTAAACAAGTTACATGGCCATAGATATCTACTGTCTTTTCATGTTTGATTCTTTCTAACATGGAATCTATGACAATAAAGGCCCCTGTCCTACCAACTCCAGCACTATTTAAAAAAAAAAGAAGCATTTATAAAGATGTGCATATTAAATTCTTTTGCTTACACATGATTTGATTGCCTTTTACAATAAAATACTTCATAAAATAATAAAATGCATTCCTTATAAGTGGGTAATTGTGTTTCAATAGAAGTATATTAACATATAAAAGAAGTTTACCTGCAATGGACCACCATGGGTCCCGCATCGGGTGGGTTCATGGCCTTCACCCTGCGCAGGAACACCAGAAACGGAGTGGGATGGTCTGGAACACCGTGATCAGGCCAGGCGGTGAACTGGAACTGGCGGACCTCACGTTTCTCTGGACAACCGACCTAAAAAATATACAATGTGATTAAATATTAAGCTTAAAATATATTATGCATGTGAAATAGAATCTGTCACTTACTAAAAATTTTTTTATTTACTTCAAAATCTTTTCTAAATTAAAGTGATAAAATATTAAGAATACATCATTTTTAATATACTATGTATCAATGATCATGCCTACAAACCGAGTTGAAAGTTTTCAGATTCTAAACAGGCTTGGAGTTTTTTTTCCTGTTAGTTATCTTATAGCTGATTCAGTTAGCTACCCAATATTAGTCAGTAAATGAGTGCCCAGGTATTCATGGCTACAATGTAAATCAAGAATAAAAAACTTCTCAAACCTTCTTTAAATCCAGCAAACCCAATGAGAAATGTCTTCTCCATTTTTTCTCTTTGAGAGAATGTAGGAGAGGTGTCTGACCTGTAGTGGGCTACTTAAATTCGGTTTTATCATCTTTTTATGTATGCATCAATGACAACATAGTTATTATAATTCTTTGACACTTTTTTTTTTTACTCAATTTATTCACAAATAGTAAATACTATTATAATAAATATATTTCAATTTAGAAATTAAGTGAAAATTAACTAACAAAATATTGTTTATTATTATTATTTTTATTTCAAACAAAACTTCTATTTTTGAAAATTCTGTATTTACAGATACTATTTTGCAGCTAAGAAGTGAGATAATTAATACATCTGAGATTTTTTCAACCTTTCAATTTGGAAATAAGTTCATTTGCTTATATCAGTATTACAATTTATTATTTTGGGTTATACATTCAATTTGGAAATAAGCTCATTTGCTTAAATCAGTATTACAATTTATTATTTTGGGTTATACATATGTTACAGTATAAGTAATAATTATTTTAGGATACAGACTGGTAAGTTTAAGATAGCAATTAGTTTCTATGATTTTTTTACTAAAATGGTATAACACAGTGGAAAAAATTGATTCTAATAAATTTTCTATTAATGCTAGAATGGGCACATAACCATCTTTGTGTAAGTTAGCAATTGCCATACACTGAAGCAGATATTTGATAATGTTAATAGAGAAATTTCAACCATTCCTTTTTCTTATTTTTTTGAAGATGTGTTTATAGTTAAATGTGAATGCAACCACATTGTTCTTATATATTACTGTTATTATTACTATGTGATTATTCATATAGTATACGAACATGGATAGGCTGCTCACCAACACGCATTAGCCAGCGTGGTGAGTTTATTGGCTTTTTACCTCTGAGTTTAAGATCAAGAAACACCATGGTCTTTCTTCTCAGTGCCTGATAAGGCAGAATGAATGTTTGTGTAAATGATAAATATTTTTCCAATACATAAAGCATGGCCCTTATTCCCAGGAGGCTGTAAAGTCACCAACCAAGGCAGCGGTTGGTGGCTGAAGGCGAAGGGTGCTAAGAATACCTTGATTGCGGACCCAGGCTGCCATTTGATGACGACTTTTTATTTAGGTACTTACAACTGCAGATCACTTTCAAGTGAAGGAAGATTGCAAGAATTAGAAGAAGAACTGTCTTATATTAAATGGGATATTATTGGACTTTGTGAAGTTAGAAGAAAAGGAGAAGAAACAATTGATTTAAAAAGTGGACATATACTCTATTATAAAGGCACACATATTGGAAATACAAGTGGAGTAGGATTCATTATAAATAAAAAGTGGAAGAACAATATTGTGGAGATTGATGGTGTATCGGACAGAGTGGCAAGATTAGTTATACAACTTAATAGCAGATACCAAATGCAGATAATTCAGGTTTATGCCCCAACAAGTTCTCATAGTGATGAAGTAGTAGAAGATTTTTATATGGATGTACAAAAGGCTTTTGATCAGAGTAAACAACATTTTAAAATTGTTATGAGAGACTTTAATGCTAGAATTGGTAGACAAATGAAAGATGAAATTGCTGTAGGTAATTTTGGTTATGGTAATAGAAATGAGAGAGGACATAGACTTGTGGAGTTTGCAGAAAAAGAAAAACTTTATATTATGAATTCATTTTTTGAGAAAAATATTAAAAGGAAATGGACATGGAAGCATCCACATGAAGGTACAGCAGAATTGGATTATATTTTGACTAACAGAAAATACATATTTCAAGATTGTAATGTTCTTAATAAATTTAACACAGGAAGTGATCATCGATTAGTAAGGTGTAAGTTACATGTTAATGTAAAACTAGAGAGACAAAAATTATTAAGAAAAACAATATTTACAGTTGATATTCCTAATCTTCAGAAACATTCTAATGAATTTAAATTAGAACTTACAAATAGGTTTCAAGTGTTAGGAGATTTTGAACATGATTCAGATTTGAATGAAATTAATATGAAAATATCTGATACACTTTTAAAAACTGCAACAAACATTAGCTGGTAGAAAAAAGCAGCAATCGACTAATAAAATTTCTATTGAGACTAGAGAATTTATGAAGAAAAGAAGGAATATGAAGATATACAAAAATGATGTATTAAAAAGAATTGAATATCTCGAATTTTGTAAAATGGTACGGAAAAGAGTTGAAAATGATATAAGAAAGTATAACTGAGAAATAGCAAGGAAAGCTATAGAAGAAAATAAAAGTCTCAAAAATGTTAAACAACATTTTGGTATTGGTAGGAAATTTATATCTGCAATAAGAAAAAAAGATGGAATTATTACTAAAAATAGAGATGACATCATGAAATTGGTAGAAGATTTTTATCAAGAATTATATAGTAATAAAGAACAAGTACCTCCTATATCTATTACATCTTCCGAATTGCCCAGAATTTTAAATGAAGAAGTGAGACATGCAATTAAGTGTATGAAGAAAGGAAAGGCTCCAGGAAATGATGGAATTATAATTGATATATTAAAAGAAGCAGGTGAAGAAATAGAAACAATTTTAGCAAAGTTATATACCAAATGTCTAAATGATAAAGATGTACCGGAAGATTGGAAGAATGCAGTAATAATATTAATATTTAAAAAAGGTGATAAAGAAGATATTAGAAATTACAGACCTATCAGCCTTTTATCAGTTTTATATAAAATTTTTACCAAGATAATTACAACTCGTCTACAGAGAACTTTGGATTTCCACCAACCAAGAGAACAAGCTGGATTTAAAAGTGGTTTTAGTACAATAGATCATATCCAGGTATTGAGAGAAGTCATAGAAAGGACAAACGAATATGAGTTGTCATTATGTTTTGGATTTGTAGATTATGAAAAGGCATTCGATTCTATACACATTTCTTCAGTGATTAAAGCATTGGATCATCAAGGTATAGATCCAGGATATTGTCATATTTTAAAGAATATTTATAAAAATGCAACAGCAACAATTAGATTACATAATGATACTGGAAAAATCAACATTGAGAAAGGTGTAAGACAAGGTGACTCCATATCTCCAAAACGCTTTACAGCAGTGCTGCAAGAAGTATTTTGTGGATTAAAATGGGAAACTAAAGGAGTGAAAGTAAATGGAGAGTATTTAAGTCATTTAGATTTCGCAGATGATGTAGTTGTTTTTGCAAATAATGCTTCAGAGCTGCAGGAAATGTTGCAGGAGTTAGCAGATGAAAGTAGAAAAGTAGGACTAAAGATAAATGTTAAAAAGACTAAAATAATGTTTAATCGATTTGCTCAAAATATGAAAATAAAGATTGATTATGAAGAATTAGAAGAAGTTAACAGTTACAAATACCTTGGTCAGATTATTAATACAGATGGAAACATAATGGAGGAAATTAATCATAGAATTAAACTTGGCTGGAGTGCTTTTGGTAGAAATAACTTGATACTAAAAGGAAATATGCCTATGTGTTTGAAAAGGATGGTTTTTAACAAATGTGTTTTACCAGTTCTTACTTATGGATCTGAGACTTGGACACTTAATAGAAGAGCAATACAGAGACTTCAGACCACTCAAAGGAGTATGGAGAGATGTATGTTGAGAGTAACAAGAAGAGATCGAAAACGCAATGTATGGGTAAGACAACAAACAGGTGTTACTGACCTTATTGAAAAAATTAAAAGATTGAAATGGAGTTGGGCTGGACATATTGCTAGAAGAGATGATAATAGATGGACAATTGAAATTTTAAACTGGATTCCAAGAGATTGTAAAAGACCCAGAAAGAGGCCACATGTGAGATGGATGGATGAAATAAGAAAATGTGCAGGGGTGTTGTGGAGAAGAGAAGCTAAAGATCGGAGAAGATGGATTAAACTTGGAGAGACCTTCATCCTGCAGTGGATTGATAATGGTTGACGATACAATATTGGACTATCAAAATGTCAGGCTGAGCACTATTCATCTGATCCCACTAAAAACTTTTTTTTTTACTTCCATAGCCAGGAAAGTGATTTATGAATCTTTAGATCTTGAGTTCAATATTTTAGCACTGAACTAAACTACATAGGACATGGCGAATTATTCTATGTTCAGTCTTATACAAGTTTTTTGATTAATATTTCAATGTAGGTGAGTTAGTTAAAATATGCCATAAATTTTACAAATCTATTTTATGATTTAAATTTGTAACATTTATTAATATTTTTAAAATTATGTTGTCACTTAAGACTAAAAAAAAATATTGGTTCTCTGTTTTCTTTATTAAACTATAGTTTTACATTTTAGTGTTCAATATTTGAAATCAATAAAAGCTTAAACTTGAAATGAGAATAAACATGCAACTAAAGTTATTCCTAGGATTTTAATAAAGATAATATAAATATATTTATGTATTAATGAAAAAAAAACTTAAAAAGCTGATTAACCACATACAAAAAAATGTATTATTACTATAAAGTATGAATTATATTTGAAAAAAAAAAAAAAAAAAGGGGGAATTTAAAATTCACATTTAATCCATGTAAAACCATTTTAACAAACAAATATAGTCTGTATTCTTCAAAGTGAATTAATTTTATCAATCATTAGGCTGGAAGATTATTATAATCCTAGTACAATGGGAATCAATGGTTTATACATCTGAAGAAAAGTTTTTTTAGTGTATAATTTTTTTTATTTCTTTTTAAAAAAAATCAATTTTATTTTTAACAAATTAAAACTATAAAATAAATTGTGCTGTAGCGATGAAAAATCATCAATGACAAATAAATGTTTCAAATGTATCAGTGTTACGAGATGGAGTGGAGGGAAGTGTGAAAGTCTGTACTCATATACCCTATATATTACCTATATTGATACAGGTATATAATAAGCCTGTTTTTCAGTTATTACTTAGTGTATGTTTTTTTTTTTTTTTAGACAACTAAATACTTATGAAGTTTGAAGATGAATTCATTAATCACATTTATAAATGATTGTATTTTTTTTTGTAATATTTATAACAGAATGATTATCTTGTCATGTTTTTCCTAATCTTATAAATAGGATAAAGTATTAGTGTAGTATGTACACAACTATGGGTGAATTGATTCATAAACAGAAACTTTTGCTAAGAAAAGAATATGCAATACAATTCTGAAAGAAGTTATAATCCATTCTATCATCATTACCATCAACAGTCACTTACAAACAAATACATCCATTCAAACTCCATCCAGACCTTGAACTCTAAAGTAAAAATTAAACAAACAAGAAATGCAGAGAATGATGAAAAAAAATTATCTAGCCTTTAATGACCAAACATTTTGTCTTACAAGCAAGAGACACTAGAGCCTAGGTCAAGCTCTACTTATGTAAAGTTATTAACTATCTGCTGTAAGTTAATGGGAAAATTTTATTTTGAATAAAGTGATAAAATTTGTATACAATGAATACTTTAATAGTAATAATTACTGAATTATGTAATTAGTACCAAATGATGATTGTTTGAAAGATAACATGACGCTTAAGTATTAAAACTGATACCTTCATAACAAATAATATTGTATCAGTAATGAATTTTACACTTCATGTTTATTGTTTCATATTAATTTCTAGTTTATTAATTGTATTTTTTTTTAAATATCTTGAAAAACTACCATCCAATTTTTGGAATTTTACATTTTTTACACTAATTAGAAATTCAAAGCAAACATTTTTTAATAAAGTAAACTGCCAATGTTATTTATGGCACCAGAGACAGAAAACTATTTATATTTAATTATTTTCAGTCTGGATTGCCACGATTTATTATTTTGATATTACTTCTTGAGAATATACATAGATTATAAATACTTAAATCAAGAGTTACTAAAGTGGGCTGCACTTATCCTTAGATTTTCATAAAAAATTTTCAAGAATATGCAAAAAAAAAAAAAGTGCAATTTGACTTAGTAAATAAAAATGTTTAGCTATTATTTAATAATTGTTTTTTTTTATTTTAAATATATATATATTATAATTATGTGTAATCGATAAATGATAGTTTTCCAAATCCACAGATTAATTCCTAGCTATTAACTCTCATATCAAATAACTATCTTTATTTCATTTATATTACACAAGAGAATGACCAGATTCAAATATTCTGCATTTTTTAACCCAAGGTATATAAATCTGACACTAAATCTGCAGTTATTTATTTTAGTTTTAAAATAACAATTACAGAGTCATATTTTATATATTAAGAAGTCTACAATACTTAATAATATATGATAATAAAATTTAAAAAAATAGCTAAATCATTATGGTATTGTGAAAGAGACTTAATTCCAGATAATCATGAAAATATTTGCTAGTGCATGGGTTTAGATTCTCATTTTATTATTGCCTAATTTGTTTTAAAAGGGTATTTTATATTTGAAAAATTTGGAATTAAAGATCGGGTAATATCTTACAAGCCAGGATATGAAAAGAATAAAGGAAGCAATTTTTATGTTGGGAGAAAGGCTCTGTATATGCTATTAATGAGGCTGAAATGTTTGTGTATGTGAGCAAATGATGTCAATAATAAGATTTTGATATGTTTACATAAAGGAGAATTCTAATAGGAAATGTTCCATGGTACCTTATTTATACATTAATTGTAAGCACTTTTGACTCTTTGACATCGTACTTATCATACAAAGAATCACATGACTTTCTTAAGGTACCTTCAACTGATAATCTGGATTACTGCTCCTAATACAAATATTGAAAGTACATTGAGAAAGTCATGATACTTTATTTGGTATAATACAATTCTGTATTAGAAATTCTAATAAAATTTAAAAAAAGAACGGGAACAAATGGTCTGCAGCAAATAAAATAATGTTTGCTAATTTAGTTTTTTTATTAGTCTTGCAATAATAAAACTCCTTTTTATGTGAATTAATTTTTTTAGATCTAAGATTGCCATATTATAAAAGAATAATCACAAAATATATGGAACGTTTTTTTTAAAATGAAGCATGCTAAGTTTAAAGTGATATCTACTTAATTACAACATTTAGCATATAAAATTCACACTTTATATTAATTACAAATGATTGCTTTTCTCTTTCAATAATAAGAGTAATTTTAGTTAAATTTGAGAAGCAATTTAGAATAAAAATAAGAAATAGTGTACTTTGGCACAAAATATAATAAAAATGATGGACTTTGCATTTAGTAAATCATGATTTCATTTCAAGCAACAAACATCAATTTCACAGTTTTCTATGTATATACATTTCTGAGTACAGTAATTGTATTCCAAGGCTTCTCGTTAATGAAGATTAATAGACAAAAATTAATATGGAAATCTGGAAGGCACTACTATTCTATTAGTGTTTAGACTATTCACTAAGCAGAACAACATGTTCTATATATCTACAGCCAAGCAGGAATTTTGATTCAACACAATTTATTTCATGATTTTACATTTGTTAAAAATAAAATTAATAATAATAAAAAAAAATCAGTAGAGGAAATTACAGGTTTCATAAAAAAATTAGAATTCCAAATTAGTTTGAGTTACTGAATTCATACATTGAAAATAATTACAATATACCTCAATGATGTTCAGTTTAATTTCTAAAGCAATAGATTAGTCAAAAAAATAATGTCAAAATCAAATTATAACAATCAGTACCTTGTGCACCCATTATATGCTGCATGATACAATTGAATTTTCCAAATATTATAGAAAAAAATTATTGTATTTGAGGTACATATGAAAGTCAATAGGTCCATAATGTATTTGAAAGATAGGAGATTCAGAGTCAAGCTGACCAAAAAAGAATCTAGATTCTTATATACTCTACTAGCTGATGGTGGTGTGAGACCATATATAATTTTTCCTGAAAATGGCTACAAATTATCATAATGGCAGTAAAATTCTGCCTATGAATGAGTAAGCTATAAATAGGTTAGTAATGTGTACATCCATTAAAAAATCCCCCCTCCCCCTAAAAAAGAAATTACTGCTATTTATAGATAAGAGATGAATTAATTTTGTAAACGTATTTCCTAAAGTAGACTTGAACATCACCTTACATCTAGATAAAATTTGAATGTTGATGATATTTGTCATTATTCAGTAGAGCTGAAGTTGGCCATCAATGGCATACTACATTAAAAGTAGTAATTCATTGCAGCAAAGCAATGGCAATTATATCCACTACAATTGTTATTTCTCATTAAGAGATCTATATATTTTATGAATATGCTTTTGCCTGATAATAGATAAATTGATTTAACATTAATTATGGTAACTATTTCTATTCCACAACTGTTTTTACCAAGCACATCCAATTATTCTAACTCCCTAATATAAATTTCATATTATTTGACATGTATCAGATAACCGTCTATAGACTCATTAAAACCTATCAAAACCCAATCAAGTTGTCGATGAGATTTTGGAGACAGTTTTTGGATATCCTATAACAATACTGAACTCTCCATATATCTTTCTATTTAATATGAAACAAAGTAAATTAAAATCCTCAAATTTTGTTTGGCTATATACTCCTTGAAGTTCACATGTGAATGTTATATTTAATAATATAACTAACACTTCACCCTTGACTGACTTTTAATAATCAAACTTTCTTCTGATGGGTTAATTGTATGAAAAGCAGTGTACATTGAATAATGCCATTGCAAAAACAAGTTAGTCCAAACTTTTATAGGTATGGCTGTAACATCAATTCTTTTTAATGAATTAATTATATATTTTAGCAATGAAATTCATTACTTATGAGTTTTTAGTTATTATTTTTTTGAAAAAATGAATGCAGTAATAGAGACAACTCAACATTAGACTAATAATAATTTGATGAGATGGCATTACATTGATTATTGCACAGGGAATAAGAAAAAAAATGGTTAAGATTTTTTTTTTTATACAACTAAAAATTTTATTATAAAATTAATTTATTAACTGTTAATACATTGTACAGGCTTAAACCTGCATTTATATATGTAATATATGTGGAATTTGAACTCAGACTTTCACATGACCCACTACTCTCAGTGCCATCTCATATTGCTGACCCACCTGATCACATACATGTTGAAAAGATAAATAATCACCAATATTCGTATTTCATGCTAAAACAGCAATCATCAGTTGGTCTAGATTACTATCCTCACACACATATATAATCAGTGCTCAGCTTTATATTAAGATAGCCAATCTTCATAATTTAATGGACAGGCTTCAAACTATTCCAACCCACAACTTTTCAGCCTTCCATTTCATTGAAATTCTGATTATGGAACGTTCAAAGCCCTTGTTAGTGCCAAGGTTGTCATCCTACCCATGTTGACATATTAGTCATTCTGACCCCTCATGTACAGGAGAATAATACATTTATTAACTGTTGCAAATCTTTATTCATATCACATTTTTTATTATTGATTTAAAATGATATTGAAGATCATATGATCTTGTGTATTTTAAATGAAATTTTTTTATTCTATAAATTAAATCATCAAAACTAACTTAAATTTTGTTTTTGTTAAACTATATCTTTTTTTTTTTTAAGACTAAATTTTACTTTATATACAAATTATATTTAAAATGTTTTATTACTGATTTTTTATTTTTATGATATATACTACAAATAGTGAAAGAACTAATAAAAGAGAAGTAGGATTCTAACTCATTTGTATTTCATTAGATCGGCACTTTAAACTATTTTATTTACTTTAAAATATTATGCAAAGAGTGATTTAAAAAATCTTACCCTCTGTAGCTGGAATGTTCGCACACAGTATGTGGCCAGTTCTTGGACATCTGTGAGGGTGATATGGATCAGGCCGTACGTCTCGGTACCTCGGTTGGGCCAGTACTGATCGCACTTGATCCGAGTGCGTTCTTCTAGTTTGGTCATCATCACAATTGTAGCGCTGCGCTGCTCCCAGATCATGCGCCAGAAATCGCCAAATGTTTCTGGGAGTGGACCTTGGGTAGCTATGTAGGCATTTTGCTTGCGATAGCCATCGCAGTAGTTAGCATTCATATAATCGCTGCCTGGTACACCTTCTAATGGCTGCAGCACCACTCGAGAGTGGTCGTAAGCAATTACATTGGCATAGCGGTTCTTGGGCTTGTTAATCTCCAGATTAGAATTGTCCCACGTGAACTGCTGGCCTGGTTCGATTGACTATAAAAATATATTTTTATGATTTATTATAAATACTCATTATCAAATATATTAAACAACTAAATTAAAGTTATAAAACATTTTTAAAATATTATGTTTTACAGTTTATGTTATTCATTTCCTTAATAATAATAATAATTGTTTTTTTCTTTTTTTTCTCAAGTACATGGGAATTTTAAAGTAGTTATTTTTCTGTTTTAACATTTATTAGATAGTAAATCAGTTAAGCTTACCTCATATTCCTGAGAAAACTTAAGATTGTCGTTAGATTTGAGCCTTTCAATGTGATTTGATAATTCAGAAATTGGGATGGGTGGATGGCTCATCATAGCAGGGGTCTGAAAATTCAGGCGTCTCATTTCAACAGGATCACTAGGATGGGACGGCACATCATTGATTAACAGCTTTGTTGTAGTTTCAGGCTGCTTAGGAGTCTGGCGCCTCCTAAAATAAAATTTAATTGATGCTATATATAAATAAACCATTATCATCAAAACTTTTTGTTCACTGCTATATTTTTTAAACATATACTCAAATAACTACTGATGCTGTCGCCGTGAGTAACATCAAAGATATTAATTACGCACCATGATAAAGGTAAATGAATGTCAGTGAACTTATTGAAATTCACCGAAAATGACATTTCTAGCACTGCCATAATTAGCAGCATCTTTGAATATAATCTCAAGCATCATTTAAAATAATTCTTTTTAAAAACAGTTTAATTAATTGTATTTATATAATAATATATGCAAAATATTATAATTGTTATATTATTGACATTTTCAAGCATAAATTTAATTTTTTTTTTTTTTTCTGGGAGTGCTGAAGGTCAATACCAGCCATCACTGGTTATTACATTATCATTTTATAGTAATATATTTTATATAAGATGATATATAATATCCAAAATTCTGAATTGTAAACTTTGATTAGACAATGAATAAAGGAATGAAATCTGTTTAATATAAATAAGATTCAAGTCTATTCTAAATCATGATTGTGATAATAGAACTTGGTGCAAGTGATGAAGGAAGTGAAAATTCATATTGTTTTAATTCACAATTTGATTATTGCATAAGATTCTACGCCTTAGTTAGATAAAGAACTAATATAGAATGTTCAAATGTATTCATTTATATTATGGTAAAACATAGCTCTATAGTGTATTAGTTACATTAATAATTAATGCTATAGTTCATTATTGAGCGTGTGGAGGCTAATTTTTGTAAAATTGTACATAACAATGGCAGCTCTTCATACAATAATGCCATCTAGTGCAAGCTATGGTAATCAATAGATGCTAGAAGGTTTGTGTATCAAATCCCTATCTAGTGCCTACTCATCCAATATTCCCAGATTAGTTTCTAGCTTACGAGCATTCATCAATAAGAAGTTTTGGATTTGAGAGCAATGCACCTAGATCTTTGGATCCAAAGATCTAAGTGCAATGCTTTCAGATCTAGGGATATTGCTCTTAGATACAAAGCTCCTTTCAATGAAAACCATAAGCTAGAAATTAGTCTGGGGATATTGAATGATTAGGCAGGGATTTTGATGCATAAACCTTCTAGCATTCATTGATTACTATGACTTGCTAGTGTTATATTAAATTATGTAAGCAAAATAAATGGTGGTCATGTAATGTTTTAAAGTTATATGTACCTGAAAATACAATTACAATAGTGATAATATAAAGTTTAAAAGAAAATGTATGAAAAAAGAATTGCAGTTATTATTTAAAATTAAGTAAAATTTATTGATAATGAAAAAAAATATATAAGCGACTATAATGAATCAAAATAGAAATGTGTACAATAAGAAAAGAATAGAAATATAAATTTATAACTTTGGAAGAAAATTTTTTATTATTTTAAAACAAGCAATGCCTGATCAAGAGTATGTATGCCCTGCTGCCTTATAAGAATTTGAGTCATAAAAGATTAGGTACTATTAGCAATTTCTAGTCTTTGTTCTTTCTTTATTTTATTTTCCCAAACTATTTTCCGCTACTTCAGTTATTATAAGAATCAGCAATTATGACTATTCTTTTCATTTTCATGTGATTTCTGTTAGTGGTCTTTTTTCTCTACTGTTTTTCTTTTGGAATTAGATTGGCCATACTCATTTGAGAATGAGTACTAATGAATGAATAAATGAAAAGATTTTGAAAAAATTGAGAAAGCTATTCAAAATTCTTAAATTAATTTTAATGTTAAGGAATAGTAATAAGTGCTTTAAGAGAGGACTAGAAAAATAGGGGGAAAACTTTTTTTTTCATTAACTAGCTTTATCTTTAAACTATTGAATATCACACGATCACTATTCTTTATACTTAGCCTCTGTGTAGCTTTATGTTTAGAACAAATATGACCTTAAGAAAAAATGAAAGTTCATATAATGTTATTTCATATATAATATTTTGGAGCTGTAGTGTATTATCTTTTTTTTTCCTGTAATGAACATATTATTTTAAAAAAAGGTAAAATAATTTTTAAATAGTCTATTGCGAGCAAAGAGTCCTACAAAGTCCCTTATAGTGGGACAATAAAAAAGAGAGCATTATCAGGTGTGTCAATAGCTGATGGTAAGTGTTTGAGTGATTTTCTGTCTTGTTTTACTCTGTAATTAAGAATAGTTAAATATCCATATATTGACCTTATACTGGATTGCCAATTAGGGTATCTATCCCCCCCCCCCAATACTAAACTTGAGTAAAATTACAAGTTTTGAATAGATTAGATGTGAATCCAAATCGTAAGCAATATTTATATATATATTTAAATAACAATCAAATGATTTATTATTCAAATGATCTCATAAAGTTCAGACACTAGAAGTGACAAGGTTGAGCTCATGAATCAGCCATTCTATTACAACACCAAACTATGTAAGGTTATATTTAAAATTATATGACTAATAAAAAAAAATTAACGAGTAAAATAGTATTTCAAATGATATATAATCATTTTGTCTTTATAACTCTTATTTATTATTATTCTGAATCAAATGTATATTAAATTTTTGTTTTCAAAATTTTCAATATTTAATAGGATTTTTATCAAGAAAAATTTTATATTTTGAATGTAATTTACAATATTTACCCTATATGTATAAAATCATAATGAAACAAAAATAGAAGCGAATAATGTAATCATTAAAAATTCTGGATGTAAATCTGTTAAATAAGGGACTAAAATTACTCCTATCTGAAATGAACAAACTGTTGTTAAAAATCTTGCAAAAACAGAACATCCATAGTAAAAAAAATACAGTATTCTAAAAAAGTATTAATAAATATTGAGTTAACAATAAATTTCTTCTGGCCCAATTAAATATATGTTTAAAAAAACAAGAAAAAAGAATAAAGTTGCATCTTATGAAATTATTCATGCGGACTTATTTATTGAAGAAAAAGAGAACTAAATTTTGTAAGCAATTTTATAGTTTTTATTAAAATATGTAAATATAACTTATGGTTTTTCTTTAAATTAAATGATGTTCTACAGTATTATGATATGGTTGAAAGTTGGGAAAAGCTCAAGATATTTAAATCTTTCAGTGTTTTTTTTTTTGACTTTTGGCAAAAATAATTTGAAATCATTGATAATAGAGTCTTTGTTATTACATTCATTCAGTCTTTCTTTTCTTTCCGCAATAAATAATGTACTTTCAGAAATAGTTCTTAGAAGTACACTTCTACCTTAAATTTTTTTGCAAAAAATCATAAGTGATGATTTTATGTAACATTAAATAGGGAAAATTTAAAATTCTATATAAATGTGTTTGGTGTCATTCTTTTCTAATTTTACCCAGTTTTAATACTGGTGGAATTTTTAAAACAATCTATATTTATTATATGGGAAAAAAATATTAGAAATAAATATTTTTCCACATTCTGCTAAAAAATGGGTGGGTAAGCAGAGCTAGCCTGGAGGGTTGGGCATTGAAGGTGACAGGGGAACTATGCCCCTTTAGTACATAAATGTTATACATTTATTTAATTCTAAAAAACAAACAAAATTAAATTAAATATGATAAGTAATTTGAATTTTTTCTTTTTTCTAAACATACACACATAAGGTTACATTAGAAATTGGAGCATCTGAAATTAAAATTAAATTAATGCAAATTTGAATCACAAGAAAAATTAATAGGAGTTAGGGCTATAAGAATTTTATTGAATATTATACTAATAAAACTGAATTAGAAAAATAAAGCACATGGAATTCTGTTTTATGAAAACAAGAAAGATTAGTTAAAATAACTATGACTAATAATACTTCCAATCAAAAAAAACAAACAAAAACTAATTATATTTGTAAAATGAATAATTAAATCAGAAAACATGCTTACCTGCGATATATTATAATGACAACAACTGCTGTGACAACTATCAAAAGGAATCCAATGACCAGCGCAACAATAAGGGGCAAGCTATTACCCTGGCCATTCACAGAACCCATCAGTACTTCATTCATCATATCCAATCTCAATGTAATAGAATAAGGACTGGAAGAATATAATGGTGACTGAAATAATAAAAAGTTTAATTTAATTGAAAGATGAAAAAGTTATCATTTTTAATGTCTTCTGCTTGTTATTATAATATTAAAACCATAAAAGTTTATAAGAAAAATCATGAAAAATACTATGATTGTACTAAACAGACAGCTTCAAGTTACTGCAGTAAATATTAATATGAAAGTACTTAAAATCTCTAGTGAACTATATGTAAACTGTTAGAAAAAGTAAAATGATCTTATATTAGACTAACACATTTGAGCTATCAAAAAGTTATATTTGCAGTAAATATTATAATACTTTTGTTATAATGTAATTGACATTAACGTCCACATTTGGGATATTTTCAATGAAGTTTCTTGACATTTCTTTTATCAATGATCTTTCTTAATATATCTACTGCCAAAGTTGTTTCTCAGAAACTTAGTTTTTTGGAAGAGAATATTCATTTACAGTGAATTTCAATACCATTTCTTAAAAAAGGTTTAAACTCAAGGGTTTTCTATTTGTGGTCCAACTCAAGCAGAAAAATTAATTAGATCAACAATACTAAAAGAAGTCAATAATTGTTAGCTGAAAGATTAAGACACATTATATGTTAGTGATACTAAAAGCACATTTCCATTTTGTTTTTCACTCAATTACTGAACAAATCATTTTCAAATTTCACAATAACAGAACCTCATTCATGTGATATATAATTAAAGTTTTTGAAAAATTTCTGGGTTTATAACAGCAAAACAAAATATCAATTTTTGTTTTTGCAAAATCCTTTACTCAGCTATTTTAAAACAAATAGATATTAAATTGATGTTAAGCACTATCACCTAATTTAATAGCTAGACTACATATTATTTTTCAACTCTAACTTAAAACTATAAAATACTGCATTAATTTCCTCTTATGAAATAAATAATAAAAACCTAGATAGAATTGTTAATTCATTTTATGAGCCCTGCTATAGAATCATTTATTGCAAGATTGAGTAATATAAAAAAGTAGCTTAGAGATTTTGAATATAGTGTTTTCATCTAAGGTCCATTGATTGCTCAACAATGAGAAAATAGAGTGAATTATCCTCCTGTAACAGATGTTGGAAAATAAGTACAAAAAGAGCATGTAATGATTTATTTAATAATAACTGAATGATTAGTTGCTCAAGAGGTCAGAGTTCATATCCAATTGTGAACATCAAAGGAGCAGGTCAAGAACAATTATATTCAATTGATCAAACTAAGATATGTTTTTCACTTTACTTGTAAGAGAATTGGTTCAAAAATCTTTAATTATTGAATCCTCTACTACCAGCTGTGTTAAACTGAACAGAGCAACATTTGGATGAAAAGTGACAATAAGAGTAAAAGATTTTCTCACAGCCAAGACCTCTAACTTTTAAAGTCCTGGGTGATTTTTTTTAAAATCCAGTGACAAAATATTTGTGTGCATGAACTGAATGTATATACACTTATCAAACTGAAATTATAAGCAAATTTATTAATTTGACTTCCAATAAATAGAAAAATAATATTCTTATATTGTACAAGTTATATGCAAATAAATACCACTGCTAGATTTACACATATATTAATTTAAACCATTAAGCATCACATGGCAATACTGTATGGAGAGTTTTGCTCTGTTTATCAATATATTAATTTAGTTCATTTTCTTATATCTTAATTTTGATCTTGTATAGTCATAACTGAGAGTACAACTAGGATAAAACATTTTTCATAATTTTAAAAAATGTTCGCCCCCCCCCCCCGACCAAAATTCATTGTTCTATAACCTTAGAAAATAGGTTTTGACTTTTAAAATGGTGAATGATTGGAGGAAATTATTACCATTGCAAACAAATTAGAAAATTATTTAAAATATGCCTCCTTATACAGTATATAAAATGTTTATATATATATTTAAAAGGGTAGTGTTAAAATCAATTATCCAATATTTTTTACTCTTCTGGAAAAAAATATTGATCTGCTAAAACATAGTTCATTATTACAAAGATCAAAAATCAATTTGATACTGATAATCAATTATATATGAACATTGTAGAGATTATTTTTGTATTGATTATGTTTAGGTTTTTAATACAAGCACAAGAGCATATTTGAAAACACACACACATAAATAAAGAGAAGAGATTTTCAAAATGCCAAATAAAAGTAAATAACTCTCTAGAAAAAATAGTTTTCAAGGTATTTAGTTTACATAAGTAATACAGAAAGTATTATATTATTATTATAGTAAACTATTATGGGGAGAGCCGATTTTCATAGCTCCCCAGCTATGCATATTACCATTGGGGAAACGCTTAAATCTACTTTAAATGTTTACCAGCTTGGTATATCATATGAAATAAAATAACCACTATATAATAAGTTATTGAAGGATAGACTATGAATTAAAGACTGTGTGTAGAATGGTGGACTCCAAGATAGTGGTTTCAGGATTGATTTTCATCTGAAAAAAGGACATCATCAAAATTCAGTTCTGTTAATTGAATAAAAGCAGTTATGATCAATCTATTTTGATTTTCAAACAGCTTGTAATTTGCCAATTATTTAATGATTATTATTACTATAAGTTGTATAATAGCATTATTAATTTTTTTGAAGACTAATCACATTGTTTATATTTGACGCAATTAATTTACTTTTTTCTGAAAACGTGAAACTGGGAAAAATCTCCAAACAGGATTGTTTTAGCCATATCAGGATGTCTGATCATCTTACATGCATTTATCAATAATGTTAAAAAGACTGAATACAGATATTTATTTAGTGCGTGTAACAATTTTTATTTATATATAATGTTTTTGGGATCATGTATCGTTCTCACATTTGTGTGGTCATGTGGATCTGTTATTTGAAATGGAGTAGAGGATGAATATAGACTAAAAAAATCCTAAGTTCAAATCTTTCTATTTAAAATGAGAAGAGCTTTATTAAGATTATTAAATCTTCAGAAATATTACCATAATCACTTTTTCCTTTATTTTTGCTGTAATATCTTATATAAATCCAATTTATCCAATCACTTTGAACATTTTCTAGCAAATACCTTTTATTGTGCATATATACACATATACCTATGTTTCGACTATCCTTACATGGAATCTCAATAGATAAAAAATGGATTCTATATTTTAATGTGATCTAAAATCTTCAGCAACAACAGATTGCTGATATTCTATTGGTTTATTGATTGTTATGATATAATTTGTATTTGAAAAAAAGTTATTATTGTTCTTCAGAGCCAGTTTACTTTAATCTTTTGAAAAAATGACTTTTTTAAAAAAGAAAAATGTTTTTTTAAAAGATTAAAGTAAACTGGCTCTGAAGAAGACTGCAGGACAATTGAAACGTAGGTATATGTGTATATATGTACAAAAAAAGGTTTTTGCTAGAAAGTGTTCAAAGTCTTTTTAAGTGAATTAAACTGCTGTCTGTCTGTGGTCATGGACCAAACACGCTACCTGTAAAATGAATTTCCTGTCAACAAATCAATCAAGGCATTGTGAGAATTGTACCATCGTGAAGACCCAAAATCCGGTGCCAGTAACATTTTAAAATACTCCTCACAAACTTTTTACCTTCCATTTTATTCTTGTAAATCTTCATTTGTCTTATTAGTATTAAATCTTTGATTTCCTATAAAGTAATTTGATCAATGTAACTTTATATTATAATTTCCATGCTTTCCTTCGCTATTCCTTAAATCAAATCTATATAACATATTTTGCTTATTATTTATGCGGTATTAATATTTATCTATAGGGGTATATTTTAATGTTTTATATTATCATTTATATAATATGTCTGTTTCGATAGTTTGCCAGTTCGATCTCCTCAATAAAGCTTATTCATTCCTTCATACATTTGAGAGCTATAAGAGATATTTTATTAAAAATATAAGGGGAAGGGAAATTATAAAACGTCTTAAATCAAGCGTACGGGGCAAATTATTTATTATAAGTATTTATAAAGATTTTTTTTTTTTAGCCTCGCTTTATTGAAAATATTTCTGGTTTATAAAATAAGTTTGCGTTAAACCTATTGGTTATCATGTGTGTGCAAGGAAAGGTTAAAATCAAATTATTTGACGCCATTAGACTTCAAAGAACAGGCGATGTAGTATAGCCAAGTCTGGGTTTTGGAAAATCCTTTTTCTTTTTTAGTGTTGCTTTTATTTCATTAATTCTCTAATTTTCTGCTGGGAGGGTTGTCATGCGAGTCTATTGCTCAGTTTACCTTCGGATTCGCAAGATCAAAAAAAAATATTTTATTTGCCCGGATTATCATGGCTGCCCAATTTATTTAAATGTTCTTTGATTGTCTCAGGATATGAAGGATTTACGTAAATGTTTAGCTAGCTGAGCTAGGCTGGCTGACATTATGCTCTTTCACCTGAAATTTGTCCTTGTGCAAATGCGCATAAGTATTCCCAGTTTTAAGCCAATAAACATCACATGACCACCTCCTCTTATGCTTGTGTATAACTGTTGTTAAAACAGGCAAAACTCACTATATATTGCCACACACAGCAAGTTAGAGTGATCAATGGATGCTAGAAGGCTTGTGCATGAAATCCCCATCTAGTGCCTACTCATCCAATATCCCAAGACTAGTTTCTGGCTTATGGCCTTCGTCAGTGAGGAAGGAGCCTTGGATCTGAGAACACTGCACCTAGATCTTAGGATCTAATGCAACCCTCCAGCAAACACCTTTTATCTCCATTTAACTACAAAACTATGAGTCTTAAACTGAAAACACCTTAATATTTTCAATCCAAGCCCATTAGCTTATATAGTCATATGAGTCTGAACCCAGTTCAGTACCCGTACATTTTGGTGTCTTTGGTTCTTTAATAACCATAGCCACCATTATCCTATTAGGCAGGATTGGTTTTAAGCCAATAAACATCACATGACCACCTCCTCTTATGCTTGTATATAACTGTTGTTAAAACAGGCAAAACTCGCTATATATATTGCCACACACAGCAAGCTAGAGTGACCAATGGATGCTAGAAGGCTTGCACATAAAATCCCCATCTAGTGCCTACTCATCCAATATTCCCAGACTAGTTCAGGCCCATATGACTATATAAGCTAATGGGCTTGGATTGAAAACATTAAGATGTTTTCAGCTTAAGACTCATAGTTTTGTAGTTAAATGGAGATAAAAGGTGGTTGCTGGAGGGTTGCATTAGATCCTAAGATCTAGGTGCAGTGCTCTCAGATCCAAGGCTCCTCACTGATGAAGACTATAAGCCAGAAACTAGTCTGGGGATATTGGATAAGTAGGCACTAGATGGGGATTTTATGCACAAGCCTTCTGGCATCCATTGATTACTCTAGCTTGCTGTGTGTGGCAATATATATAGTGAGTTTTGCCTGTTTTTCTTTTGGGCTTTCATGTTTAACTTCATGCGAATTCAGATCGTCTGGTTAATTTTATTTCCAGGCATTAATAAGATTCCTATGCATCAAGCAGTCATCAAAAATTACTTAGTCTTTCGCATTTGACAGCAAATCAAGTTTGGGGAGAATATCATTACTTTCAATATAAACTAGATTTTATTTTTTGTGTGCATCACTATCTTCGGATTGATTTCCTGGGGTCGGCCTAAACAAAATAATATTGTAAGATTTCGTTGAGTTATTAATAAATTATTGTAAAGTCATTCGAGCTTGCTCATGCAAAATATGTTAAATCAGTATATGTTAAGGTGGGTTTAGGTGGCAAACAACTTTCTTACCGCAAAAGAATTGTAGATTTCAATATTGTGCTTTTATTTAGTGATTTGGGAATGTGTTCTATGGGAATAGCGGAGAATAAAGCCTCCAATTTTATTAATATCCTTATTAAAGTATCTACTCTTAATATAAACTAAACAGTCACTTCTATTTAATATCTGTATACATGATATTTTTTATGTTTATCTATTTGTTAATCTCCGATGACCAAGTATTGCATAAGTTTTTCACACACGCCCTGAGTTATATATCATTATTCAAGTTAGATTAATGATTTAATTTGTAGTTGATTGTTTCTCACTGATGCTAGCGGGACAGGCGGAAGAATGTAGATCTATGCGTGTCTCGGATATGTTGTTGATTTGTTGTTAGATTCGAAAGATAGACAAATAGAGCAGAGTCCATAGTATTCTTGATTTTTATATCTCACGTATGATTGGTCTCGAGGTACTTTCGTCTAGATTTCGAACCGGGTTAAATCAGCATACACATTCGACCGGCACAATGTAGACACATTTTTGCAAGTAATACGTGTGAAATATTTTGGATTATAATATCTGAGTTGTACTTAAAGTTAACAATTAAAGTTTAATTTATTTTGGTGAATAATCATTATTCTTATCTGATAATTTTAATAAGTTTTCATTCTATCATGTCTTATACTTTATTTTCAGAATGAGTTAATATAAAACCATTAAATGCATTCATTCACACATAAATTATGGCTGGGAAAATGATTATGTAATTAGGGGTAGAAAGTAGATGATAGTGTTTAACTTAGCTAATAGGATTTCTGGACATATGGCCGGCCCATGCATAGGCAACACTGACTTTTTTTTTAAAGAAAAAGCCATTTTACTCCTCATTATAATATTATGAGATATAGCTTTGTAATATACTAAATAACTGGTTTCAAATATCTTTTTTTTTTTTTTTTAAATAAAAAGTCCAAAAAAATATGAGCGTATATTTTACTTTTATTTTTCTGTTTGTCTTTTTTAGCCACTAATTTTGTCATTCATAATTTATTTTTCCTGTTTTTAACAAAATGGAAAAACAAAAAAGAGAAAAGAGAAAAAAGTCATTTTTCCAATGGAAAAAAATAAATAAATAAAAATAAGCAACAACATTAATCATTACGGTTTTAAATAACTGTTTATTGACTATTATATATCTAAAATAAAATAGTTCCTCAGGATAAAGCTCTCTCTCTAACAGCCCTTCATAACAATGAAAAAGAAGATATTACTTGACAGATATGAGTTTTATTTTTATTTACTTGCTTTGCTTTCTAGTTAAAAACAGCTATTTATCTATCTATTCACTAACAAATAATCAAGATTGCTAATTATATCGACTATGAGCTGCTATATGAAAGAAAATTCCTAGCAGGCTGGGATCCAGACTCCAAGTTGTGAGAATGATAGTTGGATGCAACAATCATCACCTTAAAAAAGAAAATGCCAAAAAAGACTTTATTGCTGATGAAGATACAAACATAAATATATAATAGAACAGCAATATGTATTACAATTGTATAGCATATTTAATTATCACGTTGCTTACCTGACTATAGTGGAAAGTATGTCATTAACATTCATTGAAAAAAAAAAAAAAAACCCCGAGTATTTTATCAAGCAATAATGGGGAGTGGACCATCTTCAGAAAGCGTTTATTTTTAAATTAAAAAAATAATTCAATGGTTTATTGCTCAGAGTCCATAAGAAGTTCAAGCACAGAAGTGGCACAACCAGAGCATGATTTATGGATCTTGAATTCCAAAGTCTGTCATTCTATCAATGCACTAAATCACATTTAAAAAAAAAATAAGAATTCATAAAAAATTCAAGCATTGGAAGTGACAGAACTGGACTCATAATCCAAAGACCTGGAGCTCCAGAGACCAGCATTATATCACTGACCTAAACCACACACAGTATTTTTAAATACTAATCTGTTTATAATTAATACACTTTTGTAGCATCATACAATACTACTGGATACAGTCTGTATAGATAATGGATAGACAATTGAAATCTTAAATGGGATTCCAAGAGATTGTAAAAGACCCAGAAAGAGACCACACATGAGATGGATGGATGAAATAAGAAGAGGCTAAAGATCGGAGAAGATGGATTGACTTAGAGAGACCTTCATCCTGCAGTGAATTAATAATGGTTGACAATGATGATGACCATCTGTATAAATTCTACTTAGAAATGTCTCAATCCTTTAGCATCAAAAAGTTGTTTTAAAATGAAACATTTTAAATTCATTTAATAATACAAAAACATTACATGAATTGACATAAGTATATATGGAAGTTTTTATTACACTATTATTAAAAATTTAAAGTATATATTAATAATAAATGACACTATATTTTGGTTGACATAAGAACTATTAATCAAGATGAGATGGAAGAGATATTCAACACTATATTTTGGTTGACATAAGAACTATTAATCAAGATGAGATGGAAGAGATATTCATCATACTGTTTTTATTTTTTTAATAGAATTGTCTTCCAATATGTATGTATATAAAAGCCTATTTATTTAAAACTTTAGTGATTAATTAAGTTTATTTTATTTATTCCATTGAATAGATCACTTTTCTCTCCCAATTTGGTTTCCACTTCGTAGGAAAATATAAAATAAACCATGAATAACATGAACATTTGGACAGATTAATTTTATAACAGGACACTTTGAATATACAAAACAGGCAGCTTATAATAGTATGAAAGATATTTATTAAGATATCACAATCCAAACAAAAAATATTAGATTCAGCTTTTTTAGTTGGCATATGATTTCAGGAAAAACAATGAAAGTAAATATTCAATGAGAATACATTTAAATTATTGTTTGTCTTATTCAGCTTATGTTTTCATTTATTTAAATTTTTTAAATTAAATAATAACATTTCAAGGAACTGAAATTTGGAAATATTTTATAAGATATAATTCTTTTTTCCATATGACTTAAAAGAAAAAAAGAACATTATAATGAAGCTTAGAAAACAAAAAAAAAAAATGGACAAATTTGTACATCTTCAACTGTGATTACAAATATCATTCACATTAACATTGTGCTTATTTGGTTTAATGCAAAGGTAAACTGGTGGACCCATACATTTAAAGATTCTATGTTCAATTTTCATCTGAGCTATGTATATATAAAGTTTAATCAAATGAAAAACTATTATACTCTACCCGCCAATTGGTTTCTTAAATGTTGCATAACTATTAGAGTATATGGTTTTTTTTTTATGTAATATTTATTATTTGTGTTTTTATTTATTACTTTTTTAAAATTTCTTAGTTTTAGCTTCTAAAAATAATTCAAGTTATTTAAAACATGAATATCTGGGTTGAATCTTGGGTTATTTGCTATATCAAGATGAGGTCTTGTTTTTTTCCCATCTAACAAAATTATTCACAAAATTATTAAGGACAATAATGGCAAAGTTCTTAGCCTTTTTCGAAAATGTTTTGACAATAATAAAGAGCAAAGCAAAAAATATTTTAGAAATCTTTTTGCAATATATATTTTTCTTAGGTATAAAAATCCCTGATCACAATTTTCACCCAAAGCAATATCAATATATTAGTCAACTATCTGAGTTTTTTCAGAGCTATCATGAGCTATCAGGTGAGATGATGGAATTTTGGAAATGAGACATGGTCTAGTCTGCTCCAAAGAGCATTTGTCCATACGATATGTGGGTAGGATAAAGCTCAATAAAAAACATTTAAAGCAACCGATATATTTTCTATTCAAACTGAAATAGTTATAGTATTAGTTTTAGTAATTCTAAAGCCATTTTGACTGATTTAGATAATTTCATTTTAAGAGCATCAGGATATTGACAGATTTGATTTCCATAGGCTGTCAAATGTACCTGCTATAATTAATTGGGATCAGATATTTAGATACATAAAAGATTTTTAGTTCAGTAAATTTTTGAATTCTTTTTTACTGGAGCCAATAAAAAATCCATGATTATAAATTTATTTTTCCAATAATAAAAAAACCAAGTCAACAGTATGAATGGAATCTTTTCAAGAGCAGTAGGATGATAGATGAATAAACAGAAGTTCCTCAATATTAGAACCATCTGAGTGAATAAGATACAAGATAGGATAGTATTTGTAATAATTTCTAATTCGAAAGTCTTGAACTGATGATTTGGTATCAAAATTAATGATAAAAAAAAAGATTTTATTTTTTTTCATTAAAGTATTCTCATTAGTAGTCATATTGGAATGACTTAACATTACAATAGATCCAGATTGGTGCTGTGTGTCAAAGTATAAAAATAAATAAAGAAAGAAATTTATTGGTTTTATTTGATCTATGTTAACTAGATAACCATGACAACTTAATGCTTTAAAATAATATTGTTTACTGCTAATTCTAACATAAAATCCTAAATCTGTTGTTGCCAATTTTAGGAAAAATATAAATCAATTAATAGATAAATAGATTTTGGAAATAATTAAGTGAACCACAGAACTTAAATAAAATCAATATTATTACTAATTATTACACATTTCAATTTCTGTTACACAATCACTATAGCAACACATACTACAAAATTAAATGTTTTATGGTTCATATATATTTGTTTATAAATTAGTATGGGAAAATATTATTAAAAAAAAAAAGGTATGGAAAAAATATATATTAATTAAAAAAAATATTGAAAATGTAATAGGAATTCTTTATTTTGGTTTAAAATGAAAATATTGAACTTGTAAAACAGTATTTTATTTTCACTGCATCCAATTGTTTTTAAATCTCCATTTCACTTATTAATTGGAGGTAAATTTTATGAAATAATTTTCTTACACCATTGAGTTAAATTTGACAAAATTCATTAGTCACCCAGACAACATTAGCATCATCAAGAGTATGTTATAAATAGAACAGAGATGCTGTAATTTGAGTTCTTATAATTTTACCATTTCCTAGAATGGACACATTAGATCTGTCTTTAAAAATTTATTAAATTTTATTGTTTAAGTGGTTAATTTATAAAACTAAGGAAGAATAAAAATTTTAACTATCTGCTCATTCAATTGGAGGAAGCTTGCTAATGAAATTCCAGGGGAAACAGCAAAAATGTGAAAAAAAAAGAAAAACCAATCAAAATGCATTCTATTGCAGGTCAGCTATATAAAGACATTCAATGGTTAAAATCTAGAATTTCACCTATTTATTTGTGATGGATATAAACCCCATTGTGTGTCTATGGATATATTTAAGATCAAGGAATTTTACAAGATTGATCAACTCAACACTTATGTGTGATATTAAGCAATTTCAACTTCACTTTCATAATTTAGAAAGAAAAAGCTAGTATTTATTCTTCACTTGGTTATAACTGGATTGTGTCATGAAAAAAATTCTCTTTGCACATTATTGTCAATGAAAAAAAAAATTAAAGCCAGTGATGTGTAATTTTGCATTGACAATAAGTATCTGCTGTTTTTAAAAGCTGGATATTTATATACTTAAAAAAAAAATTGGAAGATAAACGTGAAAGGAATTGAATTCAAACCCGCGTTAGTTACCACTCATGCTTGTCTTCTCTATTTAAAGGAAAATCATCTCTACGCCTTAGAATCAAAAATAAAAAACTGGAAGCTATGATGGATCAGTGGATAATGCATGAAAATGGACAGACTTTCACTTAGATGATATGATTTCTATGTATACATATATTTTTGTTAAAAGAAAAGGAGTGTTTACATTTTATTTTAAAAACATAGGTAAATAGTATATATATGGGTATGATAGAATTCACGCAATGAAAAGGTTGGGTTCATTTTTGTTCTTACTATTTAAGCTCTTATTTGATGATATAAGTTAATATGACCTGATATTTTCAAATATTTAATTATTTTTGTATATTCAAGATTTAACTTGGGGATATTCGGATAGAAAAGGGTTTAAATATAATGTTTGTTTACTTATTTAGAGATTACATTAATGAATAAATAGAGATCAATTTTTATTTGATCACATTTTTTTTTTCATTGTATATGCTATTTAAAATCTCAGGAAGATACTTAAAACTCTCCTTCCACTTTATATATAGTATTATTATCTTGCAACACATTTTAGGAGTTTCATACACATAGATTGTTTGTTCTGATATATTTTTATTATTATTGTTATACATTTTTATTATAAACCAATAAATTTAGAGATGATTTAAAATCCGGTGAATCTGTCTAATTATTTCTTTTGAATGCACAAGATAATTTTGGTACTTGAAATTTGATCCAAGATGAAACCCATCTTGGTAAGTGAAAGAGAATTAGATATATGTATATTTTTATACATCATTTTTAAGTCCGATTACATATAAATTTTATATTTGTTACTACATTTAAATATTTGTTTATTTATCTAAGTCAATATTACTGGTAGAAATAATTTCATTAGTTCAGAGTTGATTATTTATTTGCTTATCTTGACCGGTTACAAAAATCTTAGTAGATTGTGTTCTGTCATTAGTCAGAATGATCTGTTTTAATTACTCTTAAACGTCTTTGAAGTGGGATCATAAATTTTATGAACTAGTATAACATATTATTATCTTTGGCTTGGATAACTGCCAATTATAGTCATATATAGTTTAATTGTTATAAAATCCATTTTATAGTCGATTGATTGAAGATTTAAGTAGATGAATAATATCAGTAATTGTAAATCAATAAATATCCAATAGAAAACTATGGTTTATTGTATATAATGTGATTGAGTATTTAAATAAGTCAATTATTTTATATAGCGCGATGTTTTTTATAAACAATAATATTTAAACAGCATTAAACTGTTGCACATGCGCTTTGGATTTTAAATAAAAAATGAATGAATACTAACACTTCAACCACATGACAAAGTCTTTGGAAAAGAAATTCTATCTGTTCCAAAGACTTTATCATGTGGTTGAAGTGTTAGTGTTCATTCATTTTATATTTAAAATCCAAAGCGCATGCGCAACAGTTTAATGCTGTTTAAATATTAGTGATTGAGTATTGTAAAATTGTCTAATAAAATTTTTTGATAAAGAATTCTTGTGGAGTGTTTCATTTAAGAATATAACTGAAGCAATAATTGCATGTCGATCTAATGTACGATATGAATGAAATGTTTATATTATATTTAACGTTTTATTAAAATAGATATAAAACCGAGTAAAGGTTTATTTCATTTAAACATTATAAATAGTGTAAGTTTATAAGAAACGTTTTCAAAATGTAATTATAATTATTTCAAAACTAGTTGTTTTAAATAGAATATCATTAAATTTTAAAGTAAATTTTGCATTACTATAAATAATATTAGATTAGTAGAGTATGTCGGAATTTGGTTGTTTATCGATTCAAATTTAGTTTTATTCAATTAACAATCAAATAGATATTGTAAGCATACATATTGTTTAGGACAATGATATATGATTTCACTGCTTATTGCAGTTTACTTTGGAATAGTGAATAGATTTGCTGATGTCTAAGGCAATGATCTCATTTTCTTTATTTCATTTTAAATACTATCTGGATAAATTAGATTTTAATAGAGATTGTTCGTATTTTATGAGAATGTAGTGGACAATCTAAATAATTATGTATGGGAAATATTATTATTGCCTAGTGTGATCAATAACTGAGCTAGATAATTTTACACAGGTTCTAACAGAGTTACTATTTGTTAGTGCATGTTTTGCTCTGGGATAAATAATATAAATCTTAAGGGTATTTCTTTATGACAAATGTTGACTGAACAAATGTACAGAGGTAGCGTGATAGAAAATCCAGTATTATTGTAACAAAATAGCTACCTAATGCTAGCCGATGATAATCATATACAAGTGGCAATTATGATGACGTCTCAATTCTGAGACATATTATCATCCCATATTATAATCAATAGTTCGTTACAAAATGGAGACCAATGATTGGGCTTGTTCTATTCAGATTAGATTGATCATTTTCCCAGCATCATCATTTTTTTTTTTATCATGTTACAATATATTATTGCATAAAATATATATTTCTCAAATTTAAAGTTTATTTGCATGTTTTAATAAATAATCTTATGTTAATTATATACACAGACACATCTTTTTGTTTTTATTTCTATTACAAATACTTGTAATTTTATTACATTTTAATATATTCAAATTTATCTTATCAGGCCATTATACAAACTTTTAATTATATCTTATTGCAATTTTTGTTTAAGGAGTATGTATTTTTTAAAATATACATAATGTATATTATTATTTGTAAAAGTTATATATTAATTTATCATAAAAGTTTTTTACCTTATCAGCTGTATTTACAACTGCCATGATGAATATTTTGTATTTTTTATCTTTGGCTAAAGCACGATTAAAGTAATTTCCATACATTTTAGTATCTCCAATATCAAAAGTATCACGCACTTTATCCACTGCAATTTGTGCTGTAATGTATTCAATCTCCTCATGTTTCTCTCTTTCAGTATAGTGCTTTGGGTTTAGTAACTAGAAAATATATTTAAAAAAAACACAAAAAAAACAGATTTAACAAACATATAAAAAAAAGTTTTGAAATTAAAATTATATCTATACCAATAGATTAGAAAAATAAAGGCTTTATAGCATAGAGGTTAACATATCTACCTGTCATACCCATGATCAGAAATTCAAATCAGGGTGAAATAAAACTTTTCAGATAACTAAGGAATTTTCTGTCAGGTACCTGGCCTAATGCTAATCCTGATAATCATTCAATTATCAGTTGGTAAATAATTATCTAGCTATTATTAGGTTAAGGATGAAACAAAAAAGCATTAAAATGCTGATCACTCAATAGTTGACTGGATATTGTTTTCTTTACAATCCCTCTGGTGAGAGATTTGAAGATATCTTTGCTCTGCAATTTATGTACTTGAGCTTTTTACTTTTTTTTTTCCAAAAAAAAAATTGCTATTGACTTCATTACACGATGAAATTATTAATTAAATACACTTTACAGTCAGTAAATAAAGACCCCAATTATGTATGAATGCAATACTTATAGAAACAGAGCTAATTTTAAGCTATTTTACATTTACTCAGAACTGAATTATGCTAGTTAAATACTATTGGAATTGACTTCAGGTTAACAGTGTAAGAATACAACTAAATGCACTATTAAACCTATTATTCAATGAACAAGATAAAAATTATTTTCACCCACATTCTTATTAATCATGAAAAACATTTAAATTCAAGCCAAATTAAAAAAGAGTCAATTAAAAGCTTATGATACAAAAATTTTATTAATTAGTTAGCTAAATCATAAAATGAGGCCAATATGGTCACTTAGTTGGAAATCATGTGATGTCTATTTATTCAAGTGACAAGATAAGTGCTATAATTTCATTCAAGTAATCAAAGTGAGATTTATTTCTTTGTTGGTGGAAATCTTTAGTTCTTGAGTTTGCCAGCAGAGTTCACCATATTATTGTTTGTTCAATATTTTTCATACTATCAGTCAATTATTCTGGTTTTTGAAAAAAAAAAATGTTTAAAAAAACTTCTTTCTGATATTGATATGGTTCAAGAAGGCATAATTAACTTTTTTTTAATGACTCAAAGCTAACTTCTTTTTTTGGCAAAAAAATGATATTTGAAATCTACTTTGTAGACAAATAACCTTTGCATATAATGATGAAGATTATACTAAATATTTTTTGTCATTTTACTTTTTTAAAAAAAAGACATTCCAATATGTTTTAGAAAATATTTTTAATTTTATTTTTAAAAAAAGCTAAAACAAAAGATACTATTTTCAATTATTTTTAAAACTAATAAAAAAATTATTAAATTTTAATTATAAACAAGACAGGATGTTGAAAATTATCATTGACCTAAATCTTATCACAATGACAAAAATACATAGAAAAACTGGAAAAAGATGTAAAGGATAAATTGAACATTTTCTTTTTCATTTTAAAAAAAACAAATCACAGAATTAAATAACATTCGCATCATATATATATAAAGGTAAAATAATTTTAAAATCATTTACATCAGTTCAGAAATTTCTCCAATAGCTTTCTAGTAATAATAATAAAAAAATAAAAAATAAGATGTGATGCACTGTGACTTCTCCTTATATGGAGTCAGGAATCTCTCAGCAACAATGCCCAGAGAAACCTGTTAGCCACTATACCTTCCCATTCCATCCCCACCTTCAGTTTTCCCATATTCTGCTCTATCCCATTTTCACAACATAATCTTTGTCAACTCCATGGCCTTTATATTTAATTCCCCCTTATCTTTTCCCAAGCCCAGCATAAAAAATCAATAACTCACTTTCTGTATAATCACTTTCCTTATATTTATTCTTCCATAACTTTAATATTTGTATCCTTTCTGCTTTCAAGCATTTACATTCAATTAACAAAATGCCTAACATTTTCTATGCCTTCCTTACTAAATCACCCACATTTTTCCATTTGCATGTATAATCCCCTGTTGTTAAAGATTCTGTTTGAGCCTTAAACAGTAAACTACTTTCCTTGCTATTATCATAAATTAACTCACACTTAATATTCCAGTTACTTCTATATATATATTTAAACTCTTTTTACTCTCCATACTAGTTCTCCATCTCTCCAACTCCCTATTCTTTATTAATGCATCTATTCTTCTATCCCATTCCACCCAAGAATTCTCCAAACACAATCATCCATCTTTTGTACAAGTATACTGACATAAATTCTTTATCCAAATCTTCTGCATATCACATTACCTTCCTCATCCATCTTGTTACCTGCCCTTTATTCATAACTCAATTAAAAACAATTTTGGCTATTCTTTTATTATCCATAAACTGCAACCAAACATTTTCATTTTGCTTTTTGCATCCCTCATATAAAAACTTGACCATCCCATTTCTCCTTGAATTGCCTTCTTTGCCATCCACACATCTGCATCTAATGCATGTATGTCTTCCTACTTCTCTTTGTACTTTTTCCAAGTAATCTAATACCCCTTTACTACCACATAACACATCATTACCATATGTTAACCCCGCCATCGCCACTCCCATATAATTCTAGCTACATCATATTTATTATATAAAAAAACCTGTTAATTTTTTAATCAATCCCTTTCTTTTCTTTGCTTCATTTATCATTTTTTTCTCCCATTCATCCAAGCAATTTCTCTGATTACTTAAGATGATTCCCAAATAGTTATATCTATTCATCACACTTAATTTTACATCCCCCAATAAAAATTCTTTGTCTTCTCTTTCCCCAGTATTAATCATCATTACTTTTGATTTTTCTTCACTAAACTTAATCCCCATCTCTTTACCCATTCTTGTGCATGTCCTCAGCATAACTTCCATATCTTCCCTTCTTTCTGTGCACAAAAAGACATCATCTGCAAATAAAAGACCAGATAATGTATATATTCCCTTGCCACCTATTAATGGTATCTCTATCCCTCTTCCTAATCTTTCTATTGCTCTCTCCATTTCTCTCAAATACAACAAAAACAAAATAGGTGACATAGGGCATCCTTGCCTTAGTCCCACCCCATTTTTAACTTTAACTGATTCTATATTCCCTAATTGATATGTATAGTAATTATTTTCATATAATTTCTTAATAATATCTACTAAAGCTCCATCCATTCCCAAATTTACTAAACTTACCCATAATCTATTTCTATTTACTCTATCATATGCCTTCTCTATATCTATAAAAACCATATATAACTGTCTACCTGTATACCTACTCATATCCATAAGTTGTGTAACTACAAATAAATTATCTCCTATATGCCTATCCGATCGAAAACCTCCTTGCATTTCTCCCACTATATTATTTTCTTCCATCCATTTTGCAACTCTTCCAGCCACCATATATGAGAAAACTTTATATAAAACTGATGTTACTGCTATCGGTCTATAATTGTTTAACTTTCTATGATCCTTACCTTTCCTTTAAATAGTAGCCTTACTCTTGTATTATTCCAACTACCCGGAAAAATTCTTCTGTGCCATCTGATTAAAACACGATAATAATTTTACTTTTGCTTTATGCCCTAAATTCATTACCATCTCTGCTGCCCATCCATCTAAACCTCTTGCCTTTCCACTTTTCAATTTATTCCCTGCCTCATTCAGTTCATTTTCTGTAAACCTAATATTCCCATTACTACATGCTTCCATGTTTGCTATCACTCTGTCCTTCATATCTTACATCTTTTCTATATCCATTACATACTTATTTAATATTATCTCTAATTCTTCTCTAGAGCTACTCTCTACTCCCTCATCATCTAGTAATACTATCTCTCCCCTACATTCCTTCTTTTAATGTATTTCCAAATTTTTTTACTCCCATCTCTTCCACTATTATTAATATCCTCCAATAGTTTACTATTCAATTTCATTCTCTCTCTATAATTATCTATTTTAGTCAACTTCTTTCTTTCTAAGTACTTTTCCCATTTAACATTAACATCCTTTTCATTTTCTTTGTTCTTAATAGCACGCTTATATTCTCTGCATGTTTTCCCCCTCTCTTTTACTAACTCTCACTTTTTATTACTTTTATTCTTCTAAATATTCTCAGCTAAACCCTATTTGCCACTTTCTCTATTGTACCGCACTAGTTCTTATACTCACCCCCAATCAACTCTTCCATTGTTTCTTCAACTTTTATTTTTTACTCTTCTGACTTACTCTTATCATTCACTCTCCATCCACATCTTTCATTATCATTTCTACTTTTATTTCTATTTTCCATCACATTACTAACTATTTCTATTATAAAGAAATTATGATCACTATTACATACTCTCTCTTCATTATCAAACACCCTAATTTTCCGTACTTTATTCATTCCCTCTTTCTCTACTAATACATAATCTATTGTGTGGAATATATTATTTTTAGACCATATGTATTGCCCCTCATAAATATTTGATAAATTTCCAATGCTCAAATTCACTCTCTGACAAAAATTCTTCAAAAGCTGTCCATTCTTATTATCTACATCATCAATTTCTTCAATATGTCCATTCATATCCCCTATAATCATTATTCTCTTTCCCTTTTCTTTGAAACTCTGTATATCCTTAACTAGGCATTCATATATGCTACTGTTCCACCCCATTATAGTTTGACTATCTCCAGTAATTATATACACTATAGTCACCATTCATTCTTGTCTTCCTAACTTTATCTCAAATCATAAATATTTTTGACATTTGATGTCACAGACTAGCCGCCCTGCCAAAAACAAAAAGTGAGAGTTTGAGTAGTTAAATCTTCTTGTACCAAGAAAAGTTAATATTTCTTTACTAATCAATATTTGGAAGGTTAATAAGTTGGGAATGGACTGGCTATCTAGAAAAAAAAAATCTATGCTTGACTATGATTAAAAGTGAAAAATTTCCCTAGTATATATATATGCTAGGATCTCTGAAACCATATTGTATTGTATTTAATTCTTATTTTTGACATCAAATAGATTAAAAACTTAGAAATCATAACTTATATTTCCTATTCTTCTATTTAGCATTTCAATCTAATAAGAAAAATTAAGTTTTCCATATCATTTATTTTCTATTCAGCATCTTATCACAATATTTATTATATACTTTACTAATGTTCATAGTATTATACAATGAAAAGTTCTATTTAACACTATATACTTTAGACAAATAAATAAAAATATCAGAAAAAGATAAATGACCCCCAAAATATATTTCTATTGAACCAGTATCATTATTAATCAAGTATGCACCTATATCAATTTTATTAAAAAGATGTAATTCTAATATTAATTAAAAATTAAAGTCTCTTTTTTATAAGCTATATTCAGTATAGTATTAAAAAGATCATCATCACCTTTAAGAATTAACTAGGATTATATACTTGTAGATTGATTCATGCCGATATATATATATAAAACTTAATTAAGTACAAATTCATATATATATATATATATATATAGGCAATTGATTAAACTGTAGATAAGTGTGTGAACATTAAATAAATAGTTAGCTGCCTATATCAATGAAAGAAATATAAAGATAACTATCTCATCATTATATGCATTTTGTTTCACAAGTGAAAAACTTTATCAGGTATTCCTGAGAAATGGTGGTGCACAATATTTAAACCAGGAATGCATGCATTGCATGAACATATATTTAATAAGTTACATGTATAATAATGTATACATTAATTAGTTCCTGGAAATTAGATACTTGGTATGTTATTTATAAATTATAATATAAATATCGAACAATCTATTATTTATTTCAATAAAAAAACTTTTTTATTATTATTCAAGCAATCAAAGTGAAAGCCAAATTTTTAAAAAAAAAAACTGGGATATTACACTCCATTTAAATCCAACTGGACCTCCACTATGCTTTGTAAATAAAAAGGAAGAATACTACCAACAGTTAATCTGAATCTTTACATATACATAAAATTTTCTGATGAAACTTTGATTGTAATGATGATTAGATTTAATAAGAGAGAATATTGCTAGTGCTTTAGATTCTTAACAGTTTAAAAAAAATACAGTGAAAGTGGTAGATTAATTTATTAGTATTAGATAATTCCAGGTTCAATAATCAAAAATATTTACATTATATGTTAGAATTAAACAGTTTAAGTAACCATTTTAAAAAAGTGATGTAAAAAATGTGTGCTGTTAGAGTCTAGTAACTAAGAACTGAGATGTTAATAGCTCTTTCATTATTTCTATAGATCTTTAAAGTCTATCAAATGTATTTATGACACTGATAATATTATTAATAACTTTTTTTTCATTATTGAAAAATAATTCATTAAAAAACTTAAAAGTATAAAGTGCTTCTAATAAAAGCTATTGAATACTGACCTCATCTAATGTAAAATGTTTAGGATTTTTGTTGGTTCTTGGAAGTGGAACTACAACTATAAAATAGTGTCCAATTGGACCATTCTTCTCAGATGCTTTTTTCATAGTAATTTGAATGGTATTCTGACTTGTAACTTGTACAAAATCAGGTGGATCAATAGGAGGGGGTGCTGAAAAACAGTACAAAAAAAAAAATTAAATGATAATTTTATTAACAAAAAGTAAACATTCTAATTATTATAAGTTTTTGTTTTTATTCTATAAAATTGTAATTTTTATAATAGAAATATGTATTTCTTGTCATCAATTTAATTATATTAATATGCATATAATATACTTCACATTAATAAAAAACAAAAACTAAGATCAGTTTTCAAATTCTTATGTATATATATAAAGGTATTGTATATATGAGGATGAAGACTGCATAAAATGCCTTCTCCTTTACTATTACTTTTTGAAGTATTGCTGAAGTAATTTTTGTCCTTCTGATATCTATTTAAAATCTAATGTTTTAACTTTTATTCTTAAGAAATAAATTCATCAATTTTTAAGAAGCCAATTATTTTTTAAAAAATTATACACATAAAAAAAAAGACAATAAAATTCAATTATGTTTATATTTTATCAAATTTCATTTTGTAAGAATTTATTATTTTCTGATTATTATTTTTTAAAATATGCTATATAAAAACTACCCTATCATTAATATTATGGGAAAACATTTTTTTAAATTAGACGTAACTTTATTATACCTGAAGATAAATATTGCTTCAAATTTTCAATTTATACCATATTTCAATTATTACTACAAGTCAAAAAAAAAAAAAATTCTGGATAACATATAACAATTTGTTTAAAGATTAAACATTCAATGTTGAAAATTGTAACAAATTTAGCACACTGAAAGCAACCCTTTCTTTAATTTCTACTTCCAGCTAAACTATAATTTGCTCCATTGTAAATTTTGTTTATCACCAGATTATAGAACTTTTATAATATTAATCAATGCAAAAAATAATTTTGTTTTTGCAATTTGATTTTTTATAACCATGATAAAATTTAATGTAAAAATGAAACATATACAATTAACGGTAGTCTACCCCGATGTAACGATGGCCGCTAGAGGCGCTGTTTCTGTGTTAGCACACAGATCATACATGGTAGGGGCCTCGAAAGCAGAAATGTTTCTTCCAGCCGCTAGGTGGCGCTGTTCACCATGCGTACATAATGTTTATAAATTATATTTAAATAGACATGTAGATATAATAATTTCAAAATGGTGAAAAATCAAAGCAAATATATTCCAAACAAGAAAATAATTTTTATCACCAGATTATAGAACTTTTTAAATATTCATCTCTGCAATGATTGTTCTTGACAATTTTAATTTTTAAAATCAAATTGAATGTAAAAATAAAATATATACAGTTAACATAATGTTTACAAGTTATATTTAAATAGACATACAAATATAATAATTGTCAAGCATCAGTGGCCGAGAGGTCAGCATAGCTGCCTTATAAGCAGTTGTCCCGGCTTAGCGGCTTCGCTTCCCGGCCGATGCTATGACACATGAAAAAAACAAAAATATAATAATTTCAAGTAGATGAATGATTAAAACAAATTGATTCCATGTAAGAAAATTTTTATAAGTCTTGTCCTACAATGGTTAAAATTACTTAACCCTGCTGAATATAAGCTTCATTAAGAATCTGATATTACAATACAAAGAAATATATATAAAGGGTTTTAATCATTTAATGGTTGGTATGATAAAATAAATAGCATTAACATTATTAATTCAAAGCAGTTTACTATTGCCTTAAATTTTAAAAATAATATCAACTTTTTTAGATATAAAGAAAGTGAACTTTCAAAAATAATTAATATCTATACTATATCTTTGGATTCTGATAATGCCTTAAATTTTAAAAATAATATCAACTTTTTTAGATATAAAGAAAGTGAACTTTCAAAAATAATTAATATCTATATTATATCTTTGGATTCTGACAATAACAATATTACAATGTCAAATTGTTAGTTAAAAGAAAAAACTATAGGAAACATATTCAAAATATTAAAAGCGTATCAATTATAAGTAAGTTTCCCTGTATGGTTTAGCATAATGATAGAATATTAAACTGAAGTGGTAAAGATTCCAGGATCAAAATTCAATTCATCACATCTGATATTTAAAGACCACATAATTTCCTGAGAAACTAAATATTCACTTATTTTATTTACTAGTGATCAGAAAAATAATAATAATAATTTGAATGAGATTTTTTTTAATGCATATCCATTTTAAAAACCTATTATTAGAAATAAGAATATGTGAAATAAAAAAAAAGTTATAAAGAAAATGAACTGATTACAATATCATCCAAATCAAATTGTGTAGTGTAAGTTGTTTACAGGCTTCAATATTTAAATCTGTCAAATATTGACAAATGAAACTATACCCAACATCCTAAATTGACTAAAAATTTAACATAATAATGAACAAAATTATATATCATATGCGTTCAAAGATCTGGCCATTGTAAATTTAAATAATAATCCATTCAAGTAAAATTTTTTATTGAATTAAATGATATGTCAATCTGGTGATCAGTTCATTTGGTCAATATCTGATATGGTCATTTGTTTTAAAAGATTCTGTAAAAATTATATACAGTATTAGATACATGCCAGCCTATGAGTTATATTCTCAGTGGAATACATCTCAAGAAAAAAAAAAGACTTTACTGAAAACCAAAATAAGTGCAAGCAAGAAAATATCTAAATTAAAAATCTAATCCAATAATTTAGGAGAAAGTGCTTCACACTCTACTAAATTTGATAGTTATTTCTGATATAGATAAAATGAAAAGAAAAAAGATTCATAACCTTATATAATTTTCCTACCAATTCTTGGAATATAGTATTGAAACATAAAAAACAGGTATTCCAACTAAAACACATGCTTATGCTTATTACAATCATAATTCAGAATAGAGAAATGATATAGTTCAGATGTTCTCATCCAGAATATATAATATTTGAATACATTGTTAATGGCTTTATAAATGCATTAAGTACTATTATTTACACTAAATTTTCTAGTTGTGAATGAAAATATTTTTCATATTTTTGAAACCTGATGCAACATTAATGATTTGCAAACATTTTCAAACTTGACAGCATAGATAATGTTATAATATATCAGTAATAGTAATTATACTGCACTTCGAACGCTCATTGGTGAAGTTATAAATATCAAAATTAAATATCAGACTTAGCGCTTTTAAGGTCTTTTAACCTCATATTCATAGCCGAAGAATTAGAAATGTTGTGGTGTTGTTGATGTATGCTAATGTATGCAGATTAATCGTTGTGTTTAAACAGTTTGTTCACTTCTTAGAAATAGAGAAACGTGTCTTTTCTATTAATGGAGTGTGGACCCTTTATGATGAAGTACGCTTTCTTTATTATTCTTTTACAGTCACTTCTCTTGATACATACAATCTCAAGGTTGGAGGGTTCAAACTTGTGACCGGCTGCTTTTTCGTGTTCCAAGAATATTGAAGTGTTGGTGCCATTATTTTGAGCTCTTTTGTACGCATAAATATGTTGGATAGCTCTATTATTAACAGTGACTTTCGTTTCTCCATAATATGTGGCATTGCAGCCTGCCTGTGGGCACGAGATCTTGTACACAATTTGAGATGTCAAGCTAGGATCAATTTTGTATTTGGAATTATTGATTAATCTATTTGTGTTAGGGGGTGTGCAGAAACCAACTCTAAATTCTTTTGAAAGAGTTTTTACAAGTTGTTTAGCTATTTTAGAGATGTATGGAAGGGTTATTTGTGATTTGTTTTGCTATGTAGTTACCAGTTACTCTTCTATGAAATTGTTCAACCTTTTTGGTTATTATTCTATGTTTGAAGCCCACGCTCAATAGTTCTTTGAGGTAACTTGAAATGTTGACTTTCTTATCGGTTTCAAATTTACATGTGTTGATTTCTATATAAAAATGTATTAAGACCTGCAAACTTATGCGAATTAGGTGAGTTAGATATTGGGTGTATGTAGTCTCTGACTTCAAGTGGTTTGATGATCATTCGATAATTAAGACATACTGCTTCTCTTTGTATTAGCAGATTCAGATATTTCAATTCTTGCACTTCATTCTCCCATGTAGCATTAAGTGTTAATTTTGTCATTAGCTGCAAATCATTTTGAATGCTCGTGATTGTGCCTCTCTGGCTGCAACAAATATGTCATTCACATATTGAGCGTATATAAGTCCAGGGATCTTATCGTGTTATTTAGGCACAATTTGTTTTTCAAAGTAGTTAAAAAAAATACTTAGAAATTAGTCCGCTTAATGGCCAAACATTTTTCATGCCATACCATTTCCCTTCAAAAACCGTGAAAATGTGGTCATCCAGCCAATCTAGAAAGGCTAATATAAAATTCATATGTCCAGCCAGGCAATGATTTCTTAATAATTCTTTGCCAACTATGTTTATTGAGCACTTCCTGTCTACCGATCCATACAGTTCTTTGACATCCAATGCTCACTAAGGTATCTTTCATTATGCTTGAAACTTGATGAAAGGCTGTTTTTCAATGCTTGAAGTATAGATGGGCAAACACAGCACTTAATTTTATCATCCTGTGCTATTTTTGCTAGTGAAAGTACATCACAGAACTTGGCTGTTAAAGCATATAAAAAAAATATGCAGTTGCATAGACAATAATCCACTAAACATTACACCATAGATCCTTACAAAAAACAATAAAACGCTATTATAAAACTATAAATAAACTCTAATCAATGTAAATACTAGAAGTTTCTCATAATAAAGATTTTATATAAAACAAATGATAATTTAAAACTGTAGATGAAGATACAGAAAAGAAAGTGCGATTACTGATAAACAATTTTGCTATATGGTTTAACAAAACAGGGTCTAGATTCAAATACATTTTACTGTTTCAGGCCATTAAATGAATGTCCAACTATAATTACCTATGGATTCTGGAAATATATTATACAGTTTTATTTTATTGATATTACCTTACTGCGTGAAAACTAAAGAATCAGAAATTGGTAAGAGATAATATTTTTAGCACAGACTGAATAGATTCATAAGTAATAGAAAAAAATCTAAGCTAAATTTATTTTAAAATAATTTATTTACTTGACTACAATCGATTTTAAATTATAATTGTTCTAATATATGTTTATATGTAAGATATCTCATAAAAAGTAAATTCTAAACAAGGATGATTTTATGAAAAAATAAGTATTGAAAAATTATTATAACTTACCTGCCATATCTGTAGTGATCCGTGTCTTGAATGGTGGTCTGTAAGTCTTATCAAAAGGAACTGCTGTAACATTTACTTGATAAATGGTGTAAGGCATTAAATTTCTGATAGTGAAATTTAAATTATTAGTTATATTAACATTGACTGGAATTGTGATTGATCTCGTATGCAGTTTACTGTCTCGATATTGCTTAATACCACCACCATAAGAAATCTGTAAATAAAAAAATATTGAGTTTGAATATATATATAGTGTGACAGTCAGATGATGTGTGTAGATTTAACCCAGTTCGAATACTAGGCGAAAGTACCTCAAGGCCAACCATACGCGAGATATAAATCAAGAATACTTATGACCTCTGCCCATTCGCCTGTTCTCGAGGCCTGATCACAAACAAACAACACCATCTGAGCCATGCATAAATTATTTTTCAACCGGCCACAAAGCTTAGCAACAGCGGTAGAGACATGGACGGGAAATCCTAAAGAGCTAAAAGCTAAATGTGTAAAGTACATAAAAAGATGTGTTGGTGTTTGCGTTTTGCGTGCCTGGATCATTGAAAAGTAAAAATAAAGCATTTAATATAACTAAGAAACTCAAGTTTTGATGATTAAATAATGTTTAATTACTGGCTTTAAAATATGAATAAGGCTTTAATGGGCCTCCGCTATTCCCCTAAATTACTGCAACAAACTAATTAGACAATAAAAAGAAAACAAGTTAATAGGTTTGCGGTCAAATTCTTTTCTTCCCAATTTTATTAAAAAAATTCCAACTCGATCTTCTCGATAAAGTACGATAGATAATAAAAACCTTTCGCAAAGCATTTCTTATGGCTTTGCGCTAAAAACCGTGTTTAAAATTGACTTAGAACGTATATAGCTAAATCAAATATACGTGATAAGCAAATGGCGGACAAAAAGAGGTGTTATCAAAGAGATCAAGTTGGCACACAAAAGAAACTGACTTGGATTTAATTAACAACATAAATAAAATTGGAAAGAGATTTCAAATGACAAAAAGTTAACTATTAAATTTAACCGCAACGAAATACTAAATATTTACAAAGGTTAGTAAGGACGAATAGCGAAGGTAAAAGGGTTACATATAGCTAGATGATCCCAAAATATATTTAAGGTTAATTCATAAAAGGTTTACATAGCAAAGACATATATTTCAATACAACAATAAAACAATATGAATCAAAAGTAGCATACGAGATAGTCTAATATAGGAGATACGATACCGTCCTTTTTCCGTGATGTTCCCTACGGCGTCCGTGGCTTGATCCGACCGACGATAGGTGTTTGTCCGGACAATGAAAATATGAAGTATGGCTTCCATGAAAAGTTCTCCAGACACGGCATAGAGTTCATATGGTTATTGATTGGATGTTAAGGCATTTTTGGATGGTATTTAGGAACCTCGGCGATAGGCAAAGCTATGATTTGCCTAGCCAAGCATATCCATTTTCCTCAAAATACGGTTGGTTTTAACTGGAGCAGGTTCCAACTTCTCCATTGTTTGAAAATGACAGCTGTATAACTTTATTTTGAAGCACAAGCTAAATGTGAAGCAAAATCTGACGGATTTCTCCCAAGAGAAATCTGAATACACTTTCCAGAAAACTTGGAAATAAAACAGCAAGAAAACTCTTAATAAATCGCCTTCACAAGCCAAAATCAGAATCAAATGACTCCTTCAAAAAGAAAAGTCTGAATACTCATCTCTTTTGTTCTCCCTACTATTTATACTTTCTCTGCCAGCTACCTTCCATTGTTTGTATGATCTGAGATCTTGATAAGCCTCCCCATGCTCTTTTGTTTCAAAGCAACACGTTCTAAAAATAACTTCAATTTTTTTTTACTCCAACTTTCTTACTTTAAAGTTGGAATTCTATTAATTAAAAAGCAAGAAAGAAAATGCCATCTTTAATTAGACTTGACCGGCTCACTAATTAAAATATACATTCTTTCAGAAATGTTGGTGGGCTTATCTCAAAATCAAATCATACTAAATATTTTAATAAAATTTGAACAACAATATATTATTATTTTACAATAGAATAAGCATTTTATTTCAGCAGAATTTTGCATTAACTCATATATATACGCTAGATGTATATATATGTTTGACTAACAGGTTAAGCAATTTTTATCAATAGAATGAAATTTATTTAAAATAAAATATTTAACTGCAATACACATTTAATAAGCATAATTATTTTTAACTGTAATGCAAAACCCTGCTGATATTGAACTATAAACTTAATTTAGGTCTACAATACTAATTAAGTTTATAGGAAGATGTGAAGCATGGATCGGACTTCAGATCCATTGCTTCAATAGAATAATTTGTTTCAAACACAATATAAATTATGATATGCAAAAACACCTTTCACATTTTAAAATTACACATATACAGAATATAGCTAGTTATAAATGAGATTATTTTTTTAACTCTGTTATTCTTGATGAAGCCCGTTTAGCTGAAACAAGTTTATTATGAAATTTTGGATTGTTTATTTTATGTTGTGGAAACAATAATATCATTCAAAATAAATTAAACTTTAAAGTTTGCATTAAAAGAATAAGTATATTTTAGCCATATATAATTTATCTTAGCACAGTTGCTAAAATTACATATAAACTGTCATTTATAAAAATGTTAATTAGTGATGTATAACAAGTGACTTCATAATTGTTTTTGTCATACATAAAAGTTTAAACCCTAAATAAATTGCAATAATGTATAAGCATCTTTCACACTTTAAAAATTATATATATATATATTATTAAAGATAGTTGTAAATGGACTTCTGGTCCAACAATAACATAGACAACCAAGTATTTTAAACTTGAGCATACCTGAAAAGAACGATTAAATGTCATCACTTGTAATATGAAATTAATCAAAGAATTAAATTTGAACGAAATGCTTTTAATAGAAATAATTTAGAATTAAAAAGAAAATATGTCTATGTATTTGAAAAAGGTTTTTATTATATGCGTTTTATCTGCCTTTACTTAGAGATCTGAGACTTGGACACTTAAAAAAAAAGCCAGACAAAGACTTCAAACTATTCAATGATGTATGGAGATATGTATAGTAGACGTATGTATGGGTGAAAAAATAAATGGGAATCAAAGATATCATTAAAAGAATTAAGAGACTGAAATGGAGCTGAGTTGGCCATATTGAGAGTAGAGATAATAATAGATGAATAGTTGAAGTTTTAAACTGGAACCCAAAAGATTGTAAAATAAGTAAAAAAAGATCACATTTGAGAAAGATGGATTATAATAAGGAAGTTTGCTGGTATGATGTGGAGAAGAGAGGTTATGGTTTGGAAAAATAGGATCCATCTAGGAGAGATCTTCATTCTGCAGTAGATTGATAATTTAATGTTCACTAACATTCAAAATGTATTAAACTTTAAAATGTCACTCATTACAATTAATATCAGTGCATTTATAAAATTATATATATATAATAACAAAAATATATATCAAATAATATCCCCAATAATAATAGTTTAGAAATAGATAGGAATCCACAATGAATGATTTATTTCAAAATTATTTGTTTAAAAAGTGGACATTGTTCATATATTCATTTCTAATAAATATAATAAGAAGCTACTAATATCTAATTATTTGAAGTATATTAATGAATACATATACTGTTTAACTAAACAATGATTTTATAATGCAATATTGAAAAGACATTTTTTTATTTTATTTTTTAAAAAAATCTCACTAAAAAGATATTTTATTTATTTAGCATAAGGATTTTTTTTAAGACAGTTTAACTATTGACAAAATATCTACAACAGTTATTAACTATGTGGTTCATGGTTTATATTTGCCCACATCTACATAGATCAGTGATTCTTAAATTCCATGTACGAAGCAGTTGAGTGCAACAATCATGAATTGTTTACCTGCCCTTATAGTTGAATACAGAAAAAAAAATATTTGGCATACCATAAAAATTATACTTTTATAGCAAAATTTTTTGATTATAAATCCTTAGTTGAACATCCACAAGAATACTCTTGATTTCATACAAGTCTCGGACTGTAAAATAATATCGAGATATTGGCAAATCCAATCTACTTAATAGTTTTTTATATTTTCTGCACGGCAAACTTTTTTTTGATATCTGGTAGAGAAAGAACAGAAAATCATTGCAAAAGAGTAGGCCTGAAGGCATCAGTAATAATTCTGGAACTTTAGGGTGAGAACTTTTTCTCTAACAGAAGAGTATTCAACAGCAAAATATGTAGTGCTATATCTGCAAAGTTTTTGCAAGAAGTTTTTCAAGAAATTTATTCATAGAAATTAATTTTGAACAAATTTTAGTTAATTAGATTATTATCCAAGATTTTCCCTGTTGTTTAAATGAAAAGTTAGGTATACTGTTTTCATTGAATTAGAAATAAGACCCCACTCTTTGAAAAAAAAATTTCAAACTTTTCACATCATTATTGAGAGACATTTCTATGTTCAGGAAAGAGTCCAAAACAATATGAGCATAAATAAAATATTTGAAATTTACCATAGCTCAAAGACTACTGATAAATATATATCAGAGAACTGAATCTGTTGTAAACCATTCCTATAAAATTTTATATTTGCTATGATAATGTTTTAGTATCACTTGAATTTTTTTATTGGAGAGCATTTAAAATTTTAGAAACTTTTAGAAAACTATTTTCCCAACAGAATCATAAGCCACTAAACATCACATGATCACCATTCTTTATGCTTATACAAGCTGTTTACACAGAGTCAAAACTCTCCATAGAGCCACTCAGTGGAAGCCAGAGTAATCAATGGATGCATGAAAGTTTGTGCATAAATCTCTATCTAGTGCCTATTTATCTAATATCCCCCGAATAGTTTCTAGCTTGTGGCTTTCATAAGTGAGGAGCCTTGGATCTGAGAGTACTGTACCTAGATCTTAGGATCTAATGTAACCCTTCAGTAGCCACCTTTTATATTTATAGCTAACTGTAAAACCTTGGAGTCCAAAATGCAAATACAACAATGTTTTCAATCTAAGCTCATTAGCTGGTAGTCATATAGATCTCAGCATCCATACTTTTTGGTGTCTTTGGTTCTTTAATAACCAAGTCACCATAATCCTATTGGGCAGAATTGGTATTAAATCACTAAACATCACATGATCACCATCCTTTATGCTTACCCAAGCTGTCTATATAGAGGCAAAACCCTACATACAGTAATGCCACTCAGTGCAAGTTAGAGTAATCAATGGATGCAGAAGATTTGTGCACAAATCCCTATCTAGCGTATATTCATCCAATATCCCCAGACTAATTTCTAGCTTGTGGCTTTCATTTAGAGAGTTTTGCCTCTATGTAAACAGCTTGTGTAAGCATAAAGAATGATGATCATGTGATGTTTAGTAGTTTAATACCAATTCTTCCTCAGAGGATTATGGTGACTGCAGTTGTTAAAGAACCAAAGATACCAAAAATTATGGATGCTGAACTGAGTTCAGATCTATGCGACTATACAAGCTAATGATCTTGAATTGAAAACATTATTGCATTTTGGACTCAAAGCATTATAATTAGCTAAAAAGATAAAAGGTAAGCTGCTGGAGAGTTCCATTATATCCTAAGTTTTAGGTGCAGGATTTATGCATAAACCTTCCTGCATCCACATTGATTACTGTCTTGCACTGACTGGTACTTCTATGCAGAATCATAAGCTGAGGTCACAACAATAAAATCCCAATTTTTAATTAATTTTGAAAGCCTTTTTCAAGGTAATTTGTTAAAAATAAAAACTTTGTTCACAGCAACTTCTTCCTGGTCTAAAAACAGTCTTCTTTATAGGTAAATGGTTCTCAACTATTAGAACAATTCTTGTTAATATGATTCTTTCAAATAGCTTGTAGGGAACACATAATAATGATCATGGTTAATTCAGTTTTAAGACTATTAGTTTTGCTTTTATGCCAAATTTTCAGAATAGTTTCTGTATGAATCACATTGCTAATTATGTTTTGCCTTTAGATTCTAAATTTTTTTAATTCTGGAAGTATGCTATCTGCCTCTGATGCCAGTATAAGCTCCCTAACATCTATTGATTTTATTAAATGATATTAGAGGAATATTATAAAAAAAAAGCTTGCAATTCTGATCTATTAATGCTGTTTAGAAGTCTGATATATAAGATTGGCAATATCATTAGCAAAAAAGAATTGGTGCTTTTACAATCACAAAGTTTGGGTTAAAATGACAAAATCTTAGAATTTGGATTTTTTTGTTTCTCCATGGTCTATCTCAATTCTTCTTTCTGGCATCATTTATTAATTTTACAAATTTATCAAAAAATTTCTGGTTCTTTAGTAGATAATAAATGACTATAAGAATAATACTAGCTTGTTCCAATCTGAAATGAATTGCTTTCAATACTCATAAAGAATAGATTCTTTGGCAGCTGTTGCTACAAATTTGTTAAACTTATCATAGAGAGAAATTGGAGTGTTCTATTAATATTTTTCAAAACACCCAGTATATTGACTCCAGTTAACTTTTCTTAAATTCCTTCTTAACAGGATAACTATCAAATAGAGAATGCAGATTCCAAGCATGATCAGTAACTAAGCAGAGATAATAATAAACCATTTTCAGTTGAAACAAAACATAAATCAAAAGTTCATTTAATTTTCTCCGTTTCTTTGAATGAAATGTTCTTCCTTTTGGCATCGTAAAATAAGTGCATGTTAAATCCATTCATTGTAAAACTTGACAACATGCTTAATCCTCATTTACATACCTACAAAATCTATTATGAGAATTAAAATCTCCCATAAATAGAGACATGTAAGAAGATCTGAAAAAGGAGAGTATGGATAATAATTTGCATGGGGAAGTTTGCAAATATTGCTCATATAAAAAAGTAGCTATCTGAATGATGATTGTAATATCATTTGAACTAAAATATCTGATTAAAGTTTACATATTTCTGTTCCCCACCTGTTTAAACAAAATGTTCAATCTTGTTTAGTGGTGTTTAAAAGAAATGTTTCACGTTTTTTGGTGTTGTAAAGTGCATTTGGTTAAATTCATTCATTCTAAAAATCAACAATATATGTAATTCTTATTTGCATAAAGGCTACTGCTATAAGAATTTAAATCTATTTACAATTACAGATGTAGGATGCTCTAGAAATGTAGAATAGAGATAATTTGCATTGGAAAGTTTATAAATTATCTATATAAATGGTGCTTAAAATACCATTTTAACTAAAATATCTTATTAAAGTTTATGTTGAAAAAATCAGAGTTGTTCAAAACATGGTCTGCATGCAGATTAAAGCAAAGGTTTGTGTGGCCCATCTAAAGATTTTGATCTGCGATTGATAACTATATGCTTCAATAGTTTAGTAAACGAATCTCAATAAAAAATTCTCCCTAAAATGATACATTATAAACAATTATTACATCTTGTCTATTGTTTCAATAAAAACTTTTATAAATATAACTTTTCCTTTTTATAAAATTTTTGAAATGTCTGCTAAACCTGCTTATGAACTGTATTTATTATTTAAAATGCTGCCCTAAAATAAATATATTTTTTTTTATGTGACTCTTCAATTATTTATGGTTGGATAGCTTTGTTGTAGATCTAATTTTGAGATACTAAAATTAATATTAAATTATGGGGCAATAAACAATGAAAAGTTATCACTGAAGATAATCAAATTTTATCAACTGGTTACAGTAATCTATTGACTTTACTGCTTTAGGTTAAAATTAAACACAAAGAGCCACACATACAAATGGAAAATTGAAAAAAAAAAAAACAGTAAATAAAGAGAATTTATAGATCAGAAAAATTGAATTATAATTTGAGAGTAGTTATTAGGAAAAGTGAATTTAGAAAAATTTTCTTCTTGCAAAGAATTGATAATGGTTAAAATGATGCTGTTCTTTTTATTTTATAAGACTACAAATAAAAATTATAATCTAAAAAGTAAACATATAATCATTTTATTCAAACTATTGATTAAAAGAAAGTATGAAAAGAAATCTAACAAAGATTTCTTCAAAAACTTTAAGAGTAGGCAAAAAGAAATTCATATTTGTTCTACTTATACCCTTATTTTCCCAATTAAAGAAATGTGTTTATTAAACTCTTCTTAGTGTTTAATCTCTCAACATGAAGTAGGCCTAATATACAACTCTCCCAAAGCCAGATTTAGATCATTTGTGTTCACATAGATTGGTTAATAACTTTAATAATATATTTTGTGTACTGCTTTACACTTGATAATTTACATGTTAAATATATCATTTTCTTTTATACTTAAAATTGCTATGTTAAAAACTCTTATGTATATGTGCACACACATAAAACTATATTTTGATATTCTGTCATTAAATTATTAATATAAAAGTAATACTATGCGAAATCATTGAAAGTATACTTGGTGCAATAAATTTTATTAAATTTAAACTCTGACTTGGTATTTCTTTTACATTAGTACATATATATAAAACACGTTTTGCGGGTTCATCTGTGTAAAATTTTAGTTTAAAAATTCCAATGTTTTGACTTGATCACACAAAGTTGGAATTTTTAAACTAAAATCTTTTACAGATGAACCGAAAAATCATGTTTTTTATAGCTGCAACCCGTGAAAACATTCATATGAACATATATATATATTCCAAATACAAATGAAGGGAAAATCAATATTATATATATAATCTAATAATTTTAATTAACAATAAATATTAAATATGTAGCATTAAGAAACCAACTCTGAATAAGCAAACAATAATAACAATTCGCAAGCCACATCCGTTAGAGTAGATTTTAACAAACTTATAAAAAATACTCATTCACTTATAGTCATTCCAATTTATTAGACAAATGGTCCACTTTTATTTAACTAGACATTACATTCAAATATCAGCCTTTCAAGCTAATTGAGCACGCATCTTTTGAGAGTGTTAAATAAATGAATACTTTCCTCTTCAATCCAAGATATAGTATTTATGCAGGAATAAAAAGGATCCTCTTATTCTACAACTCAAATTCTTTTATATGAGCAAATCTGAAGAACTGTTGAGGAGAGCGTGAGTAGAATTCTCACTTTAAATTACTATTTACGATGTTTTTTGACTGAATGACGTCGGTGAAATTGCTTAGAATTTACTAAGCGTCATTCTCACTGAAACTTAATTATGAGTAAATAAGCAATTATTTTATCTAGCGCCGTGTTTACAATTACATTACATTCAAATATCAGCCTTTCAAGCTAATTGAGCACATGCCTTTTGAGAGTGTTAAATAAATGAATACTTTCCTCTTCAATCCAAGATATAGTATTTATGCAGGAATAAAAGAATTTGAGTTGTAGGAATAAGAGGATCCTTTTTATTCCTGCATAAATACTATATCTTGGATTGAAAAGGAAAGTATTCATTTATTTAACACTCTCAAAAGGCACATGCTCAACTAGTTTGAAAGGCTGATATTTGAATGTAATATAATTGTAAACGTGGCGCTAGATAAAATAATTGCTTATTAACTAGACATTGTTATATGGTTATTACATCAATCCCTGATATTCGAGAGAATGAAACTTTATATTAGCAGCAATTTTTATAAAGTAGCAATCAAGACAATCCATATCCTCAAATAATAAGTTTCTAAATAAGCAATGGCTATAATATTTAGTGCTGAGAATATGTAATATCGTTTTTACAGAAACCAACTCCAAATGTACAAACTATAATAACGATTCACAATTTTAGACTCACTAAAAACATACTTTTTTGTATCAATGCTAATATAAAGTTTCACTCCTTCAAGTATATGACTGATTTATTAACCTTATAATGATATGATAATTAGATAAAAGAATATCAAGTGAACATTATTATGAAATGTTATAGTCTGTGTATTCAAAATTTCTTTCTCCATAAATGATATTATATGTAAAAAAAATTTATTAAGTTGCTTATAATATTTAATTCAAAATAATGAAAAAATAAATAACTTCAATACTTTATTTTTGTTACTAATGTTGATTTCACTCTTAAAATATATTTTAAAAAGTAATGCAATAGAATACCTTATAGTGAAGTGGAATCAATTTTTCAGGTGCCTGCCATATCAGTGTGATACTATCTTCAGTAATTTGTGTAGGTTGTAAGTTCAGTGGTACATCTGAAAAAATATTAAAATAAATGTGATTTTAAAATTTATGTATTTAGTCTTAAAACTTATACATCTATGTATGCATATTTTAAAAATTATTCAGATTAGCTTGAGGAAATTATCTCTACAAAGTATATGAAAAAGTCCTAAAATCAAGGTAATCATTGTAACATATTAATATTTACGAATACAAGCATTAAACCTAAATTTTATGACTGAATGTAAAATGCATTACACATATAATTAGAACTTCTGAACAATCAAATATAAAAGAAAAAACAATTATTGATACTGTAGTGTATTCATACATACTAGGGATAGCATATAAACTAAAGAAAATCTGCAATGAATAACAGCTTTCCAGAGCCACACCCCACTCCAAGGAATTCTAATATGTATAAAGCCTAAACTTGAAATACGAAAAAACAAAAACTGCATGTACAAAATACCATGTAAAGATGGAAGAAAGTATATTGATGAAACCAGTCATCCCATTGAGAAGTGATTGAAAGAACATCAACTGATGATTAGAAAAGAAAATACAGATGTATCTAAAGTAACAAACTATGCATGTATAAATTAACATTATGTCAAATTGGGGAAATACAAAAATATTTGACAGAAAAGAGAAGGTACAAAGAAGAAAATTCAAAGAAGATCCTCACATGTTAATGGCAAATAATCATATACGTCAGGATAGCATGACAATACATAATGTCTGGAAGCCATTAATTAACTATATTCTTAAGAAAAAGTGGAAAAATCAGGTGAAACCTCATAGATAAATATATGAAATTTCTATTAATTGTTTCCTTTGGCAGAATGGCTCAATTGGATAGAGCATTTCCTTAAAAATTCAATATTCAAAAATCTAAAGGTCCAGGCTTGATTCCCATGCTAGTATTGTCAGGGGTGAGGCCAGCAATCCCCGAGGAAGAGAGAAGAATGCTATTACTAGGAATTGAAAATTTTAAATAAAGTTTAAAATTTTTCTAAAGACATTCATGATTTAATGTTTGATGATGGAAATGGTCCAAGATATAAGCATAACTAAAATGCCGTCATCACAAACCTTCAGGCAAATACTGATTACATAGTTGTTTTAATTTTTATTTTTTGTGAATATGTCAAGTTCTGCAAATGAGCTCATCATACAAAACAAAAAACCTTAAATAGCTATTTGCTTAGTGAAAGTTTCTTCAAATCTTTTACAGAGAAAAGGTCAGTATTTATGAGGCTAATTAATTTCCCCATGATGACATCTCTGCAATTTTTCTTTTTACTGTCCATTTAATAATAGCTAGATGCCCATTTACTAATCTATCGATTGTATAAGATGGGGTAGATAGCTGTAGGGAGCTTGAAAATCTGAGTGCAAATCCTTTATGACAATTTATGATTAGTTGGATTGTTACCTATAGCAATGCAAAAAAAAAAAAAAAAATATAATTTACAAAGTGATAACCATAATAATTTGGCCCAAAATGAACATACTTCGTAAACCTTCAGTGTTACCATTTTTAACTTTCTCACTACATCATAAGAAAAGTCAAACAATCACATTTTTAGAACAATGAAGCTTTTATATTGTATGCTAATGTCAGATTATTTTACATGAATAATCAATTATTTTGTGCATTTCATATTTATTATTAAACATACTTAGTAGTTATGAACTTTAAGGACCTCAATTATGCCTCTAGCTAATTATGTAAATTCCAGCTGCTCCATTTAATAATGCATTAGATAGATATTGTTTGATCAAGATAATTATAAGAGAAAGTTAATACTTCTGAGAGTAATACAGTTAAATAATAAACATTAGTAAACAATATTAATTCCTTCAAAAGAAAAACAAAATAATAATTTACAAAAGTTAAGATCAGGTGAAATAAATCAATGCCTCAGCATCCATTAGAGTATGATGACTTTCCAATTAGAGGCAAAGATCGTGCCCATATATAATAATATTTTTGTTTTCTTCTAGTTAAAAATAATAAGATACTTACTCCTATTGAATGGATATCAAATTTTTTTTTTTTTAAAAATCCCAAGCTTATTTATAATTTGAAAAAAAAAAAATCCAAAGTTCACCTAATCTGGATTCAATATGATAATTAGAATTAAACTATTATTAGATGCAAAATTAATTTTAAATAGAAGATTGTAGTAAATCATATTAGGAAAAATCTATGGCATCAGTACTTATTCGAAAAATGTTATAATTAACAGTCATTTAAAAACATAATTAGCTAAATGATATTAGCATTAAAAAAAATTAAACACTATTATTACAAATTAAAAAAAAAAAAGAACATACAGTTCAATTTTATTTAATTGTAGTTTTGATAAGTGACAGATTTTCATTCATAAACTTTTTTTCTTTTGTATTAACATTAAAATTGATTTAGAATATTAATATTGTTTGCACAAAAATAATAAATCAGAAAGTCTTAATCACTATTATTTTTCAACAATAACTTTATTGTTCGTTACATGCAACAGACAATAGAAAAAATACTGCATGGTAACGTTTAAATTTATTCAATAATTAAAATAAGGCAATAAGAATAACAAGGGGGAAAACCTGAGAAAAGATAACAAATAAAATGAGTGATCCAGTAGATGGTCTATTGTTTCATCTTCTCTATGGCATGTCACCCATATTAAATCTTTTTGTTTCCAAAATTTCAGAAAAAATAATATTGGTAATTATAAAGATTTAATTTGATTAGAAATATCAAAATATTTAAATTCTAGTGACCAGAGTTTAAAATTTAGAAATTTAAACACATTCTGGTAATTGATCTTTTTTCATAGAAGGAGAAAAGAAGAAATTTGGTAGTTCTCTATTGTGATAATAAAATGTTGCCCAATACTGGGTTTAGATTCAGTTATTAAAGAAATTAAATTAAGCACCTTCTGAATGAAAAATTGAAGATAGAGAATAAAATTCTAGATCATCACTGTATACTGACTGTCTTTGTAAAGAGTAAACTAAAGCTGCCACAGATATTTTTCACTAAAAGAACCTTTGATAGGAGTACAATTTCTGACTAAAGAAAAGATTATTAACAATAGATAGGTACTACATAACACAGGTTGCTACAAGTATAGTGAAAAGAGTTTACCTTTGACTATATGGAAAGATAAGCCCCCCCCCCCAAAAAAAAAGCAGTTAATGGTTCAATGTTCTACAGAAGGATAGTGAGAAAACACATCTGATAGAAGAAATAAATGAATTCTAAGGAGTACCATTATCTGTGTTAGTATGAATAGACCATATCACTAATTTTATTGGCCCAAATTTTAATGGAAAAACCCTAATTAAAATAATTTAAAATAAACTTTAGAGCAGGATGATATGAAAAAATGAAAAGAAAATAACAATACCATCCATACAGTGAAACAGAGAATTACCAAATCTAGTTCTTGGACAAATATACCATGAGATTCTTTTCTAATTGATTGTGATAAGAAATTTAAATAAAAGTTAATGTATTCAGAGCATTAAGTGATAGAATCATTTTTCCATCAAATGCCATATCCCTTTAGTAACAAACTGGTTAATAATGAAGCTATATATAATCTTACATATATATTATAATGCTAAGGGGAAATACAGGGTCATACCTGGGGTGATGGTCACCAGTACATGAACATTAATTGCCCTAAATTGATTAGCCATTTGTAACTCTACAAAAAATTGGGGTTTAAACCATGAGGGATCTGAGGAATTGTATTTTTATCCTCAAATTAAAAGAAAAAATAAAATTTAATCTCAAAAAGGATGAGCATAATAATAGATCATTCTGAGCAATCAGCACATCTAACTATAAGTTCACCAGTACTCCCCAAAAGTAATAATCATTCATCATTATGAATGATCTACCAAACTAAATCAATCAATAGTCCATCTTGTGACTGGATTAGAATAAAAAAAAATCAGTAGTCAATCTGGTGACTGGATTGGAAATGGGTCTTCTGTAGACCAGGCTAACTATTGAGCCTTTGCCAGCTTGGGCAATTATATAAACCTCAGTTTGAATGCACAAACTTAAGTGCTAATCCATAGAATACATAATCATAAAATGTAAACAATAATGCTAAGACATTAAAACATGCTGATCATCATCAATGCACTGTCCAAATATAAATTTCATTTCTAATAAGACTAAACTAAAATAAAAAAATGTAGTGCATGGGCTTTAAAGAGTATTCTCTTTTGCACCAATTAGGAGGATGATGATAGAATATCTCTGGATACCCAAAAGCATTAATATTCATCCCATTTATATATCAGCTGTTATACATGAATCTAGCTCAGAACACAAGTTCTATAACTGTTATGGTGACCATGAAGGAAACAGATATTCTAAAAATATTTAGAACCACTGGAATAATTTTCATAGTTGATCACAAGTTTATTAACAATAAAAAATGGTATTAAGGTCTAGAATAAGGCTATGCATATCAATTAAGTCTTCTGATTTTGATTAACATACAATAATAAAAATTATCATATTGTGATTTATATATATGTGATTAATACAAAATTCAAGTTATTACATGGTGGTTTACATATATAAACGCACAGATGCGTGATTTATAATATACACTTAATATATTTCAATCGATATTCAATAATGACCAAAAAATGATTAAATTTTGCATATATGTTCTATCTGACAAGCATTGCTATATATATGCACACAAAGTGCAGTACAATTTAGAAATTGACATATTTAAATTGTCCTATAATAATACAGGATTAAACTTTTTAAGTTACTATTTTGTGGTTTACATATAACACTCACATATATGCACATAGATGCACGTTTTACTATTACATGAATATATTTAAATTTGTCAAAATAATAGTATTAATTTTTATACCACATAATTAACGTATATTTGTTGCATATAGAAATGTATGTTTAGTAGATGTTTATATATTTTAGTTTGATACAATAATAAGATTAAAAGTTATTTTCACAATTATTCTTTCTTGAAAATATACAAATCATGTTGTTTAATTCTTTCAGAACAGTTTAATATCTTTACTTTTTTCTTCTTAAAATATGAATTTCTTAAAAGTTTAATCCTCCAGCAGGTATATTCCATTTAATATTTTTTTACAGATTACTCTAAAAAGGATTTGTTTTTCCATCAGGTTACTATTAACTAATTATAGTTTTTTTTTTTTTTTAAAGTATAGTCAATTTTATGTCACTTTTTGATTATTGATTAATTAATTATCATCTCTTTTAAATTAATCTAAAAGATTTGCTTTTTGATTTTAATTCAAACAAAATTATGATAGCATTTCACAGGTTGCTTCTCTAAAAGATTTTAAAATATCTTTTAACTGTTAATTCTGACTTGGATTTTTTAAATCTAAGCAGTTATTTATTACTCTTTTTTTAAAAAATATAGAGTTTAACAATTTAAGATAATACTGTTCAATACTATATATTTCTAACTTTTTAAAATGTCATTTCAGACCAAAGAATATTAAAATAAAATAACTCACTATATATATATATATATGAGGTGTTTATCTGTGGTTCCCTGCATATAGCTGAAATAGCATACGTATACCAATTCTTAAAGCTTTCTCTTGGTAAGCTTGGTTTTGATTGTTTGTCATCATCATCAGAAAAATATAATCCAGGAAATTGTCAGCATCAGGAAGAGATACAATTCAGATGACTTGTTGGCAAGCCATGAGCTTCCTTCTGTCCAGAAGCTGCCTTCGAGAACATATTTAAGCAGCTAGTTGATCCATTTAAAGTGACCCTGGCCTCATGAATCAAAACTCTGCAGTAAACTATAGGGCAGCTATTAGAGTTGTACTCCCTTAGATCTTCATAAAAGCTCTGTATAACTCTGCTAGATATTCTGCTTCTTAAATATTAGCCAAGCTTTCTGGCCAGCTCTTACAAAAACTGCAAGCCAAATTTAACTGATATTTTTTATCAGTCCTTTTATAGAATCATCTGAGGTGACAATAATACTAATTTAAAAATTGCATTTTCTTCTTATCTCTCTTGATTGGAAACAATTTTAATCCCTCCAAAAACACTTTTAATTAAAAAAACTTCATTTGGAAATCTTATCAAAGATTTTTAAAAATAGATAATAGAAATGCATACAAGCATTAATTAAAAAATAGATATTTTATACAAGTTTTAATTAAAAGATTTCAAAAATAAACCCTGCTTGTTTTTACATTTCAAAATCAGAATATTATTATTTATTCAGACATTTTTTAAAAAAATATTTATTTCATAATAAAATTCTGTTTTAATTCAGAGTTATTTGACTCTTTTTTTTTTATTACACCTGGGTTGTTTTATGTGAATTATTTTAATGCGATTTTGAAGTTACGCGATTCATATTTCTTCTTAATATCTTTCATATTTTACTATATTTATTAGATATCAAAAAATTTAAATTATTAATAACTTATTTTGACTTGAAATCCTTTTTTTTTTTTCAAAAATATGTTATATTAGCAGCTAACGTGAATATGGCCTGAAGCTGTATTTAGAATCTTAGCTTCTACGTAAATAACCTACTTATACTAATGAGCAAATAATAATAATAGATTATACTTACGTATAAAAATATCGCAATAAATATTCAAAAATTTTAAATTTTTAAAACGTATTTTGTTAGATATAACAGAAATAATTTTTTAGATTGTTAAAATAAATAAATAATGAAGATTTTATTGATTTTTTTAAACTGAAAATAATCTTTCTAATGATAATGTATAATCTTTTTGTTTTGATTGCAATCTCATTTTTTAAATATAGAAACAGAGTGCAAGACTGAAAGTGGCGCTAGTTTACATTACATCACGTATCTGATTTCTTATCAGTTCACAAACGAACGCATATTATCAAATAGCGGTAATGATTAAAATATGTATGAAAAAATGTAAAATTAAATACTGTAGTTAATAAAAAAAGTTTGTCTTATATTAATTTTTTTCAAATATTTGAAATTTTTTATTAGTCATACTTTATTTTTTTAATGCGAATTTTAAAGTAATTTTTTTCTTATTGTTTTGCTTTTATACGATTTCTGAAAATTACTGGAACATATCCCCCATTTTTCAAGGTAAGTTAAGTCTATTTTTGTGCGATTTCTTTTGTGCACGTTTAACGAGACCCAGGTGTATTTTTATTCCAAGTGAAATGTAGAAAATATCTACAAAAATATATGTCTGTATTTATTTCTACTTTTCTTTTCAACTTTACATATATATATGTGCACACACACAACTATGTTGCTGTGTGCCATGTAACCCAACTAGTTACAATATATATATATACTTCATGTCAGTAATTTAAAAATAACTAAGACATTGCAAAAAGTAAAGATCTTATTTAAATAATTTTAATAGCTTTGTATGCACAGATAAATGTATATGGTAGGAGTAATTATAAAGTTATATTTTTTATTAATTTAAAACAAAATAGTTTTATAAAAATTGTAAAAGTATAAATTTAATCTAAAAGTATGTTGAAAACAAAAGATATTTTTGTTGTTAACAATTAGAAGTGGAAATAACATTCATAAAAACTAATTAAATTGTTTATAAACAGATCAATCAATTAACTTCTTAAGGAGATAAATATCTGATGTAATGTAGTTAACAACAGGCTGTTATTTTGCAAGCCCAGGTCAAAAATAAAAATATCTTGATTGGGCAAATAAGCTGCAGACCTCAGCGGAGTTTTGGGAGTTATCTATAGCCAATCGATTAAAGGATTCAAAAGATGAGTGATGGATCCAAAGTTTGAAGATAATCTAACTCTAGAGATTATAAGAAGTGCTTATAATTAGATTCAAGATTTTTCTTCTTCTGTTATTCGGAATTATTCTTCTTTCATTATTCTGTGTTACAGCTGTTGCTCTATTATTCTGCCATATGCCATAATTACTGATATTCTCAGTTAAAATTTCATAATTATAATTGTTCGTATAGTTTGAAAGCATATAGGAGTAGAAAAGCTGTTGTTTCCCTTCAGTCTGTCAAGGGGCAGAGCACAAGCTGGAAATCCATTGCCGAGTCCAGGAGTAAGAGCCATCAACAAATGGCGAAACTGTCCAAATATGCTACTTTTATATACATAAAATCTGATGTCAAAGGTTACAGGAAGAAATCAGCTGTCAAACCAAAAATAAATACTGCTGAAGCATCCTAATTAAATTGGAATTGTGATTTAAACCATCCACCATGGCTATGGTTTAAAGAATAAACTCCACTAAAACAAACCAATACCTAAGAGACTGAACGCAAACTTTTTATACTGAAATAATAGATATGAACTTTAAACAAACCCCTAGTTAATTATTATTTATCTCCTAGCTACTGTAAATATGTTAGTAAATAATTATTTATTCAATCTGTTTATGAGCATGGATGGCAAGAAATTGCTGCGTTGTTTCTTTATAATGCCAGAATTTAGTCTGCGATCATTTAAAATAGTAAATTTATCTAAATCAGTTAAAATATAATTTAGCAATCTCTGGCCATGCTAGTAATGATTTTTATGTGAATTAAACTAGTCAATTCCACATTATTTAAATATAAACAATATGTTAAATGAATCTACAAATTAAAATTAATTAAGAATGGAGTTCAATCATGCTGCATAGACAGGCTAAACTAAGATTGTTTTTATTTATATGAATAGGTTTCATTTTAAACAAGCTACCCTTTTGTTTTGAGGAAATATAATCAATAGAAATGAATGGCTATAAACAGTCAATTCCAGCTATGCTAGTTATATATGAAATTCATTATTATGAAATGTATTAGTGATAAAAGATTGTAATACCATTTGCAGACTCCTGGCCTCTTACTTTCATTATTTGTTTAGTGCGGTAGATAAAAATTTCCTTTATCTTCACATATCTTATTGTGATATGTTTGTGATTGTTGATTACTTGTACACCTGCCCCATATACACTAAGCAGTAATATGTGGTAGAAATTAATTCCTACCATTTGTATATGCTTTTTACATGTATTTGTTTTTGTTCATAGACTACTGTCATACAGATGTTATTCCCTATATATTACAATTATTTTATTATTGTAATTACTTACTAATATCATCATGGCCTGATGTTGATAACAGCAATCAATCAACCATAAGTTATTTATCTTGGTTTAAAATATTGTACTATCCTCATTTTGCATGGTTGTATAATCTTAAAATAGTGATAATAAAATGTCTGGGTGATTAGAGGTTATGCAGTAGATTGGGATCCATCAAAAACAACTAACACTAATGTTATTCTAAATATTATCAAATGTTAATTGTTTAAAAACAATTAAGATTTATACTATCATGTATAAATAATTACAAAAGAATAAAATAATGGGATTCAAAATGTTTATTTCACATAAATGAATTTGCCAAAAGTAATATGTCAATTTCGTAAAGCTATGCCATTGTGTGTGTTAATTTCTAATGTACATACATGAATAAATTGCATGACTCATTATTTTGTTAGCATTTTGTCATAATTCAAAATCAATAATTTAAGTAGAATAGTTAAGAGTCACTTGTTTCTTCCTGACCTTAGCAGGTTGAAAAAGAAAAAAATATTAGTCTGTGATGTTAGAATGCAGAACGCACATGCAGATTACCCTTAAGTGATTTTAATAGGGGTTGTGCAATTCTATCAGTTACAATAAATATGTCAGAATACTTGGAATGGCTTTTCACCTAAACTGTGTACATGCTTCATAATGAGTATTGAGGTAATGGAAGCCAGTATATTAAACTAACCCACAACTGATATAATTTTACTCATCTAAAAAAAATCTACTACTACTCCAAATAAAAAGACAGCCGGGTATAAAGAAGCACTCTTTTATTATTAGATATAAACCAATACAATGGATTCCTTATTCTTAATTCTATTTTTACTTAAATGCTACTCTTTGTTATGCTTATGAAATTTAATTAATTATTCAAACAAAATTATTACTTAACGGTTCCCACCTTATTCAAACATATATAGCCGATATGGGTTTTTTTATTCTATCTGACAAGAAGACGACACTTAGTTTGTTGATATATAAAATGAACTTTTAAATGATAATAGAATTTTTGTTCCATTTTTATCAAATTTTAATTTAAACTATTTAAAAAAAAATTTTTTTTTACTTCATTTTTCATGTTTAATAATGGGGAAAGTTTGTATACTCATTTGATATAGAAAGTCTTGGATTGTGATATAGATTTTAATTCTGAAACTGATTTTCCCATCATAAGATTAAATGATTCAGATTTAACCTGTGAAGCTTATCAATCAAATTTAGAATTTATGAATAAAAATTTCTAAAAATGTTTAAATTCTCTCTATCTTTCTCTCTTTTTTTTTTTGAACTATAATGTTATATTATCTAAGCTTTAGTATTTTTTTTTTCTTGAATTTTAATTTTCTAACAACATACAATTTTCATTTTGAATTACATAAATTGAAGTTACTATAAAAAATTATATTTTAAAACAACTGTATAAAGTATGTCAGTCTTGGTAATTAAATATTGACAATAGCTATTCCATTTTGTATTACTCTACTCTAAAGCCTTAATACGTAAGCATCCATAAATAATTAATGATACTACATGGTAACTGCAGTTAGATTATAATACAGATCATTCAAATATATGATTAATGATCTAATGGCAGACTATATAAAATAGTAAGCAAGGTGATTTGGGTTCAAAAGATTAGAATTTTGAATAACCATATAAAAATAAAAAATAGATGTTAGATGAATATTGTAATTCAACCCCTCAATGATAAAGATATCCAGAAATCTGGATATCATCTAGTGCTCACTGATTACTCATGCTTATTTAGATGGCTCTACAGTAGAATGATATAAAGAGAATGACTAGAGCCAATGGAGATTTTAACTGCACAATAAGATAATCATGAGATGCTTTTTTGAGATATATAGTTATATACTTTTTTTTAAAAAAATAAAGTATTAACAGAAAACTAATTAAGCATACAAGAAAGTGATTCATAAAATGCACTAGTCAATTACACATTGACCAATACTGAAATAATGTTAAGTACTATTAAGTAGTTTAAGTGCAATTAAAATCTGTAATGTAAATAGGCCTTGATTGAAAGCAATAAAAATCATCAATTGGCAATAATGTGTTTAATGTTACTATTCTGATGTGTAATCCTTATTTATTTCACAATTTCTTTTGATAGATGGTTCGCTGGATAAAAATGCATAAGCTGAATGACAGCATGAAATAAGCAAGTACAGATATATAAAAAAATAAATCAGACAAACATCTCTCCAATAGTTTATCATAGAGAAATAATGAAGAAAAATAGATTACTACAGACCCGACAATTTCTGAAAAGTATGACAGCTCAATGATTTATTCATCGATGTTTTACCCTTTAGCTAAATGTTATATATCTATTTACTGATTAATACTGAATAGTTAGTCAGCTTGGTTATAAAACAGTTCTCTAAAAAAGATCCTAAGCCTTATAGGAACCCAAGTTCATGGATACAGCAATTAAGATACATTGTGACTATAATATGAGACCTTTCCATGTCATATATAAATAAATCAGTGAAGTTATCGTGCATTACATTGTTTTGCTGTCACATTTATGTCCAAGTGGAAAACTAATGGTTTTACTTCGTGGTGGTGAGATATTTTATATCACAATAAATGGGTTTAATTAAAATCAACAAAGCACTTGAACTTTAGTTAAGATAGTCCAATTAGTTTCACATTGTTTTTTAATCACAGAGCTTCCTTCCATAAGACAATGCTAAAAAAAGAATTATAAAATGTCTAAATTCTAAGCATGCAATTATATCTAAAAATTGATCTAATTATTTATTTTTGTAAGATTATCAAGCTCATACTATCTACTGAAAAGCAAAAATATGAAGTTTAATAATTTCAAATATCATATCATCTTATTAACTGTACAAAGACTCAAATTTCATCCATCATAATTCAAAGATATATATATATATATATATATATATATATATGTTAAGCAAAAAAAAAACCTAATTCTCTGAATGTTTTACAGCAGAATTATCTATACTAATCTTTAAAAATTCTTTATTTTATAGTGATTTAAATTCTAATAATTTCTTGCCCAGTGCATTTTTAAACTTTTCATATACATTCAAGACACAATATATTTATAAATCCTTATATTTTATTTTTTGATGTAAATAATATAACAGAATTATGTAAGACCCTGCTTGCTAAATATAAACAAGCATTGATTTTATAAGCTTAATAAGATTATAAAAATATATTTAGATGGTGCTTTAAGAACTATATTTTTATTACAGTATAACTATTTATATGTGCACATATATATAAGTATACAATTCTACAGCTATATATCTAGATAAAGGTAGAGCGGCTTTTAAATTTCCCATTATCTTCCAAAGGTTATTCCAGCGACACTTGTCAGAGAAATAAAAAAGCAGATTATATTTATGAAGTCAGTCATATATCAATTGGCAATGATTTATGATTTTCTTAGTATGCATAGGTAAATATTAATTGGATGATTAGTTAAGATAACTTTTAGGATCTGGTATCTAAAAAATACTATACCTATTTGATACCTAAAATAATTGCTATATGTATATATGTGGGAAATTATATTTACACAAATTCAAGTACCTACTACATAAATAAAAATTCACTAATATAATGAGCAATTTAATAACTTTTTAATATACCTTCAGGTCTTACAGGTACGGTGATTGTTGTAGATAATGTTCCAACTTCCCAACGTGTTAGAGCAGCAACTTCAATACCATATTGCGCATGTTCTTCAACATTTGTTATATCTGCAGATGTTGTGCCTAACACTTCTTTATGTTCCCATGATTCTCTATCAGCTGGCGTTTCTTTTGAGTAATAAATTTTATAGCCAATAACTTGATAACTTGAAGTACTCGGTACAGGATCCCACCACACTTCAATCATTGATTTACTAGTTGCCATGCCCTTTACGTTCTGTGGCGCAGGAGGAACTATAAAAATAAAAAAAATTATTTTAAAAGAAAGTATGTAATAAATATATATAATTTTAGAAACATTTCATTTGCTTACCTATTTCAGGAGTTTTTATGCTCACATTATGACTCCATGGTCCACCTCCTTTAGAAGTAAATGCTCGAACTCTAAACAAATATTCTGTATTAAGCGCCAGATCCGTAAAAAGCATGTTCTTTTGTGTACTGTTAATTATTTTTGTGGTGTTGTCAATGTCACCCTTCTGTCTGAAATCAATACTGAAATGTGTAATATTGCCTTTCCGATGTTTGAGTGTAGGTAAATCCCATGTAACTCGTACGGCTTTAGATGTGGTAAAACGGTAACTTATATTGTCTGGTGATGCAGTAGGCTCTAAAAAAGATATATACATAGTAATTTGTAATTAAAAAAACTATAATCATATACATACATTAAAAAATTTTTCCCATAGGAGGGATTATAACTTAAACTTAAATAGTTTATCAGCAGCAGCATTATTAGATATTTGCCAAAATCCAGGTTTTATTTTTTTAGATTATTCCTTTATTTTCTTTCAACTTTTTTTTTAAGTTTGCACAATGATCTCATTTACTCAGATCAACTTTGCTTTCCCTTTTCCAATGGCTTATTTTAATTTCTTCTGGTAAATGGAAAAAACAGTATTTCAGTTAATATCTACTATAATTTTGTAACATTAAACAGGCAAAACTCTCCATAAAGTAGTGCCATTCTGTGCCAACCAAAGTAATCAAAGGGTGGCACTACTGTTTGGAGAGTTTTGCCTGTTTAATAACAGTTATGTGCTAGCATAAGAGATGGTGATCAAGTAATTTTTTAACATGTTAAATTTTTGTTTAATTTTTCATTGGTAATAAAAACAGGCAAGAAAGCATTCATGCAAAGATTGATTTAAAAATGGACAGCCCAGATCATTATTGTGGCTTTATAACATATCTAAATTTGCCTGTTAATGTTATTTAAATGTGGCATACAATTCTACATGTGATAGATAGCCATAAAATTATCATGACCATTCATCTAGTGATCTTCATATGCATTAATAATTTATTTCTTGTCAATATAAACAAAAAGGTAGTTATGCTAACATAAAATTCCATTTTACTTCCTATTTCAATATTTCTAATATCATTTTTAAAATGTTTGGTTTAATACAGTGGTGAAAATGGTCGAAAATTCTTGGATCAATTTCCAGCCAAGGGATTAAAAATCTCAGCTTGCTTCCTTATCACTTTGTTGTTTGAGGGTCATTTGACCACAAAATTGACATATATATTTTCTTTTAAATTTCATTATTTTTTCTACCTATGTTTCTGCACAAACATTTTTTCTCATTCCATTTGTTCTTTTTTCTCTTTTTAACTCATTCTCTTCAGGCATATTAGTATAGAACCTAGTCTCCATGATCTTTGATATTTCTAATAGTTAATTATATGCACAATAGCTTTAGCTCCAATCTTTTTTTTTTCCTATAACTTTTTATTCCTTCTTTCTATTTTTTTTTTTGTTCTCAAAGTATAATTATCATATTCAGAATGCTATGGAATGAATAGTATAGGTCTTCAACCCTCGGTCCGTGGACCGGTGCCAGGCCACAGAAGTTTTTTTACCAGTCCGCGGTAGACTGGCAGGAAAGTTTGTAATAACAAAATAATAAGAGTTTAAACTTTTAATTAATATAAACAATTTTTATTTATTTTTTCATCTCATTTTTACCCAATTAAAAAAAAAAAAGAAACAGAATGAAAACAAAATCTAATCAATCATACATAAATTAATTTGTTTATCAGTCACAATAATACATTCTTTTCTTTATTAAAAAACTATCATAATTAAGACCATACATATCCTTCTGTTTCCCCATCAGAAATATAATCAAATTTTGCTAATATTTTACAAACAATAATAATAACTAAATGGTTGAAAATAGTATACAATTTCTTAAAAAACAGGTATTTTGACTTCAAAGTCTTTTGGCATTGTGATAGGAAAATAGTCTCAATAGTACTGGTTTACTATTTTTTTCTAACTATGACTGAATAAAAAAAAGTTCTATCTTATTATAGTTTCAAAAATTCTTTATAAAACAAAAATACTTTCATAATAACATATTTATAGCAAAATGTCAAAAGTACAAAAGTATAAAAAATAAAAAGAATCTACATAATATAAGCAAGAATTCAATAATGATAGCAAACATATCTAACAAAATGTTTATCTGCCTATTTTATATCAAAATCTAAATGAAAAAATAATTTAATTCCAATTTATATTTTCGTAATTAATTAAACATTTATTTTTCTTTTCATATGTTGATTAATTCTATAAATATATTATCTTGTAATTAAATGTTGCAATATTTCCATTGTCTAGAATTAATTGTTAAATATCTTTACAAAAATCAAACTTTATTTAAACTTTTCAATTCAATTGTTAATAATAAACTCAAGTTAGTATGTAGCATAATGTTTCGAATGGTATCATTCTTCTTCAGGTAATGCTGATCGACTTGTGAAAGTATTACTATGGAAATTGAATCTGGGACTTTTAGATTCATGAATATTGATTGAGTTTAAGATGTTGTTGTAACTTAAACAGTAATGCCACTAGTCAGGCCAGCAACACTAAAGAAGAGAGGGAATAATACATCTAACAATTAATTTTAGAATGGGAATAGTCCAATATTTAATTACAAATACTATCGTCACAAACTTTCAGATGAATATCAAATGTATTTATCAATTTATTAATCTCCTCTTCTTTTATATTACATTTCTTCAACACTTCCTCATCTAACGGTTAATCTCCTTATGCTCTTTCTATCATGCTTCTTTCAACATCCATTCATTTATCTATTAATTTCATTCTCTTTCCATCAAAGTTTTTCTACAATCTAATCTATTCCCTTATTGTTTCTTTCCAAAATCCATTAATCTATTTTATTTTTCTCATCTTTCTCTTATAGCTTCTTTTCAATATATATAATAAGTACTATTTAACTTATTTTGTAATATATTTATGGTTAATTATTTTGTCTATTTATGAAGCAATATTTAATTTAGTTTTCTATCAATATTTTTTTTATATTTAAAATGCCTTTTGTCTAATCAGTCATTTTCATTACTTTTTATATTTTTTGGTTATAAGTTTAAAGTAAAATAGTTATTTCTGGATAAATCAGTTTAAATTAATGTAGAAGTCTGTTTCGTGAATAAAATACATTTGAGTTTAAATGCAGCTTCTGTCATAACTTTACAGAAAAGACAAATCTTGAATAAAAAGTAATTTATCCAAGCATAGTTTATACAGAATTTATAATACTGAATTATTTTCCCGATTAATGATTAAATTTGTTACACATTATGTAATTTCAATCTGTGATTACCAAGTGACACATAAAGTATATAAATATATAAATGTTATGGTTATTTTGGTTGATATATTATCATTTCTATGGTTATCATCTGTGATCTATGATGCCATAAGTAAGCCTACTAATACAGAATATACCATGTCCTTACATAGCTGGCTTCAAAAAAGTCACCCAACTATGAAGATACATCATATGCATCAAGTATTGATCCTTAGTTGGTTGTTTAACCATAATTATTTTGCTTGTAAATAGTGATTGTGTACAAAAGGAGATCCAAAAATTAAGTTTTCTAAAGCCTTAGGATTATATAAATCCACTACCAACAATAAATAGTTGTACTCATATATAGTATTATAATACAAAGGGGAAGGTCAAAAATAATTGAAATTCTCAGGTTTGCATACCTGTTGTAGTATATGTTTCACCTGTGACAGAATTCTTGCAGAGACCCTTCTGCATCAATCTGCCAAATGACAACTGTGTGAAATCATGGCACCATGTAGCAAATTTTTTTGTAAAGTGCATTTCCTATATTTGTCAATTTTTTTTTATAATGGTTGAAATGTTTGAAGAATTGATGCTGATTTTTTTGACATAAATGACATTTTTCTCTTAGATTTAGTTCATAATGGTCAGGGATTTTATTTGCAAATTCTGAAACATTTACATGATGCATAAAAAGGAAACATCTCGTTTTGTGTAAAGAAAAGAATGCAAATTCCACCCCAAGTGTTATCTCTCAAAACCTTGAGTATAAAACAATTTTTAATTAAATTCAGCATGACCCAGTTTACTCTATCAGTGGTATTCACTCAATCTCACTTCATGAAATTTTTTTTAATCTCTTGACTAAAAAAATATCTCAATTTGTTTTTTCTTTGGGATTTAGAACTGAGAGGAAAAATGACAGAAGCATTAAAATGCATCACTTTGCAAGTGTTTTTGGACTATTTTGAAAACTGACAAACTGGTTTAGACCAATGCATTGCATTAAATAGACTATACATTTTAAAGTGATTCAATTTGCAACACTGAAAAATAAATAAACAAGTTTTTATTACAAAATTCCGGTTATTTTTGAGTCCCTCCTGTGTACATCTACTCTTATATATTCTTCACACACACTTTATATTCTCATTCAAGATTATTCATAATCTTAATAAATGAAATTAACAAGATGTAAAATAAAACTAAAATGTATTAATAACAAACATTAAAAAAAAAAAAAGAACCTACCAATTGTTGAATCATAAAAATGTTTAACCATGAAATTTTAACTAATTCATTTTCTTACCATTCACTTTACTTAATTATTTATTATAACCAGACTAAGACTTTCGTAAACTAAATTGGTTATATAGAGAGACACATTTATTGTATATAAGTGAGTTCACACTATTTTGCAGTTGTAATATAGACACTAAAAAAATTTAATTCAAAAATGGTTTTTAATATTTTGAAAAAATGAACATAAGATATTACGTCCGATTATAATATTCTTTGTCTTGCTGGTTGTGACAATATTGCATCTACAATTGTAAAAGCACTTTGTATTTAAACTCGAATATGATTTTTCATGGGAGAAATATACTACATTTGTATTAATGAAATAACTGGATCCATAAATTTTTACGTGTTATCTACATTAATACAATTCTCTCTAACATCAAAGCTAAATTACTTTGATTTTAAAGAGTATTGTATTAATATGGCTAATGCTCTGAAGTTTAGGATTGAGTTATCACATAATATTATTGCTATATAATTTAATATTTATATATTTGATTGTTTGTTTACAAAAGTTATTAAAATGAGTAGAAATATCTTTTCCATATGAATTGAAATTGATGAGACTGTGAATACATTTATATCTAATTTTACAAGTGCATTAAAAATATTAAGACATTCATTATTTATACTGAGAGTATATCACCAAAAAAAGACTACAACATAAGCTACATTTAAGCAATGTATTTGAAGACTTTCATGATCACATTTTAAACAAATGTCCAATAATGATATTTAACTACAGTACTTGATAAAAAAAATTTCTATCGAGGAAAGTAGAGTAGTGGGTTAAATTCATAGTTATGAACCAGTAGATTAGATAAGTAAATTATTAAAGTTGGCAGAAAATTTCATGAGTTGTAAAAGATATAAAAGCAGAGTTCCAGAAAGATGGTTGTATTTCATACTAAATGGAGTAATGCAGTGAAGAGTTTTTAATGTTATTATAGCATATACAGAAACCAAACATGCCTTGAAGATATCATTTCCGATTTTTGAATGATTGAATGCATTTCGGAAAGATAAATTTTAGGTATACTATACTGTTTCATGTATTGAATCACAGTCCAGAGAATGTAAATACTATTGAAAGTGATAATAATTATAAATGGCCAATATCAATTACTCTACAAGTTCAAGTCAATTCATATATATATAAGTATATCGGTTATAAAAAAATAATGAAATCTTATATTATCAATAACATGATAAACAGAAAATTCCTATCACAACTCAACTGCATTTATCCCTGTAGACTTTTAACTGGTACTAATTGTGCAGAGTAGTATCAGGATTTTGTTGAGACATTGATTGTTAGAGATTCTGCATTTGGGCACATTATAATTGCAGGGATACAGATAGTATATAAGATAAATATATTCTTCTTTGCCAGATATTCTTAGATTAAGTGCAGTTTCTGAGAAATAAATACACAGCTACTTCATATAATCAACAAAATTCCAATACATTTTATCATAATGTTTTTTTTTTTGTCAGTTTGATATCTGGATTTCTCAATAATCAAGCACATGTGAACATTCATTCAAATTTCCTGCAAGTTATACAATTATAAGATCAGAGAAACAATAATGTCACTGACGGTTATATTATGATAATGGCTGCTTGCACTTTTAATTAATGTATTATTTTGAAAATTAAATATTTTTTTTTGCATGTTCTTTTCTAAATAAATTTTGTCCTATTTGCATGCTCTTCTTCTAAATAGAATCATTTATATGTAAAGTGACGGTTATATAAAGACATTGCTATCCTTGCAACATAGGTTCAAACCTAGGTTGGTGAAAATAATTTTTTTTTTAAGGTTCTAATCAGACTTACATTTTTTCTTTCAGGAAGTTGCCTCATAGACAAATATTAATTGGTAAATGATCTTCAGTTATCTTAACTTGAGAGTAAAACAAGGATAGAAAATTGACCAAATCCTCACTAGTCAATAATTGGCCAAAACAGTGAGAAATATCTTTTTCTTCATAATTACTTTATGAGAGGCCTTTGTCTTGCAGTGGACTATTTAAAGGCAATTTTATTCTTACATTTTATCTATATCAGTAAGAAATACTTTGATAAGTTAAATGATAAATTTCTTCAGTTAACAAAATCATTATTTAAGTAGTAAATGTTAAATTCTCTCTAACAAAGACACATTTGATAACTAGACAATAGAGGCCTATGCTTGAGCCATAACATCTATTTGCCCATTTTAATTACCATTATCTGTCCTCCCTTTAAAGGAGTTTTAGTTATATTTTAATGAGCCCTTTATACCACTAGAAAATAAAGAATTATGAACACAAACATACACACACAGAATAACAAGTGAGTAAAGAAAATATATATTTAAAAAAATCAATCTAAGCATCACCTTATATAGAAATAAATAGAAAACAACAAATATATTGTTTTTGAATAAATTATAGTGAATTTAATTTATTCTTATTTTTCACATAAAAAATTACCTCCATCAGGTGTTTTGATGAATTCCACTGCTTCCATACCACAGCTAACGTTGTTTTTAGCACATATTCGAAATTCATAAAACATGCCTTGATCTAATAAACATAACAAATGAACACTTTATTAATTACAGTACATAAATATTTTTACCATGTAATGTACAGAGGTAACAGACAAAATTTAAATATTTTATACCAGAACTCTGCTGACACATATTTTCTGTAAACAGATTAGGTTAACTTTGAAAGTGTATAGTAAGAGTACATATATAAAAAATTGTTCATACACATGACATTAAATTATAAATACAGTAATTATATGCATATAAATATATAAGTTCAGATTTGCTAATTTAGGGTATGTATTATTATTGGCATGTAACTTATTTCTTTATTTAAATATGTTAGTTTAGCAAATTATAGTTATATTTATATCTAGTTCATGTTCTTCTAAGATTATTTTCTGTATGGAGAATATAAATGACAATGCAGATGTTACAAATAAACAGCTAGAAGGTATGATTTCTTTGGAATATATGCCATCCTCCTCAAAGAATCAAATAGCATAAAATTGACATCACTGAAATATTACAATACTAATCTTATATACAAACAGGTTGATTTGGGATTAAAATCTTAAATTGTTTTTGGACAATATTAAAAAAAAAAAAAAAAGATGGCTGCTAGATGAGTTGCGTAACATCTGATGTCAAAAGATCAATAGACTTAAACAGAGGATTTGAATATAGCATTATTATTTAGTGTCCTCTAAATTTCAAAATCTTATAATAGATGGTATTAACACAAATAGAATAAATTATTGCATCTAATGTAAATATTATATTTAGAAACTTTATAGTTTATTACTATCTATTAAGACTTTTTAATTTAGAATTTTATTTTTTTGTAGATAAGTTTCTGCTACTAAAATACTTATTTCAATAATTTTCTTTGTTTAAAATGAAAATTTTAACATTCATTCTGATTATATTGTTACAGCAAATAACTTTATTTTTTATCTATGTAAATGATTTGCTATTCTGCAAAACAAATCTCAAGATTTTTGTTTGCTTCATTGAATAATATCAGCATCACATTATGTGTCCTCCAACTCTTATTTTTATACTGTTTTGCTAATAATCAATTATTACTTGTTCTCAAAGCTGTAATATAGCAGCTTAATTTTTATAAAAAAACGTTATATTGAAGTATTCATTTCATCTAAATAGAACATGTATTTGAGAAAGTTTATTTTTATCACAATTATTTTCATATAAAATCGTTTTTCATTATATCACTATCTTCTAGGATATTAGTTAGTGAAACCACCAGTTATATTCATGGTTTGACTTATTAACCAAATGATGGGCATAGTTCGTTTTAACACAAAAAATTCTTTTATCTTGTTAGGCAAAGTTCTGAATTATTTGCAAAACAATGAACTGACTAACTATTGGACATTGCATAATACATAAGATCCTTGCATTGTAATAAAAATGTTTTATCTGAAATGTAAATAGACTCTATGTAACGTGAACTTGCAAACTGAATTTATAATCAATGTACACATTCATTATATATCCTATTCATTAAATTTAGCAAAAAAATTTCTTACGAATAATGCAGTAGAACTTCATAAAGTCTTTATTTATTGCATGAAATTAATAATATTTGGTATTACAGATGCAAGTCCATCAGTTGCTATTAAATACGTTTTAAAGAATAGTATAAAATAACGCCTATATGCAATGGTTTACTATGATTTGTAGTTTTATACTTTCAGTAAATTAAGACTGTTATCTATTTTGTTCAAATATTAAAGATTGCCATTTATGTTTGCTTAAATAAACATTTTTTTGTGTTTCTTTCCTTCCTTCATCAAAACATCAGAGCATCCTCAGAAACTTATGAAAGTGTTGCAACGATTGAGGATGGATGCCCCGCATTAACTCTTTTCCTCGTAGACAACCTCTTTTTCATCTTGCAGTCAACTATCTTTATCTCACAAATAGCAAACCTACGTAAAGTCATTAACAAAATTAGAATGTCTTTCAATACTATCTTTTTGGTCAACACGAAAACCTTCTAATATATGACCTATATACATCTTATCTTTATAAAAAAAAAAAAATCTTAATCAATTATTTCTGAAGTTGTACTTTCTTCTTTTTATCTGCTTCTTCTCAATCAATGGTTTAAATAAGATGATGTTCTCTTCAGGATAAGACTGCATAATTATATATGTTTGAGTTGAATTATGCAGTTCAAGTATGCAATTCTATCAACTACTGAACACATCCTGTGATAATTTACTTTAAAATGTTCAATTGTCAACTTTTTAATAACTATTAACATTCTGATCACAACTGGAATATTAATGAAAATGTATCAACTTGATCAAAATTAAGATTTACAATTAATAAATGGCAATATATGAGTTTTATAGCACCTAGGAAAAATTCTTAAAAATACTGACTAGTCTGATAAACACTCTGGAGAATAACTGTATTTCTTTACATCATATAACAATTTTAGAATAATAATAAGCTTATATGGAGAAAAATAAACAGACATACACAGTAGTTATAATAATTTAGAGATATTTATATTAAAACAGCAAATTTGGATTTAAAAAGAATAAAGAAACAAGTGCTATCACATCTCAAACAAATAGAATTATTGTTAAAACAGGCAAAACTCACTATATATATTGCCACACAACAACAGTTATACACAAGCATAAGAGGATATGGCCATGTGATGTTTATTGGCTTAAATAGAATTATTGTTGAGAAATATGTAAAAACAGCAAAAGAAATTAATATTTTAGTTGATCTTAAAAAGATTTTTGATAGAGTGAATTGTATTATTTTGATGGATATTTTAAAGAAAAAAATGTAGATTGAAATGAAATTGGATTTTTACAAAATACATATAAATGTAATGGTATTAGATAAGAATGTTGTCTATCTCAGGTTCTGTTTAATATTTATTAATATAAACTTCTTGCAGAGTACAATTTGATATGGATGAAGCAAGAAGAAACTTCTGAACATTTCTGCTGATGACTTGACAGTGCTGGCTAATATTAAAATAAGCTTAACAAAATCTTAATCATGATTAATAATACTCATAGAAAATTTGGGTTGAAACATTTATATCTAAAACAATAATTCTATAACATGGAGAGTGATAAAAGAATGATGATTGGACAGAAAATATTATAGCAGATTAATACTTTTAAATATTAAGAAATATGTTAATTTGATGATGGACATAGTGACAAAAATATTAGAATGAGATTTGCAATGATCAACAAGCCTTAATAAGAGCAGGTAGTTATTTTGTAGTTGGTTGAATTTGTAATTAAAAAAAAAAAAAAACTGTGTTAAGCATGATTTCACATAGAACAGAGATTTGGATAAATAGAAGCATAAATGAGATTGGAGCATTTGAATAGAAGATTTGGAGAAAAATAAAAAAGATAATTTGGAAGAATAAGGTTTGCTACATCAAAGTAATGGAGAGTAATCAGATAAGTAAAAAAAATCAATACTGGCAAAGCTATATTTTCACAGTGAAAAGAAAAAAATATATAACTGAAGTTAGCTAAATATTCATTCCAATTTCAGAATAAAAGTAAGAAATTGATGTATTTTTCGCAATTATTAAAATTAATATTTAGCTGGTTCTTATGATTTTTAAATAAAATAGTGAAGAAACAAAAGGTCTGCTCCTGAAACATGCGTTTTATTTTTAAATGACATTTAAATAATTAAATTATTATTTAAATAATACAAGCGCAAAAACGTTAAAATTGAAGGGAAAAAATTATGCAGAAAGAATTTAATTTAAATAAAATGTGATAATACTATACATCCACATGTATATTTAAATGTCACAACTGACACCCCCCCCCACCAATAAATGATATACTATAACAAATTTTAGAACAAAAGGCTACTATTTTTTTAAAATTAATTTCGATTATTCTATCAATTATTTTTGTGGATCAATCAATTAATTATTGAAATTACTTTAAAATATATTGTTTATAAAGTTACTCAAATGTGCTTTGTTAAAAATAATAAGAAGTCAAAAAATTTATATAAATACTTTTTTCTATACACTGGAGTTATAAAACCTTTTCAAAAAATAAGTTAGAAAATATACAAGCCAATGATTGATAACAATCATATTTCTTTCCCTACATACCTATTTATTTAAAAAATTCTGTATATCTAAATTGATATGCTACCAGAAAAAATCCTGTTTAATTGAAAATTTTTTACTATTCAAGTCTATGCTAGATTTAAACATGGAAGCCAATGCACTCATCTCTACATCATAAATAAGACCTTTCACTTAAGTACATATTCTTTATTAAATAAAATTATTGATGCTTATTTTTAATCAAATTTGATGATGTTTTTTAGTTGCTGGTTATTGTTAAAGTTTATCTGTAAAAAAATAATTGCCAAATGAAGTTCACAGTTTTTGAAAAAAGTCATTCATTTTTACTATTATTATTAAAGCATGATATTGCCATAAAAGTGATAATATAAATAAATTAATTGAGTCCAAATATATTTCAAAATTAATATATTTCTCTAAGTAAAATGGGTTTAAACCACTGACTTAGCACCCATAAAGAAGGCCATATATTACAATTCTATTTTTTAATTTTTATAGTTAACACATTAACATTCATCCAAGCAATCCAAATTAAACCCGAGATCTTATTCTCCAACTATTAATGGTTAGACATCTATTTATCTACCTAGAAAAATTCCAAGATTTACCTGACTATATTCCAATGCCAGTCAACAGCTTTGTATATGGATATATAAGGCCTTTGATTTAATGATGAATTTAATATCAGAAGATTATACTCTATAAAAAATATTTAAAAAATTTACTAAGAATTTTCTAATGTATTTGTGATATGTTTTCATTGCAATAATTATCTTTCTATCCTGGGCAGATCAAAATTCTGAAACGGATAGTGTAATAAAAAAAAAAACACCTCAGTTCAATCAATTAAATAAAACTGTTACAATCAATATGCCACTAGAATATCAGAACATCACATGATGCCCACTTCCCACTCTTTAAGTAGATAAATATACCCCATTTATTAAATAATCAATCTTCTTGAATGGTATTAGATTTAGTGCTTAAATTATTCTTATATTTTCAATAAAAAATCTAATAATGTATCCACATATATATTATAAATTCAGTGAAAATTTTTGTACAATCATCAATACTTATAGTATATATATTTAATTCTTTGCCAAAGCATATGTTGGAATAACTCGGCAAAAGGGTTACTATAACTAAATGAATATCAGTGGTGGTAGTTTGCCAATTCCTCACCAATCCCTGATTTTAATTTATTCTAACATTTCAAATTTATAGCTAAAGCCATTTCACTCTCTAGTATCTGTTTTTTATTTTATTAATATAAATAAATTAAATATAGTTTATTGTTTGGAAATTCATAAGAACTTCAAATACTGGAAATGGCAGGATTTTGAATTCCAGAATCCACTGGTTAAAGTTGAACATAAACAATTTGCTATAATTTTTACAATTAAGATATATATATATTATTGAAACAATTTTAGTAGCATTTTCTAGTTTTCAGAATTTGAAACAAAATTGCAAAAATGAAAGAATAGTAAGTAGATATATTGATAATATGCATTTTTGATATGCTTAGCTGAGAAATATTTCAAAATAATAAACATTAATTGAAATAAACTTAGAACCATGTTACAGGGATAATTTAATATCACTGGATATTGATGAATACAAAAAAGATAGTCTGTGATTTTGAAAGTAAATGGTGAAAACTATGTATATGTAAGAGATTCAACACAGTCCATTATATACCTTTAAAATATGGCATATATATTATACCTAGAAAATATAGAAATAAAAACATTGCATGTCCTTTAAGCTTACCAAGAGAGAGCATGTTAAACAAAAAAACAATAAAATCTCTGCAAATAAAATAAGTATTAAAGTACATATATATATATAAAACATCAGCAGACATTTAAATATACAGTAAACAATAAATGGAGATAATTCCATTAACTTTTATATCTATATAAATTTCTGGTCACTTATAAATATATAAACAAAAAGAAAAGTTATAAGAATAGGGACTGATAATAAGTTAGACATTAATGCTAAGATTTCTACTGTGATAAAATATATAATGCAAAAGACAATACAGATAAATAAGCTTTAAAAATGAAAACAAGTAATTTGCAAGATTTATTAATAATTTCAAGATTTAATTTTTGAATAGTATATTTTTTAAAAAAGGATCATTTTACTATTATTATCTAACATAAATATATATGTGAAAATGTAAAAGTGTATGTAAATTATTTATTATGTTTATACTGTGTTCATTATATATAAAAGTATATATAATACACCTTAGTTAAAAATTGACTCTGACAGAGATACTGGATTGTGTTTTCATTATATATATATATATATAAACAGTTTTAATTAAACTGTAATTTACTATCAGCAACTAAAGGAAAATCTTAGTTTTAAAAAGGGTAAAACGAAACAATTTATCAATGATTAATCTTGAAAACAACAACAACAACAATCTATAATATATAAGCACACAAGATTCTAATATCATATTTGTAAGGCAAAATATGAAATAACACAAATTAAAGCCAATATTTCTATCCCAATAAACTAATCAATAGCAATTAAATTTCTTAATATATATATAAACAAATTCCTCACTGTTTAAGATACTGTTTAATTGACCAGTAAGGCTACAATAATAGATGTTATAGAAGATAAATATCTTACTAAAACTGATTCAGCCATGATTATTAAAAACAATGGACTTTTAACACTGATAGAAAAATGATGATTTTCTTATTTAACAATTATCTACTGCGTTATATCCATGTGTTAAAAGTGGAAAATATTATCAATGTTGATAATAAAACAACTAATAACAGTTATGCAAGGAGTTTATAAAGACAACTTTTCAAATGCAAATGAGACAAAGTATCTGCTTTTTATAACTGTGGCTTAGTTGAGCCAATTTCTGAAAATATTTCTAATCCTATTGCCCAAATAAATGATTTTCTGAAATCAGTCTAAGAAAAAGTTTCTTAATTGCTAAACAATTCATGGGCACAATAACAACAACAACAAAAAAACTATTGTGAATGAACTTCAGGGAGAAAGTAAAATATTTACCCAATTAATTAATTATTTAAATTAAAACTTACATATTAAAAAGAGAAACTTAAAAGATCTTCCCTGATTTATAAAAGACAGTTGAATAGTAGAGAGAAAACAACTGCACAAATGATATCTTCTGCTCTGAGATATAAAATCTTTATCAAGAAAAAGAGGAAATATTGAGATATTAAATAGTTTGAGTCAATTTTTGTTTTATGCTATTTGTTTCTATGAAGGCATTTCTCCATCTTTCACTTCAATTTTCAATGCAAATGTATCATATATAAGACAAAATGTCAAAGCTACAACATCATATTTCTTTGAAAGCTATATAAATTAAAAACAATTTCTAAATTCTACTCTATGAATATGAATATTCAAATATAAGATCAGTAGCTCTTTTTAATAGGAATTTTTACATCACCACACCATCACCCTAATTTTAAAAATTATTATATTAAAATACAAAAGCAATTTTACTGATGTTAAAATACCATCTACACTTGTGCATCACTAACTCTTTTCAATAAATTGTAACCAGTTAAGCAATTGTCTTCTGTATATATATATATATATATATATATATATATATACTTAATCTCACATATATATATATATATATATATATATATATATATATATATGTGAGAAAAGCTTTGATGTAAATACTATGATGAATGATGAGATTGAAAACACAGAAATCTCAAGACAGACATATCCAAGTATTTAGAAATCTATCTTAATCATCTAATAAAAAATAGTCATAAAACCTATTTGTTGTTATATAAAAGATTAAACTAATTAAAAACTTGATAAAATAATAATAATTAAATTTTACATATTTAATATCCAACACATTTGGTTCACTTCCATATATATTATGCATATAATTTTATAGAAAAAACTATATAAAATTTATAATCATTCTCTTAATTACCTTTAAAGTAATCAAAATCTACACAGTCTCATAATCAACAAATTTGTTGACCAAGAACTAACTTTTCAAAACTGTTTTTGATGTATGAAAGTCAAAAAAAAACATTGTTATTATCAATAGTTGTATCATGACTATAACAACCAGTCTGAGTTTATAAATCATTTAGTAAATGCAAATGTCAATGATTAATAGGGTCATTAGACTCTGAAAGACAGAGAGACATTACTTCATGTTCTGCAATTTAGAATAGTTCATGCTCTGGAGATTACAATCATCATAAATTAAAATATTATATAAAATTGGCACAATAAAAAAAATGTTATTTCATTTGTATGGGATATATTTGTAACAATCATTTACATAAAAACAGAGTCTACAATACATATATACATGAAAATGAGGCTTATAATGTATCTGATTTAAAATTTAATAATACTTCAAAATATTGTATGAAGAGATATTATTTTTAGAGGAAATCAAACATTATTTTGAATATAAATACTAACAAGCATGTACATATCTACTAACATGCACGTACACATCTACTAACATGTATGTACATATCTACTAACATGCACTTACATATCTTATTATCACTAAGAAAATAGTTACAATACAATTAATAAAAAATGAATTAAAAAATAAAAACTGTCCAATATTTCAAAAGCCATATTAGAACTAAATTTTACAAAACACATCTAAGTGCAAGGATGTATTGTGAATTTGTAATTGCCATAACACATTCCCAATCTGAAAATAGCTCCATTGGAAGTCTCAGATCTTAATCAAAACTATGTACTCTAATAACCATAGTTTAATATGTAGTTGAATTCTTTAGTTTTATTTCATCATCATTATTAGTAGACATTCATAGATGAGTGATGTGACTAGGCTAAATGATCAATGAAATGCAAATATGTTCACATATGTAACATAATAGTTATTTTTATGGCTATTTATTTAACATCTTGTAATGCAGTCTTTAACTTTTTCTACAGTAATTTTCATTTTTGAAAGGTTTAAATATAGTTACTCATTGTATTCTATTCTCACTCATACTCCCCAATGAAAATGAAAAAATATTGTCCTTTTTAAGGTGTCCTTAAAATAATCATTAGAATGTAAATGGAGCATCTCTGTCCAATAAAAACCATATCCCAATTCATCGTAAAATACTCCACAAGGCCAGGTTAATGAAAATGTTCTTCAATAGTAGATTCAGTACACTATAGCCAGCAAGCAAAAAATATATTGATTAATCTTATGATCTTATCATCCTTTTTTCAGAATCTTATGGACCGTCTTTAAATGGAATTTTTTTAAACTATCTTATAGAAAATTCATTTTTAATTTCCATACAATAAATTTTGCAGAATAATGTCTTTATATTCAACCAATTTAGTTGACAAATCTTTTAGAAAATATGTGAATTACATCTTCATTTCCAATAAATACAAACATTTTTAAAATTATAGATAAAGTATTTAGTATTTTTACACTATTTAAAATGAAAACAATAATTCAACAATTCTGTTAACAATCTGGCTTCTTTAATTTTTAAAAAAATAATTATTAAATGATATTACTATTCATAAAATACCTAAGGTTATATTAAATAACTAAATGACTTCTCACTAAAACAAGAAGAAAATAAATTAATTAATTTTTCATATTAAAGCATTCTTTTACTCTACTAAGATCAATAATTAATTCAGTTTATTATTTGTTATTACAAAGCTCAAACCGAAGTAATGAAACCAAATGTGTTGCATAATATATATAATTTTTTCTTCTTTTGTTTATATACGACTTTATCGGTAATATATATATATATATTTGTAAAAGAAAACTGCTGCAGAAGTGATTATTACAGAAGTATTAACAGTAATTAAATATTAGAAAACAAAAGTTAAATAATAATTATCTCAACATGGTGTAACCATGAATATTTCTTAAAATATTAATCTAAAAAAAAAAGTTAACTCTCTCTTTACCGAGATTTGGGATAATGTGCATGACGTTATCACGGCTACTGAGTTCAATTGTACTGAAACTGTCTTCACTTTCCCCTTTACGTCTGTAACGAATCCGGTAACCCACTAATGGCCCATGAGTTTGGGCAGGAGGTCTCCATTTTGCCTGCACAGTAACTGTTGGCTCTTCTTGGGTGATGTATAAACTAAGGTGAGGTCTACTTGGAACAGCTAAAAATAAACATAGAATTATTGATTATATATACGATTATATATATATGTGATGTAAGTGGTTTCATTTTTTAAAAAAAAAATAAAATTATTTATATAGTTATTGCATTTTACAAACATTTCAACTAATTGAAAAATATAATTTTTTATTATGTTTTAACTCTATTTTTGATTAGAAATTTCCTTCCCTTATAATTACATTATTATTACTTTTTAATTAATATTATTAGATATGTTCTAAATGTGTCACAAACTCTTTATAATGAAGTCAGGAAAAATCAGTGTGGGAGATACTATTACTAGTGATTGCAGAGTATTAGGAGTTAAACTCTTCCAATAGGTGATAATTGATAGGAAAAAAAAAAGTATTTACACTAGTATAGTATTCTTCCAATAGGAATATGAATTATAAAAATATCAGCAGAATCTTAATTACAAAAAAATAATAATAATAAACAAGAAATAAAGTCAAACTTCATTATAATGGGACCAATAGAATATTGAAAGTTAGTGATAATGGAATACATTTTCATTAAAATTATGGTAAATAAAATAGACATTTTTTTAATAATAAAAAATCTGTATTAGAAGCAGTAATTCACTTTGATTTCTCAACTCTAGAACCATTAAATGTAAGGTCACATAAAGTCACTAAATGGTTAATCCACAAATTAATCTATAGCTATTGGCCTCCAGCAATGAGAAAGAAGCAAATTGCATCCTCATAGTTGGCAATCATCTTTATTTCTTTTATAATATGTAAAGTAATGTCATGAGATTCAAAACTGCTAAGATTTTGAATTAAAACCCTCCATAATCCTCACTGATAATTATCAACAGTCAGAAAACAATTTGGTATTTGGGATAGCCCTATAAACCAATATCTAGTAATTATTTAAGCTTATGATAGATGGCTCAGAAGTAGAGCAAATAAAATGAATTAGAGTTATTCAAAGTAAGATAAAAAGCCATGTTATGCTGTGATAAACATATATAATAAATTAACTAATGTGCCTGAAATATATTTGTAATTTATTTGATTGATTACAAAAAAAAAAAAGATATTTAACAAAAAAAAAAAAAAAGGTTTCAGCAATGATTAGCAAGTCACACTAACAAAAATTAAATCAGAATTACAAAATACAATATGTATATACTAGTTAACAAAATGAAATATATGACATTGAATCATAATTTGCAATATAAACCCAATAAAAATTATTTAATAAAAAATAACTGTCAGAAGCATATTAGCTATGGGCAAATAACAGGCTATTTAAAAATTCTTCATAATTTGTAATTCAGGGATAATTTAAAGGCATTCTATTTCTGATCATCATAAATTGTAAATGTAGAAATCACTCAAAGAATAAAAACTTACTATAAAATTTTGTCATATGATACTAACTGAAAACAACATAAATTTCAAATAATAAGATGGATTTGACATTGTATTAATAAAAGCAGTGGTATCTCAAATATAGCTCCAGATTATATTGATAATTTGAATAACATTTAATACGTACTGCATCATGTAGAAAATTAATATAAATTTCACATTGAGTACAAAAAAAACTTAGTAGATTCATGTCAAAGCTTAACATAAGTTTAAGGCATAATTGTGATAGCATTATAATTTGATGCGATTTTAATACTATACGCAGAACTAGACCAATCCATTAAATGGCAGAATGGTATTTTAATTTCCTGTGGTTTAGCATAGTATTAGAATTACAGCCTCAAAAAATAAATATTCCCAGATCGATTCTCAACCAAATTAAAAGGTAGTTTGTGCTCATCCTGATATTAGGGTTCTAAAATATCAACATGATCTTCTCTGCCTATGAATAATCATAAAGATGTTCAAAATATTGGAATATTATTCAAATTCACCTTATAGACCAATAATTTGTTTTTCAATGCTGTAATTAATTCTATTCTTATAAGCATTTTAGTGGGGATATTACATTCCGATATAAAATAAATGTGATAAATCTGGTAAACTCAATAGAGAATCATGAGCCTAATAGGAACAATGTGTGCCAAACTTTTATTAGTATTAGTTGAAAAGCATTTTTTTGAGTCAAAAACATTTTTCAAAGGAACACTTAACTGTAATACATCCAACTCACAAATCAACACCTGCTATTGCTCATGCATATAATGAATAATGCTATAGTTTATTTTAAAGCATAAATATTGTAATCATGTACTTACAAAACATATCACTTTCAACACTTTTAATACTATTTGTTTATAAGATGGCACAAGTTATAAACATATAGTTACAATATCATTCATATTCTGCAATATTAAATCTCAAATCTTTTTTGAGGAAAGAGACATATCAAGACAGTTCGTAGTAAGTAAAGGCCCATAAAAATAGAGTTGGAAAAAACCATCTTTGAGTTACATATTATTTGCAGTTTTATATATCTGGCAATCTATAAGACATAATATCCAATATTTAAAAAATGAATGAAATAATTCTCATTTAAGAAACACACTGTAGCCCAAAGAAAAGGTTATTAGTTCTCTACCCAAACTGCTGCCATGCTGTCCCTGAATCAATATTATGTAGTGACAGTTTATTTATTCATCATAAATTTTTTTAAAGGCTCTAGCATGTTTGAATTATGAGTTACGATGTGACAATGTGTTTTCTACCTTCATCAACCATTTTCAATGCTCTCCCCTGCCAACACAAAATCTTGCTAACAACTTGAAAACTCTTGACTCATAGCTTCACTGCCATATAAACTTTGACTCACTTCAAATATCTTGGTAGCAATTTTGTCAAATTTAAAACAAAAATTAATACTAGCATACTGGGTTAAAGTAAAAAATACAATCACATTGCATGTCATAACTAATGATCCAGATAAACCAGTGTCTTAAATTTTTTTGTGGTAAATAACTAAACTAACTAATTAAAACATGCATTGATTCAGAGATGATATTACAGGCAGCTTGAAGAAAGAACCAATCACCAGTCACTTTTTTATTGTGGATGTATTAGGAATATTGCAAAAACTTTTTAATTACAAAATTTTTATTTAAAAAAAAATCATCCTATTTTATAAAAAAACAAACAAACAAACAAAGCAAATAATTGAATTAAAAAAGATGAGTGTGTTTGTTTACATTTGCTAATATTTATAAAATTAAGCTTATAATTACACCTGATAGGCTGTCACACAAGCATTTTTAAGGCGCTTCTGTTGAAGGTTTTAGCCTGGTATGTTATTATTAGAAATCTGCTAGCACTTAATAAATTTATATATTTAAAATTAAGCTTATGTTGATGTTCCCTATTCATAAAAGTTGTGTATATATTAATCTGTTAAATCAAATTTTTGATTTGATATTACTCATTTTAGTATAACTTTGTTCACAAAAATAAATTTAATGAAGATGATTATCAAATTTTTCAGTTTTCAAACATACTACTTGTTTATTTAACACATGCAATCAGTAAATACATTTATTTTGATGTGCACTAGCTGACAATTAGTCAGCAAGCAACATATAACCACACAGGATCATTATCCAAATTATTTTATCTTCCAAACCATCTATGATTCCAATTATTTCGTATATTCCACATTCTAATGTATTTACTCTATTGATTTCCTGACTGCTACATGAATAAAAAAAAACTGAAAGGCACAATTCAACTTAAATAAATAAAATGGTATTAAATTTGCTAACTTTAACCCATTCTAATGTATCTACTCTACCGATTTATTGAATAAAAGAACTGAAAGACACAATTAAATTTAAATAAAAAAAATGGTATTAAATTTGTTAAAATTATTTTAAGACATTCACTGGAATTATAAGCTAGTTTATCAAAGCATTCAATATTCTAACAAGAATTATAAGCTAGTTTATCAAAGCATTCAATATTCTAACACATTTCACCACAAAATTTTACATATATATTTCTTAAAAAATGCGTTAGCTTTATGTAAATACATAAATAAATATTAGGGGCCTAATTAAATTTTGAGAGCTTTATCTTGTCAGACGGGTGTAGTTTGGGAATTCCTGCTCTAAAATAATATTAAATTATTCAACATATGTTTGATAATAAATGTCCACTGATTTGAGGATTGTATTAGAATCAATGCAATGGATTAGTTGGATTTATCTTATAAAATCATTCTTGAAGAACTAAATGTAATTTTGCAAATAACAGTATGATATATTGATTTCATTCCCTAATTTTTAAAAAAAAGTACTATAAATTATTTTAAAGATACATACACATGAAAAATCTAAACACATATATAAGTACATAGAAATAAATAAATAAAATGGTGTGTGTAAAAAAATATAGTTCTGATATTTACCTCCACCTGGTGTGCTAACAAAGACTGCACGACTACGAGAACCATCTCCCTTTCTGGTGTAAGCAGCAAGTTGCACTAAATATCGAGTATCAGGTTTCAAACCAGAAAGAACTATTTCTTTAGCGGAACTATCCATAACATCATGTGTGAAATGTTGTCCGATGGTTTGTTGCTGAGCATTCACCTCCTTGTAGTGGATCTGATAGCCCCGAATCATCCCATTTTGTTCCTGCCTTGCAGGCGGTTCCCATTCTACTTTGATGGCTGTTGAGTTGATTGCAGAGGCCCTGACATTCTGGGGCTCTCCAGGAACTGCAAAATAGACACTAAAGTTAATATACGGCTTACGATATTCAAACATAAACATATAAAAATAAAAATTAGAGCCGTAAATTTCTGTGCTTTTTAAACAAAAATAAATAAATAAAATAAATGTGAATATGCATGCTTTCTAAACTATCTTTAAAATAATACAGGGTATCATTATAATAATAAAAGAAACAAAACAAAAATGTAAAGCAATAATAAAAATAAAAAAAAAGATAAAAAAATAGTAAAGTTTCAGGAAATTGTGCAAATGAGTTTTAAAAGGTGCAGGAAATCAGCTTGATTATACTGACAGCCGATATTAAAGTTAGCAATTACGTTGTACCTCTAAAATTATAAAACAAACATAGAGATACGTAAACTGAATTATTATACTTATATGTTTGTAAAATTAATTTAAACCAAAATATTTTCAAGCTGACAGAACTATCTCTAGCACATTTTCTTTAAATAATAATAAAGATGATAATAATAATAATAAAACAAAACAACTCAAACTTAAATAGAAATTAATTTTAAAACAGAAAATAAAAGCTCGTAGTTAAAAGAAAAAAAAAGGAACAAAATAAACTTAACATCAATTAGAAAGAATAATTAAAAATAAATAAAAGAAAATAAATTAGAATTTGTTTATTATCGTGTTAGTATTGACACAAGACAAAAACATACAATTGAATACTTACTTGAAAAAGAGGTTAGGAAAAGCCGTCAATGTTAGAGTTAAAATTAACATAAGAAAAATGGCACAAGGTGAATATAACTAATTTTTCTCAATTTTAACTGAGTGGTAAGTAGCTTATGTATGGGATATATTTATATATAGATATAATTTTGGGATATATTTATATATAGATATAATTTTTTAACTTTTTTTTTAAGCTTTTGTGTGGGGGAAGACATTAATGTATCCTTTTATTTACTTTGAAGAAAAAAAATAACAATTTTGCTATGAATTAAAAAAAATAAAAGCAATAAAGGAAAAATAAAACTGAATCGTGAATTGAGCAATTATAATACATACGCGTATATATACATACATACGTAAATCTATGCATATATAGGTATAAATAAGTATATATTAATACTTCCAATAGTTTTTTTTTTTTAAAAATAAATAATTAACACAATAGTAAAAACGATATTTAATTTAATTATAAAAAAGGAAAAGAAATATATATTTTTTGAAAGACTATTTTAAAAGCTATAAAAGGATACATTAAATCAAGTAAAACTAAAAAATAAATTAAAAAAGAAAAACCTTTCTGATCAGAGTTCGCCGATAAAGGTAATTGTGTTAAAGGATAAGTACCCCAAAATAGCCGTTATTTTTTAAATCTTCTCAACAAAATTTTATTTATACCTGTTCAAGCAGGCATCTTAGTGACTATTAGATATTCAATTAAAACTATATTTTAGCATAAGCTATTAGCACATTGTTTTAAATTTTTTTATTTGATATCTGTTTTATAAAAACGCATGTAAAATTATATCTAATATCAGCAACATGCCTGTTTGAAAAAAACTGAAATCGGGAGAACTGTCACTAAGACAGTAGAAGCAGCCATGTTGTCTGATTTTACTAAAGCAAACCAGCTACATTTAGCCAAACTTTATAAAATGTTCAATAAAATTAAAACATTGAAAAAGCCTCACACTGAAATAACGACAACAACAACAAATACACAATATGCAGCCATCTTAGATTTAATATTAATTTTAATTTTGGCTAGTTTTTTAATTGTGAATTTAGAGTATACAACATATATAAATGAAGATTTTTTTACTATGCATATTAGCAGTGTAAAACATTTTTTGAAAACAAAGTTTAAAAGCAGATAATATGAAAATTTAGATTAAGAGAATGGAAAGAAATAATGATAACTGCAAATGATAAATATCAACTTTTTATTTCTTGACTGCTACCACACTTTTAAAAAATCTATTTACTAAAGATCAAATTTAGTCATTTACAAAACGCTTTTATTATAAATTTTGATTTTAAAATCATGAAAAATATTTGCTTATTTTATGAAAGTTAATTCTATCAATCTCCTCGAATCCACATTAGGTCATCAGTTGTCTAACTATTGTTGCTTTTAATAGCACCTCTGGCCTAATTCTATTTTACCCTCTTAATTCTTTCAATAATATTGATATATGTTTGTTCTCTCTGTCTTTATCTATTTATATACTTAATTTAATATATATATATATATGCACACATATATCATAATTAGCACCTAGAATGCATGACAAAAATTGGAGTGCTAAGCAAAATGCAATCTTTCAGCAAAATATAAAATTACATAAATGAATGTTAAAATATATTAAAATTTTATTAATAAAATATTATTGAGCACATATTTACTAAAACTACAGACAGAATCTATTGTGCAGAAATTAGCAAATCCATCTCCCAATCTATAATTTATACTTTAAATCTGAATCAGATGAAGCGTGACATTTTTTTCCAGATCCCAAACATGTTTAAGTTTTTCTATGTACCCAGCCCAAAACCAATCACCATCTATCTAATTATCAGTTGTTAAATAACTATCTAATTAGTTAAAAGTTAAAACAAGTTGTAAAAAAATATCAAGTCTAGTCTTCATCTTCCAGAAATGACTAATCTTGTTTTTCTCTTTCACTGTTTCTCATTGGGGGCTATTAAGTTAATATCTCTGGTTACAAATTCTGTAATGTATTAGAACACAACAATAGTTTTGATATCCTTTCTCACTTTGTCATTGGTTGATTAATAATTTGATTTTGAAAGATATAAAAAGGTGAGGAAATGATATTCTGCAATTAATATATACAAAATATTTATTAAATGCAGATTCTCTATTATTTTTACTACTTTAAATTTTAGTAGTAGAAATAATTTCAAATATGTATTTTATTATTTATAATAGCAGACTCTTCTGCAAATAGAATAATCCTAAAAGGGTGCATTTTAACAGATATTTTTGAAAAAGGATATGTCTCTCAAATTCAAATTTATTAATAATTAGCATTAAATAAATATTTGTCAGACTTTCAAAAATACTTTAATATTTTTTTTAAAAAAAACAATGATTAATGGTTGAATATGGCTGTTGGGTACTTGGGGTCATGTGGCCGCTTGATGGCATTATTGCTTGCAAAAATAATGAAATGTAATGTTACTGGGCCAATAATTTTTTGTTTTCTGTTTTCCGACAATTTTTCAAAGTATTTTTAAAAAATTTACGAACCAACATTATTTTCTAAATTACATTATACATTTCAGCATGTAGTCTGATGGTTTTGTTGATCCAAAGGATCGGCCAATACATGCACTAGTCTGACTACAAACACAGACATTTTATTACTCTCATAACTGTTCTCCCGGTTCTGGGACCTACCCTTTTGCAAATGTTTTCACCTTCCAAGATGAGGAAATGCGGCGATGGAATTATAATTATTGGTATGTAATAGTATGTCAGGTAAGTTGTAAGATTGTTACTTTGAATGCACATTAAAACACTTATGGCCAGTTGAATTCCATCCACCTCACATCATACAGTAGCAATCTGTGACGTGTGCGTATTTCCATAGTGACACAAAGCACATCAGAGGGTTGTAATATTTGTGTGCAACACCATCTAGGCCTGCTAACGGCTAATATGAACTGTTCTATAGGCTGTAAGTTGGGCTGCGTAAATGGCATATTTCTGTGCTTTGTACAGTAGTGATCTGTGAAGTGTGCTCTATTTCATAGTAACATGAAGCACATCAGCGGGCCATAATATTTGTATGCAACACCATCTAGGCTTGCTAACGGCTAATATGAACATAACTGTTCTATAGGTTATAAGTTGGCTGTGTAAACAGCATATTTCTGTGCTTTTGCAGAGAAACAACAACATCAAGCACCCACATTGGCCCAAATACACAACTATCTCATAATCAGTTAAAAATATTTATTTTATCAAAATCAATTTCTGAGTATGCAGTTTATAATGAAACAATTATAAATGAAATAGCTTTAAGAAGGGTCTATTTATATAAAGGTATAACAATCATTAAATAACAAACATTTTCTATTCTTACTACTTTTATGCCACCTAGTGTAAACTTTAGTAGTCAATAGATGCCAGATTATAATGCTTAATAAATTATCCAGAGATATCCTATTCAAATATCCCCAGACTAGTTTCTAACTTATGGATTTCATCAGTCGAGAGCTTTCTAGATTTTTTTTTTTTTATCCATGCACACAACTAACTTTTTTGGATTTAATGTACTTTTCTTCCATTAGTCTTTTTTTTTTTTTTTACAAAAAGATTGAAATGCTTGATTAAAAAATAAATCTAAAAAGTTCATCACTGATTAAATCTTTCTGCTAGAAACTTAATAGAGAATATTTAGACAGGCCAGCACAAAATAAAAATTTATTAAGTACTACCATCTGGCATAGCATAAAAGAAATAAGAAAAGAAGAATTTGCTAATGATAGCAATGTGTAAGCTAAGATCTTGTGATGTTTTAATAGCTTTGAACTATTAAATAGCCCACTGTAGAGCAAGTGCCTCTTCAACAGTTCCTCATTATAAGAAAAATGAAGGAGAAAATACTATTTACCTGGTTTCAAATAGTGTGAAAGTTTTAAATATATACATTGTTGCCTTATATTGTGCCTAAGGATTATTGGATGCCAATTTACTGCCTGATATTAGGTACTTAGTTGATTGGTTATGAAAAGCTACTTGGAAAACAAAAATTTCAAGCTGTCTATATATATATCACTAATTTTGGGAAAAAAAAAAACAATCTGTAATGTAACAATTTATAAAATTCACCACCTTTTATCTTTAAAAAAGAAAAATATTCTATTACTTAAACCTGAAACAAATCAAAACTTTTATGTATTTTTGAAAATTGCTTTTATTGCAAAATAAAAATCCATTAATTACAAAGTATCAAAAAATAACTCTTGTTATTATTAATTTATAAATTATAACAGAAAAAGAATGATTTGAAAGTCAGCAATAAACTTATGATATTAGAATACCATTTTTTATATTAAAAAAAAAAAATTGGATGGGGAAGGGTTTATTTGTGAATAATTCAATCATCCACAAGGCATAAATGTCAGGTATCTCTAAATCACATATTGTCTTTTTTTTTTTTAAAAAAAAATTGGATTTATGTTACAGTATTAGCTCTCTTTTACACACACATATATTTATAAAAATGAAACTGATTTTAAATAATACAATGCATGGTAAAGATTTTCTCAAGTAGCTCTGCATAGATAAACAGTGATAGAGAAGGCACTACCCAACAGACTTGCCAGTAGCCTGGGAGTAAGTTTGAATATTTTTCCATCTTTGTTTTAACCAATGGCTAAGAGTAGCCAGACATTTACCTAGTGAATAATAACTGTATTGTCTATGGGCCAGCTACCTAAAAAAAATTAAAGTTTTATTCGAATAGATTTGAATAAAGAGGTTATTAAAATGTTGGATGATATTCTACAATTCAGTAATAAGGCCTAATATACATATCATTACAAATATTACTAATGCAGATAGAAAGGATGAGAGCTGATGATGGAATTATTTGACTGTTATCTATGTTTACAACAAGATAAACAGAAAATGTCATGATATTTTCATGAGTAAACATAACATAAATCAGGGATAGCCAACAAGTCAATCGTGATCCACCAGTTGATTGTAAAGCCATTTTTGGTCAATTGCGAGGCCAATCTAGCAAGAGCTGCTGGGTAATGAGTAAAAGAAATTAAGATTTTCAAGTTTTTTTGTTATTTTTGTTTTTGTTGTGTTTTTTTTTTTTTTCAATTCTAGATAGGTGAAGCCCACTAAGTTTTATCATTATTGAAAATAAAACTTTTAATCTTGATTTAATGTAGCTAATTTGCTTTAAATCCCCCGACATGCGTTTTTTGGCCCGTTAAATAATTATTATTTTTTACTAGGTAAATATATAAAAATATGTATTTCACACCTCCCTTCACTTAGACTATGCCTATGACAACAAGTCGATTGCAACACATTTTTAAAATAAACAGTCGATCTTATGAACACAAAAGTTGGCCACTCCTGACATAAATTGTTTAGCCAGTTCATACTTGTCATCTTAAATTAAAGATATTTGAGAAAAAAATATAACTTTGATAAAGTGAGGTGTACCAGTCTGTTTTAATTATAGAAATGATTCATAATGCAGTAGTTAGATGATCAGATTGCAAGCAAGCTCAAAACCTTTTTCGGAGTAGCCAGTTTATATTCAATCCAATTGTTCATTCAATTTTTGGGTAATATATCAATATTTCCTAATTGTTAAGTAGAAAATTATTTCAAGGGAAAAAATTATAAACCATTATTTAACATTAGACTAGCATATTAATATGGTTTTTTCCATCTTTCCTTTTTTTAGAGAGATGCTGCAGTTGTTTTTGACCTATTATTGGTTATTTAAAGTGATCCTTTATATTTTGCCTGTTAATCTATAATAACACAGAAATATCAAGAATATTTCCAGTCTTTTATCATTTAAGTACATATTCTAGTGATAATTAGTGGAAGTACTTTATCCTTTCTCAAAACTCTAAACAATTTCTTTTATTTTTAGCTAAACAGTTTGTGAGCATGACCATTTTAAACATTTTTTCCAATATATTATACCTTTCCATGCACAAAGACAATAATTATTACATCCAAAAATAATTTGACTTGTTTCTTCTTGGGTAATCTGATCAAAAAAACTTCAATTTCTCTCAAAAAATAAAGAACCTTAAACTTTGAATTCCCTAAAATTAAGAACCAGTATATTATTACAAGTTATTTGAAACCAAAACATTAAAATTTCAAAGATCGAATTTGTTGCTTCATGTATATTTAAAATGCTGACAATTAAGAAAAAAAAACAAACTCATTGATATATGATAATTCATAAATAATATTCTCTTTTTTTTTTTTCAATTTTTGCTAATAATCAAAAATAAAAATATAATCAATAAAAAAAGAAAGATTTGTATATCTATATATCTAAGGTTACAATCGACTAATTTTCTACGAAGAATTCATTTTTAAGAAAAAAAACTCTCATCTGGCATTTGATTAATCCGACACATATTGTCTTCTTTTTTACTATTTCCATGTAGAGTTTTTTTTTCTTGGAAAGATTAAAGTAAACTGGCTCTGAAGAAGATTGCAGGGCAGTCGAAACATAAGGTGTATGTATATATGAACAATAAAGGATTTTGCTAAAAAGTGTTCAAAGTGGTTTGGATAAATTGTATTTATGAGGGGATGTTTATGAGGTATTTTATTCAAAATTGACTATTTGAAAGTTCTTTTAATTTTAACTATGCACAAAAACTGAGGGGAATGAAGATGTGGTAAAGAACACAAAAAGAAGTACTTCCTCTCTGAAACAATTTCCTGATTTTAATGTTCTCTGTCACAATAGTTGGCATGCCACCATTTGCATTATGAACAAAAATAAAGAAAATAAAACATATGAAATTTATTTACACTAATTAGTAATAATCATTAATGTATTTATTTAAATAGGATGGCCTCAAAGTTGTGAGATCAGAAAGTTTAATATTTATAAATTAAATTGTAACATATATATCTGCAGTAGACAAGTTTGTGGGCATTTTAATAATAATTTATTTTAAATTATATAAATTTAAAAAATAATAAAAAAAAAGAAAGAACAAATTACAACTATGATTCAAACCTTTTAAATGCAAACAAACATTAATCATTTTCAAATAATCTTATTTTAAGAGAGGAATAATTTGGCAATTAACATTTTTCTAACACTTTAAGTATAAAGCTTATGCACAACTGCTTTTAAAATCTAATCCGCACATGAAAAAAACTTTTATTTAAATAATCAAATTAGATAACAGCTCATTTACATTATTGAAGAAGTATGCAAATTTATTTTAAATAATTCTTATTAGTAGTATTATTTCTTTTAAAAATAACAAACAAATAAAAAAAAATTAAAGATTTATATTTTTAAAAAATGAGTATTTTATTTACTTATTTTTAAAATGAAGATTTCATCATTTAGGAATTTACATAAATAGATTTTTTTTTTCTTAAAAAAAAAAATAATTAAAAAAATTATCATAATAAATTGCAGTATAAATGTGACATTAAATTTTAAATAAAATTATAATCACATTATAAATTATCTTCATATTTTACTTATTTACTTATAATTTATTACAAGCATTTAATTAATTAATTACAGTTTTAAGAGCACGTTGCATTATGTTTGATAATCTAAACATAAAAACAAAAATCATCCAACTAGAATTTACAATTATTAATCAAATTACTATTAATTTTTTAAAAAAATAATAGAGATATTTAGTTATTAAGAATCGATTCAATAGAGAAAGTTAATTTGATAATAAATGTGTGTGTTTTATTATCAACACAGAATTTATATGCATATAGATTATTTAAATCTGATTATCAGTTGGTCAATTAATGAGATTACTTTGATTGAATTGATAATTTATTTTCTTCAATAGTTATTTATGATAGTAAAGCAATGCATGTTTCATATAGTTGAAACTAAATTAAGAACATATTAAATTATATATATATATATAAGCTACTTTATTAAAAAAAAAAAAACAACTCATATCAGCTGAGCTTTTATGTACCTCTAAACACAAATAAAATACATGCAAATTATTTAATATTATGCTTTTTATAGTCAGAAAAACATACATTAATTATATTTTGACCATGTAGAACTTATACTCGATTTTCTTTATAGTTTACGAATTTTGTGAACTTATTAATGTGTGCAAAATATCTGTAGCCAACAATAAATACATTTACTATTTTCTATAGTTGTGAATGCTAAATGAATTTTGAAAAGTATTAAAAGCTTTTACACTTCAAAATAAATGATCCAAGCCTTCATAGGATATATTTTGCTGAGATAAAACCCAAAATATTTACTCATTCGGTACAGTACATAGCCATGGTAGCTTTGATTTAAGCTAACATATCATAACACATTTTATCTTCAAAATATAAATTGCCTTGGTGAAACAAAATTGGATTATTTCTATCAGTAGAGTTCAAGATTTATTAAGTTTAGCATTTTAAAGTTGTCCATTACTTATGAATAAATAAAGATTGTGCTATTTATTATTATCGATCCTGATTCTTAATGGATAGTCAAAATCCTATTGAATTACATTTTTCTTCTTTACAAGATGTAATCAATAATTTCCAAACATTTATATTATTTTAAAAAATTAAATCATGTATCTTGTAAATTTGTCACAAGAGAAGTGCTGTTTTAGTATGCGATCTCCACCATTTTGAATTTCAAAAATGTCGTCTGACACATTTAAGTGATAAAAAAGTATGGATAAAAATATGCAGTCTTCTTTTGTAACCTGTGTTAATGCATGTTAGCTTTTTATATTTTTAAAATATTTTTTTTTATCATGCGATCTCAGATCTATTTTGTAAAGTTTTGTTTGATAGATTTCTAAATTATTTACATTTTGGCTTTTTTTAAAATGCAATCTCAGATCTGTATGTGTTGCTTTTAATTGATATTATAGTCATGTGACCCAATTTCTAAATCTTTTATGTTTTGGGTTTTTTATTATTATGCAAGCTCAGATCTATTTTGCAAAGTTTTGCTTGACCAAATTTCTATGTGTGTTGCTTTTAATTGATATTTTGTGTTTTGACTTTTTTTTTTAATTAGCCACATGAGCTGAATTCGAAATGTTTTGCATTTTTGCATAATTTTTATCACTTAGATGTGTCAGATGATGTTTTTGGTCGTTTTTGAAATTCAAAATGGCGGAGATCACATACTAAAATAGCACCTATTCAGGGCCATTTTCTATAATAAATTAATAGAAATCACTTTCACTTATTTGAAGAAAAATTAATAATACTAATGTTAATTGTCAAGTAACTTTGTTAACTTGATATTCCTAAAGTTTCAATTTCACAATAAGGCAGAATGGCCTATAGCCAATTCTGCTGCATGAAATACATATATTGGGAATCACACATCTTTTTTGCATGTGTGATTATGTGTATTGATTGCTTGAGATGGAGTGGATAACGAATACTAAAAAATCCTGAGTTCAAATCTCCCTAATTACATATGCAAGAAACATTCACTATAAGTAAATTACATAATGCCTTAGAATAGTTTACTTCTCAGTATAAGTTCAGTCCATCCCTTTTCTATTAATATATGTGGATATATAATGGTCCGATAATATGAGGGGTTCAAATGATGTAATGTCTACATGGGTATGACTACAATATTAAATTCAATAAGTGCTTTGAGTATTCCATCATTGGTTTTTTAATAAAATGAATGACTGAATAATTGAAAGGGTGAAAAGATTGAAGTCTATCCATTAAAGTTTGAGGGATTGCTATCTTAATATAAACCGAACACTGATATGTGTGGGAGATTATGATCTGGCCCAACTGATGAGTGTTGGTTCTGCATGAAATACATATATTTGTGATCATGTATCTTTTTCTCATGTGTGTGGACAGGGGTATTGGTTGCTTGAGATGGAGTGGAGGATAAATAGATTAAAAAATCCTGAATTCAAATTCGTCTTATTACAAATAATATTTTGTTTTATAGATAAATAGGTTTCCAGCTACTGTGGCTTAATGTTATGCAATTTTTGATGCTTATAAATATAGTTAATTGTCTTTTCTTTAGAATAAAATCAGGATTGAAAACAAAAAGTGCAATATAGATGAAGAACCATCTTTATATTGGAAAGGAGGGGCAGAGCAAGAGATGATGATAATAAAATAAATAGCCAAATGGTTATTTCCTTTGGAGTTTATAATGATATTTGAGCACCAGAAATGACAAATAGAGATTGATTTGGGAACTAAATGTATCAGGGCAAAAAAAAGTGATAAAAAAAAAAGAAAGTAGCCTGATATTTATTCACCAAATTTTCCAATGATAGCTATATATAAAAAAGTTGTTATCAAAGATATCATTTTTGGGACATTATTAAATATATAACAGTTTAATTATTTAATATGCAACTTCTTCAGTTTGTTTCAAATAGAGTTTACAATACTATCAAAATTGTTAATTTGTGAATATTTGTAAAATATATTACACTGTTTTATATAAATTTCTTATATCTCTAATCACATGATCACCATTTCTTATGCTAGCACATAACTGTTATTAAACAGGCAAAACTCTCCATTGGCACTGAGTGGCACTACTGTATAGAGAGTTTTGTCTATTATATGTGTATATATATATATAAACAACGTTTATTCATAAAAATATTTTATTGTAAAAATAAAGTTAGAAAAGTTCTTTCTTAGTATAGAGTTAAAGTCCTATAATGTAGATAATGTAAATTATATCTACTTTTTATTATAAGTGAAATTATTTTTAATTAGTATCAAGATACTATCATATGCAATTTACCACATTAATTGTATCAGACTTAAAAATTAAACGTTTCTGGACTAATTCTCAGTTGAATAAAAAAAAAAAAAAAGAAATGTCAAGCCAATTGACTGGAAATGTTTTGCTTAACCTATAAACTTTGGTGCTCAAATGTCGTGATTTCTCAAACAATTAACCATACAGATACATACGATTTTTTGGAGTTGTAGTTTCAAGAATTTTCTATAGTGAAGAATGTTTATAACTTCATGGGAGGGTGTTAATAATCATTCATCATAGAATAGTAACTGATAATTAAAGATTACATGATAAAATGTTTTAGTGAAGCAGATATGAATTTCATGAAGCTTTCATATTTTTGTTACATTTATTTTGTGTATAATAATCTTTCAAGAAATGTCTTGGCTGATAAAAAAAAAAAAAAAAACAAGTTAAAGAACATTATATATATATTCGTAATATCCTAGTAAACTTATTCATGAAATAACTAAGTTAAAAAACATTACTACGATAATTTATATACCAGATTTTCAAAGAGTCTCTAATTTTGTATTATATTAGAGGAATTATACAGTTGTTTTGAAAGAATAAGATTAGAATTCTGGATAGAAAACTAAACTGCTCCATTTTTCGAATATGCATGCTCGAAGATGTTGAGAATGAGCTTAACAAAATGTTAAGCAAAATTAATGAAATTTGTGGAATGATTGGAATTTAAATAAATATAGCTCGAATGTCATTAATCAGAATACCTATCAAAAATATTTTCCAAACAAAATTTCAAAAATGATCTTAAATTTTTTATATATATTTTATAAACAATTTTCTTTTAAAAATTAAATAAATCAGTATATATCTAAAAATTAATAAGCCTAAGTGTTCTTGCCCCCCCAATCCTAGCAGTGTTTGGATTTAATTTTTAGAAAATAAAAGATCTAATCTTGAAATCCAAAAAAATCCCAGAACCAGGAATTTTAAATTAACGATGTTTTACCTGTAGTTGTAAGTCTAAAATAATATCAGTAGATAGAGATGACATAAGTGCTGGGTCGCCAATTACGACTAGGCGACTAGCAAATAAATATACAATAAAACTAGACAGAATAATAGCACATATATATTTAGCAATAATAATTTATTAACAATTAGGAAAAAAGAATTACTATACTGATCTTTAACACAGATTAAAAGTCAGCACTTGAATGAGCTTAATTCACAGGTTAATTACTGAATAGCAAATAATGACTATAAAGTTTAGGTAAGCTATTATTCACTTTACTTTCACTGACATCTATGGTCTTTATAACACAACCCTCCACGAGCCTCTTAAGGCATTTCAAAATAATAATAAAACCAAGATGGTCTGTTAAAAGCATTAGTCAGCTTAGTGGCCTACAGGAGTTGAGATCCTGGGTATGAAGTCCTCTGATGATGATCTTCACTGCTCTTCAACTCATGGACACAGTGATGGCAGCAGCAATCACAGAAAGAGCCAACAGTCCTTTTTCCCTAGCTTTTTATATCCATCTCTTCTTTTGTTTCTTTTATCTTTTCTGGAGTAAAGAAATTCTTTGGCTTTAATTAATCACTTCACTTAATTAATTTATGTATTATTTAGAGTTTGTTATTCTTCTTAGCTTTTTAATTATACAATTAATTATTCTCTTAGGAATTTATGTCCATATATGGTAAGTTTTTAAGGTCTATAATATTAATTATAATTAATCTTAGGAATTTATTTCTGTATCTGTAAGGTTTTGGATCTATACAATTAATTAGTATCTTAGGAATTCATTTCCATATAAAATAATTTATAAGATCTATTCTATTAATTAATATATACATGTGTCTATGTTTATTTAAACTATGTTTAATTAAAACATTTCTTTTCAACGATTTTATTTATCAGCATTCTTATGTTTAAAATATTATTTAATATTTTGCAATCAAAATAAATGATAGGCATAAAGTAGTAGAACAAGTTAAGTCTTTAGGTACCTGGAAGCAGTGGCAAAAATTAGAATTAAAATTATAATGATTTAAATAATGAGAATAGGTGTTTATTAACTAAGAGTGTAGTTTTGTATCGAATAGAGGTTTGGATATCTAAAAAAAAAATGTTAAAAGATTAGGGATTAATAACATATGGATTTGGAAAATGAGCAAAGAGCATAAAAGTGTTGGAAAGAGTTAACAATGATAAAGAGTTTAGATGGATAAGCAAAAAGAGATTGTAATGAAATTATGAAGAGGAATTAGATTAAACATACTACTTAAAGGTAAAGAAATTATGAAAGATATCTTAGATTTATGAAAACTAAGAAAGAGAATGAAAAATAAATTCATTAATGATTTGAAAAAAAAAAGAGTAGTGACTATTTGAAAAATAAAGAAAAGACCAAGAAAGAGAAAGTGGTTGAAATTTATATGCAGAATCTGATATTTAGCAGATAAGTAATGATGATGATAAAAATCACATTAATTTGTATATTCAAAAGTACAAACTCTTATTTAAAACCAATGAATTACATTTCCCCATTCGTTGTGTTTAAATTTAGATTTTAAAAAAATCTATAAATATTGAGATTTTCATAAAATGTCCTCCCACATTTTCATAAAAACCATTCATGTATAATTATAGTAACTAATATAAGAATGATTGAATAAAAAAACAAAAAAGTCAATAATGATAATGGAATCTTAGTTGAAGATAACAAGATCAATTTCTTAACTGAGTAAAGTGGCAAAAAAATCAATTTTGTTAATTAAATGGAACTGGATCAATGCTCAACTTGTTACTCAATGTCAGATGGCCTCCTAAGCACTAAACTATTTACTGCTGTTGCGGTCAATCAACCATTTGAATGCATGAATGACATGTGATCTTCCATGCAATTGTCCCCATAATTTTATTACAAGAAGCCTATCAATATCATAATAAAAGTTTATTAATAATGACTCGAGATACTATATAAAAAATTCTATCAATGGAAATATACATACTCTAACGTACATCTACAAACACTAATTCTTAGAACAAAACCAATCCTATCCTTATAAACATATTTTAATCCAAAAGCCAGATCAGTCTATTTATTATTGTTGGAACTACCAAGAATTGCGCAAAGTCATTAGTATATACACAAATGTGTAGTACTTTAAATAACACAGCTTCATTATAAATAATTAATTTGGTTTATCATCACATGTGCATATTATTAAAATGAATTAATTTTAAAAAGGGTACTAAGGATAATTTTGTTTTATTTCAGTTAATAATAGGTTACAATTAAGACCTACATTTAAATAAAAAATAATTTAATATTAAATTATTATGAGAACATGATTATAGTTTTAGTGAAAAAAAGCTGAAACATATATACATAAGTGGAATATCTAAGATGACTGCTTCTAAATTACTTAAATAGGCAGAAACATCACAAACTAATTACTGCATGCTTACATACAATAGAAACATATATTAAAGTAGTTAAAAATATAAAGAAAATAGAGAGAACATTGATTTAGTGTAATTTTAAAAAAATGTTATGTTAGATGAAAATGTTTATGGTCATTCATAAAATCTTTTCTATCCAAAGATTCCTTTTCAATTTTAATGTGAGAAATAACTAAAATATGTAATATTCCAGTTATATATAAATCTGAGTAGTAAAGCATCCTTCACTTATTTAGGCTCATTGTGAAGTAAGATATAATTATATAATTGATTATATTTCTGTTATATTTTTTCCTACTTATATATATAAATATAATATACAAGTAAAATGTGATATAAATAAGATGTAAAAAAAATACAAATAAATATATTTAAAAAATTCAAAAGATTTATGAATGGCCTAAAATATATAACTAAAAGTAATAAAAATGAAATAAAATAAATTGCAAACAAAAAAAAAAACCTAAATTAAAAATAAAAACAGATTTTAATTCTAAAAATGTTAATGTGGAAATGTGGACATTTATTTGCAAGATTTTTTTTTTTTTTAAAGAAAACATGAATGTTTGTAAGTGAATGAATCAATATATATATATTGCTGCATGTATGCATATATTTACTCTTACATGTACAGATACATATATATGTAAGTGTGTATGATGTGTTTGCATTTAAAAAAAAAAAAAGGGAAAAGTAAAAATAATAAAAAGAAAAAAGGGCAAAAATGTTATGTTATTGTGTGTAAATGGACATATACATGGAGGATATTTATACATACCAGCTTCATCTGTGCGGACGATTATGGGGTCTGAGATGGGACCATCACCAACAACTGTGCAGGCTATCATCCAAATGCGATACTCAGTCCAATGTTGGAGACCAGTGATGACATATGAGCGAGATGTTGCATCTGCAGTCATTGTCCCTGGTTTTTCTTCGCTTCCTTGGGCTAAATCATACTTGATTTTATAAGATGTAATGACACCATTCTGCATGTTTGGTGGCGGTGGATTCCACATGACCCGAATACTCTGGGAATTGACAGCTGTTCCTCTGATGTTTTGTGGAGGGGCACCAGGGACTGAGTGAAGGAATAGGACAGTGAAGTGAAGAAAATAATAAAACAAACAAATACAAAGCAACAAAATGAAAAAAAAAACAAAAACACAAAAAAAAACAAAAAAAAAAAACAAAAGTCAACTAAAAAAAAAAAAATCCATAATAAATTTAAATCATAAAACAATAATAAATTAAAAAAAAAATGCACATTTTTTTTGAACAAAATAAAATTAATAAAATCAAACTAAAGAATAATATCAGAAAAGTTAAGTTACAATTTATTTTTATATTAATAACATTATTAAGTTTATTGTGGGCCATTATTTATATTTCTGATAACATAACTGTTTTTTTTTTTTTTAAATTTAAATCAAAAATAAATTTACGAAAAGAGAGATATTTACACATTACATTTTGTAATATATAGACTTCATGAAGTGCATAAATAAAGCCCATATTTGTATTCCATCATCCTATATAATTAAAAAAAAATACTATAGAAATAATATAATATCCCAAGTTTTATTTGTATTTCACAGTATATATCTCTATATATTTTTCCAATTAATGCTGGCATAGCATCTTTTTATGTTATGTTAATTTTATTAAATACTGATAAACTCTATTTAATGTAATATTGCAATAAGTTTATTCAGCATCCAAAATTTAAAAACAGATTCTAATCTTTTGATTTGCAGATTGAGAAATGAGTATGTATTAAGCAAAATAAACAAATCAAAAATAAGCAATATTCTCAAGAGCTCATAATGAATGAGGATGGCTTGGGTAAACCCAAAATATTATATTTATATTTAAATTAGATCTATATCCAGTTTCACTTCCCTTTTTATAACAATCCTTTATAATATAGGTCTCTATATTTTTTCTTTGTGTCCTATTATTAGGTCAGACATGATAAAAATACTATTAGTGACAGATAATCAGTAAACAGTAAAACCATCATTTTATAGACAAAATCAATCATAAACTATTTCTGTATTATGTCAAAATTTCTATAATTGGCAGAAAACTTAAAAAAAGCAAAACACCAATAAATTAAAAAGGATTGTTAAGATTTAAAAAAAAATATAAATTAGTAAAAATCAGAAAGTAGATAATAAGAATTTAGATTGAAACTAAATTCAATTAATAACAGAAATATCTATATATATTAAGAATTAGTTAAAAGAAATGATTGGTTATAAGGATTTTTAAAAGAATGACAAGCTTTTTTATATATAAATAGTGAAATGAATTTATAAAACAGTGTATAGGAAATATATATAAATACCCAGGATATGAATACAAAACTTAATGAAAAGATAAAATAGGCAAATTTAGCCAATATATATATATAGAAAAGTTTAGGAATGTTAAAGAAAGACTATATTTGATTTAATATATGGAGTATTGATTTAAAATAGGTTAATAAAAAATCAGATAAATAATAAAGCAATAAGTGGATAGTTATCAGCAAATAAATCTGATGTATTGGAAAGTTAAGAAGAATACGATTTTTATCATAAAAATAACAAATCTTCACCAACTTTACTAAAAAAGAGAATTAGATAATCAAAAGATATATATAAAACAAATTATATTAAGCATAATATGCATAATTGTATGAACATTTATAAAACTTCAATAAATTTAGTTAATAATTGATCAATTAAAAATGAATGGAAAATTATATAATTATGTAATATATATAAAGTTGTAAGATATATTTTTTATTTATTCTGTTTGTTATTTAATATCAATAATTATGCGCTTTTAACACTCGTTAAAGAAGTTATATTTATTAATAATTTATTTAAAGCTTAGTGCTTTCAAAGCTCCATGGCTTCATACTCATAGCTGTGTGTGGTTTATTATTATGTTATATAGTTAATTTATGTCAACTTTTAGTGAATCTCTAACAATATGGATTGCTGTATCATAATTTTATTTTGCTTTATTCATGTTTTGTTTTATTTATTGTGATTATTTTTTATTTCTAATATAAAACAGTAGATAGCGCTCTGTTTGCAATAAAAGGCCTTTGTTAATTGAATGTAAATGCTTGAAAACAGAAAGGGCACATATAATGAAGTTATGGGAAAGTAAATATGAAAAAAAGTGATTATACAGAAAGTAAATTATTGGTTTTTATGTTTTGTTTGAAAAAGATAAGGGGGATTTAGATATAAAGGCTGTAGAGTTGAGAAAGATTATGTTGTGGAAATGGGATGGAGTAGAATATGGGAAAAATTAGACTGGGGAATGTAAAATTAAGTAGCTAACAAGTTTTTCTTGGTATATTTGCTGAGAGATTCTTGACTTCATTTAAGGAGTAGCTACAGTACATCACATCCCATACCTAATAGTTAAAATAGATGTTTAACATTTGATAAGGAAATCATATGCAGAAAAAGGCTTTTTATGTATAATTATTAATGTAATTAAAATTACCCAAAATTCAAAATTATTGACTAATTTAGCATTAGGCTTTTAATATTTGCATTTTTATGAGCTTTTTTGAAATTATTAATATATGTGCATAATAGCTGTTATATATGATATTTTTTTAATTTTTTATGATCAAGTAAGATATATAATATGAAAAAAAAATTAAAGGTAATATCAATACTATATTTTTGGAAAAAACTTTGAAAATATTAAATAGAACATTAATGAATTTTTGGTGCTGGACACCATTATCAAAGGTCTTTGGCAATCACCAAAAATGTACTGAGGTTGTATTTAATATTTTCAAGATTTTTCTCCAAATGTATTATTTTGGTACTGCCTTTAACTTATTACATTTTAGTGATAGAGTTATCATAATTATTATTAATAGTAATAAGAAATTATAATAATATTTTATAAGAAATGAAAAATCTCAGATCTTTAAATTTAAAAAATATATTTTTTAGGATGCTATAAAAATATTCTTTCTTTCCATTCTACTCTTTCTTTTTACAAAATAATAAATAGGTTGATTTCAATTTTCAGCACCAATTATTATTTTAAAATCATTGAAATCACAATTTTTTCCTTTGAAATTTCTCTGAATAATTCGTACAACTACAGTGAATCATTTTCTAAATATAAAATACTTTTCAGATAATTTATTTTGTTTAAACTCCCAGTAATTCTTTAGCTACGTGAAATATTTAACGGTGTATTCTAAAATTTATTGCATCAAATCTTTTCTCTACAAACTTCATGAATACTGGGAATAAAAAAAATCCACTGATTATTTACTCAATTTATATACAACTCTTTAACTATAGCAGTAAAAGCTCATTTTATTCTTTCTGTTTTAGGAAGTTTGTGCTCTTTAGAACACTTCTTTAAGTCAGTTTATAAATATTGCAGCATGGCTTTTTTTTTTTTTTAAATATTAACTTTGGTAATCAAATCTCTTGAGCACTGGATTAGATTATTATCATTCTTTTTGTCATCAAATTTTCTGTGGCATCTTAAAACTAGTAAAAAATAGCCCTTATGGAAAAGAGAAAAAAGATAATTACTTGTTTCTAATAATTAGAAATGAATTATAAATATGGGAATAAAGCAAAGAATAAAAAGGTAATATGTTCTGATTTAGTGTCTGCTTTTTCAAAATACTTCAATTAAAATCATGAATACAAAAGAGTAAATTCATTATTTATGGAGTTTCATTCATTAATCTATGGGTTGGTCTAGTAATTTGACAAAAAAATCCTAGGTTTACATATTTTTTTCAAGTTGAACAGAAACCTAAGTTGTAAATGCAATTTTAAACTTCTAAGTCTAACAATCAAAACAGTGAATCAATTGAAATAATTCATTACTCACTTAGAAAAAATACAAATATTAAATAATTATCTAAAAAAACATTGCTATGGTTGCAATTGTACAATATTATTGTTTTAATTTTTAACCATGCAAAAAAATCTGTTTAAATTAAAAATCAATTAATATGGTATACTATTATCCATTTTTCTATGACTTTTTCATTTTTAATTGATAGCTTATAAATTCTAATTATTCTAATAAAATATATTAGCCATTGATAAAAAAAACTTTGTAAATATATGTAAGAATATTTCATGGGTCATTTAATGTATATATATATATTGCATTTGCATGTTTGCACATCTGATTAAATTAATGTGTAATACAAAAAAAAAAAAAAACTTAATTAGTTTCAAAGAATGCTAGGTTTAGAAATAAATTCACATACAGTTTCTTAAAATGTTAAATATAAAAGGATTAATAAGATTCATTCAGTTTAAAATTTTACTATTGGTCTTTAAAAAATTAAATTTAATGTGATGATCAAATAGCCCTTTTTTGGTACTTCTTTTGATTCTTTTTTCTTGGCTAAATTTTTCTTTATATACTGTATATATCATTAATCAATCTTATGTAAGCATTGAATAACCAAAGCACTAGATGGTAGTGCAAATCAACGCTCTATTGGACACATACCATATCAAAAAGAGAAAAAGATAAATAGACAATTAAATAAATATAAATGAAAAAACTTTATAGATAATGAAAATATATAATAAAAAGATTTCATTATCATTATAAAAAACAAAGATAATACTGATATAAGAGAAATATTTATTATATTATCAATGTGCTTTTGACATCATGAAAAACAAAAATAGAAAATACATACTCAAGTAAAAAAATTTAATTCCCAGTTTGTATCTAAAGGAGAAGTAAAGAGAATGTCAGAAGATTGACACCAATTTAGTAAACCTGAGTTTAAAAGAAATCAAATTGCAACCATCCACCTATCAGGACAAAATCTTAGATTATATTTTAGGAACAACCTTAGCTTAAAATTAAACAACTAAATCTCTAAATCCATGTTGACAATTCATATTTTTCCATTATGTTTCAAGATTAACATTCTTACCTTTTATCAGTTTTATATAAAATTTTTACCAACATAATTACTACTCGTCTACAGAGAACATTGGATTTCCACCAACCAAGAGAACAAGCCGGATTTAAAAGTGGTTTTAGTACAATAGATCATATCCAGGTATTGAGAGAAGTTATAGAAAGGACAAATGAATATGAGTTGCCATTATGCTTAGGATTTGTAGATTATGAAAAGGCATTTGATTCTATAAACATTTCTTCAGTGATTAAAGCATTAGATCATCAAGGTATAGATCCAGGATATTGTCATATTTTAAAGAATATTTATAAAAATGCAACAGCAACAATTACATTACATAATGATACTGGGAAAGTCAACATTGAGAAAGGTGTAAGACAAGGTGACTCCATATCTCCAAAACTTTTTACAGCAGTGCTGCATGAAGTATTTTGTGGATTAAAATGGGAAACTAAAGGAGTGAAAGTAAATGGTGATTATTTAAGTCATTTAGATTTCGCAGATGATGTAGTTGTTTTTGCAAATAATGCTTCAGATCTGCAGGAAATGTTGCAGGAATTATCAGATGAAAGTAGGAAAGTAAGACTAAAGATAAATGTTAAAAAGACTAAAGTAATGTTTAATCAATTTGCTCAAAATATGAAAATAAAGATTGATTATGATGAATTAGAAGAAGTTAACAGTTACAAATACCTTGGTCAGATTATTAATACAGATGGAAACATAATGGAGGAAATTAATCATAGAATTAAACTTGGTTGGAGTGCTTTTGGTAGAAATAGCTTGATACTAAAAGGAAATATGCCTATGTGTTTGAAAAGGAAGGTTTTTAACAAATGTGTTTTGCCAGTTCTTACTTATGGATCTGAGACTTGGACACTTAATAGAAGAGCAATTCAGAGACTCCAGACCACTCAAAGAAGTATGGAGAGATGTATGTTGGGAGTAACAAGAAGAGATCGTAAATGCAATGTATGGGTAAGAGAACAAACAGGTGTTACTGACCTCATTGAAAAAATTAAAAGATTGAAGTGGAGTTGGGCTGGACATATTGTTAGAAGAGATGGTAATAGATGGACAATTGAAATTTTAAACTGGATTCCAAGAGATTGTAAAAGACCCAGAAAGAGACCACATGTGAGATGGATGGATGAAATAAGAAAGTGTGCAGGGGTGATGTGGAGAAGAGAAGCTAAAGATCGGAGAAGATGGATTAAACTTGGAGAGACCTTCATCCTGCAGTGGATTGATAATGGTTGATAATGATGATATATATATATATAAGAAAACAAATCTAAATCCATTCTGATTAGAGGTTGATGCTTAATGACAAATATATGGATATTGCAAAACATTTCAGCCAAACAAATCACAGAAGAGATTAGCACTTCAAATGAGGTTATGAATAGAACATTTAATAATGAATTTCTTTTTTGAAATGATTTCTGATGTGAATATCAAGGTGTGAAAGGAGATAGTAATGTTATGATTTGGACAACTATATTATGATATTTATTCTCTTGATTAAATAATTATTTTATATGGTTGCATTACAGATAGAAACTATTTAAAATTTTTAGTTTCCAGATAGCACTCATCTTCCAAGATCCACAGAGCCATGTTATCAAACTGTAGTTTGAAAAACATGAAGTGGTATTACCACTACATAAATTAAACATCATTTAACCTCTATGGGCAATTCTTGAACAATAAAATATCAAAACTTTTCTACTATAGGAAAGGCTTAATTTTCCTCTAGATAAAGTTTTAATATTATGTAATTTCACTCTGTGTAGAATACGAACATTTCTTGATGGTGAATGATGCCTTATGTATATTAACAAAAATATAACAAGTCTTAACATTACTTTAAATATATATGTGATCAAAATAAGACAAGAGTAAGAAATTTGGGGAATAAAATGCTTGTATCACTATTGGAATGCAATAAATTAAGAATAATAAAGAACAAATGACAAAACTAAAAAGATATTAAAATCAGAATGATAACTACAAATGGAAAAAAAACAAAAAGAAAAAAAAACCCAAATATGTAATATATGTATGCAATACATTGGATTGGTAAATTTCCAAAGTGTAAAACATATTAATGCAATGATCTCTAGTTCCAAAATAACGTACATTGCAAACAAAATATGATTCTCACTTTCATCTACTTACTCAAACTTTTATATATATGTAGATTAGATAATATTTTTATTAAGACAAATGTTAAATAGAACAGAGATATCCTCATAGTCTGATATAAAATCATTTTATAATTTAAATTTACAAAATAAAAGTAATTTCTATTCATTTTAATAACTTTATCAATAAATAATCAAAGATATAAATATTAAATTATACATATTAAAATCCTATATAATTTACTATCTACATATTTGATATTGGATTGTTTGTTTACAAGGTTATTAAAATAATTAGAAATTAACACATATGTTGCAAATTTAAATTGTAATCTGATTTAAATAAAGCAAAAGCTATATGATTTAACATTAACCCTAATAAAAAATATTATTGCCTAATCTACATCCATATGAGATTATGAACAAACAAATAAAAGCCGATTCATTTTTTGTTTGGAATGAACATTATATTCATACTAGAATGAATTATGTCAATATATCTAATAGTTTAGAAGTTTATTGATTCAGTAATTATATATTGTTAGTGCTATAGAATTTAGTATTCCTTTTATTAACTATGAAGGATGATGGGCGTATCATGGTTTGATCAGCTATATTAAATTATTCCTTATGTATACAGGATTGAACAAAGCAATATTAAGATTTAGGTTTAGTAAACACTATCTGTAATGAGAGCTGCTTGTATTCTACATGTCTTGGAATAAAATAATATTTGCACAGTATCTGGAGAAAGATTAAGTCATTCCTTATAGAAAAATTCCTCAAATTGTTTATTTCCTAATTCATTTAGCATTTATTTAGATAAATTATAAATAAATCAATGTTGTCTTGATGAAGCCAGAGTTAATATTGTCAGGATTGTTCAATGCATCAGTTTTGTTAATGATATACGTCTTTGCAAATAATGAGAATGAGCTTAATAAAGTTTGGGCTGAAAATAAACATGTCTAAATCTAAAGCAATTGTAATAGACTAGAGTGATAAAAATTGAAAGCAATAGTTGGACAAAAAACATATTTAAATAGTAAGTTGTCTAATAATGAAAATAGCACCGATGATATTTGAATGAAATATTAGAATGAAAACTACAATAGGTAAATTGAGTTTTAATAAAAGAAGATTGTTTTGTGGCTCATCAGTACTATATCCAAGAAAAAGACTTGCTAAATGTTTTTTTGGAGTGCAACTTTATATGAGTTAGAGATTTGGAAAATTTTGAAAACATGTGATAAAAGATTGAGGGCTTTTGAAATAGAGATTTGGGAAGAGTAGAAAAAATAAATCAGAAGGGCCAGAAATGTTGAAGACAGTAAATAAAACAAAGATTTTTTATTAAGAAGATTATGAAGTGGAAATAGAAATAGATTGGGCAGATACTTGGCAAAAGAAATATGAAAAATATGGTATAATGTGAAAGTCAAGAGAAAAAAAAGTAGATGATCAGTCTTTGAAAATATAGCTAGAGACCAAAAGATGTGTTCATTATGCCTTTTGATAGAAAACTTATAATAGTAGTGATAGCTGCTTAAATGTTCTTTGTAATTAATATTATGCAAAAAATGATTTTGTATAAAGAGCAGTCACATCATAATTTTGGTCATATTTAAATGCTTTTGTCTAACAGCCTTCATTTAAGCAGAAAAAAAACCTAACTGCTTTAAGATAAATGAACTGAAAAGTGATTATTAGAGGTTGTAGGACAATTCAATGCTTATATTAAAACTGTCAAAATTAAATACCATCATAAAATCATCATTAAAAATTATATGTATCAGGTAATCTGTTTTATAATTTTGAGTAGATTATAATTTGGAATATATCTTAGGGTCAACAAAACTCATAATTATTTATTACTGACATAAATTTTAATTCTTATATAATAATCAAATAAATATTTCTTTATATATTTTTTACAATACAATAATTTATTATTGACTTAATATATCTTACAGTTTTGATTGATAAGCAATCTTCTTCAGAACTATAATATATAAATATATATCAACACATAAACATATATTATTTCAACTACATAAAATGAAATATGTCTCCTTTATATAATAAATTATTCATAAAGTTCAATATATAATTATATACATTACATCAATAATGTTTTACTTTTCTGTATTATATTCTATTTTTTACACAATAATTGCAAATATTATAAAAGTCTTAAAATATTATTAAATTAAAATTGTATGATTTATTGAGTTTAAAGTTTTTGATTGTTTTATTAATTTTATCCATAGATATAAATGTTTTATACAATTTATTTCTTTAAAATATTAAAAAATTTTGATTTATTTTTAATTATTAAAACTGTATAAACTTTTAAATTTTAATTATAATTATTTTATTGTGTATAGTAATCATTCTTTTTTGTTTTTTTAATTTTATTATTAATTTTGTATCAATAAACTTTATAAAAGTACTGTTTTAAAATCCAAATCCTTATTTAAACTATGTTTAAGATTAGTAATTAGAATAGCTCTTTTAATTTTCCTTTCGCTTTTATTATTAGTATAGTGAATCATTTTAATGCTATATTTTTCAAATACATGCCCTGTTTCTAAAGAATGTATGTAAATAGTTAATTTTTTAGATTTTATTTACATTGTGTTAATCTTCCATAAATTAAATTTTATGTTTCACTTACATAATTAATTTTAATGTTTTTAATCTGCCATTTTTATATTTAATTTTTTATAATTCATTCATACAACTGTCTGGATTTTCATTATAATTTTTAATATATTTATTATTTAATATGTAAATTATATATTTTATTTTTTATTTATTTTACTTATAATTTTGTTCACAATTTATAACTACATTGTTATTATAGTTTTTATATCTATAAACTAATTTCCCTGTTTAAATTATTATTGTTATTTTTAAAATAATTCTCTTTACTGATCTTGTTTTCTACTAACTCAATTGCTTATTTAATTAAAATTATAAAAATAGCATAAAGTTGATAGAAAACAAGATTAATAAAGAGAATTATTATAAAAATAATAACAATAATAATTTAAATAGAAAAATTAGATATGAAAGCATAAAATCTTATAGTAATAACATAGTTAAAAATATAAACAAAATTACAAATAAAAAAAATAAAAAATTTAATAATAAAGTTTAAAATAATAAATAAAAAAGAAAAATATAATTAGCATATTAAATAATAAATATATAAAAAATATTAAAACTAATTAGAGGGGAATTGAAAGTTCCAATTTATAGAAGATTAATATAACACAAATGTGATTAAAGATCACTTATTTTTTTACATTTCTTAGAAACAGGGCATGTATTTTAAAAAGACAGCACTAAAATGATTCAGTATATAAGTAATAAAAGAGAAAGAAAAATTGAAGCTGTTCTAATTAATAATATTTTAAATAAAGATTTAGATTTAAAAACACTGAGTTTATTGCTATAAAATTAAATAATAAAATTAAAAGAAAAATAAATTATAGTTATAAAAGCAAAAAAAAAAAAGGGGGGAAGGAAGGGGGTTACTATACAAAATAAAATAATTATAATTAAAATTTATTCAGTTACTGAAACTGGCAATTAAAAGATAAAATTTAAATATAAGTTGAACAATATATATATACACACAAACAATATACAATAATAGTTATATAAATAATAAATTAAAGTAAATTAATTAAAAAAAAAATTGTATATAAACATATTTACATGGGGATAAGACTAAGAAAACAAATCAAAAACTTTACATAGAGTAAATCATAAAATTTTAATAATTTAATAAATTTTAAGATTTTTATAATATTTACAATTATTGTAAAAAATAGAATGTGATACAGAAATGATGAAACATTATTGATGTAATGTGTATAATTATGTACTGAAGTTTATGAATAATTTATTACATAAATATGTATAGGGTATGTATTAGAACACAGGCATCAAGTTATAAAATTCATTTTATATAGTTTAGATAGTACATATTTATATATTTCTGAAGAAGACTGATAGCCAGTCAAAACTGTAAAGATTTGACAAGTCAAGAATAAATTATGGCAGTGTAAAACATATATTGAAAAAAAAAGTGTTTATTTAATTGTTACAGTGATTTATATATTGTATAATAATTTTTAAATGAATAACCAGTGTAAATTAATAATAAAATAGACAAAAATTAAAACTTAAAAAAAAAAAAAAACCGAATATAAAATAAAGCAAACAAACAAAAAAAAAAAAGCCACAAGTACAAAAAAAGAAAAAGAAAAAAGAAGCAAACTGCTAATATGACATACAAAAAAAAATAGGTGGATAGAAGAAAATAATAGTATCTGGAAGCATGTGAACATTTCCTATTAAAAATAACTAGTGGTATATTAGTATTAAAATAGTAAAACATAGTTTTAAAAAAAATCCATTCATTCTATATAAATTAATAATTCTATAGGGAACGAAGACAATAAAAAATAATAATAATAAAAAAAAGGCTCATCTTGGGGGGAAAAATGCCCTCTGATCAGTTTATATATATAGAAAAAAAAAAATAAAAACAATAAAAACCGATTTATACTCACATGATCCATTGAATGCATTATGGGTATAAAATAAAAAGGAGGACAAAAAAAGAGGGGAACAAATACAAAAACTCAAAAAAAAAAAAAATTAAATATGAAAATTTACAAATTCTTTCCAAACCACTTTAAAACATGTGAATGTATTTTTTTTGATATTATATAAAAGGATTTCTCATTTTTAAAAAATGAAAAATATATAGATAAACCATTCACACATACAGATAAATAATAAAATACATCAATAAAAAAAATCAATTAGTTTACAAACAAAACATAACAAGGACAAACAAAAATAGATGGATTAAATACAATAAATACATATATATAAATGAAAACATCTATATATACAGAGAAAAAGAGCATAAACAAAAATAAAGTACAAAACAAAATGAAACAAAAAATATTTATTTACAAAAACAACAAATACAAGACAATGAAGAAAAAAAAAGAACTTAAAAGGATAGATATATGAATATATCTCAACATTTTCATGAATACTATATCTCTCATTTTCAAGTGAAATTTTCTCCAACATTGATGGCTTATTAAATTTTAAAGTGAGAGCTTTAATATATTTATTTTATAATGTGAAATGTAAAGTGAGAATTTGCAAAATAGTTTTCTTACCATACTGAGTTGTACGAACACTGATAGGGGGAGTAGCGGCTCCTTCTCCTCGGGGTGATTTGCCAGCAATCCAAATAGAATATACAATGTTAGGTGTAAGATCTGTTAAATTATACCAATCAACTACTGGAATTTCTTTTGTATGAAGCTTGTTAGAATATGAATCATTGTAATATAGTTGGTAGCCATTCAAAGCATCACCAGAGAAAGTAGGTGGTGTCCAAGTCAGTATTGCGCTCGTGGATGTCACATTCCGAGACCGTAAATTACTTGGTTGGCTGGGTACTAAAAATATAATAAAATTTTCTAATGTGCATATATATATATATATTTGTAGTCATAATTTTTTATTTAACAAAACTGAAATAAACTTAATTAAAAATTAAATATAAATAAAAATAATAAATGAGTAAATGCAAAATAAAGAGTTTGGATATCTATATAGTTTTGTTACCATAGATTTGCACTGACTCCACAGAGCTAGTCACTAAAACAATTCCATTATATAGGTGTTTGTTTTTAAAATATTAATGACAAATATATTTTAATACCAATTAAACTTAGAATATAAAAATCAGGGATTTGAATCACTGGAGGGAAAAAAAGATGCTTGTTCCCATATAATTATAGCAACACATCATTGTCTATATCCAAATCATAGCTTATCAATAATCATTATAAAATATTAACTGAAAAGTAAAACTTTATTTGGAATTTATGAAAATAAGTTACAACCATTTTAATATAATTTGAATTTTAAAAATATGAAAATCAATCCCTTTTTTTAATGCAAAAGATAACATTAGAAGTGTAAACCTATAAAAAGAATCATGATCAGATCAAAATTAGTATTCATACATGCAAATTATTTAAATAAATGTTTTGAAATATGAAATTAATGTGAACAAATTATATCAATAAAAAAGAAAATGTTTTAACATGTGATCCAAAACTAAACCTGTTGCAGAAGTGGATATTCCAGCTTTAAGAACATATAATGCATTTTTGCTTCTAGGACCAGTAATCCACGCTATTATTATAGAGCCATCTATTGTAAGCTTAAGCAGTCAAAGGAACCAAAAGATACAGCTATATCCCAAATTATATTGGATTTCATTAGTGCGAAATTTAAAGTCCATAACAATTCACTGATGAACACCAATGTCTACAAACTAGTCTGAGGGTGTGAATTACTTCTTCTAAAAGCATATGTTGAATATAAACAAAGAATAATGTGATATTTTGTTAGTAACCAATATAAAGTTAAATTGAATAACAGATTAAATACAATAATTAATTGATGTATTAGAATATTGTCTGGATTTAAGAGATTATAAAAAATGATACTAAATATTTGTGATGGGGATAAGTTGACATATACAGTATATATAAAAATAAAATTTACAATAAAAAGTGAATATTTTATTTTTTGTTTATTAAAATGTTGTATCCCAAATCATATTGACAAAATATAGCTTACAATACATTCATATTGCCTGCCCACCTCTACTCAATAAGTTAGTTTCTAATCAATATTGCTTGAATAAATATACACATTGTTTTAGTGAGCTGGTTATTAACCAATACTGCTTTTATTAAAGAAACTTTTAGTGAGCCACATATTAAAAATTTACCAATATACCTCTCTCTATATATAAATTGCATCAATCCTCATATCTCTAAGAGCAGTTCTTTTATTTTATTGTAGATCCATTTATTGTTATCTTAAGAAATGAATAGATGTCAGGTTGCTCTCCACCCACTCACCCAGACTATTTTCAGGAAATTGCCTTCCTCAGTAAAGACTAAGATTGAAAGGTAGAAACTAATTCGCTAATGCATATTGCAGCTACCCATTATTCTTTTATACTATTTAATATCTAAAAAAATTTTAAAAGATTTTAAACCCGTAAATAATTTTATAGTTTAATACCAGATTGGTTTATATATAATTTTGAGACCTCAGTTCTGAGACAACTGTAGGTTTCTTCTATGTTTTGCTATAAGCATCAATACCAACAATATCACGACTCTCTCATATGCTTCCAAGAGCTATTAGCAACAAAGTAGTGTTTGGTGGTAGAAACACTAGTTGATGTTGGGATGACTCAAATCTTGTTGGTGACCTGGAGCATTATCTAATAGTAACAGCACTTTAAAGTCCAAATTCTTCTTCTTTAAATAATTTTCAACCTCTGGCACAAAATACTTTAAAAACCTTTCCCTAAATAAATCTCCAGTTATCCAAGCTTTTGATTTCCAACATATTGGTAAGGGCTTTTTTTTTATTTATGCCTTTAAGTTGCATGGGGATTTGAAGGTCTATGAACAGGCAAAGGTATTGCCATAAAGTCTCCTAATGCATTATTACACAAAAGTAGCAGTTCACAAATATTTAAACATCTTAAATTTGATGCAGTTTTTTTCTTGTTTTGATAAGTTTCTATAAGGCATTTTCCGTACCAAAGTTCAGTTTCATCAGTATAAAAAATTAAGGTAGAGTGTATCCCTGCTCTTCTGTAATTTTTTTGAATTTTTTCTGGATATGCTCTAGCAGCTTCATAATCAGCTGACACACATTTGCCTTGAATTCTTATGCTATGAATTGCAAAATGCTTTTTTGAATTTTTCAAACCAACCTTTACTTGTCCCCAAATCTGGGCTGACAGAAGATTCTTCATTTTCTTTAAGGTCTTTGTAAATATTAAGAGCTTTTTGTTTAATGATATTGTCATCCAATGAAACCCTTTTTTGGCATGTATCATCAATACAAATGTTGAGTACCTTTTCCATTTTCTCAATTATTTCTGGGGTGGGGGTTATTGCTTCATTTAAATTTAAAAATTTTGCAATGTGTAGGATGCTTTTACTCCTTTTAAAAAATAATCCAAAATTTGTATTTTTATATCCAAACAAACAAATTTTCAAGCATTGGTGGCCTAGCGGTTAGCATTGCTGCCTTCTAAGCAACTGGCCCGGGTTCGCTTCCCGGTCAACACTTTGATATATATATAAAAAAAGAAACAAATTTTCTCTTAAATGTTTTTTTTTTTATCAGATATAATTTGGGACTAAAATTTAATTTCCAAAAATTAGTCTTAAAAATAAAGACACTTTAACACATATCCAAAAAAGCTTAAAATAAGTTCCTTCCATAACCCCAGACACTAGAATTTCTTAATTATTTTTTTCTGTGATTACTTGAAACACAAAATTTTAATGATGTGCACTTAACTCAGAGAGAGAAAGAGAGAGAGCGAGAGAGAGTCTTGATAATATAAAATTCGGATATTTCCTCAATTGTATTTTACTTTTGTATGTATTGTACCGGGTTCGAATATGGGAGGTTCGAAACACAGGTCTCTTAGGCAGAGAAGAACATACTCAGAAAGTATGTATGTCCAAATGATAGCTATAAAATATATAACTAACATCACATTTCCAGGACATAACTTCTTCTCGACTGTTGACTTCAACACCAAGTTCAAAGCACTTTTTTGTTTTGTGTAAACATGGGCGCCAGCTATTTATTCAGAAGAATAAACAATGCACTTTGAACAATGGCCACTAACTCAATGCCTAAGTTATACCCATAGACTAGCTCAGCTACTTGTAATTAATAACAAATTATACAAAATTAGTGGTGAAAAGAATTGATGAAAAGATTGGTAAAAAGAATTTGGTAAAAAAAATTGACCGACAAATAAAGTTTTAGTTTAAAGACAATTTATTTTAACTAACATTAATTATACTAAATTTAAATATCTTTATAATTTTTACCTAACATAATATTGGTATTTTTATCATGCACATATTTAACTCATACACTCACATATATAATAATAAATCATTAAATAGTATTTGAAACTTAAACACACATATCAATAGTTCATTTTATGTATGATATAGAGTTCATATCCTTGACTCTTGGAGGATTCACACGAATGCAATGGCTATTGTATAATTGAAAATAAAAAAATGTTTTACCTAGGATTTTGAACGTAGATTTAGAACTTTGTTTTCTTCTCGGTTGCTGCTTCCATTATGAATATTTCCAGCTGGCTGTGACATTTCCTTGAGAAGTTTCATTATTATTCATTTATATTATTATTGGAGACAATTAAATATTGAGCGGCTTCAGGTTGTTATGTAGGCATCACTTAAGATCGGGTATATTGGCTGTTTTCATCGGACTTCAGGCTGGAGAAAGACCTATGTTTTCCGAGGTTTTAACACTGCATTCTTGATTGATTTATAATAAACTAAACTGTTATCTGAACGCAACCCTAATGCAATTAACTCGACTTACTGATTGTCCTCACTGTTGTCCGATAAAAAATTGGCTATTTATACCTATGACATGTTGTCCTTTTAATATCCTCCGGCAATATCTGTTGTCGAAATTCCTTTGATAATCCTATGTTTTTGAAGATGGGTTAATTAGTAGCCATGCAAACGTGTTGTTTTTTATAATTTTAATTAGTAGCTAATTCTTTGGAGACAAGCTTTTTAATCCTGTTGTTTTATATTTTAATTAATAGCCATCACTGTGTTTTTTAATGATAATCTTCTTTTATTTCATTTTAATATTTATTACGCATACATTTTTTTTATTTACAATCGCACATATATAATTTTATTCTAAAATCAAAACTAGTTTTAAGATAATTTTTTTTCTTTAACTCGAATGGAAAGAGATTTATATTTTTTAAACTTGAAAATCAACTTTCAACTAATGATAATAAACTCTTTACTTCTTTTTATAAAATTTTTAGTTTAACTTTCTAAAGAAAACCCCTTCCCACTTTTAATCAATTATTTTCTAACTTTTATTTCAAACTCTTTTACGAAAGATTTTTATTTTAATATTTTTTTAGATAAAATTATTATGTACCAAGTACGTTCTCGGTACATTACCCCACCCCTGTTTGAGAGTAAAATACCTCATTTTTGACCATTTTATCTCTGACAACGTTAATTCTTTATTATTTTTTCTAAGTTTGCCTTTTTAATATCTTTCACTTTACATGCTAAGGGCAATCTCCAAAGATACTTTTCTTCTTCCGATGCTGGCAACATTGCTTACAATGGTTTGAGTCCTGGATATTGACCATGAAGACAAACTAATTTTGTGGCACAGGGATCCTTTGGAAATGAAGTGGAGGCAGATTTGCTGACTTATACTGGCTTACACATAAAAAACGAAGCTTCATTTGGCGGGCTTCTATGGACTTGGAAAAAGAAAGGGTCGCTGTGAATGGCAGGAATTCTCAACTGTCCATTTCCATCTTATGCTTTGGAAAACGAGGTATGGAGATTCTCCCCTGAAAAAGTGACTTGCGGCTTATGCTGGATTGTCCCCAGTGCACATTTTAAAAGAAGAATGATCCCTGATAAGTCCGTTACAGGTGCTAAATTTTATCCAGTGGGCAGCTTTAACTTATCCTTAACTAAAACATTTCTATACTACCCTCATTCCCTTAATTTCAAACCCTTATATGTTCCTAATACAACTTAACTTAGATTGACTTTATATTTTATCTATTTTAATCCTTACAATATTATATTTCATTCATATGACCAATATCTTAAACTATTTATTTATATTAACCTTTACTCGAATATTATTTTCAAACCCTTACGAACATTTTAAATATTAGTTTTACGATACTATTTTTAAACCATTATTTTAACTTCTTTATTTGTGTGCATGTATTCAGAAAAACTATTTAATTTTATTACGATCCTTTATTATACAAATACTTTTATTTCATTTGACCTGACTTTAAATCATTTATTTACTTCCTTTTATTACCGTGCATTTATTAAAAAAAAATCTATTAGTTTATTACGAGCCATTCTTTATTATTTTACTACGGATATATTACTTATTTATTTAACTTCCTTATTAACGTGCGTGTACTCAGAAAAAACTATTTTACTTTATTACGATTCATGCTTTATTATTTTACTAGAGATATTTTTTTTTATCTTGATTATTTTAAACAATTTATTCACATCCTTTTATTAACTTACGGTATTGAAAACAAACTTGTATTTTATTATGGTACTTTCTTTATTATTTTATTCATTTATTTAATCCTACAAACATTACTTTTAAATCATTAATTTGACCCATTTATTTACGAACATTTTTCTTAATTAATATGTGCGTGGGGAAAAAATCTTTTATTTTATGAAGTCTCCATTATTATTTGACAAAACAATCCATTTTAAATAGCAAAATTCTAATTCAGGCTTTTCACCTACGTCAAAATAATTATATTAAACTTATAGTCCATTTCCGGTCCCTTTTGTTTCTTTTATTATTCTGCCCAATTATTCTCGGTCAGGTGGCTCCCGTTTACATACATTCTAATCATTATACTGATCTATTTTCCTATATCGATCTATAGGCACCCTAATCAAATTTTCACAATCTACTTGGGTCATAAATTCTACCATTTCTTCCACCGTCCGACCATTACTACTTAGCATCATGTGCTGCACAGGCAGTGGCATGTTGTGCCGGATTGTTCTTATAATTTGATTGTCCAATAATGGAAACGCCGTTAACGCCTTAAGTTTTGCCACCTGTTTTAAAAAAAATTGCATGAGAGTTTCTCCATGGATGCTGGGATATCTTTCTTTAGATAGCTTACAGAGTATGTCATTCTGTCATGCTTTGCTCCAAAAGATTCTTAAGATGGCATGCCTATTCTCCTCAAATGTGCATGGCTTAGCATACTGGATGTGCCACCAATACAAGGCTGTTCCTTGAAGGTGACTGCTAGCAAGTGTAACTTTATCCCCTTCTTGCCACTCCTGTATTTGAAACAAACCAGTTAGGCTCTCCAAACATTTAATGGACTCTCTCCTGCTTTGGCCTTGAATGCCGCGATAATAAATTTTTCCTCAAAGAATCTCTTGGTCAGTCCCTCCGGCTTATTCTCCCTATCGTAACTCTTATATTTACACTCCATTTGATCCATCTTATACTCTAGACCCTTAGTTATATCTATACATATTTTTTTACTTCTGACTTCAAACTATCACCGCTTTCCACTATATCGAAAGATGCCCTTTCTATTTTTTCCACCGCTTCGTCAATTCTACATGTGAATCCTCCAAGAGTCAAGGATATGAACTCTATAGCACATAAAAATGAACTATTAATTTGTGTGTTCTAAATGTCAAATACTATTTAATGCTTTATTATTATTATATATGTGAGTGTTTGAGTTAATATGTGGGTGATCATTAGATAAATACCAATGTTCTTTTATTAAGATTTATAAAATATTTAAAATTAGTATATTAAGTGTTAATTAAATAAAATGTCTTTAAACATAACCTTTATTTTGTTGGTCAATTCTTTTTACCAATCTTTCATCAATTCTTTTCACCACTAATTTTGTATAATCTGTTAATAATTACAAGTAGCTGAGCTAGTCTATGGATATAACTTAGGCGTTGAGTTAGTGGCCATTGTTCAAAGTGTGTTGTTTATTCTTCTGAATAAATAGCTGGTGCCCATGTTTACACAAAACAAAAAAGTGCTTTGTACTTGGTGTTGAACTCAACAGCCAAGAAGAAGTTATGTCCTGGAAATGTAATGCTAGTTATATACTTTATAGCTATCGTTTGGGCATACATACTCTCCGAGTATGTTCTTCTCTGCCTAAGAGACCAGTGTTTCGAACATCTCATATTCCAATCTGGTACAGTATGTATACATATGTATTGTGTGATCATAATGTGCCATTTGGATTTCTAAAGACAGTAATGGTATTTGAATTTAAACCTGATTTTATCTACAAAAAAAAAAAAAAAAACAAGGAAAAATTCATTAATTTGGTTTCAACTCTAAAAATTTATTTTATTTATGAGGGGGAACTTGAAAATAACTGGAATTGTTCTCTGGTTTGTGGATCTGTTGTAATATATATTACATACATCTTGCAAGAAACCTTCTGCATCAATCTGCCAAATGACATCACTGTGTGAAATTGTGGGGCCACATAACACATTGTTTTGTAAAGTGCATTTTTGTCAATTTTTTTATAATGGCTGAAAAGTTTGACAATGTGAAATTCTGTTTTCATTTACAAATAATACAAGGAAAAAAGTTGTAATGCTTGAAACAAATTACAAAAAAGCTGATCTCATAAAAACTCAAGTTTATGAATGGTTTAATTGAAATGTTAAATTCATCGTATCCTAAAAAGCGTTGCAAATGAAATACAAAGTTAAAACAATGCTGACTTCTTTTTTTGAAGCAAACGTTATTTTTCTCTCAAATTTAGTTTGTAACAGTAAGACATTTTATCTGCAAGTTCTAAAACATTTATGTGATATGTAAACATCTTGTTTTGTGATGAAGAAAGGAGTTCATGCTCCACCTCCACCAAAGGTCATGTCTCAAAGCCTTAAGTATGTTAACACTTTTTAATTAAATTCAGCATGATACAGCTTATCTATCAGCCATCTTTACTCAATCTTGCTTTGTGCAATTTTTTTTAATCTCTTAAATGAAAAAATGTCTCAAATTTTTTTTACAAACTTAAAAGTAGTGAGAAAAAAATGACAGATGTGTTAAAAGGCATCACTTTGCAAGAACTTCTGACTACTTGAAAAATAAAAAACACATTCAGACCTGTGTATTGTATCAAATTGATAGTAATTTGGTAGAGATTAAATTTATAACACTTAAAATAAACAAACACTTTTTTATTATAAAATTCCAGTTATTTTTAGATAGCCTGCATATCTCGTGGCAAAATCTTTAAGATTAATGCATGTTAATTTAAGACTGATACAATAAAACTAATGATATATAATATATAAATAATTTTGTGATCGCAATAGTAAAATAAAGTATGCATTGATAAATTTATTAACTGCATGCAGTTTCAAAATAATAATATCAACAAATAAAAAATCCTTCTCCTTTTTCTTTCCAAAAACTTTATTTTTTATCTCAATACTGAACATATATATATATACATTTATATACAAAACTCCAACATTTCAACTGTTTTATCTCATACAGTCATTTTCAAGGATCTGCAACAATATTGAATACATATCAACAAATAAACTTCAATTACATAAAAACTTAAAGATGTGGTATTTAAATATGATGAAGTATATAATAAACAATGTAAAGGATGGAGTATGGGGAATAGTATGAGTGAATTGTTAAAATATTTTGGTGTCGATTTAGTATGCGCTCACGGCCGCCATTTTGAATTACAAGAACCACCCAAACTATGCTGAAACATCCAACCGATAAATGACATCGCTCAAAATGGCCATTTTCGTAGGAAAAAAAAACAAAAATCGGAATTTTCATATTAGTCAATCATGTGACTAAAATGGTAAAACATAAAAATCTTAATTTTCATTAAAAAAAATCACGTGATTAAAATATTAAAACACAAAAATCACAATTTTCATAAAAAAATCACGTGATTAAAATATTAAAACACAAAAATAGTAATTTTAATTTTAAAAAAAAATCACGTGATTAAAATATTAAAACACAAAAATAGCAATTTTAATTTTAAAAAAAATCACGTGATTAAAATATTAAAACACAAAATCGTATATGCCAAAAGATTATAACTTATAAAATCTGAATGCTAAAAATGGTAAAAAATAATGATGAAAAGATTTTAAGCAATAATTATATTTTCATTCACTTATAGAAATGGAATCACGAGACCAAAAAGGCGGTAAAGATCTTGAATACACGTTATCTACATCAATCTTTTTAAAAAAATCATAAATGCTATAAATCCAAGCATTGATAGCAAATCTCAAAAAATTAAAAACGCTATAAATCTAAGCATTGTAATAGCAAATCTCAAAAAATCAAAAATGCTATAAATCCAAGCATTGATAGCAAATCTCAAAAAATTAAAAACGCTATAAATCTAAGCATTGTAATAGCAAATCTCAAAAAATTAAAAATGCTATAAATCTAAGCATTGTAATAGCAAATCTCAAAAAATTAAAAATGTATAAATCTAAGCATTGTAATACAAATCTCAAAAATTAAAAACCTATAAATCTAAGCATTTAATAGCAAATCTCAAAAAATTAAAAACGCTATAAATCTAAGCATTGTAATAGCAAATCTCAAAAAATTAAAAATGCTATAAATCTAAGCATTGTAATAGCAAATCTCAAAAAATTAAAAAATCAAAAACACTATAAATCCAAGCATTGTAATAGCAAATCTCAAAAAATTAAAAACGCTATAAATCTAAGCATTCCAAGCATTGATAGCAAATCTCAAAAAATTAAAAACGCTATAAATCTAAGCATTGTAATAGCAAATCTCAAAAAATCAAAAATGCTATAAATCTAAGCATTGTAATAGCAAATCTCAAAAAATCAAAAATGCTATAAATCCAAGCATTGATAGCAAATCTCAAAAAATTAAAAACGCTATAAATCTAAGCATTGTAATAGCAAATCTCAAAAAATTAAAAATGCTATAAATCCAAGCATTGATAGCAAATCTCAAAAAATTAAAAACGCTATAAATCTAAGCATTGTAATAGCAAATCTCAAAAAATCAAAAACACTATAAATCCAAGCATTGTAATAGTAAATCTCAAAAAATTAACGTATCTTACGGCATTTAAAAATAAATCATAAATGCTATTTGCAAAAAGAAAGCTTATTCCTGTCTTCAACAATATATACTAAATCAGTATTTAAAAAACAATATTTAAAAACTATAATCTATAAATCAGACATTGTAACGTAACATTAAACAGCTTATAATGCTACAATGGAAAAAAGTGCGGGAAAAGAAAAAAAGCAAAAGAAGCTAATATTGAAAATTTAAAAAAATTACACAATCCTTTAAAATAAATCAAAAACGGTAATTTATAGAGTGATAATCAAACATTGTAATTGTAAATCTCAAAAAAATTAACTTATGTTAAGGCATTTTTTTAAAAAAAATCGTAAATGATATTTATAAAAACCCTTTAAAATATAGCGATCACTAGAAAAATAATAAATGCTATTTTAAAAAGCTCAGTCCAGTCTAGCAACGCTATATACTAAATCAGTATTATAATTTTAAAAAATTATATTGGTAAATGTGAAATGGCGGGAACACCCATCACTTTCAACACTATCAACAAATAAAAAATCTAATTAACTTATTTTTAAAAATATAATATTTTACATTTGGCTTTGGGATTATCTCTCTAACTAAGAGTTATAATAATGAATCACAAATCTGAATAATAGACAGCATTTATTTAAGTAATTTTTTACCAATATTTTAAGAATTTTAAAAAAATTACCAACATTCTCAATCGGATGGAGATCTCTTCTTCATTACTGCAACAGCACAAGCCATCAACAAATTATACTTTTAAGATTTAGGTTTATTACTGTAAAGAAGATGACAGTAAAATTAATTTATTCAGGAAATATCGCAGCTTGATATGGTCTCTTTCAAATTTATTTTTAAAACTGTGTATTTGGGTCTCACACAAATAAGAGCTGGTATGTATGACGTAAGATAATTTCCAAGAATTAGAGTTTGGGATGGGCCTTTCTCTTACTAAGATAAAAGTGTTAAGTTAAACTTTCAAATTTAAAAAAAAGCAACTGTAAACCAGCTTAATAGACTTTTATGCCTCAAGCCTAACTAGTCATCAAATGCAAAAGAGGGGTAAAAATTTATAATAAATTAATGATTTAAAAATATAATCGCATGTAACATATTATACGTCACAACTTGTACTCATATATATATTGTGTATCCGATACATGTATTACTTTTAAGATTTTAGTTTTAACACTTTAAAGACACAAGTAAAATTATTTGGTAATTTATTATAAAAAATATAAAAATAAATTAATGATTTAAAAATATAATCGCACTATAACATATTACAAGTCACAACTTGTACTCATATATATTTATTCCGAAAATATTGCAAAAACAAAAGAGACCTTTTCATTCATTAATATTAAAAAAAAAAAAGAAATATAAAGGGTGTGTGTTCATGTGATCATATGATTTGAAAATGGGTATATGAATGACTAATAAATATATTCTTTATATTCACTTATTGTTGCTAATTCTGTCTATCATTCCATTTCACCTTTTAAGTATCATAGTAGGCCTGTTTGTCAAATTCAACCCATCCCAGGCCACGTATATAATCCTATAATAATGAACATTGATGTATAATAACGTATGTTTACGTGTATGTGCGCACATCTAATATATAAATAAATATATTTATATATTAGATGTGTGCACATACACATACGTTATTATACATCAAAATACATTATTATAAGATTACATACGTAATGATGTTAGGCTTGAAGCATAAAAGTCCATTAGCTGGTTTACAGTTGTTGTTTTTTTAAATTTGAAAGTTTAACTTAACACTTTTATCTTAGTAAGACAAAGGCCCATCCCAAACTCTAATTCTTGAGATCGGAAGACGTCACACGTAGCTGCTGTTATTTGTGTGAGACTTAAATACAGTTTTAAAAATAAATTTGAAAGAGACCATATCAAGCTGCGATATTTCCTGAATAAATTAATTTTACTGTCATCTTCTTTACAGTAATAAACCTAAATCTTAAAAGTATAATTTGTTGATGGCTTGTGCTGTTGCAGTAATGAAGAAGAGATCTAGGAAGAACCAAATTTAGCCTGAGCGACGACCATCCATCCGATTGAGAATGTTGGTATTTTTTTTAAAATTCTTAAAATATTGGTAAAAAATTACTTAAATAAATGCTGTCTATTATTCAGATTTGTGATTCATTATTATAACTCTTAGTTAGAGGGATAATCCCAAAGCCAAATGTAAAATATTATATTTTTAAAAATAAGTTAATTAGATTTTTTATTTGTTGATAGTGTTGAAAGTGATGGGTGTTCCCGCCATTTCACATTTACCAATATAATTTTTTAAAATTATAATACTGATTTAGTATATAGCGTTGCTAGACCGGACTGAGCTTTTTAAAATAGCATTTATTATTTTTCTAGTGATCGCTATATTTTAAAGGGTTTTTGTAAATATCATTTACGATTTTTTTTTAAAAAATGCCTTAACATAAGTTAATTTTTTTGAGATTTACAATCACAATGTTTGATTATCACTCTATAAATTACCGTTTTTGATTTATTTTAAAGGATTGTGTAATTTTTTTTAATTTTCAATATTAGCTTCTTTTTCTTTTTTTTCTTTTCCCGCACTTTTTTCCATTGTAGCATTATAAGCTGTTTAATGTTACGTTACAATGTCTGATTTATAGCATTATAGTTTTTAAATATTGTTTTTTAAAATACTGATTTAGTATATATTGTTGAAGACAGGAATAAGCTTTCTTTTTGCAAATAGCATTTATGATTTATTTTTAAATGCCGTAAGATACGTTAATTTTTTGAGATTTACTATTACAATGCTTAGATTTATAGCGTTTTTAATTTTTTGAGATTTGCTATCAATGCTTGGATTTATAGCATTTTTGATTTTTTGAGATTTGCTATTACAATGCTTAGATTTATAGCATTTTTGATTTTTTGAGATTTGCTATTACAATGCTTAGATTTATAGCGTTTTTAATTTTTTGAGATTTGCTATCAATGCTTGGAATGCTTAGATTTATAGCGTTTTTAATTTTTTGAGATTTGCTATCAATGCTTGGATTTATAGCATTTATGATTTTTTTAAAAAGATTGATGTAGATAACGTGTATTCAAGATCTTTACCGCCTTTTTGGTCTTGTGATTCCATTTCTATAAGTGAATGAAAATATAATTATTGCTTAAAATCTTTTCATCATTATTTTTTACCATTTTTAGCATTCAGATTTTATAAGTTATAATCTTTTGGCATATACGATTTTGTGTTTTAATATTTTAATCATGTGATTTTTTTTAAAATTAAAATTGCTATTTTTGTGTTTTAATATTTTAATCACGTGATTTTTTTTTAAAAATTAAAATTGCTATTTTTGTGTTTTAATATTTTAATCACGTGATTTTTTTATGAAAATTGTGATTTTTGTGTTTTAATATTTTAATCACGTGATTTTTTTAATGAAAATTAAGATTTTTATGTTTTACAATTTTAGTCACTTGATTGACTAATATGAAAATTCCGATTTTTGTTTTTTTTTCCTACGAAAATGGCCATTTTGAGCGATGTCATTTATCGGTTGGATGTTTCAGCATAGTTTGGGTGGTTCTTGTAATTCAAAATGGCGGCCGTGAGCGCATACTAAATCAGCACCAATATTTTTGTGTTACAAAATATAAGCCTGTTTTTTGGGTTAGGTATGTTGATTATTTTTTAGTGTTCAATGGCAATTATAGAAAATCTGAATGTTTTATAAGGTATATTAATTCAATTGATGATGACATTAGTTTTACTATGGAAAAAGAAAAAAATAATGTAATTACTTATTTGGATGTTATAATAAAAAAAGGTATTAAAAATTGTAAGGTTGATATTGAAACTAGTGTATTCAGAAAAGAAACTTTTTATGGTTTGTTAAGTAGTTGGGATTCAGATATTGAATATGAACATAAAATTAATATTATTAATAATAGGATAAACAGAGCAATTAATTTATGTTCTGAAGAAAAATTGTTTATAAAAGAAATTAGTAATGTAAAAGAGGAAGGTATAAAAAATAATTATCCAGTTAAAATTATTGATAAATTATGTAATAAAAGAAATATTAAAAAAATAATAAAGAAGAGAAACAATGGGAAAGATGTAAATAATTTTATATATAATAGTTACAATGTTTCTAGAGATACTTTTATGAAGATTAAAAAGATTATAAAATGTATAAATAATAAATACAAAGGGGAAAGTAGGTTAATTATTAAACCAGTATATAAAAAGAAATTGAATTTAGGAAATTTAATCAATGATACAAAAAATATAGAAACTGACAAAATGAATGGAATTTATTTAATTGAATGTTTAAATTGTAAGAGGGAGGGGGGTAAGGTTTCATATATTGGTACAACTAAGAATACATTAAAAACTAGACTTAGACAACATTTGTATGACAAAAATTCAAATATTTACATTCATTGTAAAGGTTTAGGTCATAAAGAATTTAGTATTAAAATGTTAGAAAGGGTTAAAAATTACAGGGAAAGGATGGCTAAAGAATTTTTTTATATAAAAAAATATAATCCTACTCTAAATAGAATTAATGGAGTAGATAAGGAATATAAATTAATGTATAATTAAAATAAATGCTTAATGGGTTTAGGTAAATTGTTAGAAGTTTTTTTGTATAAAAGAGAGAGAGAGAGAGAGAGGGGGGGGATGTTTATATTTGTTTTATATTCATTTAAATATATAGTTTAGGAATGTAGTTTTAAGATGGGTTTTAGATAAAATTTAAAGAAAGGGGGAGGTTTTTGGAAATTAGAGTTGGTATTTAAATTTGTATAGAAAGTTTCTTGGATGATTTTAAGATATATTTGTAATTAAACAATGTAAAAAAAAAAAAGAGTAATAAAATATAGCAGTGGGAGAAAGATGTAAGTAAAATATATTTCTATATGTTTAATATGTTTGTTATTAAGTTAATATAAGAGAAAGTTTTTATGTAATTGAAGTTTATTTGTTGATATGTATTTAATATTGTTGCAGATCCTTGAAAATGACTGTATGAGATAAAACAGTTGAAACGTTGGAGTTTTGTATATAAATGTATATATATGTTCAGTATTGAGATAAAAAATAAAGTTTTTGAAAAGAAAAATTGTTGATATTATTGTAGAACATATATATTTTAAAAGAAAAAGTGGATGTACCTTTGCTGTGTTATTATATATTTCAAAATAATCTTTAAACATCCACAAATAAGACATTAAACTATTGTTAAAGCATGGGTGTATGTGTATTTATAAGTTGGTATGATTAAACAATATTAAATTATACATATAGAAAAGAAAAAAATATTTTAAAATATTTAATTTATTTAAAACAAGTATGCAAATATTGATTGTTGCTTATAAAATAGACGAATAGGAAGAAGTGTCAACTTTATTGAAATATAATTTGAATATATTTTGTATTTCAAATTGTAGGTTTATGTTATTATTTTACAACATATTGTATAAATAATATATTTTATAAACTCTAATAGAAAGTCTTTTGACAGCATGGGACATTAGTTCGTTAGAAAAACTTTCATAAAGTGAACGAATGAATGGTTTTAACTCCGAATAAGGAATTATTAAAGAAATGGATGTAATTTAAGATTACAAAATAAAATGTCATAGAAATAATATCGAGTAGATTATATATTAAGTAATCTTAAAAGAACATTCATTTACTTGCATGCTCTCCTTCCAGATATGTAAGGTTTACCAATAACAATATATACATATATTAAATAGTAGAAATACATTGTTATAAACTCTAAAATACAATTTCAACTAACAAATATTTTCCCTATTTTATTTATCTACTTTTACCATAATTTGTATCATTCTATAAATTAAATTGTATTAGAAAACAGTAGCTATTTGCTAAGCATTTGTATAAACATTTAATGCAATTACAGAGAAATTAATTATAATAGATGGTACCCAACTGACTTACTTGTCCTATTTCTAAATAACTGACTTTCTTCTGACAGCACACAAACTGACATTCTTGTCCACTTTCTGATTAATTGGTTTTATTCTAGTAAACAGCACACAATTGACTTTCTTGGATAATTGGCTTTCTAATAGAAAACACTTTTGCATTATATTCAATTGGTATCTTTTATTTATTTTATGCTATTTAAGCAATTATCTTGTATAACATTAAAAAAATAGAAATCCAAGTTATTTTATAAAAAAAGTCAATAAGAAAATGTAGTCAGAAAAAATCTGCATTGCCATCTAGAGTCTATTAATTATTCTGTGTTTGCATAAAAAATAATAATGAATACAGATAGGTCACTCATATCAATAATCTTCAGGCTTAACTTTAAATTAGTCATATAAAACTGGAACCATTTAATATATTAGAAAAATTTTTTAAAGACGTAAAAAGAATGGTTTCTATTTAGAAATTGTTTTAACATGAAAGTTGGCAGTAAAAAAAAGATAAGAAGGTGATTAGTAATGAGATAGATGGATTCCATTATCACAATAATATATGTAACTGAGAAAACCCTAAAAATTAAACAGATGATGTAATTCTACAAAAATGCTCTTTATACAATCACCGGGATTGATGCTCAATTAATAGTACTTAATAATTAAAATTTAATATGTAGTACTTAAATAAATTTATAACAAAAATATAAGAAAAGAAAGCATACATTAAAAAAATATTGTATAATAAAAAGAGACATACCACCTTGTTTGCTTTTAACCTGCACAGTATTTGATAATGGTCCAGGACCTACACTTGTAAATGCCTGGACTCTAATAGAATAGGTTTCTAGTGGTTTAAGACCACCAATTGTTGTAACAACATTATTGTCAACGGTTTGAGAATTCCATCCTGCCAGTGGCTTATTTGGATCGGTTGTGTAGTAAACTTTGTAACTCTAAAAAAAAAAAAAAAAAAATATTTTTATTAGTAATTCTATCTTTAAATTATAATGTATATGAAAATCTTGAATGTGTGGAGTAATCCATTTAAATCAACTGAATTAGAACACACTTAACCTAGAACAACTGCTCCAGGCCAAAAAAATCAAAGTAAACGGACAGACTGATGCATCCAACACATTCAAGATTTCCATTTAAACATTCATTAAAAATTGTATTATATATATATATATATACTTAAACACACCCATGGATTATATATTTGGGCTTTGATATTGAGTAAGGAGGATAAAAAAATTAAAAACAATGCTTATAGGAGTAGTTTCTACTCCAGAAACATCTATTATAAACTTGAGTAAACAATGGGCCCAAGATGGTTATTAGATGGGAAATTTGTTTTTCATTCCTGATTTTACGCTCTATAGATGCTTATTTAATGGCAAATAAATGTATGGTTAACTAATTGGGTTGGCTACCTAAAAAAACTTCATAATTTCACTTGAATTCAAATTCTAGGTAAAGGATATGACAGACCGATGTAACAACTACTACAACATATAGTAAATACACATATTTTTATACATTAATTTTATAACAACCACAACAAATATATTATTTTATAAGTATTAACTTATCAATATGTTCAATAAAGTTTATCATCTAATAATACTTTTGCCAGAAGTGACTTAATTTAGTTAGCATTAATACAAATTTAAAACAGATTTTATCTCGTTGATGGCGGGCAGTCATAGTTATTAATTTAAATAAAGAGAAAAAAAATCTCTTGAATTTTTTGTTCAGGAATATGATGAAAAGGATATTAAGAAAAAAGCTTTTATTAAAATAAGATATATAAAGGAAATGTATCACTGCTTTAAAATGATTTGGTAATAGCAGGATGAAAAAGCATAACGGATATAAAAAAGTGGATAAAAAGGGAAAAAATTAATATTTGCTGAAAAGAGCTTTTCTGGGTATGATTTTTTATATATTATTGCTGTTATATAAAGTTATATTATATCGTTGATTTATTTATATACAAAGGCTTCAAAGAACTATAACATTTTTAATTTAGTTAATACGATTTCTGTCAACCATGCACAGAAACTTTTGACTTCATCTAAACAAAGTCATTGTATATCACATAACATACATAAATCTTATATTATAAATTTTAAATTGTTTTTTTAATAAGTATTGCTGGAAAGATTTCTTTTATGATGCAGAATTATAGACCAATTGGATTTCACAATGCTAATATTTTTTTTATTTCTTATCTCTTCTATCATACCTCTAATGAGGGGTTACTTAGCAAACCAAATTTATTTTGTAGGCCGAAAAATGAATAAACGATCAACAGTTTGGATTTCTCTGGAGGTAAGTGAAAAAGGTTGATCACATGCAAATATATAATGAATAAAAATTTCATCGTCTCGTTGATAAATTTTCAATTGCTTTAAACCATTCACTCATAACCATCAAAATAACTGATAAAGTCATATAAGTTAGAAATCTCTTAGTGGAAATAAAAAATCATTTTCTCAATTATTAGACAATAATACACTTTTTTAAAAATATTTTAAATATACATGAATAAAATAAAAAAATGAATTTTAATCAGTTTAATTAATAATAAAACAAAAGATATGTGATTAACAGTTTTTTTTTTTTAAATATGTTTCCTTGATCTCTCATATTTAATTAGAACTATACCACAGATGGATCTAATTTTGTAAGGGTTAATTACAAATATTTAAATTTTTAAGACATTTTCAGGCAACATTTACATCCATTTTAACTGATAACACGATCTAAGAATTGGATCTTCTAATAAAAAATTTCAGACTTGTTGAAGTTAAATACCAGTTTTAACCTTGGGTTATTAAACATTTTTGATCTCATTAGTGTATCAGTGTTATTAGATAGAGTGGAGAGTGGTGGGTCATGTGAAAGTCTGTGCTCATATACCCTATATTACATATATAGACACAGGTATATAATAAGCCTGTGTTTCAGTTATTAAATTGAAAGATTGTTCAATGTATAATTATATATCATCCATGAGTATAGCATTACTCATCAGAGGCTGGTATTCTGAATTAGTATACAATTCTGGTGACTTCTTTAATCAATATTCACCAATTTAGGATTATCTATAGATTTGCAAAATGAATTTGACCACAAACAAACATAGCACTGAAAGAAAATTTCACTCTCTTATTAAATAAGTTTATGTTTAAAATCATTCAATTTGAAGGTATTCCCCCAAAATAATCTATTAAAATAATAAATAAAGAACAATATAAGAATGAAAGAACAAGTAGAATTCAATTCTGTAACATACATAAGACATAGAAAACAAGATCTGGAAAAAAAAAAAAGCCATCACAATTAATAGTTAGTGAGTTCCTTACAATTTAAGATTAATAAAGATTTTATTTTATTACAAAAGTATGATAAAATATGTTCTAAGAACCATATAATATTTGAGTATCAGAAATGAGAGGTTGAGATTTCAACCAAAACCCTTTAACTTTTGAATCTATTATTTTATACTACACTAAACTGCAAAAAACTAACACATATTTGAGTAATTGTATTTTATTTGACTCCTAAAATGAGTTATCCAGTGTAATAAAATATAGATAGCATTTTCAATATAATTATCAATAATTTTATTTTAAGCAAAAAATAATAACACATCCTCATATATTAAATTTCAAAATTAAAATTGTACACAATAATCAAACAAAAAGACTGGAAATCAAAAATTAGACTCGTGTAAATAAAAAGTAAAGGTATTGTGATAACATTAGTTATGACTTGATATCATTCATCCATCTCAAATGTATTTTCATTCTAAGAGATTGTAAAAGACCTAGAAAGGGATCACATGTGCATAAGTTGGTGTGGAGAAGAGAGGATAGAGATTGGAGATGGATTGAACTTCCTGCAGTGGATTGATAATGGTTTAAAATGATGACAACCATCAACAAGAAGAAGTCTTCATTGGTTTACTAACGACTTTTTATTTAAGTAAATTATTGTTAAAAATACACTTACAGTATTGTCACATCAGATAATACAAACAGAAAGTTATTTCTTCCAGTATTGACATTAATTATTTTAAATAAATTTAGTACTTGTATCAAAAGCCATAAAAGAAAAAACAAAATGTTTTTATATAATACCTGTTGCAAAAATATATATACAAATAATATATATTAAGATCATAACCTTAAGACTATGCACCTGAAAAAATGACAATAGGGACCTCTGCAAATCTTTAACATAAGATTTATTTAGAAGACATATAAGTTTGCATTGAAGCAACAATATCTTCCATCTGAATATATTTATGTCTTTGTTTTATTACAAATAATCTGTCTATATATTTATTTCATGCCTAAAAGATGTCAAATTAATACAATGCTGGTGAATGCATCATAGATATATTTATAATTATCTACTGCTTTAATAATTGGGTTCATATTTAATAATGAGCATAACCAAGTATTTATTTTGATAACATATATATATATACACACATAATGTGCAGTTATAAAAATAGTATTTTATTATATATGTAACCCATGTAATTACTTACTGTTATTTGTCCATTGGGCTCTTTTGGTTCTTCCCATTTAACTCCCATTGTTATTGGACCATGTGGAAAAGCCTGAACATTCTGAGGTGGACTTCCAGGTTCTTAAAAAAAAAATTAAGATATTGTATATCTGTATCCACTACATACTCATATGTAATAAATTAAATATTTTCATAGATTTATTATGATGTAAAGAAAGTAAAGTTTGACATTTCCATGTAATAATTAGAGATATGCAGTGGTGTTGCTAGAAAACCATCAATTATTATTGAGAGGCTTAAAACTAAACTACTCTGCATTAGTACCCAATAATAGCTTCTTTGTCTTGAATTTAATTATATATATGAGATCATACCTAACTTAGAAGAATTCTTAAAGATTAGAATCATATTCATTTTAATGCTAAAAATATATTTCAATAATTGATGCAAGTCATTACTATATGATCATTCTAGCTTTAATACCAATACTCAGTAAAGATTATGATATTGATATGAAATACTACATTAAAATATATTTAAAATGTAACAAACTACTATCAACAACATTTTAAAATTGTTGCTCAACATAAAGCACCAAAAGCCTGACATTACTATTAATAATTTTTGTATGGAGATCTTTGGAGAGAGCCCTGATGGATCTTCTATTTTCTTTCATTCTCCTATGGCTACTTGTAGCATGATTTTGTTGGCTTTGCATTCAGTTTTTACTGATCAGCAAAACAATTGCCTTATTTTTTTTTATGATAATATTTACACTGAATTTGCATAATAATTATTAAAAACAAACATTATCACAATTTGATTTTATTTAAAAATGTTTTATTTTTAAAAATATAAAATAACTTTCAATTACAAATTGATTTTATTCAAAAATGTCTTATTTCTAAAATTATAAAATAACTTTCAATCATAATGGTAAAACAGAAAACTATAGCCATAAGATTGTTAATCTCTTTTTAAACACAGTTCTCTGTAATGTTTGTGAAATGTCTATGCATATAAAATGGTATGTGTAAATAAATTATTTATAAATATGCATGGATTTCTTTCCTTTAATAACATTTCCTTTGTTGGAAAAACTCTAGAAATTCATCGGGGAGATCATCCCAAAATTATAATTAAATTAGAATAGAATTTGTCTGCAAATAAAGTTAGTTGAATACAAATTAGATCGGACATATTTTATTTATCCCTTGGTAAATGAAGAAGAGGGAGGAAGCAGCTAAACTGGTTAGACTAGAGTAAAGTTAATGTTGATTTGAAGTGATACCAGATCTACAGTAAAGAATGATCAATGGTAGATTAGTAGACTGACTAAAATCTAAAATGACATAATTGCAAACAAGAAGCAGTTACTTGTTTGTGTATTGAAGAGATTATTACCAGCGAAGAGTAATCAACTGAAGCTTAACCAAACTGCCAGAGACAAGGTGGAAACAGAGATGGTTAATATATAATGTATTCATTTTGTGTGCCAAATTAAGCACTGATATTGCAAACTTTAATAGATTTATTCTATATGTGAAATTAGATATGCTTATTTGTGTTTCAAAAGACATTTGATTTGAAAACACAGATAATTAATAACTGGATTATTCCTGGTATGAAACGACTATTTTCACCCGAGAAAATAAACAGCATATGAACATTACCTTTTTAGTTTGTTTTTATCCATTATTTGTTATTAAATAAATATTATATATACATTTCAAAGTATATTGTTTCTTTATTTAGCACCCTGACTGGTCTTTAAAGACCTCGGGTTATAGCAGTTTGTACTATTTTAAAAATTATAAAAGGAATTTTTAATTTTAGAACAGAATCTTTAATTGTTCAAAATGTTAAAAAGTTCATTCAACAAAGATTTTGTTAATGTTCTTTTTTTATTGCCTGAGATGACTTTCATTCCATCCAATCCCCCCAAAAAATAATTCTCATCATTATTTTTTCTATATTTGTAAAATTCAAATATGATTTTTTAGGATGTTTTTCATTTGTAATTTTATATTTCTAACTAACCAAGTCCAATTTACTAAATTCTAATACAGAATAAAAGTTTAATACTAAAATCAAATATTGAATGATTACAAAAATTGCTGCCAGGGGTAAAAGAGAGTAAGTCACTTTCCCCCAGGCTATTACTTAAAAGGACTCTAAATGTTGAACAAAGGATTAAGAATGGAATGAATAATTAATTATGAGTTTAATAACTCTTAAGTACCATATTCCATCTGGTTAATAAATTAATTTCACTCCGAATTACCACCAATACAAAGATATGCTTATAAACATCAGAGCTACAAAGAATAGATGGATTCATTCTATTCTTGATCCTTTGTTCAACATTTAGAGTGCTTTTAAATCATAGTCTGGGAGAGAGTGATTTACTCTCTTTGTATTTACATTGAGCTATGTTTAATTTAAAATTTACCAGAGGAACAATGAAAATTTTCACAATTAAAGATTAAATGATTGCGGCCCAACATTTAAGCATATTGCCATACAAATGTAAGTACAATCGTTATACATACTAAACATTGAGCAATGCATAAATAAAATATCATAGTAAGAAAGATTATAAATTTGGAAGCCAGCTTTTAAAATCCCACAGTAAATATTTCTATGATTTATGTATAAAATATAATGAAATAATATCAACATTAGAAATCTTTTACTACTGTTAAACTTACCATAATCCTAGTCTAGCTATCGAAAAGTTAAAATGAAAATATGCAAAGAGAATGATAATTTCAAAGCTCTAATTTTCTCACCAGTTCATGCTATTTCCTAAACTTCATCATGCATAGTTCAATAGGAAAGTATCCATTTCTTTTATTTTATTTATAAGTAAAAAATTTTGTTACCACACAATTATTTATTAGATAGAATGGACAATTACATACTTAATATGTATATAAAATGTTCAAACCACCCTCCTACTAAATATTATTTTTTCAGCAACACCCTCTGAATTTCAAACAGCATGATTTTTGAGTCATGTTGTTGGAAGTTCAGACTTTATACTTATTCACAGAGGGCATTGCTGAAAAAAGAGTGTTTTGGAGAGTGATTTGAACATTTTGTATTTGAATTTTCTGCTAGCGATATGCACTAGGACATTTTCATATACATACAAAGATTTACAATGTACAATGCAAAAATTAATATCCAAGCAAAGCAATACTTTAAATATATAAAAGATAGAAAACATTAATCTGAAATCCCTACTTCTGGAGCTTTTTTGAATGTGTGAACATTTTTGGCTTTCAACAATTAGCCTTTCCTCCATTCATTATTAATCCAATTCTATTGAAATAAATAATCATTAATTTTACTATCTACAATTTATATAAATTGAAATACTTTTGATAACCTGTATACACTTATTAATAACAATATAATTCTTAAAAATATAAAATGTGCTTAGATTTACACCAACACAAAATTTTTATATAGCCATAATTAAAACAATATTCGGTAATTTTGTTTGGATAACAGAAGTTTTTAATTGGTGACTTTGAGGGTGGGTAAGTGATCAATTTTTCAGAATTTAATCAGGAATTAAAATTTTCATTTTAGATAGTCCATTGTCAATACAAGCAAACTATCCAATAATAATAATAATAGATAAGTAAATACTTAGAGATTCTTAACTAGAAGATAATTATGTTGGAAAACTGTTCATACTCTCATCACTTAATAATTGACAAGCCTGGTGAAACATATATGCTCTGTTGGAATGAGGGAATAGAAAACTATAGGAGAGGCTTTTGCATAGCAATGACTAGTCAAATGTTTAATTATTTATTTATAAGCACATCTTAAAAACAAGTATTTATTATTTATTTTTTGAAAAATATATAAATTTTGATATAAAATTAAATTTTACAATAATTTGCCTATTAAAATGAAAAATCTTCAATATACATTATATCTATTTTTAGATTGTAACTTTTATAGATATATATAAAAGAAGGAAATGCAAAACATGATTTTAATATAGAGCAAGGTCATAATCAAAGCTAATATTCTTGCATTTGACAGATTACAATTTCTAAAAACATTATATATTAAATTAAAATAAAATTTATTTAAAAACATATGGATGCACCGTTGTTTTATAACGAATCTTGGATATAAAGCACTTGAACAATAAGTTGGTGAAAAACAACCTCCGATGATGATTAAATGTTTTTATCAAAAAGCTTTTTGAAATATCAAAATCTGCTTTATATCAAAGAAATTGTTACAAAAAACAACAACATATTCTCACTTGCTAGTGAAGCCATGAGATGTTTGAGCAAAATGAGACAAATTAAGCTCAATAGCCCTATTCAAGATACCATTTCCATTCCTCAGTTGAAAATTAATCAAAAACCTTTAGCTCTAGTATATTAATCTCACTATTATAACAAACCTAATAGTGATTCCCATTAAATCTAATGCAATGAAAACTCGTACCCATGAAAGAGATTTTACTAATTCCAAAAAAAGTAATCAAATTCGTAGGTTTAGTTTAAATGTAACTAATTGTTGATTTGTGGTAATACCATATCAATATTGTAGTTACTTATAATGATCTATTCTGACTGCTGTTTCTTTTATATAAGTTATAAAATCTTTCACTGAATTAGTTTTATCTTTGTTGTGATTGTTTATTAACACATGACTACAACATTAGACATAAACACAAGAAAAGAACAAAACTAATACAGTGATATCTTTTATAGCTTATATGCTGTAATATACACACATAACAAGTATCACACCAGTTAGCATTAAATTTTCCAGCAATGCTACTTGCATGTTATAAAGTTCAAATCAAGCAGACAAAAAATTTAATTAGGTGATATATTTGTTATATTTGATTGCAGCATATAACTTTATGCAATTTATACTTCATTATATATGTAATACTTTTGCATATGTATGTGTGCATGCTTGAAGAAGTGGAATATTTTTTCCTTACCGGTTTATTGTTTGGTTGAGACAATAAAGCGATAAGGAAAAACAATCCCACATTGCCAAACATATGCACATAAAAGTATTATAATATTGAAATAAAATTCCTGTTTATACTTCACCTTCGAGTAGTAAGTTACAAATTGCATGTTACACAAATAAGTGAAGCTCAATCTCAAGTATTATATATATTGCAATATTTAATGTAAAATACCCTTCGAAAGTCTACTATTAGGCTTATAAGAAATAGTTTATCTGAAAAAATTAGGATTTGAAACTACAATGCGTATAGCTTTGTATAATCTATTTTTTAATGGTCCACTCATTACATCTCTTATCTTACTTCCAAGCTTTTCTTCTCTAGCAAATCTCCATAAGAATATTTTCCTATCGATTTGTAATTACAATGTGATTTAAGCTTTGCATAATCTATTTTGTTAAATGTCTATTGATTATATCTCTCTTATCTTACATCCAATCTTCCCTTCCCTAACAATCCTACATAAGAAGGATATTCCTATCAATTTATAACTGCAATGTAATATGGCTTTGTATAATGTATTTTTTAATTGTCTATTGATTATATCTCTCTTATCCTACATCCGATCTTCTCTCTCCTAACAATCCCCCATAAGGATATTTATTATTTTCCTATCATTAGTATCTTTTTGCTATTTTGTTTTACATTTTTTCATTTATTTTATTTTTTACTTAATGACTTATTATTAATATCATACTTATACATTTAGCAGAAGTAATATGATAATGACAATTGAACCTATTTATATCAACAGAGTATTATTATAAACTAAGTAATCATGTGATGTTTAATTGCACAAATAACATGAACATATAATTCCATTCAACTGATAAACCTGTGGGTGCATTTATTTCCTCATCTGTGAATGATAGAGAGAACATTAATTTTTGAGTCCATCAATCTATCACTAATCATAGTTTCAGATCGTAAGTTACTATTTCGAATTGAAACTTTTAATAGTATAAAAAGTTCAGATCAAAAAAAAAAAAGGGGGGGGGGGGCTACTAATAAATTAAAAAAAGAAAACAGTTTTCAATTATGATAATAAAAAAAGGTAATTAATAGAAGCTTAAAAAAACGAATCTATAAAATAATTAATAGAATATTAGAAAGAAAACTATGAAAAAATATAAATTCTGTAAAATATTTAAAAAAAAAAATAAAGAAAGATTTATAATAAAATGAGTCACAAATGGGCAACAGATAAAATTTGTTAAATATGATTAAAAAAAGAAATGTAATAAAATTTACAAAATATTATTCATAGTAAATTAAAACATTTGGAACAGGACAAACATGTTTCTAGGATGTAAGTGACATATATGTTAATAATAGTAAGTCTTCATTCATATTATTATGAAAAAAGAAGAGGAATCAAATAAAAATGAAATAGTTTTGTAATAAAGAAGCATAAGGTTGTAATAGTTATAGGTGAAATAAAGAATGCACAAAGTTTACATAATTTTATCAGCAAAACATCATATGATTTGTCTGCTTGCTTTCAATATCTACATTACTAATAATGATTCATTCTATATCTCTTCATTGTAAACTTGAGTAATTAATAGTCATTAAATGTCAGCATCATATTTAAATCTCCAAATCAGTTACTTGTTACTGACATTTGGATGCGACACTACTGCCTAATGTGTGAACCATGATCTGTAAACTTTGAGCCTCAGACCAATAGAGTAATAATAGGTTAGATATGATGTCTGAATAAAGTTTGCATTTAGAAAGAAATTAGAAATGCAAATGGAATGATAAGGATTATTATCAAAAATAAAAATACAATGATAGCAAAGAAAAACAAACCACAACTGTTAATGATAGTAGGTTACACTTTGTTGAATATCTTAATGTCTAGTTATCACAATCTGTCTTTGGCAGAGAATCTAGCACACATAATATAAAACCCAGGTGAATAGACATTCTTAACACACACACACACATATATATATATATATTAAGATCTATTCCTTTATAATCCAAATTAAATAATCTATACCAATCAAGAAGATTAACCAATAATATCTGTATGATAAAATTAATTAGCTGAATATTATTAGAGAAGCATTCAATTTTGTATAGAATGAAATACTGCTTCTTTCAAAAAGAAAATAAAAACTATACTCAATCAGTGATATAGTGGTTCTATGTTTTATGATGAAAACTTTCTAGGAAAGAGAGATCTAATTTTGTGGTACAAAAATTATCTCAACATACTGGTGAAAAAACCAAGTGTAGAATTGATTGCTTTTATTGTGAAGATGTATTTGAAGGACAGGATATAGAAATTAGGCAATTAAAACATTATTGCAAGATGTCACAGAAACAGTTTGAAGAATCAACATTTAGTTTATGGATTAATTGTATAGTCATCATAAAACTAATCTTTAACCTATATATTATTTGTTTTTCTACATTTCTGAATTTAGAATGGCCATACTAATTTATAAACAGCTGCATAGTTTTCTCCTAGATTTTTTAATGTTATTTTTTCTTTATTAGTGAATACTTATAGTTGGCTTGGAAGAGCATACTAATATCAAGGACACTTTTGAAAATAGTATCCAGATATTTTTTATTCTTTGTGTCCCCTCCCCCTCAGCTGTGAATAGAACCAACAATTTTAGTTAGCTGGAAAAGTACCATTAAAAAACAAATAATCTTTATAAAAGTGTAATAAGATGAGGGAAAAATAATGCTATCTTTTACTATAAATATTATATTCCTTATAAAAGTGTAATTTTATTATTTTTCTCCCTGTTCCCATTTTTCTTCTTATGCTATTTAGTGTATTGTAGCTAGATATTTATCTGTTATTAATTTATATATTTTTTGAAAACGTATTCATATTTATTTTATTTCAGTGTCAAAAATTGTCTTCTTTTTCTCTACTATTTTATAATTTCTCGGTTATTTTTCACTTACCCTTAAAAAACAAACAAACACATTTTTAGCATAATGTTTCTCTTATTATACATATATTTCATAATTTCAACATGACTTCTCCATCTTTATATATATAAACCCGTTACATTTCAATAATAAATGTTTTTATATTTTATGTTCGCCACTCAACACAAATCATGACAAATTTAAATCTTTTCTTTATTCTTTAGTACATGCCTTTGTTATTAGAGCTTTTGCTCTAGCCTTATTAATAAATTAACGTTAATGATGATCTGCTTGATATATATTATTTACTACACATTTTCAATTTTCATAACATTTCTTCCTTTTTATTTAGTAAATTTACTATCCTTTTATCACAAATCTTAATATACATGATTGCCATCTAGTATCGCTCTAATAACTAAATTAAATAAAATAAATACAGTATTTCTAATTAGAATTTTAAATTAGCTTAAAATGCTTCTTGTACCAATAAAATCAAATGAAAACTTTTAATTTAAATTCTTCAACACCGAATGAATAAGGAATCTTGTTTCAATTAATTTATTGTACCATTCTTGTAAATTTCTTTACTTGTTATAAAAGAAATTAATAAAATATATTGGTTTTATCAACAGATGTAAAATTATTCTAGGGATTGTAATACTGTATAAAATAACCACATTTAATCTAATTTTCATTATTTCTAAAAATACAATAATTATTTTGTACTGCTCATAGATTGGCTGAGGGGAAGGGTTTAATCGATTTTTGAAATAATAGTCATTTTAATTTAATATATAATATCCTTGTGATATAATATAAGATTTAATTTATAATTAGGTATAGTTATCGTCCGACTCTTCATCTGCTCGTTTTTTCCTGATTGTTTAAAAGCATAATCATTATAATGATATTGGAATTCAACTATCTCAATATTAGTGTTCCTTTTCTTTTAACACCAACCTTCCTGCACATTATGTATTTTTTCCGAAAATTTGATATTGTGATGTGAGTAAACCAGAAATATTTCACCTTGAATCATTTAATGGATCATGTAATTTCTGAACACCAAAGTAGCAGGATATATACAGTAGAGATTTTTTTTTTCCTCACTCAGTTGAGAATCAACCCATAATGTGTTCATTTATGCTCAAGAAAGTGTTTAGCTCTAATATTATCAAGTACATACTTTTTGTTTGTTTGTTTGTTAAAAGTCTCTATAGGATGGCAGTGCAAAAGCACTGATACATGTGCTATCATTATTCTTTGGTGTCCAATCTTGATATTCATAAAAATCACAGGAAAGACCATAGCTTGAATAATTGTAATCTTTGTTTTTATAGATACCTCTAAATAATTTACTCATATTACATATCTTACTCATTCATGATCTAATAAATATTGAAAATTTTATGACCGAGAAAATAACTTTTACACCATTAAAATTTTGTTATATTATCTATATGATAAGTTTTCTACTTAAAGATAGGATGAGTAATTAAATTAAGCAATAAAAAACTATAACTACTTGATAATACTTGATCATTAAAGATGGTAATCTGCCATTGCTTAAATTTAGTATAAATCATCAAGATAAAACATACTTTGTATAGCCCACTTCTGAATAAAAATGTTCACTCTCAATAAGAAACAATGATGATATTTGTCAGCAGACTTGCCATTTAGCAAAAAATGGAGATATTCTGTCATTTAATTATCTAGCTATTAATTAGATACTCATTTAATGACATATGTATAAATTTGACTAATCCCATCATGTAATTGAAAAATATTTTTAGAAAAAAAAAAATCAAGCTTTATTTAAATTTTTCTAAAGATATTCAACTATAAGTATAATATATGAAATACAGGCATTCTTCATATACCTGGAGCTTAATTGTAAATATATGAGATTTGAATGCAACCCCTTCCAAGCACCCTTCAGCTACCCACGTTATCTTATATCATTGATACACATGACCACACATGTAGAAAATATAAATAATCACCAATATATGTATTTTGTGCTGAACCAGCACTCATCAGTTGGTCCAGATCATCATCTTCCACATACATATATAATCAGTGCTCAGTTTATATTAAGATAGCAAATCTTCATACTTTAATGGGTAGTTTTCAATCTACATCAACCCCCAACTCTTCAGCCAACCATACCATTGAAAATCTGATGATGGAATGCCCAAATCCCAGGATGATGCCAATATTATTGTGTCAGAGGTATAAGATTGTGTGGATAGTTGAAGGGTGCTTGAAAGTCTGTGTTCAACTCCATGTATTTTCAACTGTAAATATATAACACATTTTTAGTGGTATTATTTTCCTCTCTGATAACTCATCAGTGATAGTGCTAAACACAGGGATTAAACCCATGACTTCTAGATTTATAAATAGTATATTTATTCAAACTTCTAACTAACTAGACTATTCAGTCAAAGGCAACAGCTAATAAATATTTTATATTATCAACATTTTCAACCATTATTGACCCACTGCAGTATGAAGGTCTCCAAGTTCAATTCAACTTCTTCGATCACCAGCCTCTCTTCTCCATATGACCCCAGAACACTTCTGTATTTCATCCATCCCATATGTAGCCTCTTTCTAGATCATTTACAATTTCTTGCAATCCAGTTTAAAATTTAAGCTGTCTACCTATTATCATTTTCTTTTAGCAATAGATCCAATCCAATTCTACTTCAGTCTCTTAATTCTTTCAATGATATCAGTAACATCTGTTTGTTGTTTCACCCATATATTTCTTTGTCAATCTCTTCTTGCTATTCTCATTCCATACTTCGTTGAATGATCTGAAATTTATGTATTGCTCTTCTGTTAAATGTTTAAGTCTCAGATCTGAAAGTAAGAACTGGTAGCACATATTTATTAAACATTTTCATTTTCAAACATATAGGTATATTTCTTCTTAATATTTTTATCAAAAACACATCAACCTATGATTAATTTCATCCATTATGTTTATTTCTATCTGTAGTAATAACCTAATCAAGATATTTGTAGTTGTTAATTAACAACTACAAATATTTTTCTTGATTGCTAACTCATCATTAACAATCTTTATTTTCTTCTTCTGAGAAAATCTATTGAACATTACTCTAGTCTTTATAACATTTACCTTTAATCCTACTTTCTTACTTTCATCTGATAACTCTTGCAACATTTGCTGAAGCTCTAAAGCATTACTTGCAGAAACAACTATATCATTGAAAAATCTCGATGATTTAAATAATCCCCATTTACTTATACTCCTTTAACTTCCCATTTTAATCCCCAAAATACTTCTTGCAAAACTGCTGGAAAATTTTTTGGAGATATAGAGTCACCTTATCACACACCCTTCTAAATGTTAATCTTTTTAGTTTCATTATGTAGCATAATGGAAGATCACTTAGATATACGTTTACTTCTTTATCATCATCATCATTATTATAACAATAAATATTATTAATTATTAGTTGTAGATATTTTATACCGTTATAGTACTGTCATTTATTTTTACTGCATATATATTATAATATTGTATTATTTTCTCTAATGCAGAATCATTTTTTATAAGTCAGAGTAATTAATGGAAACTATTATCTTATAAGTGTATAACCAAATTTTTTGTCTAGTTTTTGACTATCATCATTGAATATTAGTCTGGGATTTGAATATAGCATAACTATCTAGTATCCTGTGATTGGTTAATCATGCTTATACTAAAAAATTATGTAGAACAGCAAGATTTAAAAAAATCTTAATTACCCATTACAGAGTAAAAACCTCTACAACACTCCCTCAAAAAAAAAACAACAACAGTAAACTCATCACCTTTGCCAATTTCCAAGTGATTTTATCTTGAATAATGGTCATCAGCCTAGTTTTACTCTTTATACATAAATAATTAGATACTCATTTAATTTCCAATATTGTATGACCAGTTAGATTGACTATGTTATATAATAGAAAATTCTAAATCTATTTATACCCTGAAATAAATTTTCACATCATCTGGTTCAGACAAGTGTCATATAATGTTTTAATTAGTAAGACCTTACTGAGATGAATAATTAAATAATAAAAAGAGAATGTGCTGGCTAGGAACCTAATAAGCTCCATAATCTGTTTACCAATAAAACTGAAACAATGACTTCTCTAAACAACAGCTTCTCTATAAATCTCAATAAATGTTTTAATAACATTTTTTCATGTTACTTATGCCACTTACTGTAAGTTTCAGAAAGCAATGATAGTTTCCTGATGACAGTGCCTTAATAAGTTCTTATCCTATGCTTTATGATCCAATAGTCCCAGACTAGTTTCACACAGGATAGGGATTTATTAAGCATTGTCATCTGGAAACTATCATTGTTTTCTAAAGTTTACAGTAAGTGATATAAAGAAAGTGAAACACTATTATTAAACTTAAAGGTTACTTGTAATGCAGTAGAGTTCACTTTAAAAATAAAAATGTTCTATTATTTTAAAATTTGAAACTTGATAATATATTGAAAAAACTCTTTTGCTCAACTAAAAAAAAAATTATTATTTAAACAATGAAACTTTAATATATCTTTAAAAGCAATAAATTTTAAGGGCAACCATTTTTTGTTGTAGCTGCTACTGCAGTTATTCTTACATATTTAATAATCAATTGTCCATATAGCATTCAAATACACAAGTAGAAGGTTTGAACGTAGCAGTTTCATTTTATTGAACAAACAGGTTTTTTTTGCTTAAGAATTGATCTTTTTAGCTCTTTGGTTCACCATTCTATCACTATGCGATACAACACAGGCCACTATAATCATTAATAATGATTAATCAATTACATGATAGTCATATGAATGGTATCTCAATATTTAAGCACTAATGTGATAAATCAATCCAGAAATCTTTGCTTAGTAGTAAACTATTATTTCTTTTGAATCAGCTGTTTAATTACTAATATTGATGATATTATTAGTTGAAAATTTTTTTAACTTAATAAATAGATACATATTTTTAAATCTCAAATTTATTTTCTTAAAAGTTTTATTTTTCCTTGCAATATTATATTTAAGCTATTATATATATATAAATCATAAATATTTCATAATTTAGAAAAATTTTATTATTTTTTTTTATATAACTAGAATATTTTTCTTAGAAGTACAATTATTAATTTATATCAAATCCCAAAAGACTTTCCAACTCATTAAATATAAATATATTTTTAATCTGTACTTAATCTTTTTTTAGTTTTAAAAATGTTTCAATGGTAAACATGAACATATATGAATATGTCTAAAGAATGATTGCTTGATTGGAATCCAATCGTGCGGTAGAGTAATCCCAATAGTTCCATTCAAACTGATCAAATTTTGATTATTTTTTTTATTCTCTTCAGCTGAAAATCAATCAAAAATCTACATCAGTGATACTTTCCCTCCTTATCTATATAAATAAAATATGACATTGTCAGTGAATAATTCTAATACATTGTCTTACTATAAGTTAATATGGTCTCAAGATATAATTATTTTATGCACAGGATCTTGCGAATATTCAAGAATTTAAAAAATCAAACTTAATTTGATATAAAACTAGTATAAGATTTTATGATGTAGTAAAAACCATCAAGAGTTTATTGGTTTATTAATCCAAATCCTCATTCTATATAATAGACATAAAAGCTTTATGAAACATATTTTAATAATGGAAATTTTTTGTAGCTCTAAATAAAAAAAAGATGGATATGGTTAATATTTAAATGCAATTACATCAGTTTCTTATATGGGCATACAAATTATTACATGCTAATGACAGAATTGTCATAGTTTAATCATATTGTTAATTGTTTGCAAGCTCATGTGACTCTTGAGCACCCAAGTGACAGATTTATCACAATAGATTCATTCAATAAAAAATGTATTAATTCATGGTGAAGTAGAACAAAAATGAAAGAGCACCCATTAACAGAATGGAATTAAACACACAACTCATGATGAATAAATATAACTTATTCCATTGTGAGTGACATAAAGTTTATGACATTTATGTTTAAAATCTCCATTGCCAGCAATAATTTATTTCACACCATTCAAGCAACATTTATGTAAACCTACGTAACTTGTTATCATATTGCATAAAGATCTTTTAATTAAAGTGATGCAAAATGAATTTATTACTATAAGCACAGTTCCCATGGCAATAATATTAAAAATTTATTGGTTTTACAGTCATGGTAGGCAAAATTAATCTGTGACATTTATTCTGTAGTAATAATAGCCAGATACCCATTTACTGACCAATACTGGATAGCTAACTTGGCTGAATCCTAAGCTCACTTATGACCTGAAAAGATGTATTACAAGATTCATCTGACATTTTATTCTTCATATCAAGTTATTACAGAGTTACTTCTTTCATAATTGTTATGGGCATAGTGCTATATCATGTGCTATTCACTATGCCATGGATCCTATCCAAAAAATCATAGTTTAAACTCATGTTTATTACATCAAATATAAGAATTCAGTCAATTTTGAATCAAAAAGTAAATTAATTTATTTTTTAATAATTGCTTTTAAGAAAAAAAAATTCTTAGTTTAATATAGAAAATTATTCTTCACATATAAAATGTGATAAACAGAATAGCTAAAATTCAAAAAACATTAATCACAAAAAACTATTTGCCAAGCGCTTTTGGTACCGTGTACCAGAATATATCACATGATTCTGGTACATGTACTGAAAGTGCTTGGCAAATAGGTTTTGTGATTAATGCTTTTTGAATTTTAGCTACTCTGTTTATCACAGTTTATATGTGAAGAATAATTTTCATTATCTGATCAGAGTTTTTGTATTATTTATTAGTTTAATATAGACAAATTATTTTTTCAAAAAAACTAGTTTTTTTGATTTTGACTCATAATATCAAACAATAAAGACATATTGCAGTATGATTTAGAATTAAACACAGAAATTCATTATGTTTATGAAACAGTATTAACTATAAAAGCAAATTATTTTGTGATATAATAATAAAGATAAGATCTTATTATTTCATAACAGAAAATAAAAGCATATTATTTCACAAAAGAATATTCAGTATAAAAGATAAAATTATTATACCTTAGAAAACATCAGAGACCATTCTATATAATCATCATCATTAATTATCTACTAAAATGAGGTCCCATTTATCACATCCCTTCTAGATCTCTATTCAAATAGTCATAGCTATTTTGTTTTTTAAAGATCATCAACTAACTTCCTTTTTTACTATCAATTTTTCTACAAAACACCTATTATTACCATATTACTTTCTTTACTAATAATTAACTAGTTTCAATTATTATTTCAGTCAAGTGTCAATATTTTTTTAATTAAGATTTTGGTCTACTTTTTTAGGTAGTAGCCTCATAGTATGCTTAGCTAGTCATCCAGTATTTGTCAATAAAATAATATTTACTAATTATTAATTGGAGATTAAAAGTTCCAGATTAATCTGAGTTGGTTGAATAACTTCTGATTTTTTTTTAAAAAAAAAAAACATCTCTAGTATGATGCAGCTTTGACCATTGTACAGATGCCACATATCTACACACACTAAATCCATGATTTACTTTTTAATTTTTTTTTTAATAATTCCTCTTATTTTCCTACACCCACTTTCTAATCATTCCTGATAGTTTATGCATTTCTCAATTCACTTTACCATTAAATCTTATGTATATATACTTTTACATTTTTTCTCTATCATTTTAATCATTATTTCATTATTAACCAAAGAATTTATTACATTCATTTCTTTCATAATTATTTTATTGTAGTTTTTCAAAAAAAATTCCTTGAATAATTTGCATTTCAAATTTGAATTTGCTTCATTGATTAGTTTGTTAGTATTTCTGCTTAAAACTTTACTAGTTTTATGGAAAGATATTAGTTTGATGATTGTAAAAGACTAAAGAAGATACTTTTGTCCATATATGGAAAGTTTTTGAATTATAAGTATATAGATTAATAATATTCTGCCTGTAATACTAAATAGTGGAAAATCTTTATTAGTTCCAGAATATGTACAGATTCATTCTTAAAATTCTTTCTATACAACAGCATAATCTACATAACCCATTTTTACTATCCACAAATGTAAATACTTGTGATTTTTTAAATTCTTTTATTCACTATATCTTATTTGAATCCATATCTGAAGCAATTTTAACATTCCTGTCCCATCACAGTAATTTAACTCCCATTATCATTATGCAAATATTAGTTGCAAAATTGGCTAAAATATTTTGTGAAGAGTTAGCTGCCATTTGTTGGTAACTGTAGCAGAGTGTGGCCACAGCAAAGCTAGCTGCAGAGATGGCTGGCAGAATTATTCAGAGGACTGCATGAAGATATAATGCAAAGAAGCAGCTGCCCTAATTTACTGCTGAAGTTTTGAATCATGAAGCTGACCCACTTCTACATTCACTAGTCTACTTAAATATGGATAAGATAGTTTGCTGGCCTAAAGTCTGCAAGTCCAAGCCAGAAAGGAACCTAAATCAAAACCAACTTACCTGAATTATAACTTCCTGATTGTGACTTTTCTGGACTCACCAATCAGAAAGTTATAGTTCAGGTAAGTTGGTCTTGATTTAGATTACCTTCTGCCTTGGACTTGCAGACTTCAGGCCATCAAACTGTTTTCTCCATATTTAAGCATACTAGTGGATATAGAAGTGGGTCAGCTTTAGGATTTAAAATTTCAGCAGTAAATTAGGGCAGCTGCTTCTTTGCATTCTTATATCTTCATGGCAATCCTCTGTATAATTCTGCCAGCCATCTCTGCAGCTAGCTTTGCTGTTGCCACTCTCTGCTATAGTTACCAACAAACTGCAGCTAGCTCTTCATAAAAATATTAAGACAAGAACTTAAAAAAAAATCATTATCCAAAGTTTGCAACTGGCCAATTTGGCCACCTGCTTCTCAAAGTATTAAAACCAGACTCTTATGGCCAGTTCTTACAAAAGCTACAAGTCAAAACTGAACTGATATTTCTTTATCAGTCTTTTTATAATTTTGGTTGGATCAGATGATAAAAACACTGTCTAATCCTTTTGAAAATAAGACTGAAGTTTTATCAAGGTGTGATATACATGTTTTAATTTGGATAGATATTTATCAATTAATTAAAAGATTTCAAAATCAGAGTTACAAATAATAATATTTATTAGATCTTTTTAAATGTTTTAATTAATAATAAAATTTTGTCTTTAATTGGGAGCTATTTAACTCTTTACAGTCATTATTATTCCAAGTGAAATGTAGAAAATATTTATAAAAATTTATATCTGTTTATTTCTACTTTTCCTTTACTTTATATGTGTAGTGTGCATACATACAACTATGTTGCTGTGTGCCATGTAATCCAGATGGTTCCAATATATATTGTAACAGCACAGACTCATTAGAGTGAACCTAGGATAATAGAAAATCATTATCATCATCAACCCAAAGTGAAAGTGTAAAATTAATGAACATGAGAGATCAACACAGCACTAACTAAGTATAAGTTCATCAGCATAACACAAAAGTAATAATCATTGATCATCAGAAATGATCAACAATAAAAATAAATCAATTACTGGATTTGAAATGGATGTACTATAATAGATCAGGCTAATTATTTAGCCACTACCAAACTTAGGGTAGGAATACAAATAGTAAATTGGATGCACAATCTCAAGTGCTGATCTATAAGAATGTAGTAATTAAAAAAATAATACTGGGATACTAAAACATGCTGATCATCATTAATGCTCTGGCCATTTAGTACCATTAATGTACTCACCAACTATAAACTTAATTTCTAATAAATACTAAACTAAATTAAATGTAATGGATAAACTTTAATGGATATCCCCTTTGCACCAATTCAGGATAATCATCAACTGGATGTTCATAAACAATAAATATAAACCCCATTTATATAACAAACTGTTATGCACAAATCTAGCTCAATGAACAATAACTATAATTGTTATTGTGAACAAGAGATATAATACAGCATATAATACTTTATATTTTAGGATTAAATAAATTCACTGAAATAACTTTAATAATGAAATATCGATTTATTAATAAAAATAAAATTAAGGTCTGCAGAATACATCTATCTATATATAAAGCCTTCTGATTTTGATTACAACTATTACATTATAACTTACAAATATGTTTCAGTAAGTTTACATAAAACACTTATATATAAGCACACAGATGTGTGGGATAATAATTTATGAACATATTTGAATTGCCATAAACCTATAAATGAAATTTATTTTTTATAATACATAATTAATAACTGATTTAACATACATGTGTGTGCATGTGGAAATTTGTGCACACACTGATATTTATATAGACATATTTTAATTTATCAAAATAATAAACTTATTAAAAATGTTTTTCACAATTCCATGTTGGAAGTATACATAAAATCCACATATATGTGTGTATATATAACATTAATATGAATCAAAGTTTTTATTTCATTCATTTCTAATGGTAAAAAAGTTTTTTTTTTTTAAAAAGTAATATCACTTCTTTGAAAAGCTTTGTAAAAGTTTTCTTTTAAACAGGTTACTCTTAATTATAAATGTCTCTTTAAAAAATACTCCAGCAAGTCCTTTGTTTTTCAATCTAGAAACATTTTTGGAGTTTACTTTTTTTCATAAAATATACTGGAAATGCTTCTTACTTTTTGTTAAATACTTATTTACTTTAAAAAAATTGTAATTTAAAAAATAACAATTGTCATTTTCACTAAAGAAATTATTTTAAATATTGCATCAGTTGGATTTTATATATATATATGATGCAATACTTTTATCTATGATTCTCTGCATATAGATAAAACAGTTTATGTATAACTAATTCTGGGTAAGCTGATCCTTTCTAAACAGTAGACTGGCTTATTATCATTTTCAGGAAAGGTATAATTCAAGTAACTGATGCTATTCTATCAACACCATTTAGTCTAGAATTGGATAGGCTTCAAGCATACCATCTAATTGCCTTCATGTGAATTCAAACTCCATCATGAATTAGTAGCAGCAGCTGGACTTGCATTGTCTTGCCTTCAGTTATATCTTCATAGTAACTCTCTATAACCTGTAAAACTTTAAAAACTCACCTAATTTTTTTTCCAACTTTTTTATAGTTAGGGTGGGGTGGGATATACAATAATTAAAAATATTTTTTTTTATCTGCAAAATTTTTTTGTCTGTATTTATTTCTACTTTTCTTTTCAACTATATATATATATGCACACATACTATTATGTGATTGTATGCCATGAGACACATAACCATTGCAATATATAATTTGTGAAATTGATGTGTGTATTTTTAGCAGAACTGCTTAACATAATAAATTTATAATAAGCTCTGCAAGCTTTATAACTTCATGTTAAAATTTTATTTTTATTAATATTTTATTAACCAAATTCAAGATTCTTTTTACTTTAAAAAAATCCTGATTAACTCTTTTTTTAATTATCTGCAAAATACTGTTTTATTTTAAGATATATTTAGCAAATAATTTTCAGTTTTTTAAAGAAAAGAAATATATATTTTAAAAAAGAAGGGAGTTGATTTTACAGTCACAAGTTAAATAGTTTGACATTTCTCACAATTTGATAAAACATGCATTTTGACATTTTCTGACCTGCTCTATGTTACAAAATTAATTAAAAAAAGTCTAAGGTTTGTAACATTTATTTTGTTCAAATCATTATCATTCATCTTTAAATGTTAGTCATGTGACTTTACTCTTGATAAATTGTGAAGAACTTGTTAAAATGTAAGATCTCTTTTTTCTTCTTTTCTTCTCTTTTTTGAATCAACTTGAATTTACACTTTAATTTGAGAAGGCGACAATGAACAGAATTTCAATGTGCAGGTCCACTTTTCTACATGCATTAAGAAATTGTTGATTAGTGGTTTGGAAACAGAAAAATTTAAATGTGTATTTGTATAGGTGTTGTTGAAGTAAGCTTCAAACCATCTGATGTTTTTATAAGTTCACTCCTGATGCTTTTTATCAAACAGCTGTTTGATAAAACAAATTCTAACTGTAAATAATTGTTTTACAAGCGGGGAGGAGGTAATTCTCAAATTATTAGTAAACATTATTAATAATCATATACTATTGAGTAATTTGATTTAGGTTGATTGTAAAAACAATATTGATAATTGACCGGTTTTATTAGCAAAACCAATTCACCTACAGGTATTAATTACATGTGATTCATTGCTAAATCCTGAAAAAAAAAGTTAAGTATGTTTCACCTATGTACAGACTTATAGATTTACCTGTTGTTGTTTTATAATTTTTTAAAAAGCAGGTTTTATAATTTCAAAATAGATCAAGCTATAAAAAATACTTGATAAAAGTAATGAAGGCTGTATTATATTATAATCCTTTTTTTTGTCTTTACAATTAGAGCATCAACACTCCTTTGGCTAATTTAGATTAACAGGATCCTTTATTCTTTCCCTAATAAAAGAGATACCCAATTACTGACAATACTGAATGACTCTGAATTCGTTATGGACTGACCATTTGAAAAAAATACTCCTGCCTAATGCAGATATTGTTTAAGCATTAAAAGTAAGATGATCCTTTGATTTAGTATATATCATTTTTTGTCAAAAGATCAAATATGTCTGAAGATATTAAAACTTATAATTGCTAATTTATAATGCACATACACTATAAGTGAATAGTCATATTGATTTACATTTAAAATCTTGAGTAATTAATTAAAATTGATAGCAAATTATGAGTTAAAATGGGCATTAGATAAATATTGGAGGAAAACAGAATTTTTCAGTAGAAGAGTATCATATAATCAGAAAGCAGCCACAAAAATCTCTTTGTAGTGAAGTCTAGTTTCCTTATTTATTTATTCTTACAGAGATGTTGGCTGTAGAAGAGACTTTACTCTGATGTTATATTCATTTTCATTATGAAAATTCTGATATGATTATTGACATTTTTAGATATGATAGCCCAGGGGTCCCCAACCCTATGGTGCCCGCAGACCATTTTACGTGTGTCCGCTATCCGAACACAATAAAAAATTATTTATCTGATATAAATAAATTTAATTTTTAAAATTTCTTATAAATTATTGTATTATATTGTAATCAAATTGTAGGGCACACTATACTTTTACAGCGTAAAAATATAAACATTAATTATATGTTAAAATTTTATTTTTGAAATAAATATTTTTTGTACATTATGTGTATTATTAACAATATCCAACTATAAATTTACATTGAAAAAATAAATGGTGCCCGCCACCTGGCCGGTATTATAGAATGTGCTCTTAAGTGCAAAAAGGTTGGGGAACCCTGTGATAGCCTATTTAGATAATCTATAGTTTTGATAGTTCTAATTATTGCATTTTTCTTTGTACTTTTAAAGTCATTTGTATTGTTCCTTTATTTATTTTAGGTGTTGGTGCCATGGAAATATTTTTGATCTTATCTGTTTTTTTAAATCATTGTTTATGTAGTGGAATTTTGTAAAAATAAGATAGAATTGTACTGCATACCTTTTTGCCATTAAATTAAGATTCAAGCAAGTCATACAAATCCACATTTTGGCTTAGATAACAATTTAATTCACCTAATTTAAATTATTAGCTTCATTTTTCACATCCTTTCATTTTCTACTTATTGCTGTAATTATCTTATCAAACATCATACAATTACACTTTATACAATATTTGATTCTTCTATAAACATATATATTTTAAATTATTAATGTTAAATACTCATCTTTTAAATATAATTGAGTTTAAACTTGGCCTTTAATTTTTCATATATGTAATCTTTAGTTTGATAAAAGTTTGTGACAAAATAAAAAAAGTTTATCTTAATTATTATTAATGTTATCTTTAAAATTATATGAATATATTGTAATAGAGTTAAGTTATATATATATTAAATGCTTTTATTTACTGTGCACTAAAAATAAAAATTGTTGTTTCAACCACAATTGGTGTTTTAAAATAAAAGCATGGGGGGGGGGTCCAGAAATTAATTAAATCATTCCCTTGTTATAAAAAAATAGGGATTGACGTAATTAATTTTTAATTTCTGGACCGCTGCATGCTTTTATTTTAAGTTAAATCTTAAAACCTCAATTGCAGTTGAAGCAAGAATTATTTTTGTTCCCTTTTAGTGCACAGGAAATAAAAGCATTTAATATTTAAAAAAAAATTAGCTCTATTATTTTTAACTTTTTTTAGTGTTGGCGCAGCAAATAAAAATATAAAACTGTGTTGTATTTTAAACTGACTTGACATTTATAATTAATATACATATATCACTAGATATTTTTATATATCATATTTAGTAGGTGTAATTACTTTCCAAATAACTAAAATATTTTATTTTATTTTTAAAAAAAAGTAATTTATTATATGAACTTTTTTTAAAAGGCTTATATTTTTTAACTTTAAAGTCAAACTTTTTAAAAAAAAACTCTACCACATAAATTTAAATGTTTATTAAAGCATATTTAATATTAAATATATTTTATTTTTATAATTATTTTGTTTCAAATTAGTGAAAATATTTTTAAATTAAAAAAACATTTTCTCTTTGCATAATAAATTACCATCAAAATTTTCAAGTTGGAATATGAAGTTTAAAGCTTTCTTATCTTACAATTACTTTTTTTAATCTAGAAATTAAAACTAAAATATAAAATCACTAGCATTAAAATAGAACTGTTCAATGTCACAATGCATTATTCCAAGATAAATTTTGTTAACCCTGTAGTGCCGCTATGCCTACTGTCTTAATTTATGCTAAATGTAAAATGAAACTGATACCATTGAATTATAAGAATTAAAAGAGAAATTAAATATACTTGCTATTATTTTTTTAATAAAATAAAAAAATTGATTCCAAATGAAAAAAAACCAAAACATCTTTGCAAATGAATATTGCTTTGGAGTATGATTCATCAATGATAGATGTCAAGTACTGGCAATCTGATAAACATTGGATACATATTTTTATAATACATATTTCTATGATTCTGATTTCAGAATCAATGAAAGGAGATGATGAATACTAAAAGTAGTATAAGCATATCCAATCAATTGGGAGTTCACATTTTTGTCATTTTCCTTATAACTTTTCTTAGTATCTAGAACAGAGTTAGCAAACTACAGCTTTTGGGCCAAATGTGGCTGTTTGATCCCAAACACATTTTTTATTTTCTCTTGTAAATAAATATTTTAATAACTCTAGGAGAGGAAAAATGAACATTACAACATTGTTTATTGAATTCATTCTTATTACAGAATATTAATTATTGTATTTGAAGAATAATTAAATATTATAAATTTTTGAATAAATCAAACTATCAGAATAATTTTTTGTTTTTATTTTAGAGAGAATTTTTATTTTCCTTCAGATATAAATGAATTATATTATCTTCTAATACTAAAATAAATGTTCAAATATATTCAAGAACATATTTTTCATTTCTTTTTTTGCAGCTCTTTAATGGAGGAAGGGAGGGAAATTTAAACAAAATGGCTCTTCATGTTAAAAGTTTATCAGCACCTAGTCTAATCAGATACTTTTCATTCATTTGGTTGGTTTTGAAACCAGCATTTTTTATATCTTTAAAATTTTTAACATTTGTAAATTTATTTATTAGCTATCAAACTTTTTCAAGGTATAGCATTATAATACAATATAATTTCTTATGAAGTTGGTTAGTTATTTGATGTATCTCTGGGTTAAGTCTTGCATTACTGTACAGTAAATTTTAATGTGTTGTTTTATCATACTGGTGTGTTGTTTTATACAGTACATTGCCATCTAAAGCTCTTTTATTATGCCAAAACTTTGTGTAGATTTTATATTTCTACTGTTTTCTCATCCATATAGAAATTTTGATAATTAGAATTTAACTTTATCATAAAGAAAAGTTTAATGGTAGTTTTGATAATTCATTATCTTACCTTACATGATTTGCATATCACATTATTATTCACAGGTGAATTTAATTTTTTATAGTAATTGCAATTGATGTAAGTTAAATGATAGATCAATATTTCCTATACATAGAAACCTACCTGAATACATTTTAAACGTATAATTAAATGTGCTACATTTCTTTATGAGGATGAGACTTTTAGAATCTTAGCTTATCAAGCATTTACATCTTTGAATAATATTAGAATTCATTTTGAAGCAATATCTACGTGCTTGCAATGAGTTGTATTTCACTTGTGATTTATTCTTGTGTTAATAAACTATATCAAATAACTCCTTGGTGTATATTATTTTGTTTATATAAAAGCAAAAAGTTTGCTTCAGAACAGATGTGGATTTATAACTCTAAAAATTCAAATACGAATTCTATTATATTTATATCCATCAGCAATAGTATGAGATTCCAGATCACAAAATAAAATGAACAGTATTGAATGGACAATCTGTATATAACCTATCTTTGTTATCTAATGATTATTTCAGGGAGTATGAATTAAATTAAGAATAGTGACATGAAGAAAGATTTGGGGGAGAGGGCATTTCAATTTTTTTGCAATTTATCAAATATTAATTTTAAAAATATCAGATTTATAATAGTTTCCTTGTGATTGTTAAGCAAATTGCTTAATAAGATTTCTCTATTGTCTTATTCATTAGGATTTCTGACATAATTTTTAATTCTATTCAGTATTGAAAAGAATCTTTCCATAGGTGCATTGAAAAGAATAGTTAAGATTAACTTACTAAGTAATATTTATTTCTTATTCTTGAAAACATCAAAACATCAATTCATTTCTTATGCTTGAAAAAAATAAAAATATTTACTATAAGAAGCTTTAAATTTTCATAAGCATCTTCAGAGAATTACAGGCAATAAATTTGTGAATTTTTGGATTAATTAGTTCATGAAAAAAGTATACTTGAAAAGTTTTAAGTCACTGTCAATTTGTCTAAAGGATTATTCAAAATTTCAAAAAAAAGTCTCCTATTGTTGCTTTTTGAATTATTTACATTTTCAATTCTTAGATGATGTTTTATATATATATACATGTCAAAGCGTTGACCGAGAAGCGAACCCGGGCCAGCTGCTTGGAAGGCAGCTATGCTAACCGCTAGGCTACCAATGATGCCAGATGATTTTTTTTTGATGAAATATACATAAATTTTATGTTTGTTTTATTCCTGTAATTTTCAAATTGAATGTGTTTTGAAGTAATTTGTAAAATTGTTTTTTTTTTTTTAAAAACTCCTGTATTTTTAATAAACAATATTAAATATTGTTTTTTCTTTGTAAAATATGATGGTAACGAAAACATATAAGAAAACAGAGATAAAGGAAAATAATAATTGAAATTATTTAAATATAATAAATAGTCATGTACTTCTTATTTTTCATTTGACATTCAAAAAGTATTTCAATAATTCATCATTATATGCCCATATCATTGCATTTTTTTTAAAGCTCTTTCCTTATTATGTTTTGTAGAATTACTGAAAAGGGATGCCAAATCATCCTCGAAAACGTTAAGCCAAATTTATTACTAACTATATTTTTTCTCTAATAATTTACAATTAAATATTTTCATTTTTACAAATAAGGAGAAATTAAAACCACATTTATTACATAATGGTTTTATAGAAGATTTTGCATTATTTGATTTGTGACTTTTAATGATTTTGAGATAAACAAGATTTAATCCATAAGCACAATATCAAACAAAAATAGTTTCTAAACATTAATGCTTTATCTTTGCTTGTAGTCCGGACAAATGTACAGATATTACAGTTGTATCTTAACAAATTTGTACAATTAGTTTTATATATATACAATCATAGAGTTGAAATGCATATTCAGCCAAAGCTAATGATGTTCTATTATGGTTCATAATTATCAGTTTTATAAATTGTTCATTAACTTTTCTATTTAAGTAGTACCTAAGTGCAATTGATAATTGTGAAATATTCCTACAACATACAAATAAAATATGTATTTATTTCATTGTGAATAAAATTAAGAACATTTTTGACAGATTCTATTAAATCATTCTATACTGATTTTAGGAAATCCTGAAAATATACTTGTACAATCTAAATGGCAAAACAATGTGCAGCAAAATTATTTAACAAATATACAGAATTAACATAATTGCTTATTTTCCAGAGTGATGATCTTCTTCATGATTGTAGAATATTTATTTATTCTTAAATAACCCATTTCTGTAATTAAACATTTCAATAATTTTTGATATTTTAATGTTTTCATTGTCAATTGAAATATTTAAAGCTATTTAGGTATTGGTATGTAGCAAAATAGATATAAATTTTAAGCAAATATTTTAAATGAAATTATTCCTTTCAAATGTTTTAATGATGATTCATGTCTTTTTTCAGTTTTAAATAAATTATGTAAATCACTAAAAGCAGCTGAATTTCATATATTTTTTCCATTACAAGAAAGAAGGCATGACTGCAAAATTGCTTTGTTTTGGTTTTTTTTTCACCTTATTAACCAAAGTACTGTCTCATTATAGCAGATTTGAAGTACCAAATACAGATTTTAATTTTTATATCTAAACTTATCATTTTTGATTTTGATCTTCCTGTCTTTGTTATTGTTTCTTCATTAACAAAACTCTGGGATCCAAATGATCCTATTAATAAAAATTTGATTATACAACATTTATAGCCACATTTATTCATTTTAAAATTGCAGTGAGAAGAGAAAAAACAGATGCGTCTAAGGTAGCAGACCATGTAGGTATTAATGAACTTATGTTCAATTGGGAAAACAAAAATATTGGATAGAGAAGAAAAGGTACAAAGAAGGAAATTTAAAGAAGCTGCTCACGACAGTGGCATCAACCCCATAAGTCAATCTGGTGTGACTATACATAATGTATGGAAACCACCAATTAATTTTGCTCTTAAAAAACGAGAAAGTCGAGAAATCAAGGGGAACTTCATAGATAAGTAGTATATGAAATTTCTACTGACTGTTTGCCTTTGGCAGGATGGCTCAGTTGGTTAGTGCTACTTTAAAATTCAATACACAAGAATCTATGGTCCAAGTTCAATTCCCATGCTAGTACTATCATTAGTCAGGCCAGCAACACCTGAAGAAGGAGGAGAATAATATCTCTTGGAACATTGTGCATATACTAACCTGTTTGGTATGCTATTAACAGTTGAATGTAATTGGAATATTTACATAATTTTTTTCTAAAAACATTCAATCCACATATTAATGATGGAAATAGTCCAAACAATAAATACAACTAAAACAATATCATCACAAAGCTTCAGGAAAACATATTATTATAATTTCTCTTTATCATTTTTAATCACTATAATTCTACTTCAGGATGAAGTTCTCTTCAAGTTTGAGCCAATTCTTTTATCTCTAAACTTTCTTATCCATAACATACCAGCAAACTTCCTCCTCCTCATCTTCCAATTCTTCTTATTGTTGTAAGGACAACAATATAAAGCAATGAGCAGAATGAAATATTTTTCTTACTTTACTGACATATAATAACTTTAATTTAAATATTTTTATTAATAAGTTAATGATAACAAATTATTATACATTATCAAGATATTCAGGGAGCACTGCAAGCTGTTGCAGTTATCTTTGCATTATTATCATGCCATTGCTAGAATAATTTCATATATTATTTTATGGATTTAATTTAACAATTGCTTCCAGAAGAATACACTTTTGTATAAATTATAACAATATCTTGAAATTATGAACTATTACTTATTAACATTATATGGATTCAATTTAAACATTGCTTCTAGTCATGCTGAGACAAAGATGTGATAGTGTGAGAAAATATTTTTATAGCAAAGTATTCTAGAACCAACATTTACGTAATATTCATCAGTCAGATAGATTATAAGTAAAGCTTGATTTTATCAATTTTTAAGGGGAAAAATTGTAAAAACTTATAAAATATTACAAATATTAAAATGTTATACAAAAAAGATGTAATCATTAAATGGAAGTATTTTTCCTCTCTTACATCATTAAATCACTATTTGTTTAAGAATTATTTTTATTCATCTTGCTGTCTCCTTATAGGTATCGTTATTAACTTCTCCAGCAGTATTTTGAATCTTTTGGTTTATGGAATTTTATTTAATTAGCGGACATTCTTTGCATATTTATGTGAATAGCGAATTGGAGAATTACAGTCTAAATAAGTAAAATTTCCTGGATTAATTTCTAACTAAGAAAGATTTAGAAATCTCATATTGGTGAAATGGTTCCACTCAATTTATCCCTTGGGTGTTCAAATATCACAGAATCTTACAAGCAATTGTCCATATAAACACTTTTTATTTATCCAATTTTTTTTTTTTTTTTTTGGCATTCCTTTTAGACTACATCAAATTATAGTTGCAAGATTTATATACCATAGTTGTTAGACGCTTCTGCTGTGGACTACATAGTTATGATTATTTGTCCCTTTTTTATATTAATGTTAAGACTTTTTATTTTGATTGGAGTTAACATTTGCTTTGTTATATTATCGTAGTATTTATTTTGGTTAACATATTAAATTGTCTTATGTTTATTAATGTTTTCACTATTGCATATTTCATTTTGTATTATATATAGGAAATGTTTTTTTAAAATAAAAATGAGTAATTAATAAATAGAAGAAAATCTGAAAATATACAATAATTTTTCAATAGTTAATTATTCATTAAATATATTATTTCCAGCTTTGTTTACTAAATATGTTATTTTAATGTTTTCAAACACAGTATATTATTTTTATGATTTTATTTTTTACAAAAACTATGAATCATTGATTATCTTTTTCTTTGCTGTATTTATATGTTGTTGGTAGCTACATCAGTTAGTAGAGCACACAAACATTTAGCATTTTATTTGCTTATGGCTGGCTTTGGCTTTACTGCTTACATTATCTCTGAATATGTTATAAAAAAAAGTTTAAAGTCTTTTTTTTTTTTTTAACTATTTTGATTTTTGATAGAAAATTGAAAGGCTAAAAAAAAATTCCTTTGATTAAACATGTAATAAAATAGCAAAAGGTTTGGGAAAAAAGAGAAAATCTTTTCTAAAATAAAATAATAAACGAAACAGTTTTTGTATCTTTGAATTATAAGAGTTAGAAAAGAAAGATAATATAATTATTAATATTGTTATTAAATGTTTTCTAAAATAAAATAAATAATAAAAGTAACTTAATATATTTTTTAATTATAAGAATTAAAAATAGAATCAATATATAATTGTCATTTTTATTTTTAATAAAGTAAAAATGCAGATTCGAATTAAAAAAAAACAAACTATTAATGTGTAAAATTATTACATTAGATTCATAGTTTATCAACAGTAAATGACAAAAAAAAAACAAAAACATCAGTTTGAAAAACAAACCAAGAACTACCCATAATGTACATTTCTGTGAGCCTGAGTTTGAACTAGTGATAAATACTGAAAACCAATCTATGTATATCTAAAAATCGAAAGTTTATTGCTATGAAAAAAAGGATGTTCAACGATAGAATATTTTTAAAAAAATTGTTTAAGTAAAATAACTGTAACAGAGTTTACAATTTATAGAATTCCTAATGCAACAAGAAATCAGGATTTATTTTATATTAAAAGATACAATCATAGTTGTTAAAATTAAATTGAAAGACTGCAAATCTTTTGTGCTTATTATAATACTTATCTGACAGCCAATCAGATGTTATGATAGTTGTCTAGATAATGATCAAACCGTAAATACAAGACAGATAATTTTACAAGAAAAGGGCAGTCCACCATTTAGAATAAATATATTGTATAATAACTTATTTTCAAATGTTGATATATTCAGTTTGAAGCTTTATGATTTTTTTGTATAAATATAAATTAATACTTGGTTTGTAATTGTTGTACTATAGTTGGATTGTTACTGATCTTTGTTATATGCCTAATAAATTGAATTATTAAGCTCCATTAAATTGATGTTGAATGCTATGTCCTAGAAATAGCATTATTACTGAAGTTTATAAAGTAATATATAAAACTTTACTATAAAAAAACCAATGTAATTTGTTAACTTTATCTATTAAGAATGTTAAAATTAGTTTCGCAAATTGGCTGTATTTTACAATTTTTATGTAATTACAGATAAATCATGTGATATCTACTGCAACTTGATTTTTTTTTTTTTTAAGTTTATACACAGAAATAGATTATTTCATTTTTCAAACAAATTATAATATTCCATCAATTTTGGAATAAGCAATTTTACAGAGACTTAAAATACATACCAAAAAAAGTAAGAATTATGGCCATATGAATTTTTTGAGTGTGGGATCCTTTATGATCTAAGTAAAATGTGAGTTTGCAATATACAATCATTAATAGAACTGTCTTCTAATACAATAAAGTAATCAAGGGGCATGTAAGAAAAATAATAAACAATGAACAAAATATATTACTGTCTTTGTTAAATGTAACATGTTAAATAATAATGTTTAATTTGAAATATATTTCTTGATTTGATATATATAAATTGTATATAGTGAAATAAATATGTTTTTAAAATTAAAATAAATAGTGAATATAGGAAATAAAATGGTATATGTATTAACATGATTATGTCTAGAAGATATATATATACAGAAAACTGTAATAATTGAACTGAGTAATATGGATGTTTGTAAGGCTATTAACTAGGTTAAAGAGTATGTGATAACACTTGATCATCATCGGTGGTATTTCCATTTCTTATCACATCTTAACATAATTTATTTTATTATCATAAATTCAAAATTACATCATAAAATAATGGTATACCTTATATAGCTTATATATGTAATATTTAGAGTTTTATTACACTTTTAAAAAAATTTGAAGAATATGTTTTCAATATGTTTATGATATTCAATAATCACAAAGCTAAATTTTATTCTTTGAATTCAATGAAAAGAAATATTCTTCATTTTTCTATAAAAGAAATTATTATTTTTAACAGCACTGGTTTCATTAATAAATCATTACTTTGAAAAAACAGTTTTTTTTTCTCTTCACTTTCAGAGTTTAAATTAAAAACAAAAACTGAATTTCTTTAAGCAAAAGTCACAGCTTTTGAAAAATCTTTTCTGGTATTTTTTTTTTTCTTTGTAAATTCATTTTGAATATTGTATAAAAATTGCTATATTGGATTTATTCACATTGATTTCTGCTTTCTTTTCAAATTATGTTGGTTTTATTTGAACAATCCTTTTTTACATACTAGACTATATTGATTTAAAATATGAAATTAAAAACAAATTGATAAAAAAAAATCTAATTCTAGAGTGAGTAGTCATTTTATTCTAGATTTTACTTTTCATCATCAGTTTAATTAAAAAGCATCTAATGATACCTATTAAGTAAAATGCAATGCAAGATTATCTTTTTGTTAAATTTTGAGATAAGGCCCCATAATTAAAATATTTGTGGAGGAAAAAAAAATCCATTATTATTTGATTACTACCTTTTCAAACTTTTTTTTTTAATTAGGTAATTTCTCTAAACATTAAGAATCAATTTTGTATATCAGGATTTCTTTTTTTTTTTAAAAAAAAATTAATAACAACAATCAATGATAATTGAGTAATGATGTTTAGATTAATCACATTTAATTTGGCATTTTATATTTCAAATCACTGAGATAATATCATTAATTTATCTCCCCCCAAAATAGCATCTTCTCATATCTGGATATAATTATTTGACCAACAAGATTTGCAAAGAATATAATTTGTGAATGTTAATAAAAATATATGATTTGCATTGATGTAATTATATTGCAGTTGCTGTTAACATTATACAGTACTAGATTCTCATCATTTGGTGCTTTTTTAATCTTGCTAGTAAAGTTATGAATTATAATACAGAAGCTAGTAGCAGTCAAGTTACCATTACAAGCATTTATTCTTATTAGTGGTATTTTTGAAAAAAAAAAAACTAGATCTAGGAAATATTTTCATTTAATTATTTTTTAAAATAATAAACATTGCATTTCACAAAAATATTAAGACAAGAACTGTCTTAAAAAAATTATTGTCCAAACTTTGGCAATTTGACCACCCACTTCTCAAAATATTTAAACCAGACTCTTATGGTCAGTTCTTACAAAAGCTACAAGTCAAAACTGAACTGATATTTCTTTATCAATCTTTTTATAATCATGGTTGGGTCTGGTGATAAAACATAATGACTGTTTTCAATCTGTCTAATTCTTTTGAAAACAAGATTGAAGTTTTATCAAAAAAAAAAGATATTTTAAAATGCGTTGATAATTAATCAATCAACAGTCACAAATTTGATAATATACCTGGGTCTCTTTTTGTGCAGATTTTTTAAATGTGATTTTGAAGTTATGCGATTCATGTTACTTCTTAATATATTTTTATGAGGTTTCCCTTTATGCAATAAAGAAGTTCATATTTCACTTAAAATTGGGATTTCACCATTTTATAAACACGCATTAAATTTTACATACTTTAAATGCCTGTTGGAAAAAGGTTTGGCAATAAATTTAGATACCGTAAAAGATTTAGAAAAAAGATAATGAAACAGAGGTGGAATCTGTTCATTTCACAGCAAAAATGATTTGAGAACATCTTCAACTTTGTAATCAATTGGAAAATCATTTTCTTGTTAATGACATGAATTATGAACTAAATTCCAATGACAGCTAAATAGTTGTATGTCTGTGTTATGTATGTATATGTTTATATTTTCTTTTATACACATATATACATGGAGTAACTTTTAGACAGAAAAAAGTTACAAGTAAAAATATTTAAAAACTTTTAATTTCTACTTAAAAAGAATCTATCTTTAAAAGTTTTTAAATATTTTTACTTATAACTTTTTTCTGTCTAAAAGTTTCTCTATGTATAAAAGAAAATTTAACCAATAGTCATTATTAACACATTAGTGGAAGCATGTTATATATATATACTTGCACTCATGGAAGTGCATTCTCTAACAGCTATACCTAGCAGTCTGGATATCGCAAGCTTCATAAACAATTAGCAAAATCATCATCTCAAAAGTTTAATTACCAATTACATTGTCAACAAAAAAATCATTAACACAGCATGAGACTGAAGTTGGTGCTAATTGTATTTCCTCTTGTGATGAATCTGATGTCTTACCAGTTTGCAAACAAATTGCATATTGTCAAATAGCGATAATGATTAAAATATGTATGAAAAAATGTAAAATAAATTACGCATAAAAACATTGTTTTGAATAAAATTAAACAGTTAATAAAAAAAAGTTTGTCTTGTATCAATTTTTTTCAAATATTTGAATTTTTTTATTAGTCATACTTTATTTACTTATTTTTTTATGTGAATTTTAAAGTAATTTTATCTTATTGCTTTGGTTTTATGTGATTAATAAAAATTTTGAAATGTATCACACATTTTTCAAGGTAGGTTAAGTCTATTTTTATGCGATTTTTTAATGTGGGTTTTCTGTGGAACCTATCTATCGCACAAAGTGACCCAGAGGTGGACTTATTTTAAAGAAAAAAAACTTTAAATTGCAAAAATAATCTTTAATAATTTTATTGTGATAAATACAAATGTTATGTAGATAAATTAATATATCACATGTCTGTGCAAATTATATATATATATATATATATATATATATATATGTGCAAATTATATATATATGTTTCAGAAAACCTAGTATGTAAAATGTATATCATTTAACTGAAACTTTAATTATTTATTGTATTTTTATATAACTTAAGATTTTGATAATTATTTTGTAATAAGTCAAATATGTTCAGAAATTGAAATGTATTCCTTGTATATTATAAAATGCACATCTGTGTATAGATATATGTGTTTATGGAAATCTATTAAGAAGTAATATAATAAATGTAATAACTTGAAATTATATATTGTAGCAACATTGTGTTGGCACATAATAATTTTGTCTAAAACTATTGAAATAAAAATCTTTCATTAAAAGGAAAATAGTATGTAAAAGTTTAAGAGTTTTTTGAAATAAAAGTTACAATTAATTAATTAAAAGTGGGAAGGGGGTTTGCTTTAGAAATGTCAAGTTAAAAGTTTATAAAGAGTTCTTGCTAAAAACTATTAATTCATAGTTTTACGGGGAAAATTAAAATAAGTTGATTTTCAAATAAGTTGATTTTCAAATAAGTTATAAATGATTGATTAGAAAAAAAAGGGAAGAAAGAAAAGGGTTTAAACTAAAAGTTTAAAAATATAAATCTCTTTATTTAAGTTAAAAAAAAAGTCATCTTAAAAACTAAATAGTGAATTGATCTTAAATTATATATGTGCGTAAATGACAAATTATAGTAAAATATAAATGTGCAATTGTAAATATAATAAATGTATGCATAGTAAATATTAAAAAAATGATATAGAAAATTATCATTAAAAAACCCAGTGATGGCTATTAATTAAAAATGTAAAAATAACATGTGTGCGATGGCTGCTAATTAACATCTCCAACAACAGAATTAAAAGCTTATCTTGAGGAATGCAATTAAAAACCAGAAAGGAACTTTGACAACAGATATTGCCGGCAGACATCAAAATGACAACCGGCCTTAAGTATAAATAGTCCAATTTTTCATCAGACAAACAGTCGAGATTACAATTTAGATCGTGCAGTTGAGATTACAATTTAGATTGTGCAGTTGAAATTACAACTGAGATTGTGCAGTTGAGATTAAATCTGTCAATAATGCAGTATTAAAAAATATCAGAAACATATGACTGTCTCTAGCCTGAATTCCAGTGAAACAGCAATCTGCCCAGAATAGAAAATGCCTGCATAACAACTTGAAGAATCGCCATCAATATTTAACTGTCTCCAAGAATAATATCAATGAATAAGCATTAAACCTCCTCAAGTTGACCCGGTTAGAAATATTTCATTAGAAGCAGCAAACACGAAGAAGTATCCATGTTCTAAAATCCTAGGTAATAACATTTTTCTTATACTCATTTCTAAAGTAGCCATCACATTCATAAAGCTTCCAAGAGTCAAGTAATATGAACTCAATAGCATACATAGATGAACTATTAATGTGTGTGTTCATGCGTTAGTATATATCAATTTCATTATATTTAAATGTCAAATATTATTTAATTCTTTGTCATATTATATTGCTATTATATATGTGTGAGCCTGAAATGATGATAAGCCCTTGTTCATTTAAATAAGATTTATAAAATATTTACAATTAGTATACTAAATGTTAATTAAAATAAATTGTCTTTTAAACTTAAAGCTTTATTTTGCCGGTCAATTCTCTGCCACTAGTTAAGGAATAAGTGCCGGTCAATTCTCTGCCACTAGTTAAGGAATAAGTTGTTATTGAATTAAAAATAGACCGAGCTAGTTAAGGGATTTTTCGAGCGCTGAATTATGGGCCTACTATCTGAAAATGTTAGTTGCTGAAACTAGCTGGCACCCGGGGTTTACTCCGAAACAAATAAAGTTTGGATGGTAGGGGTTTGAATCTAGCAGTCGAGGTGGGCCACAATCTGGAAATGTGATCATGTTATACATTGCATAGCTCAGTCTGATTGTGGATATTATTGACAGGCCTGCCACCAATAGTATTCTCCACTCTGCTCAAACATGCCGGTTCGTTCATGTCATATTTATAATATAAGATTATAAATGTATTATAAAGAAGGTTTGAAACTAACTAAACCTAGCTTATAGAGAATATGTGGATCAAACCTAGTATAATATTCATCTTGTAAATCACAATGTGATAACTTTTTATTATCGTATGTTAATCAAAATCAGAAGGCTTATATGTGTAGTTTAATTTTGGAGACCTTAATATCATTTTTGTTGTTATTAATAAACTTGCATTCAATTATGAAAATGATTCCAGTGGTTCTAAATATTTTTAGAATATCTGTTTCCATCATCTCTCGGTCCCATACAGTAATAGAGCTTATGTTTTCTGAGCTAGATTCAAGCATGGGATAAACATGAATGGGGATATATATGTGCTTTTGGGCATCCAGAGATGATCAATCTTTATCTTGGTTGGCCAAAAGAGAATACTCTTTAAAGCCCATGCACTACCTTTCATTTTAGTCTTAGAAATGAAGTTTATAGTTGGCCAGTACATTAATCGTACTAAGTGGTCACAGCATTGATGATAAATCAGCATATTTTAATTTCCCAACATTATTTTTCTGATTATTTATTATTATGTATTCTGATGGATGAGCACTTAGTTCATACTTCCAAATTAATGGTTAAATAATTGCCCCAAACTGGCAAAGACTCAATAGTTAGCCTGGTCTACAGAAGACCCATTTCCAATCCAGTCACAAGATTGACTGTTGACATATTTTGATTGATAATTCATTCATGATGATGAATAATTTCTTTTGAGTATTACTTAGACTGATTTTTACTTATTGATCATGCTGGTTGATGTATAATTATGCTTACAGTTGCTCTGAGGATTAAGCCGGGATCTCTCAGATATTCTCTGATCCCAGACTCTTCTCTGAATATATCAAAATTCTTATATATTTTGGGATATTATACCTTACTTTAATATCTGGAATTTCTTACTTCAATATCTCTTATTACTTAATTAAAAATTACTTTAATATTTACTTATTATATTTTGAAATGTTTTTTTGCTATCACCTCAGATTGTCAGCACAACTACTCCATCACCACCCTGTTACCCCCATCCCTATAAAAATATATGTATACATTATCGCCATTACTGTCATAAACAATCTAATCTTACCCAATACAGTATTTCTCCATCATAAACAATGCAATAAACATTTTGATCTCATTTTTAAAGCTTTTTTCTAGTTGTTGTTGTTGTTGTTATTATTATTATTATTATTATTATTATTATTATTATTATCATCATCATCATCAAGTACATAAGTGTTACAGACACTGTTTTTTTGCTGAAGCTTAAGTTTTTTGGTTTCTGCTTATAAATTCTCATTCTATTGGACAACCAAAAGCTAAACAAGCTGTTGAAAAAAGGGCCGATTGTTTAATTAAGTATTAGATTGAAGATTGATTCAGGAAAGAAAACAATGAAAAAATAATATGGTCAATTTCTGGAAGAAAAAAATAGTAATTGACTGGCTTTAATGCTTAGGGATTCATAAGAAATTAGATTGGCAGAGCAGGACACAATGCATAGATCTTAAGTTTTAGAGACTACTACTAAATCAAATCACACAATAGTTTCAGGGAGATTGTATACCATTAGAAAATATCATAATTCCATTCAATTGATCAAACTGGGATATTTTTTTTTAATTTTGTTGAGTGAAAATAGATCTAGAAAGCTTAAGCTCTTGAATTTGCCATTGATCATGGATTGTCTTAAATGGCATAGGACAGTTTAACAAAATAGGTGAGAATTAAATTGTAATTAAATGACTATATAGAAAATTATTATAATTATATTTTGAAATTATATAACAAGTGATTTGGAAATAGTTTATAAATGATAACCACAATACCAGAAAGCAAAAATTGTATATTTATTTTGAATATACCTAATGATTTGATATAATCGATTACACTATAAACTACAGTTTGTTTATTTTTATATAGTACACATCAATGAGTTCTGCATTTTTTTTCTTGTAGAGGGAATAATATAGTGGGGGAAATGCAAGGAGGTTTTAGATTAGATAGGCATATAGTTACACAACTTATGGATATGAGTAGGAATGAGTTTTATAGATATAGAGAAGGTATATGATAGAGTAGATAGAAATAGATTATGGATAAGTTTAGCAAATTTGGGAATGGATGAAGCTTTAATAAATATTATTAAGAAATTATATGAAAATAATTATTATATATATCAATTAGGGAATATAGAATCAGTTAAAGTTAAAAATGGGGTGGGGCTAAGGCAAGGATGCCCTATGTCACCTATTTTGTTTGTGTTGTATTCGAGTGAAATAGAAAAAGCAATAGAAAGATTAGGAAGAGGGATAGAGATACCGTTAATAGGTAGTAAGGGAGTATATATTTTGTCAGGTCTTTTTTTTTTGCAGATGATATATTTTTGTGTGCAGAAAGAAGAGAAGATATGGAAGTTATGTTGAGGACATGTGCAAGGGTTGGTAAAGAGATGGGGATTAAATTTAGTGAAGAAAAATCAAATATAATGATGGTTAATACTGGGGAAAGAGAAGATGTAGAATTTTTATTGGGAGATATTAAGTTAAGTGTGGTGAATAGATATAGTTATTTGGGAATTATTTTAAGTAATCAGAAAAATTATTTGATGAATGGGAGAAAAAATTGATAAATGAAGCAAAGAAAAGAAAGGGATTGATAAAGAAATTAACAGTATTTTCATATAATAAATATGATGTAGTTAGAATTATATGGAAAGGAGTTGCAGTAGCAGGGTTAACATATGGTAATGATGCATTATATGTTAGTAAAGAAGTATTAAATTACTTAGAAAAAGTTCAAAGGGAAGTAGGTAGACATGCATTGGATGCTAGCTACAGTACATCACATCACATCAAATGATAGTTTGAATGATAAGACATTTACAAATTCACATTATACTATATACCAACAGTGGGCAAATGTGGCTGCCAGTTCAGTTAAGTGCCACTCCCATTGAGATTCGATTTTATTTTTATTATTTCAGATTTTTTTTTTTTAATTGCACAAAAATTTGTAATAAGACAAAAAATTTTATCAACTATTTTTATTATTTATTTTATTATAAATTAATTAATGTATGTGTGTAGATATTACTTTTAAAATATATTGGCAAACTGTACATTAACATTTCATATCATCAATAGTATTCTGTTCCATGGACAGATCCAGAAAGTAGTCTCATCATCAATTCATCTGTTTTCCCATTCAATTCTCTTTATTGCTCATGTCTTCAATTCCACCTAACTCTTCCTATCTCTTATATCATCCAACAATATCAATTTCTTCTGTCCTTTCTTTTTGCTTCCCCTCACAATTCCTCCAAAACATTTTTCATTAAACTATACTTACTTCTTAATATATATCCAATTCAGTTTCTCTTTCTGATTTCCTCAATCAAACTTTTTTCATTTACTATTGTCAAAACTTTATTTGTTATTTTATTCATCCAACTGATTTTTCAATTCTTTTCCATGTCCACATCTCAAAGGCTTCCAATCTATTGCTAATTTTATTACTCATTGTCCACATTTTATAACCATACAATAATACACTCTATACATTAATTAATTAATCTTTTTCTTATCTCTCTAAAAGTTCTCAAAATATTTTCTTTATCTTAATAAATGTCTCCTTTGACAATGCTATTCTTCTTTTTACTTCATCTTCACTTCTTCCATCCACACTCAAACAAGTACTCAATGTGTATGACCTATATTATCATGGATTTCAATTTGCAGTCTTTTTGTATTCCTTCCTATTCATAAACATTTAATCTCCTGAATATTAATCTTCATTCCATATTCCATACATCATTCCTCCAATTTATTCAATATATTCTGGTCACTTTTCATTTTCAGCTACAAGACCTACATCATCAGCAAATCTTATACATTTTATTATTCTACCTCCAACATTTTGCTCCTCCACAGTCTAAATAATTATTTAACATGTCTTTTAACTAAGTATTAAAAAGAACAGGTGACATACTGCATCCTTGCCTAACTCCTCTTTCTCTATTCACTTCATCTGTCACATAATTCTCCATTCTAATTCTTATCCTTTGCCCAGTATACATATTCCAAATCAATCTTCTCCCTTTCCTAAACATTCCTTTATTTTTTAAGTTGGTCATAAGTTTATTCCAGATTACTCTATCAAATACTTTTTCCAAATCCACAAAACATATACCAATTCCTTTATCTTTTTCAATATATCTTTCTGCCAATTATTCTAATAACAGCAACAACATTTCTTGTACTTTTCCCTCTAAAAAATCAAATTGTTCTTCTCCATTATAATACCCTACCTTCCTATAAATTCTTTGACTTAAAATCCTGAATAAAACTTCAGAAGCATGAGATAACAAATTTATTGTCCTGTACTCTTCACATTTAACAGCCTTCTTCTTTTTGGCAATTAAAATCATTATAGTCCTTAAAAAATCTTGAAGCCAAACTCCACTATTATATATCAAATTACAAACTCCAACTATTTCCTTCATAGTAAATTCTCCAAATTCTTTCAGAAATTCTACAGGTAGTCCATCAATTCTAACAGTATTAACCATTCTTCATTTGTGCAATTGATTTTATTACTTCATCTGACAATATACCCACAGCATCTACTTCAGTATCTTCTTCATTTTCAAGTTTATAATTGTATTATTTTCCTTTTCTAAATAGACACTAGAGACATTCTTTCCATTTTTTAATTATATGATTGCTATCACTTAATCATTTTTCATTCTTATCCATAACTTTACTTGGTAACCAAGTCTTTTTCTCCCAATTGACATTTCTAATTCTATCAAATACTAGATATTTTTTCACCTGTTGAAGCATTTGTATTGTTCCAACTATTTTTCTTTTGCTGAATTTGTTTCTTTTTTTAGCACGTTAATAATTTTTCTATATGCACTTTGCCCTGACTCAGCTTTGACATTCTTCCATCTTCTCCATACTTCCATGCGTATATAGAGTAATCATATGTATATTTATGATTTGTGCAATTTTGTGGTTATATATTTCAGTGATTGTTTTCCTATAAGCTAAATGACCCATTTCAATTTTTTTCAAAAAATCTGGTAAATAGACTGTTTTATGCAATTTAAAGTTTTATGATGTGTTATTTTTTCCCAGAATCGGCACAAGCTTTCATAAAACATATGTACAGGTTTTATAATCAATGCAATTAGAGTTATTACAGCAGATAAAATTTATTTTACAAATTTATCAAAAAAAAAAAAAAAGAAACTAGATTATATAAGCTTACAAACTTTTCCAGTCAAGAAATTATAAAATTACATGACTAGATTATTTATAAAAAAATTTTTTTTAATGATAATAGTTCAAGTATTAAAATATCAGAGCGTAATTATAATACAAAGCTTACATGCTTTCATACATATTATACCAGTATAAAGTGCTGACAATAGGATGGGTCGTTCATGAGATAGAGTTTCATGCTTATTTTAAACAATTATACAGTATATATATATATAAAACTCTTGAAAATATAACTGGAAAGCATTTATTTGATTATATTGTTTCTATTTTTGGTAGTAAATAATAATAAAAGTCTAAGAATTATCAGGAAAATATGAACCAAAAATAAATATAGTCCAAAATTACTTTTAATTATTCTAAATTGTTTTTATTCTTATTTTATTTTAAAAAGCCCTGTTTCTTTAACAATTTATTGTGCCATTTCTCCTCATCCATTCCTGAAACTTCTAAAGACTTAACATATAGCTATTCCTCCAAAAGTCATGTCACATATGGATCCTCCCATCAATCTATCAGGGCAACCAAGCTTATCAACATTGCTCCTTACCAAAGACTTTTCTTTGCCTGGACTACACACCCTTTCCATATCTGTTTCCATTTCATATGTATTCCCTTTACAATATTGTACTTGAATTTCATTTTGCCATGTAATTATTCCTTTGTAAACCTTTTTTAACTGTTGTGTATTTTGTCTTTTTGATGAATAGAAGCTTTCATCACCGAGAAAAAAAAAGAATTAATATTTAAACATTTTTATTTTAATTAATTATTTATTTATGTATTTTGTTTGAATTTCAGACTTTGGAAATAAATTTACTTAATTTTTTTGTTAGCATGATCTCATAAAATATCAAAAAACAAAAATAAAAACAAAAAAATAAAAGTTTTCAGAAAGAATGGATAGAAAAATTTGCTTTTATTGACAATAATGGTAAGTCATTATGTCTTAGTTGTAAAATTACAATTGCAAACTACAAAGTAAACAATTTATGTCAACCTTAAGAAGTAAGCCACCCCCACTTTTCAATTCAATATTGACACAATTCAAAAATTGGGAACAGAGAAATTTAAATCATTGCAATCAGGTCTCCATAACAACAAGGATTCTTGTCTTCTTTTAGTTGTGAAGATGACAGAGCCAACAAACCTAGATTTTGGGTAGCTTGGAATATTGCATGCCAAAGGTCCATATAGAGAAGAAGAATTTATTAAAAAAAAACTTGGAAGAAGTGATTAAGTTGATATAGATAATACAAAGTTGCATAAATTGATCACACAAGTTCCTACGTGATGCCATACAAGCATCAATTAAGTGGTCGTATTAGAGAAATTAGTAAAAAGGTTGAAAATAGTTTGATATGTGATTTGAAAAATTGTATAGCATTCAGTTTAGCACTTGACAAGTCTACAGACATTCAGAAGGTTCCACAATTGGCCATTTGTATCTACTATGTATCTGCAGATGTAAATGTGAAAAAAGAAATGTTAGACCTACTAGCTCTTACCAAAACAATTCACAATATCAATGTCAAAAATGCACTTGATGAGATAATAGCAGGTTTGAAATGCCTCATGATAAACTTGTAAATGTTGAGACTGACAGAGTACCTGAAATGATAGGGGAAAACCTAGGTCTTATTAGTCTTTTAAGTAATACTAAAATTCCATGTTTTGTAAATTGCATAATTCACTGTGAATATTTCATATGAAGTACTTAAAAATATGAAAATGCATGGAAGATTGTTTTGCAGATTGTCAATTTAATTAGAGCAAGTATCAAAACACTATTTAAAAACTTTTTAGAAGAGTTAAATGATAAACAGATGTTTTCCAGTGATCTTTCCTTATGTTCTGTTATAAGATGGCTGTTAACTTATAATGCTTTGAGCCATTTTGTGGAAGTCCTAAATTCCATCATAACATTTTTAAATGAAAAAGGAAAAAAATATCCAAAATTAGAAAATGAACAATGACTAATTTTGAAGTTAAACATTGGGTTTTTGTGCATAATCTTAAGACCAGATTATTTAATCATTTTCCATGAGTAAAAGCAAATATAATTAATATCAAAGAAGAAAAATTAGGCAAATATAAAGAAAAATTGGAAGGACTGCAAGAAAAATTCAAATGTAGGTTTGAAGATTTGAAAAGTTTGAAATCTACATTGCATATTTTGTGAACCCATTAATTTGTGATATTATTGAAGATGGATTTCCAATTTCTAAAATAATACTTTTTGAAAAAGTGGCTGGGAAATTCAAGTCATTAGAGATGAAAGGGAATCAGGGATTGCAAATGCATCACAAATCTAATTTCTAATTGAATTTTGGAAACTTGAGCCAGAATCAAAATATTCACTTAAAGAAAGCTGCTTGCCATCTAATTTCAATTTTTTATACAACATATTGCTGTGAATCATTGTACTCCACAATGAAGTTCATGATGTTAACAAAATTAATGAGGTCACTTAACATAAAATTAATAGTATTATTAAGGCAATCAATAATTACTGCATTTCTAAAAAGATTTTGAGCAACTTAGGTATTGTATATATTAAGTTATTGCTGTGACATATTAAAACTAATCTTTGATTGATTGTACTTGTAGAACATAACATGTTTTTGAAATATTTTTGTAATGTCTATAATATTTGAAATATATTTCTATTAAAAGAATTTAAAATAAAAAATGCCATGCAAATAACAATTTTATAATTAATAAAATTAAATTTGCCACTAATGATATTATCAAAAATGGATTCAACTTTAAATGCCTTTTTAAAAAAAAAAAAGGGGGGGGGGGAGGGAAATCTTAAAAGTTTATAAATTATTAGTTATAACTTTTTAAATATATATCTTATATTCCTAAAATTCTTATATCTAGATAAAAAAATTGTAGCATTAAATTTAATCATTGAAATCCAGTTGGTCGTTCAATCACCGAGAATAAAAACTTGGAACTATTTATTGCTTTTAATAAAAATTATTTCATGTTTTATGGAGTTATTATTGAAATGATTAGAAATAGAGGATTAATATGAAATATGTGGGAACTAATAAAAATATTCAGTTCACTGTAAACTCTGTTAATGGAGATACTGCAATTTCACAGTGCCTATCTTAAGTTATCCTTGATCACTAAGCATAAAAAGACTATTATTATATAAGTACAAAAATATGCTCTTCCTGACTTTTCGCATGTCAAATTCACATACCTACAATTTTTTTGCTTTCACTTTAGTAGAATTGACTTCAAATGAGTTGATATTTGGGGGGAAAAAAGAGAATAAGGAATTATTTAAAACAAAAGAGAATGACTCAAATGTAATAAAAGCAGTTAATTATTTAATATAACATGATATTTTAAGCCTGTTCTCATAAAATTTCTCTAACATTTATATGAAAAATTAATTTTAATCTTTTAAATACAATTATATTAAAAAAGAAAAGTAAAATAGTGGAAAAAAAAGACTGTTAATTTACACTTTATTTTTGAAAATGAATGCTTCCTTATAATTTTTTCAGTTTAGCATACACATTTTTTTCTTTCTTTTTGAATAAAATCAAAAATTATTGGAACTGTTATAAAAAGAGATTTTCTCTTTTGTCTGCATTCATATTATTAATGACTAATAAAAAAAAAACTTTTTTTTTTAAATTTTAATTTGCTTAAAGGCAGAATTAATTAAAATTTTACATAAAATATATAAAGCACTAACATTTTGTAATAATCAAATAAAGTGAATGCAAACAAATAATACACAATGAAAATATTTAAAGCTCAAAAATATATCTAAATATCTCATTAGTTTTAGTACAAAACAATTTCACTCTATCTTTAGATGAGATTTAAATTATATTAACATCAGTTTATAAATTATATTTTATTTCCATATATTTTTCAATCTGATGATGACTTTTAATAGTCAAAACATATATATATATATATATCATTTTAAAAACCACAATAACAGTTTTCAAAATTAAAACATATAAGTAATTGAAGAGACTTACTTCAATAAAAATTCATATTACCAGCTATTAATATATTTCTTGCTTAATATCTATGAATATAGCTTCAAAATGTAATAATGGTAATTGTAGTGTCTAGAGATAAGATTGTGTACAAAAATAAAGTGATTAGCAATTAACGAAAACAAGATAGTTCATGCATATATGTGTGAAGTTGTAGATATATTTGATTTTTAATGAATTTAAAGTCTATATTCAAATTTAAAATAAATATACTAATTTCAAATGTAATAAAGTGATTAATAATCATTTATATATTGATATTAAAAGGAAGATATTGTAACATACCTGTTTACTAATAATAAGACCCTTATAAGATCTGAGTAATAAATTTATTGACAAATAATATTCAGAAAAAATTATTAATATCACAATCAATTAATAGCCATTCAATATATGAGTATTGTTTTTCTATCCCCAGAAAAGAAAAAAACAACAACTAATAATAATAAAAAGTGGAATCAGAATTACTGTATTAAAAGATAGAAATATATTTGTACTAACAACCAATCACGCTGTCACAATTATGCACAGATAACAAATGCTATGAGAGATCCATATTAACTAGGCATATAACAGAAAATAGTAAGGTAAAAGAAAATGAGAATAAGAGCAAGAAAAAAGGGAAAAAAAGGCTTATGTTAGAAATCATACCTATCCTTTGATTATCCAACATATAATACTAAAAGACAACAGGTGCACCTATTCAGGGCCAATCAGAGGGGGATAGGAGGGGCAGCTACCTTAGGCCTCACAATATTAGCGGCCTCAACAATATGTCAAACAAAAATATATGAGAAGGCAAAGCGATGTCATGACTCATAGAATGGTCTCAATTTCACAGTTAAATTCTCCAAAAAATATTCAAGAAAAATTTTTCCAAGCAGGGATACCATGAGTTGAAAACGTAAGCCAGTTTAGGGATGAGGTGCCAGTTAGACAACTGCAGTGCTCGGTGACTGGCAGAACTAATAGACTCAGAGTTGAAAACATAAGCCAGTTTAGGGATGAGGTGCCAGTTTGACAACTGCGATAAAATTACGGCAGTGCTCAGTGACTGGCAGAACTAATAGTCTCAGCCCTCTGTCAGTCAGTTCTGTGTTAATAGTGTTTTACAATACTAACAGTGCTAGAGTGAATCTACGCTATCCAAGTGCTATCTGGATTTGATCTGCTTGCTTGTAACTAACTGCTTCAAGAGTCCAGTTTTTGGCCCTGTAAGTAAAAACTAATTTCTTCTCTCTCTTTTCATGTTATTATTTTAAATTTTGAAGGGCCTCTAAAATATTAGTTGCCCTAGGCCTCACATTTTCTCTCAAAAGCCCTGCACCTATTTATATATATTAAATTCTTCACCAGAAGGCAGTTGGAGTAACTGGTTATAGAGTACTGTGATCATATTTTGAAATAAACAATATAAAAAAAATTTCTACTAACATTTCAACTTCTTTATTTTCATTATCTTATTCATATTTTTCTTATAATATTAATGTGTTTAGTATAATTATTTTAGAAGGTGGGAAGTAATAGCAAACTATGAATAATAATCAAGGGATTATTGCTTAATGTATTCACTCCATCTATCTTTGGACAGTCATACATATTTCTGTTTATTTATATCAGTGATATTCTTTTATAGCAAAAATAATTAAATACTCTAAAGTAGAGATAAAAAAGACTTTAAAACTGTAATGTAGTACAATTACTTGAAGAATATATCTACAAAATGTTTAATATAAAAGTAATTAATTTAAGAAAGAGGGGGGATGAATGGATGGATGGTAAAAAATGTATTTATTACTTCTTTTTATAGTGATTAATTATAAAGAATCTGATTTGAAGATGTAAATTCTGAAATGCTAAAATAAATGGTATTAAAGAATGTTAATGCAATCATATTTCTATTCATTTATTAAATATCAAGCAATTAACACAGAGACAAAACTCTCCATACAATAGCGCCACTCAGTGCAAACTAGATTAATCAATGGATGCTACAAAGTTTGCGCATAAAATCCCTACCTAGTGCTTATTCATTCAATATTCCCAGATTAGTTTCTAGCTTGTAGCTCTCATCAGTGAGAATCCTTGGATCTGAGAGCACTGCACCTAGATTTTAGGACCTAATGCAATCCTCCAGCAGATATCTTTTACCTTTTTAGCTAACTATAAAGCTTTGACAACAATCATAAAGAATGGTGATCACATACCGTTTAATGCAAAGCATTTCTGAGAACATTTTTTTCTTTTCTTTCAATCTTTGTTTTTCTTCTGTAGATAGAATAGTCATACTTATTTATGAGTAACTGTTAATGATGATGATGATGATCACAGTTGAAACTATATAAGCCCAATTATCTAGTACTTCTAATTTATAATCATACAGTAAATGAAATTGTACATTTTTATGTTTAAGATTACATTATAAAATAATGAAGCCTCTTAAAGCACTAACAGTGAGGATGAAGAATTATTAGAATCATCACATCATCCACTGTTAAAAAGCATTATCAATGTCTTTCACTGATAAAATTAAACACTGCATATTTAATAAATTATTTTTTTAATATTAAGTATGAAATAAATAGATAAACAAATTTATTTTTAAGCACTACCTTATTAAACAATTTTTTTTTTTACATTATCATGATTACTTGACTTTAACATTTCGGCATAAGTTATGTTTTATTTAAATAACCTTATTTATTTACTATATATATAATTAAATAATCATATCATTCTTTTGAATATCTGGTTTACAGCCAATCCAGTTAATCATCTAATGTCATTTGGTAAATGGACATTTAGCTATTCCTAGTTTGTTGGAAAACAAAAAAACTCTTACTATCCAGAAACCGAAAAACTTGGTAATAATTTATTTACAGTTCCTTTATAGAACAATACATTATTTAAAGATGATTTATCTTACTTTGATCTATTCACATGTAAAAAAAATATTACCAAACATATACATTAATATGCACATTAAAAAAATAAAAATAAAGGTAATTCAATAAATAAATTAAACTTTTTTTTTATGAGTAACACCATATTGAATTTTTTTTTATGCATCTTTTGAAGATGCAATTTTTAGAATAACTTAATAATGTCATAAAACTTTTTAAATGCTCCATAAGTTAATATAGCATAAATAAATATTAAGCTAATAAATTATAATTATTAAAAAATAATATAAAAAATAAAATATTTAAATATTTTTAAATTTATTAATTTTAAATATATTTATAAATTGTATATTTTGGTATGTTAGTTTTAAACTGTGAACATTTTTAATGCTATAAAATGAGTTGATATTTACAAGGAAGCCACACACTATGCTGTATCAATATAGACAATTTCAATTATATGCTATTCAAAAATAAAAAGTAAACAAACAACCAAAAAAATATTAAATATCACATGATCACCATATCTTATGCTTGCTTGTAACTGTTACTAAAACAGGCAAAACTCACTATACATATTGTCATTCACATACACGTATTGTCACTCGCATCAAGCTAAACTAATCAATGGATGCCAGAAGGCTTGTGCATAAAATCCCCATCTAGTGTCTACTCATCCAATATCCCCAGACTAGTTTCTGGCTTGTGGCCTTCGTCAGTGAGAAGCCTTGGATCTGAGAGCACTGCACCTAGATGCTGTTGGAGGATTGCATTAGATCCTAAGATCTAGGTGGAGTGCTCTCAGATCCAAGGCTCTTCACTGATGAAGGCCACAAACTAGAAACTAGTCTGGGGATATTGGATGAGTAGGCACTAGATGGGGATTTTATGCACAAGCCTTCTGGCATTCATTGATTACCTGAGCTTGCTGTGAGTGGCAATATGTATATTTTCAGATACTTGTGTAATCATTTTCCATTTCTGAGCACCATATGAAATCACTTTTTTTTTTAAATAATTAAAATTTAGCCAGTACTGTTTTTCTGTTCAGTGCACTATACATGATTATGTTCATTAATAAAATTTCTTTAGTTTATGTTGAAAACACATACATTTTATTTTTCCTTTTTCTATCATTTTTGAATTTGATATGCAGTATTTTGCTTAATAAAATATTTTCAAGTGTAGTGCTAAAAGTTTTATAAAATTTCAGATTATATTTAAAAATATCAAAACAATTAGAGAGATCATAGTTTCTTAATAATGAGAATAGACTATTATGTTTCTGTAAGAGAAAAAAGTTCTCTCTCATTGTGATGAAAGCCAGACATTTCATTATTTACTTTATTTAAAAATAAAGATATATAGTGAGAGTTTTTTTATTCTTATTTTTTTCAGTGGATGAAAAGTAGATGCAAATGTGTCCAAGCTCAATTTATTATTATTACTTAATAATTTTGTTTATATAATAATTTTAATTTATATTGCATAACATACATATAAAAAACATCTGTATTATATATTTATATGTTTTGAAAAATAGCATACATCTCTAAGTTCAGTAAACAATAATTATTCTATTCTAATCAAAGTTTATCAATAAAACATAAACTAAGCTATTATGCATTATGTATGCAAATGGGACCTGCAATAAAATATAGTCACTGAATTATAGAAAGAATAAGTCAAAAGTATCTATCAGGCATTATTAATATGTTTTTTTTTTTTAAAAATAAAGATGGAAGGATGAAAGTCTTTCAAACACCCAACAAAATTTACGAACTAAATGCAATAACATTTAGAAGGTCTTTTTTTCCTAACAAAATAAATATTATTGTTTCAAAATTTACATTTATGAAAGAAACATTTAAAAATAGTAATATACACATTTTAAATAACTATTAAAAAACAATCCAATATAAATCATGATTAAAAAGACTTGCTTATAAATCTACTTTTTAAGAACTTTATAAGTTTACACAATGCATACTTTTTCTTTCACAATAATTCTACTACTTAAACCAGTCAAGTTTGAAATTAAGCTTTTGCTAATCTTTATTACACTAGGCTCTTTATTCATTACATTGTCAACATTCAAGGTGGTTTCCAATAATTAAATATTTGTAGAATATCAAGGTCCATGGATTGCAGCTCAGCTTCAACTCTTCTAAATGCTCAAATTTCATTTGAACATCAACAATGCTTTTATTTTAGTTAAGAAAAAAATCGATATTAAAGTTAATAATTATTGTATTAGTATTTAATATTTGTTTAAGTTTTCAGACACATATGGGTGCTTTAACAATGTGGGAGTTTTATAGAAATAGAACAAAAAAAGTCATATTGAATTATTCTGCTCCATAATCTAGTAAGACTAGGAAATAAAAAGTGCCAATTATTGCCATTGAACTTTTAATATGATCTTATTTTTCAACATATGATTAATAATCAAAATAAGAGTCATAGATCACATGACCCTATCTCTTAAGCTTGTAAGTTATAAACAATTCCTCTACAAGCTTTGTGATAAATGCCTAGCCAGAACCAGCATTTAAAATATCATTGTTAGGGATATGATTAATAAATTTGAAGATGAACAAAAAAAATTATTCCAATAAAAAAAAAAAATTGAAACTGAATATGCTTGAGTAAAAATATACATATTACGAATTTACATAACTATCCCTTAAATATATGCATTTTACAACGATAAAAAAATACAATTTTTTTAATACAAATTTTGCAATAATCTTAATCATATTTTGCTTTCATGGTCAACATTCCTTTAACGAATATAGATTATTTTAAAACTTTTACCATTCAGCCATGTACAAATAGATACCCATTTATTGAGCAATTATTGTGTAGCTGCCTGTCTTATTATGGATTTTTACTTAATAATCATCAGCTACCTAAATAATCTTCAAATTCATTCCCTATTTAAATCTTGGGTTATAGATATGACAAGTTAATGATTAAAAATCTCTTTACAGAGACTTTTCATCAAATATAATTGACAATTACTGCTACTGAAATCTATTATCATACATAGTTTATAAGCAGAGGGAAAACCCAAGAGCTAAAAATTCTTGGATTGAAGCTCATCTCACTTGTGATACACCAGTGTAACATGCCTCACAAGCGGCTACATATTTGATTACTGTTTTATACTGAATTTATTTTTAAACTTTAATCTCTTCTTAGCAAATAGAATAAAGAATTACTTTAAAATGTCTTTATTAGATGAATTTCAATGCAAACTTAAATTGAACTTTACAATTAATTTTAAATCAAATAATTACATTTTCTTTCTTTAAGACTTTTAAAAGCAAAATTGAACAGGTGGTAAATAAACAAAACAAAACAGTATGAATGGGTAAATATAAAGGAAAGAGTAGTGAATAAAAGTTTTTTAAAAAGAAAAAAATTGTGTATGGAGGGGGTAGATGAGATATATAAATATGTCCAATAAACTTATGCAAAAGAAAAAAAAATGAAAGAAATAATTGTTCAATGTAAAAATGAATTCAATGCAATTTAAATAACAATCATTCCGATTAAAATATTTTTCAAAATGAAATTTCATTTTTTCCACTTATTTTAAAATTTATGAATAACTTCATTATTAAAATAATTATTAGATATTTCTTGGGAACTATTTAGAAAATATTTTTCATTTTACTCTTTTACTTAATTAACAGACAATATAATTTAAAAAAAAAAAAACAGCACATGCCAAGATACAGAAAAGAGTAAACAAATTACATATTCAGTTGTTATGATGATCAGATGACCTTTGAGGACTAAAGTGATAGGCTAAGCATATATTCATCCAATTATCTGAGGTTTCTTTGTACTTCAGATTAAACTGATTCAACAAACGCTAGATCTCAATCACTATTGCTAAGACAATTATCACTCTCCTATAATAAGCTTGGAGAACAAATACCTCCTATATCTATTATATCTTCCGAATTGCCCAGAATTTTAAATAAAGAAGTGAGACATGCAATTAAATGTACGAAGAAAAAAAAGGCTCCAGGTAATGATGGAATTATAATTGATATATTAAAAGCAGCAAGTGAAGAAATAGAATTTTTTTTAGCAAAGTTATATATATAGATCCTTTTTATTCCTGCATAAATCCTATATCTTGGATTGAAGAGGAAAGTATTCATTTATTTAACAATCTCAAAAGGCGCGTGCTCAATTAGCTTGAAAGGCTGATATTTGAATGTAATACCAAATGTCTAAATGATAAAAATGTACCGGATGATTGAAAGAATGCAATAATAATATTAATATTTAAAAAGGTGATAAAGAAGATATTAGAAATTACAGACCTATCAGCCTTTTATCAGTTTTGTATAAAAAATTTTACCGAGATAATTACAACTCGTCTACAGAGAACATTAGATTTCCACCAACCAAGAGAACAAGCTGGATTTAAAAGTGGTTTTAGTACAGTAGATCATATCCAGGTATTGTGAGAAGTTATAGAAAGGACAAATGAATATGAGTTGTCATTATGTTTTAGATTTGTAGATTATGAAAAGGCATTTGATTCTATAAATGTTTCTTCAGTGATTAAAGCATTGGATCATCAAGGTATAGATCCAGGATATTGTCATATTCTAAAGAATATTTATAAAAATGCATTAGCAACAATTAGATTACATAATGATACTGGGAAAGTCAACATTGAGAAAGGTGTAAGACAAGGTGACTCCATATCTCCAAAACTTTTTACAGCTGTGCTGCAAGAAGTATTTTGTGGATTAAAATGGGAAACTAAAGAAGTGAAAGTAAATGGAGATTATTTAAGTCATTTAGATTTCGCAGATGATGTAGTTGTTTTTGCAAAATAATGCTTCAGAGCTGCAGGAAATGTTGCAGGAGTTATCAGATGAAAGTAAGAAAGTAGGACTAGAGATAAATGTTAAAAAGACTAAAGTAATGTTTAATCGATTTGCTCAAAATATGAAAATAAAGATTGATTATGATGAATTAGAAGAAGTTAACAGTTACAAATACCTTGGTCAGATTATTTATACAGATGGAAACATAATGGAGGAAATTAATCATAGAATTAAACTTGGTTGGAGTGCTTTTGGTAGAAATAACTTGATACTAAAAAAAAATATGCCTATGTGTTTGAAAAGGAAGGTTTTTAACAATGTGTTTTACCAGTTCTTGCTTATGGATCTGAGACTTGGACACTTAATAGAAGTGCAATACAGAGACTTCAGACCACTCAAAGAAGTATGGAGAGATGTATGTTAGGAGTAACAAGAAGAGATCGAAAAAGCAATGTATGGGTAAGAGAACAAACAGGTGTTACTGACCTCACTGAAAAAATTAAAAGATTGAAGTGGAGTTGGGTTGGACATATTGCTAGAAGAGATGATAATAGATGGACAATTGAAATTTTAAACTGGATTCCAAGAGATTGTAAAAGACCCAGAAAGAGACCACATGTGAGATGGATGGATGAAATAAGAAAGTGTGCAGGGGTGATGTGGATAAGAGAAGCTAAAGATCGGAGAAGATGGATAAACTTGGAGAGATCTTCATCCTGCAGTGGATTGATAATGGTTGATGATGATGAATAGTCAAAGTTAGAAAATGAAAACAACAGTCATAAACAACAATCATTTTATTTTTGAAAGCAAGTGGTTTTGTCAGAGTAAAATAGGTCAAGAAAAATGTAGGTAGGAACCTTATTTTTTTAAAGAATTTGAAATGCAAACCTTCTCCTTCATAATTATCTAACTATCTAAAAATAATGAAATTTCTAATTATTTGCTAATTTGTATAAGGTCTTTATTAATCACATCATCATTCAACATGGTTTGCCATGAACATGATTAAATAATTGTAGAATATCATAAAGAATTTGTTATTATACAAATGCAAATATATAAAATAAATCTCATTTACAACATGTAAGTAATTTTAAAATATGCCATTTTCAGTATTATCATATTATATGGCTTTACATAAGTACTATTAGATTGAGTAGTTTTTTGGTAGATATAAATTTATATTAAAAGGAAATATGTCTATGTGTTTGAAAATGAAAGTTTTTGGTGAATATTTTAATTTTGCTCTTATTCATGGACCTGAGAATTGAACACAACAGAAAAATAATTCAGGAGTAACAAAAAGAGATTGAAAATTAAATATATGGATAAGAAAACAGAGAAGAATGGTTAACAACACTGAAACAATTAAAACATTAAAATGAAATTAGAAAAAATAACAATTGGACAGATAAAGTCTTAAACTGAATTCCAAGAGACTGTAAAGAATTAGGAAGAGACCATATGTAGAATGGATGAATAAATAAAATAAGGAAAGTTGCTAATGTGTTGTGGAAAAGATAGAATAGGGATTGGAAAAACTGGATTAAACTTATAGAGACTATCATCTTGTAATAGATAGATAATGATCATGATGACTGTAGTTACAACATAATATTAACAATTAAACTGAAAAAAATTGTATTTACAGTTTAAGTATAAAATCAAAAGTTATCAAAGACAATTAAATATAAATAACTGCCACTTAAAAACACAATATCAAACTTTAAGCTGTCATTGCAATTTATGGTTAAAAAAAAAAAAAATCAGTCATCAACTGAAAGCAAGTACTATTTTAAAACTTTGAAGATTATCTTCAAAAAGCAAAATGCAAATAAAAATTAACAAAAGTTTTTTCTAAAATATATTTCTGATTACTTAGATCATTACCTTCTAAAATTAATTTTTGATGTTAACTATAAGGCTGCAATTAGCTGAAAAGAGACTCTTTGATGTCTCTTAGAGGCCTTAAAGAAACCAAACAGGGCAAATTCTAATGCCCACTCCATATGTTCTTGTTGTTGCAGCTGTTATTACTATGTGATTATTCATATAGTATGTGAGCATGGATGGGCTGCTCACCAACATGCATTATCCAGCATGGTGAGTTTATTGTCTTTTTACATCTGAGTTTAAGATCAAAAACACTATATTCTTCTCAGTTGTCTGATAAGGCAGAATGAATGTGTGTGTGAATGAAAATTTTTTTTTTAATAGATATATACAATCATGACAGACAAAAATAAATCATGGCCCTTATTTCCAGGAGGATGTAAAAATCATCAGCCAAGGCAGAGAGTGCTAAAAAATCACCTGATTGCGGACCTAGGGTGCCATTTGATGATGACTTTTTGTTTAGATATTTATAACTACATATCACTTTCAAGAGAAGAAAGATTGCAAAAATTGAAAGTATTATCTCATATTGAATGGGAAACATTATTGGACTTTGTCAAGTTAGAAGAAAAGGTGAATAGACAATTGATTTGAAAAGTGGACAGGCACAAATATTAGAAGTACAAATGGAGTAGGATTTATTAAAAATAAAAAGTGAAAGAAGAACATGGTGGAGATTGATGATTATCAGACAGAGTAGCAAATTATTCAACTTAATAGCAGATATCAAATGCAGATAATTCAAGGTTATGCCACAACAAGTTCTCATAGTGATGAAGTAATAGAAGATTTTTATATGGATGTACAAAAGACTTTTGATCATATTAAACAACATTTTAAAATTGTTATGGAAGACTTAAATGCTAGAATGGGTAAACAAATAAAATATCAAAGTGCTGTAGGTAAATTTGGTTATGGTAACAGAAATGACAGAATACACAGACTTATAATGTTAATATCATTTATGTTCTTTATTACTTTTTACAATGCTTTTTACAACCCACTATTGGCAGTTTTGATTGCCCTAGCAATCTTCTTAAGAACTATAACAAACACAATATGAATACAAATATACATGAACATATAATTTTACATCTTATATATATACATATATTCTATCTTATATGTTCATGTATATTTGTATTCCCGTATTTGTATTGTGTTTGTTATTTCTATATTATTATTACTTTTTTTTATATATTATACATTTTAACCTTAAAAGGTTAAAATATATAAAAAGGTAATAATTATATAGAGGAGTATATAATGATATATGTGGGTATATAAATAATGATTATAGAATATATGTATATATATGTATAAGATGTAAAATTATATGTTTATATATATTTGTATTCATGTATTTGTATTATGTTTGTTATAGTTCTGAAAAAAATTACTGGGCCAATTGAAACTGTCAGTAATGGGTTGTAAAATATATTTCAAAAAGTAATAAAGAACATAAATGATATTAATATTATATGGATTTGGCAATGAAATAAGAAAGATAAAGTTATAATACTTCATAAAGAATACATAGACTTGAGAAGTTTGCAGAAAAAGAAAAACTTTATTTTATGAATTCTTTATTTGAGAAAAATGTTAAAAGGAAATGGACATGATAGCTTCCAAATGAAGGTACAGCAGAATTGGATTATATTTTGACTAACAGAAAATACATATTTCAAGATTGTAAATGTTTGTAATAAATTCAACACAGTAAGTGGTCATCAATTAGTAAGTTGTAAGACTAGAAAGACAAAAATTATTAAGAAAACAATATTTAAGTTGATATTTCTAATCTTCAGAAATATTCTAATGAATTTAAATTAGAACTTTCAAATTATTTTTAAATATTAGTAGATTTTGAACAGGATTCAGATTTGAATGAAATTAATAGGAAAATAACTGATAACACTTTTAAAAACTGCAACTAAGATAGCTAGTAGAAAAAAGCAGCAATTGACCAATAAAATTTCTACTGAGACTAGAGAGAATTTTTGAAGAAAAAAAGCAATATGAAGATAGATAAAAATGATGCTTTAAGAAGGATTGAATATCTTGGAATTTTGTAAAATAGTGTGAAAAAGAGTTGATAATGATATAAGAAAGTATAATTGTGAACTAGTAAGGAAAGCTGTAGAAGAGAATAAAAGTCTTAAGAGTGTAAAACGTCTTAATATTGGTACAAAACTTATATCTGCATTAAGAAATAAGTATGAAACTATTACTAAAGAAAGAGATGATATCATGAAATGGGTAGAAGAGTTCTATCAAGAATTATATAGTAATAAAGAACAAGTACCTCCCACATTGATTATATCTTCTGAATTGCTCAAAATTTTACATGTAAAAGTGAAACATGTAATTAAGTTTATAAAGAAGGGAAAAGCTCCGGGTAATGAAGGAATTATAATCAATATATTAAAAGAAGTAGGCTGAAGAAATAGTTTTTTTTGGCAAAGTTATATACCTAATATCTAAATGATAAAGATGTAATAGATGATTGGAAGAATATATTAATATTTTTAAAAGGTGATGAAGAAGATATTAAAAATTGCAGACCTATCTCAGTCTTTTATCAGTTTTATACAAAATTTTTATCAAGAATAATAACAATTTGTCTACAGAGAACATTGGATTTCAACCAATCAAAAGAACAAGCTGGATTTAGGTTTTAGTACAGTAAATCATATCCAAGTATTGAGAGAAGTTATAGAAAGGATCAATGAATATGAGTGCTATTATGCTTTGGATTTGTTATAAAAAGGTATTTGATACTATAAGCATTTCTTCAATGATTAAAGCCTCGGATCATCAAGGTATAGACTCAGGATATTGTCATATTTTAAAGAATATTTATAAAAATGCAACTGCAACAATTAGATTACATAATGATATTAGGATTTAAAAAAAACAATATAACAAATTGAAAACAAAACTTAAAAATGAGATCTCACTCTTAAAAACTATTCCACAAATAAAGGCAAAAGATAGTAAGCAAATAAAACCTTAGTGAAATTCCACTCTTTATAAGACTAGTGACAACCTATTACAAACTGTTATATTCAGACATCCAGGGGGCCAAAACCTAAGATATTCCAACTCTTACTGTTATCATATTACCATTAAGAGCAAATGATAAAGTAATTGTAAGTATGTACACAATCTAACATTATCATTATTTTAGTCATTACTGATTCATTTAAACAAAGGATGTGATGTGATGTATTATGGCTTCTCCTTAACGAGTCAGAATATCTCAGCAATTAAGCCCAGATAAACCTGTTAGCCACTTTCTTTTACATTCCCCACTCTAAATTTACCCATAATCTCTCTATTCCATTTCCACAACATAATTTTTGTCAATTCTATAACCTTTATATCTAAATCCCCCTTATCTTTTCCCAAACCTAGCATAAAAACCAATAATTCACTTTCTGTATAATCACTCTCCATACAGTAGTGCCACCCTGTGCCAAACAGAGCAATCAATGGATGCCAGAAGGCTTGTGCATAAAATCCCTATCTAGTGCCTACTCATCCAATATCCCCAGACTAGTTTCTGGCTTGTGGCCATCATCAGTGAGGAGCCTTGGATCTGAGAGCACTGCACCTAGATCTTAGGATCTAATGCAACCTTCCAGCACCCACCTTTTAACTCTACTTTACTACAAAACTATGAGAATGAAATTGAAAACATTGTTAATATCTTCAATCTAAGCTCAATAGCTTATATAGACATATGGGTCTGAACTCAGTTCAGCACCCATACATTTTGGCGTCTTTGGCTCTTAAAGAACCATAGCCACCACCATCCTATTAGGCAGGATTGGTGTTAAACCATCAAACATCACATGATCACCATCTCTATACTAGCACATAATTTGTTGTAAACAAAGGCAAAACTCCCATACAGTAGTGCCACCCTGTGCCAAACAGAGCAATCAGTGGATGCCAGAAGGCTTGTGCATAAAATCCCTATCTAGTGCCTACTCATTCAATATACCCAGACTAGTTTCTGGCTTATGGTCATCATCAGTGAGGAGCCTTGGATCTGAGAGCACTGCACCTAGATCTTAGGATCTAATGCAACCCTCCAGCAGCGACCTTTTAACTCTACTTTACTACAAAACTATGAGAATTAAATTGAAAACATTGTTAACATCTTCAATCTAAGCTCAATAGCTTATATAGTCATATGGGTCTGAACTCAATTCAGCACCATACATTTTGGTGTCTTTGGCTCTTAAACAACCATAGCCACCACTATAAATTATGTGCTAGTATAGAGATGGTGATCATGTAATGTTTGATGGTTTAACACCAATCCTGCCTAATAGGATAGTGGTGGCTATGGTTGTTTAAGAGCCAAAGACACCAAAATATATGGGTGCTGAATTGAGTTCAGACCCATATGACTATATAAGCTATTGAGCTTAGATTGAAGATATTAACAATGTTTTCAATTTCATTCTCATAGTTTTGTAGTAAAGTAGAGTTAAAAGGTGGCTGCTGGAGGGTTGCATTAGATCCTAAGATCTAGGTACAGTGCTCTCAGATCCAAGGCTCCTCACTGATGATGGCCACAAGCCAGAAACTAGTCTGGGGATATTGGATGAGTAGGCACTAGATAGGGATTTTATGCACAAGCCTTCTGGCATCCATTGATTGCTCTGTTTTGCACAGGGTGGCACTACTGTATGGGGAGTTTTGCCTTTGTTTAAATGGAGATTATTTAAGTTGTTTAGATTTTGCAGATGATGTAGTTATTTTTGCAAATAATGCTTTAGAGCTTCAGGAAATGTTGCAAGAGTTATCAGATGAAAGTAAGAAAATAGGACTAAAATTAAATATTAAAATAATGTTCAATAGATTTTTTCAAAAGATGAAAATAAAGATTTATTATGATGAGTTAGAAGTTAACACACTACAATATCTTGATCAGATTATTACTAAAGATGAAAACATAATGAATGAAATTAATCATAAAATTAAACTTGGTTGTTTTTGGTAGAAATAACTTAATATTAAAAGGAAATATGTGTTTGAAAAGGAAAGTTTTTAATAAATGTGTTTTACTAGTTCTTACTTACAGATCTGAGACTTGGACACTTAACAGAAGAGCAATACAAAACCTTCAGACCACTCAAAGAAGTATGGAGAGATACATGTTAGGAGTAACAAGAAGACATCAAAAATGCAATACATGGTTAAGAGAAGAAACAGGTGTTACCGATTTCTTTGAAAAAATTAAAAGACTGAAGTGGAGTTGGGCTGGACATATTGCTAGAAAAGATGATAATAGATGGGCAATTGAAATCTTAAACTGGATTCCAAGAGATAGTAAAAGATCAAGAAAAAGACCGTATGTGAGATGGATGGGTGAAATAAAATGTGTAGGGGTAATATGGAGAACAGAGGCTAGAGATCGGAGATGGATTGAACTTAGAGAGACCTCCATGCAGTAGATTGATAATGGTTAATAATGATGAATAAATTAAAAAAGAAAAATATTTCCAGATTTAAGGTATTCAAATAATGAATAACTTTGTTGATTGTGTATATTGTATTAGAAAAAATGAAGCTGATTTTAATTTGTAAAGTGAAATTCCTGAAAAATATTTCAAATTCAGACTGCCAATTGTGGTCATCTTATATAATTTTTTTGATGCATTAAAAGCAACATATAAATCTAAGAAATTATATCACAATCTTTGCACTCGGTTATATAATAACAATGATATTTTGAACAAAGAGTATTTTGATCATTTTTTGAATAATAACAGAATTGATATGGTGACTTTTAGTGATATATCAATTTTATCTATGCATTTAGAATAATGATGTCAAAACAATGTTTTGTAATCTTAAAAAGAGAAAGGCTTCAAGCCCTGATGAAATACTTGTAATAGTTTTAATTATGATGGTGATATGTTAGCTTCAAAAATACTGGAATTTTTTTTTAGGAATATTTCGACTCATGGAGTTGTGCTATCTGATCTTGATGCTTTTATTGTTTTAGTTTTTAAAAACAAAGGGAATAGGCAAGAATGTGGTAATTATCATGGAAAATTATTATTATCTATTACAGCAAAAATACTTTCAAAAATTTTGTTGAATAGATTTATTTCCAGTTATAAGTGAATGGTTAACAGAGATTCAATGTAGTTTTAGAAAATCAAAGAACACTATCAATATGATTTTTTTTACCAGGAAAATACAAGAAAAGTGTCAGAAATAAAAGAACCATTTATATATTACTTTTATTGACTTGGTCAAGACATGTATTTCAGTTAATATAATATATTTATGGAATTATTTGAAATAAGTTTGTTGCCCACCAAAATGTATTCATATTATACAGTTTCTATGTGATGGAATGAGGAAATGTTATTATTACTGGTAGAAAATCTGAGGTATTAAAATAAAAAATAGAGTTAAACAAAAAATGTGTACTTGCTCCAACATTGTTTTCAATGAATACTCCTGACTCATCATTTCATTCAGAAAATGATATCCTTAGAACATCTTCTTTTCCAAATTCTTAACATCATGACTAATTGACATCAAATATTAGTTACATTACAGTTGTACAATCATATTTATTCTCTCTCTCTATTGTTTAATGTTGACCATTTTCATACTTATTCCAATGCTTTTTATTCATGTGTTTAAGTTAGTGGTACCCTGAAAATCTAAATATAAATAAAATTAACTATAAATATACACATATATCTGAATACACATACATATATCAGCTTACATATTTCATTTAAAGTGATTTTTTTTAATTGTGTAAAGCTAATTATCATTGGCCTAATTTCTAAAAGTCCTATAACCTCGGAATATAACTGTAATTATTTTATTAAATATCATAGAGTTGGTCTTATACAGTATTTGAGATAATAAATTTATTTTCTCAATGATACACACTTCCAATTAAATTTAATAATCAAATATATCATACAACTTTGTAAATAACTTAAACTTAACGCACTTAAACATACCATATAAATAAGCAAGGCATATATATATATATATTTACGATAATTTTTCATGTAACTATCAGTTAAAATAACGTTAATGGCAAAATGAAAATTATTTTGTAACTTAATTATTATTAAAACATTTTTTAAAATTTCCAAAAATATTTTAAAACAAAATTATTTTGAGAAGTAAAACAAAAAAGTACACATTTATTGTTTTACTATTGAAACATGATCAATATCAACTATTATAACATGCATGTTGTGCACAAATATTTATGAACACATCTTTCTGCTTATTCATCTACAATTTTTTTTCATGCTTTTAAGGGCTTTGTTAATGGTTTAATTTTTTTAACTATTTATTCATATTCTACTTACACTGCATATTAATTTTAAAAAGAAAAATGGAATCAGAAAACTAATTTGTGCCATAAGGAAAGAAAGGATTTCCAGGCTAGAGAATGGTAAAACATTAAGGTTTTAAGTGCTGAATATGGAATGCCTTTTTAAAAAAAAATATGAATGAAATAAAAAATGTTCAGGTCACACAAGGAGTTTCCAGATTGAACAGATCATGAAACAGATGAAACTTTTACTGATGTAGATTAACAAAAAACAAATACCAAGTCAATTTAACATTTAAAATTATGCCTTTAAAAGTTAAGTTTTTGTTCAAATTCATTTGTAAAGTATATAATTAACTTTATTACACTTGCGCTTATGATTTTGCATTACATTTTTATTTTTTAAGGGTTGAATTGAATGGCAACTTTGCTCTAAGTTATAAGTCTTCTACAGAGAATCATTAAATACATCCATTTCAGTGTAGTGATGAATGAACAGACCATACAACTAATGTGGTTTGGAAACTAATTGCATTCACTTTATGAGATTCCATTGTATTTCATTTATTACAGAGGTAGAAACACTTTCAACTGCCTATATTTGAACATATTAATTATAGGTTTCCTTCTCACTGCCAACAAATTTTATTTGGCTGTTTATCTTATAATTCTTCCATGTATCTGGCTGCACTCCTACGCTACATTGACTACTAAATTTTTTATTCTAGAATTTGTATTAACCTTTTCTTCTTTCATTTATTCCTCTAAAAATCATGAAAAGTATTGTACTGCATTTTTCTTTTTATCATATCTTGGTTTGAGGCAATAAATTTAACCTCTGAAGTTACCCACTTCTCTATTGCTATATCTAACTTTACAAACTTTGGATAATGAAATTAGATATTATATGAGGACATACCCAAAAATAACCAGAACACTTCAATAATAAATTGTGTATTTATTTTTAGCTATTACAAAATGAATTCCCTTCAAAGTACAGACTATTTAATGCAATGCATTGGTCTAAATGTTTTTCACTTTTCAAAGTAATTCAGAAACGCATGCAAAATGATGCCTTTTAATATCCGTTTCATTTTTTTCTTCACTACTTCTTAATCCGCAAAAAAAAATCACACAGAGTGAGATAGGGTAAATATAACTGACAAATAAGCTGGATTATGCTAAATTCAATTACCAACAAGGCTCTGTGTGCTGGAATATTGCCATGGTAAATCTTGCACTCCCCATTTGGCCACAAATTGAGACACTTTCATTTTACTGTATCACACAAACATTTCAGAACTTGTAATTAAAATATTTGATCATTACAAACAAATTTTGAATGAAAATGCCACTTGCATGGCATTGGATTTCATTTGCCACACTTAATTTAAAATGTGAATTTGATACTTCAATTAAACCACTTGTAAATTTGTGTTTTCCCCAGAGCGCCTTGCTGTTAAGCTGTTTCATGCATTATAACTATTTTCCCTAACAGAAAACAGAATTTTATTTCAACTTTTCAACCATTACAAAAATTGACAAATAAGTGAGACACATTTAACAAAACATTTACTATGCTATAACACAACTTCTCTTGATGACAAAGGATAGAAGACTGGTTCTGGGTGATCGCTGCAAGAAATATCTAGTGGCATAAACATGTACTACAATATGCTCACCCTCCACAGAAAGATTCCAGTTATTTTTGGGTAGTCCCTCATACGATCACCTTTTTGTTCACATATTACATCATTCATTAAAATAAAGATGCTTTACTGTAATCTGTTCTCTTGATTTCATGATCTTATTACTTGCAGTATATATTTTGCTATTTTTTTCTCTCAGCTTTTCTATGTTTTCATCCTCAATCTTTTCTTCATTTTTTTAAATCATTCAGTAATTATTCTTTTTTTATTTTACATTCCTCTTATACTTATTCTTTCATTAATAAGATTTCCTACCTTGTATATCTATATGTACCTATTTTGTTTTATTTCAATTTTTTTTTATTATTTTTGACCAATAATTTTATTAATATGATCTCAGGTTAGAGTATAACCTTTATAGAAAATTCATGGCCTCTTGCCAATACTTTCAAAAGTAGTCATCTCCTATTTGTTTCTTAAAAAACTTTTCTTTCAACAAAATAATAGCCATGTTATTTTCCTATGAAACTTAAAAACAACTAATATACAAAAAAAAAAAAGACATTCATTGTCCATAACTTAGCATTCAAATCCAGTCCATGTATGATTAAACTTTTTATCCAGATAGCCAGTTCCTAGACAATTCAACTAACCATTCAAAATTGGTCAGTAAATTAATATAATAGACATGCAAATATTATTAAAATGCTTCATTATTCTAGTAAGTAATGCCTCTTCCATTGTTTTTCTTAGAGAGCTGATTGTTAGAGAGGCTTTGCCATGCAAAGAGCTATTTAAAAGCTGCTTTACATTACCTTTAGATTTCAGATATATCCTAATTAAAATAAATTAAAAACTTATTATTATTTGTATATTACTATGCTTTGCTTTACTGTTATAAAAATAACTAAAATTTTACTTGTTAATTTTCATAATCTTTAGGTTGATATAAAATATTTTGTTTTGCCTGGTCTTCTGAAAAATAAACAAGATTGAAATGAATTCAGTAATGAGATTTACTTTATACTCTGCAAGTTCTTTATGATCTCATTAAACTGAATTCTCTAAAAAGAAAAATCCACCATTACACACACACACACACAAGAGTATTATTTATATATGAAAATTTGTTTGGGGCTTATACAGTTTTTACTAATCGTTTTATTTTTTAATAATTCATTTGGAAATTAAAATTGTTTTTTTAAAAATAAAAATTAGCAGTTTTCCAAATCGTATGCATGCACATATTTTATAGACACACACACTTTGTGTAATTTACTTATCTATATACTTGTTATTTCTAAGTTTGTTTTTGCATTTGAGCCACTTGTACATAAATACCTACCTATCTTATGTAATTTACATAATATTTCTAAGTTTGTTTTTTGTCTAGAATAAATTTTATTATTAAAATAATTATAAATCCTTTATAATTTCCACTTATATTTTTAAACTTGCTATACATTTCTATATACAGTAGGCTTATCTTTCTGTAAGCTTTCTAATTGCAATATAACAGATTATCTTAATAATTCTTATCCCCCCCCCCCCCATAAAAATATGCTCTATTCCATTAAAAATATTACTATTAACATATTCTGGTAATGTAAATTAAGGTCACAAAAAGAATATACTATCACTGATGATATAATAGAAAAGATTTTACAAAACAACATATTATATAGTGACAAAATAGTGTTGGGCATGAATGTTCAGAAAAAAATATGGGTAAATTATGACCCTCTCTCCCATTTATCCATTATATTACAATCATAGTTAGATATCTTATATCAACCAATGCAATACTATTTAGTTTGGCTATATAACATTTTAGATTAATAAGTTCAAAATAACTTCTTTATGAGTATGCTATTAGATAGCTAATTCTGATTATAATATAGACATATACATAATGTTATACAATAACATTGTAAGAATCATATGAAAATAACTCCTCAAATTATTTTAAGTTACTTAAAGTAAGTTTATCATTTGTACATATATTATATGCACACATTCATCTATACAGTTAATGAGCTATTCTTATCTTCAGGATATGAATAAATAACACTGTTGACAAAAGTAAAGAATAGAATAAATTCATCTATTCTTTAAACTTCTGGAGTTATAAACTTCTCCTTAGCAATATCAAATAGAAATATAGAGACAAGTTCAATATATCAGCTAGATGAAAATATGGCATTAATAATTATTAAACTAATAACCAATTACACAAAATCTCACTTTTAAGGACTTTGAAGAGAATAGTTTATTCCAGTAATTGTAAATGGAGAGAACTACCTGGACATGCTTCGTGAAGTAGTAGTGCCACAACTCAAAACTAAACCTAACTTTGACGAACTTTTCTTTCAGCAGGTTGGAGCACCACCACATTATGCATCTACATTAAGAGACTACCTTAACCAAGTTTTTCCACAGCGTTGGTTCGGAAGAAGGGGCAGCATCAAATGGCCACTATGTTCACCTGACCTGACACCTATGGATTTCTTTTTTTGGCTATTGTTAAGAACAAGGTTTATGAGAAGAATTTTCAAACAAAAAAAAAAATTTAAAAAAAAAATTTTTTTTTTTTTTTTAAAAAAAAAAAAGTGAAGAGTGGGATTTTTACTGTTTTTTGGGGTGAGTGGGAAAAAAAAGTGGAAAAAAGTGTTGTAATGTAGGAGGAGGATTTGTGCAGCTGAGAGAGTAAAATTTTTTTTTTTAAAAGGAAAAACGAATTTCCCGTTGTTCTAGTGTCGAATTTTCAAATAAATAGTCTATGTGATAACTGAAAAACCGATTTTTGGGCCACCCTGTATATATTGAGTTATACAAACTTAATGTTTACACATACATATATTTTATCATTAAAATTAGTCAACACTTAGACAATCCCAAAATCAATAACAATCGACAATCTCAATCTGTTGCCAAGGCAACCTTTTAACTATAAAGGTGAAATCCCAACTTTATTTATATAGATACTAAAAATAGAATTAGCATGTACATAAAAAAAATACTAAATATTAATATTAAACAATAAAATAAGTTACAAATAATTCTGTAGTAGCAAAATTTCCATAGTATTTGCCAATAAATTAACTTTAAAATAGAATAGCTTGATGGGGAGGAGGGCTTGTAATATATATTTTTTTTCTTTTGGAAAAAACAAATCATAAATTTATTTTTAACAATGTCTAAATAACAGCAATAGAAAACATTTTTAGATATGTCAAACATACCAAATATGAAACTATTTAACATCAATTTACTACTCTATAATAGATCAACTTTTTTTTGTTTAGTAGCAAGGATATTTAATTCATTTCTATCAGTATTATTAATCATTATCTCTTCATTTCTCCAAATCACACATAACATTTTGGTATATATCAGTAAAATCAGAATCTTTTTCATTAAAATTACTTCAATATTTGATCTTCAAAAAAGTTTAGAGATCTGGTATGCAATGACTTCAAAATTGGAAATGGCAAAGAAATAAATAATTATAAGAAAATAATCTTTTCAAATATAATATTTCACATTTACATTAACCATATTATAAGCATTTATTTATATAGCGCGATGTTTGTAATTGTAAATACATTGAATATCAGCCTTTTACAGCTATTGTACATGCGCTTTTATGAGTGTTAAATAATAAATGAATACTTCCACTGCCAATACAAGATATAGCATTTAAGAAAGAATAAAATGACTTGGATTCATTTTATTCTTTCTTAAATGCTATATCTTGTATTGGCAGTGGAAGTATTCATTTATTATTTAACACTCATAAAAGCGCATGTACAATAGCTGTAAAAGGCTGATATTTAATGTATTAACCATATTATATAATTAGTGAATTTTCTGATTACTTTGGTATACAAAAGTCAGATAGCTTAAATATATAGTATGGAACTATTAATTACCTATAATTTACAACTAGTCAGTCTATACTAGGAAGAATAACAAGAAAATGATTTGAATAATAAAAGAAATCTACCTATGATTTAGTATCTTTTTTCAGCTTATTTGTTTTCCTTATAATTTTTAAAAAATATGTTTTAAAAATTGCACGTTTATAAAACCTTATGCTTCTCATAATTTATTTTTTGCAACTAAACTACATTAAAGGTTTCAATGATATTTAAATAAAACATGCACAGGTTGCTAAATTTTAAATAATCATTCATATATGTGAACAATTTTTTCCATACATGTTTAGCATATATATATATATATATATATATGTTAATTCTAATATTCTCATGGATAAATGACTTTATAGCATTATTTCCGGAAACTTCCATGTAGTAAAAAAACAAGTATTTTTCTCAAGAGCATCTTCTTTCTCATTATTTTTTTCCTTTGTTATTTTCTCCTCATTCTCAAATTCTATTAGTTGAGAAGTTTTAAAAAATATTTTATCTTCCAATAGCTTTTCCAAATATTGTTAATTTTCTTTAATTCACACTTTTCATTTATGCTTTTAGTCCTTTTAAAAATCTCTATAGCTTCTCTTAGAAATCTCTGGTCATATTGTTCAAATTTTGCCAGAATATGTGTTTTATTAAATGGCTGATGAATTGGATTTTTCTCTTACTGCCAAGATGTGTTCTTTTTTTCATATGTTTATTCTATGATTGGTCTGTTCAATGTATGAATGTGAATAAATTCTACATGGAATTTCATATAAACCATTTCCATGCTCTAAAGATAAAATTCCTTTAAAGTATCATGGTATATATGAAGTTGCATGTAGAGTGTGTTTGGCAGTTAGAGAAAAATATAATTTATCCATTATTTGTTCACACATTAAATTAACTAACCAGGACATCAATTTTAATAAAACATATATTCTAGTAAAAATTGAACAATATGACCACAGACTGTTAAGACAAGCTATAGAGATTTTTAAAAGGCCTAAAAGCATAAATGAAAAGTGTGAATTGAAGAAAATTAACAATATTTGAAAAAGGCTGTTGGAGGATAAAATATTTTTTAAAACTTCTCAACCAATAGAATTTGAGAATGAGGAAAAAATAACAAAGGCAAAAAATAATGATTTTAAATCACACCAAACACATTCTTATGATTTGAGAAGGAAGAAACTCTGAGAAAAGTAATTGTTAATGTATTGAAATGTCAGCTATTTAGCTATTACATTTTTACTACATGGAAGCTCCTGGAAGTAATACGATGGATATATATATATAATCAAAATTACCTCAAATTCACAACTCAAACAGACTAGCCAAAAAAATAATAATAAATAAATAAACTTTAAAACACAACCAATGGTTTCATTGCTACAAGCAAACTTCTTAAGTGTAATAAACTAAAAGATAACAACATATTTAAACTAAACATTACCCACAATTCCACTTACATCTCATACATTTTTAACATTAAAAGAAGTTTTAAACAAGTCAATTGCTTCAGAATCATAAATTTGGAAGAATAAAGATTCTTTATATCTTTTTTTATTTCATTTCTCTCAAAGAAGACAACTTTAGTCTCATCAAAATTAAGTTTGGCCTGTATCTTTTTCATGCTTATATAAGGCAGAACTAAGATATTTATTTCTAACCCTACTTTTGTGTACCTTTATTCTTTCATTTAAGCTCAAATACTCTGATTTATATATACCTCCATACAAAAACAAGGGATAATATACACTACTTCAGGAATAGTCTTTCTATCAAAAAATTTCCTTTGTATCATTTAATAAATTATTCAAAGTAATACTCCTTTTCCAAGCAATTTTCTTATTTCCAAACAAATTACTATTTTTGGTATTACATATTAGACCTGCTATGCCTTTTCATATTCATATCAAACCACTGATAACTTTCTAATCTTGTAATTTAACCAAATAATGCTGGAACTTCTACAAACTTAAATGATAAATTTATCAAAATGGACCATATGTACATGATATTTTCACAAGATTTACAAAGTTATCAGCAGACTGAATGCATATGTAAAAAGGTATAGCTACTCTAATACATAACACTAATTGCACCAAACTAAATCTGAAAAAGTACATTTTTAACAAAACTAAAAACACAAATTTCACACAAAAAATAATAAATATAACACGACACTATATAATCCCCAAATGTTACTTAAAATTAACAAAAAAAAAGTAAGGGTATTTAAATCTGTCTTGAAATTACAAAACAATCACTAAAGCAAAATTGGCAAAAATAATAATATGAGGCATGGATCCTCGAAAACGTTAAGCCGATAAACTTTAATACTAATTAATATCTTCTCTAATTAACAATTATATATTTTACATATAGTGAGAAGTAAAGCTATATTTATTAAATAATAATAATACTAAAGTATTTACACGACACTATATAATCCCCAAATGTTACTTAAAATTAACAAAAAAAAAGTAAGGGAATTTAAATCTGTCTTGAAATTACAAAACAATCACTAAAGCAAAATTGGCAAAAATAATAATATGAGGCATGGATCCTCGAAAACGTTAAGCCGATAAACTTTAATACTAATTAATATCTTCTCTAATTAACAATTATATATTTTACATATAGTGAGAAGTAAAGCTATATTTATTAAATAATAATAATACTAAAGTATTACTATGTCTATATCTAAAATATTAGCATGTCTAAATATTATATCTAAAATATTACTAAGTCTATATCTGGCATGAAATTACAAAATGGACCCTAAACCAAAATTTGAAAAAAAAAACAAAACAAAACAGAAAACAAACTACATAATAGATAAATGCAATTGCTGAAAATGAAAATATGTGTACCATGTAACATATAGCAGGAATTGTCATGATGAAACAATCATTTGTCTTTCTACAGAAGATCTCCAGAGGAGGACATTTCTACTTTATTTTAAGTAAATAAAATTTGTTCCAAAATTGCGGCTTAAAGTAAATTTTTTTTTTTTCAAAATGGAGAATTACTTAATATGTGATTGTGTGATATAATGGCTGCTCAGGATATTCATCGAGAAATGTTAATATAGTATATATATTTTGTTCACCCCCCCCCCAAAAAAAAAAATTAAATTACTACACTTTTATTAAAAATTAACAAAAAATGAAAATTACTGAAATTTTTTTTAATCAATGTGGTAGACTGATTTTTTTGATATCATCCATTATGTAAATAAACATATCATCATCTTTATGCAATCCCCACCACATAAATTCCACCAAATACTAATCTAGTTTCTGGCATGCTTTTTGTCAGGATTGTTTATTATGCCAATTTGCTAAACCCAAATTCTTTCAATGTTCTGAATGTGAACCCCAGTTTCTGGATTCACAAAATTATATTGTGGTTAACACAAAAATGGTCATAAACAAAATCTCATAATTCAGCAATTTTATATGATTTCCAATAGTTCAAATAAATTGTCAATTCCTCTTCCACATTTTATTTGATAGCTTCCATCAGAGTTGCCACTGTTCTGTCATGAATTGTCATGATGAAACATTCGTTGGTCTCCCTGCGCAAGCCACCAAACATCCACTGTTCTGTAACAATTTACCTGGCTTGGTTTTTTCTTTTTGTGAAAAGGTTTTCATCAATTTCAACAATTTTTTTAGGGCTTCCAATTTTACATTTTTCTCATCCTATCATCACAGTGGCACAAACTTCCACATATAATTATTCCAGTCTATTACAGTTTTGTCTGCCAAACCAAGCTCTGTTTTTCCTCATTCTATTGATGTTAATTTGTGAGTCCAGCGGTAAATAAATCGGATAACAATCAAAATAGAATTCTGGAACTCTCCAACCACATTCCCTTATGAAATCCTATTTTATTATTACATCCTCAAATGCTACAATGCCATTATTTGTCCAAAATGTAACGGTAAAAAGTGATAATATGTCCATTTGGACACACTTTTTCAGATGGCAAGATTGTTTTCTCTTGAAAATACTCAACTGCATTGATCTCAATAGTGGATAAACTCCAAATGTTCATCATTTTTTACTGTTTTAAAAAAATTGTAATGTTAATCAGAAAATGGAAAAATAAATCAAAATGAAAAGTACATGTATTCTCTCATTTAAAATCAAAAATTTATAGTAGGAAATCCAAAAAATGCAATGATGAAATTTATGAAAGTGTAAATTTATGAAATCCAAAAAACACAATTGGTAGCACTATGAAATAAAAACATTTGAAAAATCCAATTGATAGCTCTCAAGTAAAAAACACTTAACTTGTCCAAACAAAATCTAAACAATAAATGACGGAAATTATGAAAGTTTAAATTTATCACATAGCATGTTATTGGCTGAGGTCGCAGGGTTTATTTGATAGAATTGCAAGGTTAGACATTTATAATGGATGTGAAAAAGCATAGCAGGGCTTCTGCATTGCAGTCTAATATGTAAGTACCCTATTTTTACATGCAATTTTATAAGATGACAATTTAAATGGTAAAAAAATAAAATCATATTTTTCTTTATCCTTTACATTATTACAAATATTATTACTATTAAATAAAGTATTTTTAAGAAATTTATTAGAGTAGCCCATATTCATATAATCTTTATAAAATTGACCTTTTTAATATAAAACTACCTCATTAGAATTATTTAATCTTTTATTTCTATAACAATAATTTCTTAAAGCAGCTAATTTATGAGATACAGATAGAGAACTATCATATTTCATTATAGACCATTAAACCTGAAAGCGATCAATCTGTATCTCGTAAAGTAGCTGCTTTAAGAAATTATTGTTATACAAATAAGAGATTAAATAATTCTAATAGAATACCTTTGTTTTAAAAAGGTCAATTTTATAAATATTATTTGAATATGGGCTACTCTGATAAATTTGTTAAAGGTAGTTTATTTTATAGTTATAATATTTGTAATAATGTAAAGGATAAAATAAAAAAATTGATTTTATTTCTTTGCCATTTAAAATGTCTTCTTATAGAATTGTATATAAAAATAGTAATTTGTTTGCAAATAAGAAATGCTTGGAAAAGGGATATTACTTTGAATAATTTATTAAATAATACAAAGATATTTTTGGTAGAAAGACTATTCCTGGAGTAGTGTATATTATCCCATGTTTTTGTATGAAGGTATATATAGGTCAGGGTAGTTTTCAGCTTAAATGAAAGAATAAAATACATTAGGTTTAGATATAAATGTGTTAGTTCTACCTTATATATCCATGAAAAAGATACAGGTCACACTATTCATTTTGATGAGGCTAAGGTTGTCTTCTTTGAGAGAAATGAAATAAAAAGAATTAACGAATCTTTATTATTAAAAAGCAATTAACTTATTTAGAAGTTCTTTTAATATTAAGGGTGTGGGAGTATAAGTGGATTTGTGGGTAATATTTAGTTTATATATATTATTTTGTTGTTCTTTATATTTGAGAAGTTTGCTTGTAGCAGTGAAACCATTGGTTGTATTTTAGAGTATATTTTTGGCTATTCTGATTGAGTTGTGAATTTGGGGGTAATTTTTTGATTATTTTGGTGAATAGTTTAGCCTTAGGTTTTTAATGTTTATATATTGTACCATATATATATACATACAGTATAAGTGTGTTGACATTGGGTAATATTTAAAAAAAAAAAGAAATAGTTCAATAAATCTAATTCATTTTTTTAAATACAAACAATGAAAGTTATTTGGATGTTTGATATTATCTATTTAATTAAAGTTAATAGTGGAAGGAACAGAAATGCATACAAATTGTTGATCCAAATAAACATAAGAAAGACATTCCAAATGTAAATGATTACCATCAGAATAATATTCTCTGAATGCTAATTAAAAATGGTATTGAAGGAATTTATATAAAAAAAGAACTTAGTAGCTAAAAAAACTGTACAAAACTTGTATTCTGATAAGAAAACAAAAGGTGAAAATATATGCACAGAAATCCTAAAACTGGTCGAGGGTATAAAAAGCAAATAACTTCAAGCAGGGTCTTGTTGTTTTTGTGTCCTAATGGAGCGAATGCCTCCATCCAGAACTACTCATATATTGAACCAAGTCATTATTCATGAGTTAAAACTGAAGCATTTGCGGACACCTTTCATCATAAAGAGGTCACTCCAAAGAGCTTTAGAGACTAGCCTTACTATGGATCAGGAACATAAAAATGTTGACAGACAAAATCAAAGTTAACTACCACTGAGCTCTTTATCCCAAGAAATACATTCATGCTGTCTTGCATTGGTGGTTGAGAGGTCAGCGTGACTGCCTTGCACTTGCAGGCAGTTGCCCGGGTTGCGGATTCGTGTCCCGGCCGATGCTATGACACTTAAAAAAAAAGAAATACATTCATGCTACAATAATCAAGATCTACATAAACCCACTGAACTTATCAGTAAGATATTATTCATACCCTAACTCATGTCTAATTCAACATGTTTGCGAACTAAACTAACTATAAGCTTATAATATCAATAAAGAGACATTCACTGTTTTATTATTCAAGGAACTACTTCATTTATAGCTTATTAAAGAAAAGCCACAGAAGATTGTAATATGAATGATTCAAGTTAATTGATTAGTATTATTATCTGGATGAGAATTTGTATGTTCTTTCCATTTTATTAACAATTCATAATTCTCATTTAAATATTTTAATTTGTCTTAATAAAATATTTACCATTAATACAAACCATTCTTGATTTTAGTTTATTAGATTTTATTTGGAGGAAGATATAAATTACCTATGCCAATATGTTTGTTTAATATCCGAATGCTGGGGAAAATTCATATGAAATATTAATTGTCAAGGAAGAGAAATAAAAAAAAATATTTGTATGTGATGCGGTGAAAATCAGTGGGTCTACAGACTCTGGTTCCCTCTTAAAACAATTAAAAAACATTCCACTGGCCATACAAATATGAATCAAAAATTACGGCGAGTTAATTTGGAAACATAGTTATGTTCTGTGAAGCATTCTAATATCAAGAATGAATAAATGCAGATGTAACTTGATTAACAAATACATTACCAATTTATAATGTATAAAACCTAAATTAACCGAAAACGGTACAATATATATCATTAAAAGCCAGTCATATATATATACTCACTTATACCACACACACATTCACCCATTTATATATCAAAATATATTGTCAGATAAAAAATACACAAATGTATATAATGTGCTATATAGTTTTATGTATAAAATTTATTAGCCTGATATAGATATAATAAATTAGTTGCAGCTAAATTATATTTAAAACTGTTAAATCTTGTTGCTATTGTTCCACATAGCCGCAAATCTTCATGCAATTCTAAGTAATTGAATAGCTATATTGTTTGGGAGTACTTAAAAAATTTGAGCACCAGAAGTAGATCTTGTGCATCAAAGTCTGATATTCTATCACTATATTAAACCATGCAGACAAAAATAATAGATCTTAATGACATAAAGACCACATTAAAGTGTAATCTAAAATTGAGATATTAGAATTAACTAGTCAAAGAAGACATGCAGCCACAAAACCATTTTTATCAATATTTTGTAATATTAAGCCATCTTCAGATGAAGAATTTGATATATATATATAATTTTTTAAAATCTGGTAACTTACACTATCTGAAACATATTACCTTTAAAAACACATTATTTTAAACATTCATTTGACATAGACAGAAACTCTAAAAACTACTGTTACTGAATTTTATGAAATAATAATGATTGTAATTAAAGGAAAAAAAATAGATTATAAACAAAATAATTAAAATCATGAAGTGTTTAATATGGCAAATATATATATATAATAAATTTCTAAAAATAAAGAAAATTATTTAATTATATTACTGTATTTTGCTAAAAATCATAAAATTTGCAATACAAGTATTACATATATAAGCCTGTGTGTTTCAGTTAATACAAGTATCTTGTATATTATCAACAGCATTATACTGACTGGTAATTTCTCACTTATAAATTCTAATACATATAGCTTTAAACCAGACACATGCATATGCTTAACTATATTTACATTGTGCTTAGAATAATTTTACAGTTTTTTTTAAAAATAATATTTTAATGAATAACTTTTTATCAGTCTGCATCTGTAATAGAATAAATTATTCTTTATAAAATGTTTTAGCACAAAATAAACATTTTATTTTTTCACTTTCTAAAATTTTTTTAAAAATAAATACAGTGGTGATTGTAAATATTTCATGGTAGTTGAAAGTTGAAATGAATGTGAATGAGTGAAGTTACATAAAACACATTGTGAACGAAATTTACTTATAATCATTAATTATAAATATATATGTATCTTATACAAAATGTTCAAATCACTCTGCCAAATGTTATGTTTTTTCAGCAACACCCTCTGCAAATAAATGTAGTCTGAACTTCAAAAAGCATGACTCAGAAGGCCATCCTTTTAGATTATGCTGCTTGAACCCTTTTGAATGGTCCTGTTTGAAGTTCAGACTTTATATTTATTCACAGAGATGTTGCTAACAGAGGAGGGGGACAGGAGGAGCAGTTTCCCCAGGTCTTGCAATATTAGGGGCCTCAACTTGGTAACTCAATATGTTAAACAAAAATATAGGAGAAGGCAAAGCGATGTCACAATTCATAGAACAGTCTTAATTTTACAGTTAAATTCCCCCAAAAAAATTTCAAAAAAAACTTTTCCAAGTAGGCATACCATTAGTTGAAAACATAAGCCAGTTTAGGGATGAGGTGCCAATTTGAGTAGTCATTAATTAATAATTATGGCATCATTCTTTATATATTGGAAAGAAAGAACACATCCATATTCTCTAAATTATTAATTATAGTTTCAATAAATATTTCACAGTGAAGTAAAACAGAACTAAAAAAAAAAGCAAACAAATACACAATTAGGAAGATGAAGAAATCTGGATTTTTAAAAAACATATATACTTAAAAATCCATCCGAACAAAATATTTTACATTAAAAGCAATAACATGACGGCTGAATGCACAGCATAGATAATGTACAATAATTTGAATATATATATATGAAAATCTGATCATTGTTTCAAATATTGTCAACAACTTAGGGCAGTGAAAGAGCAACATGCTCAAAAGCTAAAACATATTAAATCAATTCCAACTGAGGGAGAAAAAATTCTGAGTTTCGTTAATTAAATGAAGATGATGTGCTCAGCCTATATCTTCGGTACCCAAACATCATAATTTCATGCATGATAAATAAATAAATCCAATGCTCAGAAGAAACTAGCTCGGAATTTGGATGTAGAGTTGTTTGTAATGCAGAGAAAGTCATGCGTTGTTTTGCAAAAAAAAATAATAATAAAAGTACTGTTTCAAATCAGTTTCAATATTTTGAGAAGTTTTTTTCTTTTCTTATGAAGACATTATTTTAAATTATCAACTCACCCATATCTATATATACATTATCAGTGATTATATAATTAAAAAATTATATTTTTTGGTTAACGGTGTCTTTAACAGCAAATCCAAAATATAATAGTTTAAATGTCATTTAAATTAATAAAAAAAAAGTTCGCTAATTTGACAGAAAAATCATTACCCCCCCCCCCCCACAAAGTAATTTATTTAAATAAAGTTTATACTTTTTCTCTACGATTTTAGTAAAAATTTCTAATTCCAATTTAATTTTTTTTTACTAAAAAAAAAGTTACTTGTCGTCTTTCTAAATGTGAAAAAAAATTGGTTCATTCTAACCTTATGGGATTTTTACATTTTATTTTCCAAGATGGAAATAAATAACCTTTTTTAATCTGAAATAATTTTTTTTCAAAAAATTGATTCATTCCCATAGCATAATAAATATTTTCTCTAGAGTTTTTAGACGTCAAAATGTCTTTAAAGCTATTATACTCACCATCAAAATATGATAGAAAAAGAATAATTTTTATTTAAATTTTAAACAAAAATTTACATATTAAAAAAAAGTTTAAATATATTTTTAACAAAATAATTTTAACAATATCTTCTTAAAGAATATAACTAAAATTGAGGTGTGCAGATGGAAATAGGTTGTCAAAAATGACTTTAAAGGCAAATTGCCTATTTATAAAAAATAAAATAAAAAAAACTAAGTTTAAGTGTAGAATAAATATTAAAAGATAGAGAGCTGAGATAACCATATATGTACATGAAAATGTGATTTAAAGGTCAGTTGAAGTTGGCTTCAATTAATAAAGCATATGAAAAAAAATATTTTAAAAAACTAGCATTAATAATAGACAAAATAAATTGAAACATTTTAAGAGTATTAAAAAAATAATGATGTAGGTAATAGGATTGTCAGTATTTTAAACTTAGATACTCTATTAAATAAATTTATAATGTTAAAAACAATCTAAGAGAAATAGAAAAATTCAAGTTGAAATTTAAGTCTGTTGAATATACTGCTTTTGTAGACTACAAATAACTTTGATATATTGTAATTAATAGATGCCCACACACACTTTGATACTATAAAAAATCAAGTCATGTATAAGACAGACACCAACTTTAAGTTATTATTAATGTCCAATACATGAGAACATTACCACAATCAAGATACAAAAGTTTTAACTCAATTTCCTCTTAAATCTTTAATTTTCAGTCTATACCTTGATTCAAATTCAGTTTCACAAGACTCCATATTCATAACTGCATTCCTAACATGGCATAATCTATTCTCAAGTAAGTAATTTTTACTTCACATCATATATATATTATCATTTATCTCATCATTATATCACATAATATATTATTTTAAACACATAGTTGGATTATCATCAACACATGTACATTATGTATCCACACACATATTCTTTACGAGACATTGTAATGGCAAGAAAAATAAAGAAATTTCTAAGAATTAGGATTTAAAAAAATTAATAAAATATAAATGATACAAATAAGCATGATTAGATAATCATATTTGTATTATAGTTGTTATATTTCATTTGTTACATCTCAATCCCCTAACATTAATTAAAAAGTGCTCTGTCTACATACACAAATCTATCAGTTACTTTATGTACTCATACATGCTTTTATATGCATAGGTACTTTTCAGACAATGATAAAAAATAAAAAAACTATCCTACTATCATTTCATATTGATTAGAAATCATTTCTAATAGGAAAAAAAAATATTGAAAAAAAAAAAAGTTTTTCTTAAACAATGAAATTATGAATTTTTTTCTACAGTACAGGCTTTTTCATACCTGTAATGTATATGGGGTTTGAACTCAGATTTTCACATGACCTCATTAAAAATATACAGATATTATCATAAAAAAATATAAAATTGTGACAATTTAAAACTGAATGTTATACATAAGATATACTATTGATTAGAAATTAATATCTTACCTTGAATATATTTCAGATTTATATATTAAATAATATACTAAATTTTTATATCTAAAAATTTCAACTTCAATCCAACATATAATATTTTTTTTAGTATAGTGTATCTGCAAATTATTGTTGATAATATGATTTTAATAGCTTTTGACTTTTTTCTTGCAGTTATTATTTTTGGTATTTCTTCTTTTTTAAAAACTTCACAAATTACTTAGGAGTTGAGAAATTTAGACTATCTTATATATCATTTAGTAAAAAATGGCACTGTCAGACATATCAGGGTTCAGGGAGATTGATTGCTACATTCTTGGAAAGGTTTTAGCAATGCAAAAGAGATCTTTAATCATGCATCTCAGTTTGAGATGAATTTCTATGTATGTATTCCATAATTTTGAAAGATTTTTATGAATTAATCTTAAGATTATAACATAGTTTAATTAAAGTTATGACAGCAAAATTTCTAACAGCTACTATTCTCTTTCTTCTACTTTTGATTAATCTTTTTTGTCCCCACATAATCATAAATTCGAACCACATAATTAATTTAGCCACTGCTCTTAACTTTTTCTATTGATCTAATGTGTCTGAAAACTTTTCTTGCAACATATAAAAAATGCCATCCTACCTCAAAATCCGTTTTTCAAATTTGTCATTATTTCCTTCTGTTTTTATTAAAACATATTTTTCTAAATCTATATTCAGATTGTAATCTCTTCTTTATTAATGAAGATCATTATAATCTAGTTCCAAAAATACAGTATAAGTTTTCATTTATGAATTTCAAAATTATACAAATATTTGCATATTTTTAAAGACAAATAATTAATATTGCATTTTTATTAATAATACATATATGTGTTCAAGTGTATCAGTATTATGAGATAGTGTGGAGAGTGGTGGATCATGTGAAAGTCCGTGCTCATATATCCTATATATTACATATATAGACACAGGTATATAATAAGCCTGTGTGTTTCAGTTATTAATAATACAAAAAAAAATAATTTTGCATCAAAAAATAGTCTTATTCAAACCTATTATTATTCCATTACTAGCAAATTTTATTAAAATTATATAATTCATAATAACTTTTAACAGTATCGAATTATTACATAGCTTTCTTAGTTTATATTTTAATTTGTTTAAGTATGAAAATACAACTATTAATATGCCTGTTTCTATTATTTCAGATATGTTTATGCATACACTTTGTATTTAATAAACTGTTCCTCATTCACACACATATATTTTTATCTTGCTTGTTAGCATTTAACTGAACTAAACACCTGGCTTGCTTATTATTTTATACATAAGTGAATGCATATATGGTCACACTTCAAAAAATACACATTTTATTTTGATCACATGGGAATGACAAATTAGTTCATTTCCCTAGAAAATTACAACTTGAATTCAAATTCTGATCAAGTAAAAATGTTCTTTAAGTTTCAATCATGTTGAGAAACTATATTTCATATAGCCACTCATTGACATCAAATAATCACCAAATATTGATTGATAAGTATCTGTCTGTTCTCAACTAGAAGGAAAAATCAGGCTGGCAAAAAAAAAAATCATTCAAGCCTTTACCAAAAGACAGACAACATGTGTGAATATAAAGTCTTCTTCTTCATTATTCTCAGAGGGTAGACTATTGAAAAACAATTTTTATTTTTAAATGAATTATTTAAAGACAATCTTACTAGAATATAGTGGACAAAAATAATTATGGCACAATCCACTCTAAACTTCATAGATACTTCCATTACATTATTGGTATTTTTAATAACTTATATCTCTTTTAATGTAATAGTACTATGAAGAAGATTGAAGCCTGATTTTCTATCAATATAAATCGAGTACTGATTATTTATGTGTGCGGGAGATGATGATCTGGACCAACTAATGAGTGCTGGTTCAGCACAAAATATATATATTGGACATCATTTTTATCTTTTTCACATTATGTGGTCATATATATTGATTTTTGGTATAAAATGGAGTGGATGACTGAAAGAAGCTTAAAAGTCTGGGTTCAGATCTCCTCTAATTCTCAAATAACACATGCTCACATTGTTTATAAAATAAACAGTTGCAGATAGAAACCCCCGCAAATGACTCCCAAGATGCAATTAGAATGAATCAGTATTGCTATATCCATATTTCTTGTTTTTTATTGGATCATTATTATATCAATTAAACTCTGGTAAAATGAAAATACTCACAGAAAAAGTAGGTTTTTTTTTTTAATATTTAGCTTTATTACTGCCTAGCATACTTTCAATATATTTACTATATCACATTTTATAGCACCCAGTGGTGAGATTAATAAAGCTAAATAAAAAAAACAACAACTATTTTTTCTGTATTTTCAATTTATCAGATATTACATTGTCTCAGAAAAAGAAAAAATTTAACAATTGAATTACAATCAATTAAACTCATAAACATTATTTAAACAATACATATCATACTTAAAACAATATTTACATAAATATATCATTTAAAATAATAATGAATTTTCATGATTATACATTATAATATTTTCTTAACCAAAAATAATCTTAATTTTATATTAAAAATTGAATATATTTAATATATAACAATGAATAATTTCTTAAACTATGTTACAACACTCTTTTTACTCAAACACCAGGTCTTATACAATATATATTTCTCAAATAGCTGCAAATAGTCTCATGCTATTTAGTAAACAAAAGGTTTGCTGAAAAGTACTATATGAATCAAAAAATTATTATCTTGCAAGTGAAAATAAAGCCTGAGATTAATCAGCAAAGTAATAACTGGCTCAAAAAAAATACAAATCACAACAAATTTCACAAGATAATAAATACCTTTATTAAAGAAAACATAAAAAAAGTAATTCTTTTGAAACAAGACAAGCTTCCAGTTATCCTGTGCCTAGTTCTTAAGATTATGCCATAATCTCCTTCATGTTAAAAATCATTAAAATTGTCATGTAGTAATAAATATTCTACTTATGAAACTCAGAATAGATTGTTTTAATAGCCACTAAGGTGATTAGATATATGTTAATATCTGCAGTGATTTATACCATGATTATTTGTGATTTTGATTAAACCCTTTATAAAGACAATCGCTGAATGCTAATTTCCAACCATAGTTAATTCTATATTTCATTATGTCATAATTAGTTCATGCAATCATCATCTATAAGACTGATGATTTTGAAACATTAATCAATCCAGAAATTTTGAACATTGAAATTTCAGTTATTGGCCATTTTTTTAAAAAATATTTTTTATCCCAGACTTATGAACCTTACAAAAACTTCCTATTATATCCTCTCTAGTATTCTGTTATTGAAAGGATAAAGTGCAAACAATAACAAAAGAAAATCACTAATTAGAACATTTAACATGAAAATTTATTTGTGCACTTAAGAGTTCATTTATAATTAAACTTTTCTTATAAAAGAGTTATACAATAAAATAGATGAGAAAGAAAGGAGAAGATGATAGAAAAAGTGGAGGAATTTTTGATATTTGATATTTTTTGTATAATTTTTAATTTCCCATAATGCAGAGTATCTATTAACTAGTGAGGCAAACAGTATGGCCACAACTGCATAGATCAAAAATCATTAACAAAAAAGTTTGGGATATAAACATTTTAATTGATGATAAAAAAAACAACAACATACCAATATAAGTCAATACACCAAATTTAATTACATAATAGTTTTCAGATATAGATAAAATCAAGACAATGGCATCTAATGAAAATATTAAGAAAAATTATTTAATAAAATGATAAGATATTGTAAGATTATTTTGGTAGTTTATTTATTCTGGGGAAAAAATATATGGTATTTTGAAAATAACTTTTTGCAACAACATACCAGAATAAAACGAATTACCTACCAAATTATAAATATTACAACTATTTTTAATCCCAACACATAAATGTTAGGATTCATGGATATAAATTATCTAATATTTTGTTCTAAGCTTCATAAACCAAAGAGATTATCGAGTAAAAAAACAACAAACAATTTAGTATTGTAATTAAAATTTGAAATTGTTGTAATAGATAATATAACAAATCACCTATCTAAAGAACTGTTTCAGATTGTATATAAAAATTAACTACAGTAATTTTTCTATCTGTAATATTTTTATCGAAAGAAAGACTTAAAAGTAAAAAAAAAAAAATGTTTGGAAAAGATACAGAAGTTTTTTTTATTAAAACTATTGGCAGTCTTTTTTTTTGTACAGAAATACTCTCCACGTGTAAATTTTTTTTCAATAATTTTGTCTAAAACATGTTTTAAAATTTACTCACAATATATTCTTAATAAAACAATTATTTATTATTATTTTAAAATTTAACAATTTTCCACAACAATATTCTAGATTTGAACTAATAAATCTCCTACTAAATCAGAAATATTACAATTACCTTAATCATAGTATTTTTTATAGCAGAACCCTGTAATCATGCTTTAATTTACGTATTTATGGTAATTGGATCTTATCCTGATTTAATGAAAGACCTGATAGCATATAAAATATCAGTGATCATATAATTCATCAGACTAGAAGTAGAAGCCTCCATTATTAAACTTAGAATAAGGTAAGTTGAGAAATAAATTTAAAAAAACCCTCATATCTAATATATATATATATACACACACAAACTGAAAACTTCTATTAAAATTTAAAATAGTTAAATCATAAAATATATTTAGAAAGTAAAACATATTTATGAGCATAGACATTTTTATATTGTTCAAAAATTATATATTTTAAGCATTCTAAACAGAAAATGTGAGAACTTTTAATTCTCTTGATAATATCATTTTATGGCCAAAAATTATTGACTTTTACTATAATATGCAATAACAGAGAAAGAAAAATAAAAGATGAGGCAAGTTGAAACTAGTTGAAGATAAATGAATGTGAACTAATGATAATTTTTAAAAGCAAACTATCCAATAGTGAATAAACAAACTTTCAATGATAAATGGTTAAACAAATAGCTTCTATTTATCATTATTAGAAAATACACTAACCATATATATAATATACCCATAAACATATCAGAAATAGATGCCTGGCTTTAAATAAAAATACAATTTATTTTTATATTTAAACTTTTCTTTGATTATCATTAATTGCAAAAGTTTTATTATATAACCACAAGAGTTATTCTCAACTATAAGGAAACTTGTTTGTGAATTGGAAGATATTTAAATGACCTTTTTAAAGTTAACCATGGGCTCAGCACCCATAAAAGTATGACACTTCTTTCATCAATGGTGAAAGTTGCACTACATTGCGATCTCATTTTTATTTTTACAGTAACTGGATTGACATCATTTGGTTTTTACTTTCTAGTTCATAATAGCTAGCTACCATTTATAGACTACTGTAGATACCTAGATGATTTGGCTATAGGTCAGTTATCTAAATAAAAAATCCTGAGTTTGTTTGTAACCTGAGACAAACTTTTATGGTCCATTCTGACTCAAACTAAATCCTAAGTTAGCAAGCATTGTAACTACTATTAAATTTCAAATATTCAGAGAAATTACCCAATAAACATTGTTATGGTAAATATGGAATTAGTACTGGAAAATTTTTTTGCTTCATAGCATTAGATTTGGTATTGAAAAATAAATAAGTGTATAGTTAATTATTTGGAAAGTCAGATGTAGTTTGAGTGAATTTAATCATTCCATTCATTTGATAAGAACTTTTTTTTTTATGCCACTGAGCCAAGAAATAATCTGGAATATTTAATTCTGAATTTGTCATTCTATTATTCTACCACTTGCATAGAGAGAGCATTATGGATGAGAATGGTAGACAGGATTAGTGAACTTTTTTCTAAATTTGAGAATGTACAAGTCTAAATGTGAGAGTTAGTGCTTAAGTACTTGCATAAGTTGTGTAACTGATGATAAAAATACTAATCAAAATATGAGATGAAAATTACGATGGGTAATGGAGAGAACACTAGAGAATTCTGAATACAAGCAGTTGTTTCTAAGATTCAAACATTGCATGATCTCCTGAGAAACTAATCATTTGATTATTATTATGATTAAGTTAAATTAAAAAGAGATTAATAGCAAAGAGGTATTGAAAAAGTGAAAAAAAAAGAATTAGTCAGATACTTACTAAGTGATAAAATTATGACGAATATATAGATAAGAAATGAAAAGTATGGAGAGAAAAAGTTCCCAACCAGAATATGAATAGCTCATGACAACAATTTCTAGATGTACATAAATATTTTCAACATTAATTCATAAATTAATAAATGCAGAAAACCCATGAGATAGCAACACTTATGATGAGATACTTGGAAAAATAACAATAGAAGAAAAATAGCATACTTTATATATAAAATATCAAATTCTAATATAAGAAAATAAAAATTCTATTTACAGACTCAAAAATTAAGTGAACACCTACAGTTTCTGGATCTGTTAAAAATGATGTCATCCTGTTTTAATTAAAAAAAAATTAATAGAATTAGAAAAAATTATTTGAGACATTGCATGTTTGTTTAAAGTCTGAAAAAATGAGAAAGAACCCCTCACCCATTACAAAGTAGCAATATATGCATATTATATACTTAAAGACAAACAATAAAAAGGTAATGGAGTACTATGACCAAATGATAGCATTTAATCTTCCATAGCAGGTTGCCAATGGTTGCCACACTCTCTGAAAGCAATTTACCAGCTCAACTTTAGAATTACATCATGAACTTTAAGGCAGAAATAAAGATATGGTAAATCATAAACTCAGCATTTGTAAGAGTGTATAACTCTCCAATGGAGATAAAGATATAGTCATAATATAATGTGATCTGACACCCATCTGACTAACCCAGATTAATCAGAGATTTTCAATTTTTTGGTGAAAATAGAAAGCTGGGTTAGCTATGAACCAACTAAACAAAAGCAAAAATTCTAATATGAGAGTTCACCTAGCCTAAATTGGAACCCCAGATCATGGACTACAATAGCTGAAGATATCACTACACCATAAGACACTTATAAATTGTTGACTTCTAAAGAAGAATATACAATTTTGAATATGCAAAATGAAAAGTTTAATTGGTTGAAGTTGATGGGAGAAAATTCATAAAAATACATTTAAATATAAAGATGATTAAAGAAATTTATTGTAATATAAAAAAGGCTGTTAGAGATGATTATATGAACAACACATAAATAAAATTCTCTACAAACTTTTCACTCAAGTTTTATGAATATAAAAAGTTAGAGAGACAAGATTTAAAAATGAATACTGCATTACGAACAATCACAAGTAAATGAAATTAAAAAAAAGTTCTGATTCTATATAGGCACCTTTAAACTGAAGAGAATTGAAAAGAACTAAATTAAAATTATTTCAAAAATGTTATGCTTTGACACATGAAAAAAAAAATACTAGAGAATCAATACTTACTATAACTTTATAAATGTTTCAAGATCTCAAAACAGAAATAGTATAAGTTATTTTAAATTTAGAAATAATATAAAAAGTAAATCCATTCAGTTTGAAGAGAGGCTTAAAAATAAAAGTAATACTAAACAGATATATATTGCTTTATTATATTGAAGTAAGTGAGAATAAAAGTTAAGAGGTGTATGGTTGTATTGATTTAGAACAGTTAAGAATATCAAAGTCTCTAAGAAAGAAATCTTTAATACAGAGAAAGTTAAAAAATAGCATCACAAGATGACAAATAAAGTAACTAAAAGATGTGCATATGATATATATGAACACATTTGAAGAGTATGGATTGTTTTTCATAGTTATTGCAAAATTCATATTTTTTATTTTATCAGATTGGCAAAATATAGTTTACAAATGACTACTACTAATGATGATAAAAATTACTTTAAAAAATAAATAAATAAATGGAAGGAATAAACAAAATATTAAAATGATATGAAGTGACTTAATGAAACTGTGCTTTTATAATTAAAAAATAAAAATATTGTAATCATTATGATTTGATTGTTTTATCAAATACTTCATGTGCTTAAAAAAATAGTTTATTAGCTGTTATGATAGTATTGTCATATGGTTGCAAAACATGGATTACAAACTCTAAAATAAAACTCAGATTTAAATAAAATAAGTAGAAAAAAGTTATGCATGTTAATTAAAATTTTCTGCATAAGGCAAATTACTGATAATAATATAAAGAAAGAGCAAAAAAAAAAAAAAGATTCTAACCTAAACTGGAATAACTAATGCTATTGTAAAGATAGGCTTAATATATATATATATATAAATCATTTGAATAAGGCAAATCTTAATTGGATTCTAAGAGATATCCCAAGAAAAGAATAGGTGAATCATTATAATAAAAACAATGTAAAAGTACTGAAGAGATCTTTGCCTGGACTGATAAACAATAAATTCAACATGGCCAAAATTTAATCATAACATACATTTTAATAACATTATTGTTTTAATCAGAATTAAATATCATTGGAAAAGATTATATATGGAAAAAAAATATATACAAAAAAAAATCCAATAATTTTAATAAAATAAATCTGTAATTCTTGTAAATACTTATTTTCTAATACAATTAGAATATTAATTATAGATAAATGATTAATTAAATCTTTAGTCCAAATAGAAACAATTCTGAGACAGATGATATGAAATAAATTCCTTCAATTTCTTGATATCCTAATTCTTTTCTACATGCTTGCTGATTACCTTTTCTTCATCCAGTTGTATTAATTCCTCATTAATTAATTCTTTTATGTTGTCACAAAATTCAGAAAATGCTACTTTGGTTAAAACGAGTATTGTTTTCCATATGATTGAAATGATTGTAATGAGTTGCAAGCAAACTTTCTTCTATGTAAGGTTAAGAGTTGAGTTGTGCTAATGTTTTTGGTCATATGTTGCCTATAAGATCAACAGTTGTCATTATATTGAAGTCCTTCCAGAGTTATGTAATTGTCTTATTGGCATCCTAACTCAAAGTGTTGATGAGATGTTAAATTAGTTGTTGAAGGTTGTTCAGTGGTATTAGTTGCTGCTACAATTCTAGTTGAAAATGTATGTAACTGTAAACTTTTAAAAATGTATATAAATAAAATGCGTGGTTTTAATGAACTGAAGAAAAAAAATGAAAGTAAACCTACAGTTAATAATTTTTTGTTTTCTTCCACACAATTGTTTTTCATTGGTCTGAAAAAAAACCCATATTGAAGTTTGATTTTTTTTTTCCAAATTTGTAGTATTGCACTTATGTGAAGTTATTTAGAATAAAAAAAAAAAAGAAAGCAATGTTACTGTTATTAAAAATATTTTGCAGAAGTCAGCAGTGGAATCAGTCCAAGGATCCATTTTCCACATTCTGCCATTCTACCACTACTCTAAACTGAATAAGACAAAAAGAAAGACATGACTGTTATTAAAAATATTTTGGACAAGACAACAGTGGAATCAATCCTAGATTTCCACATTCCAGAGTCTGCCACTCATTTTATCACATCTTTGATCATATGTCTCAATAATATATGAGGGAGTAGGAGTTTGAAATGTATTTAAATATATATGAAGTTAAGTTTAAGTATCTGTAATAAGTGCAGTAAATATTTCTAATGTATCCATAATGAGAAAGGTTGGTCTGAATTCGGGATTGATGGATGGTTATGATAGAAATGAATTAAAGTAAAAGATGCATTAATAAAAACAAAAAAAGCAATGTTTAATAACAACCCATTTAACTGATCTTAAAAACTTATTTACCATTAGTGTAAGAGTAGACAAATTATAATTCTAAAAACCTCATTATAGTCAACTTAAAAAAAAAAAAATTCTGATATACTAAAATAAATAAAAAAAAAATGTATCTAATGTTGTGTTGCATATCGTAATCAATATTTAAGGCTTTTTTTTTTTACAATAAGCACTATGCAAATCTAAATAAACAGCATTTTATATGCTAGATGTGGCATTTTCTTTTGGCATGACATGATACATTTTATTAAGCAGGATAACCACTTTATTTGGAATGATTTCAACATTTTTCCAATAGTTGCGACAGCAAAGATATAAACTATTTAAATAAAAATTGAAGGCATGAATCTTCTTCACTTTCTTTGTATTACATTTTTATCATACATAATTTATTATTAATTGCTTAATGCATAAAATCCTCCTATAATTTTTTTTTGTTACTGAAAAATAGATTTTGATAATTTCTATTTGATTGAAATTAGCATTCATAAAGATTTTAATGCAAAATTGATCAACTATTTTAGCTAATATTTATACTGTATGAAATGTAAAATTAAGTATTAATATATGACCAAAATTTATTTTCAGTTTTATGTTGAATAAAATTTTCAATTTTTTTTTTTGTATCTTTTTTCCATTTGCAATAATATTAAACATTGCTTTGGATGTCTGAAACAAATTATGAGATGATTTAAAACTGCGTACTTCAGATCATATAAGGTTTGTTATTAATTGCATAATTCACAAAATCATTTATGTTTTCAAAATAACAGTTTTGATAACTAAATTTTATATGATTATAATTTCTGCCACAAGTAATGTGCTCTTCATAAGAATTTTAATCCATAAAAGTAAACATGGTATAGAATTTTTAAATTAAACATTCATCTTCAAAATATAATTTTGATTACTGAATAAAACATTTTTTTTTTGCCTTTGTAGTCATTAATGAGTACTGACTGTCTTGTAAAGATGTACATGAATCATACTTTATATTTATAATCAAAATATTGAATACAGTACTGTATTCAATATTTTTAGCATAAATGTATTTTTAGATAATATAGCTTTAATAAAATAACTATCCTATAATATTACTAATCTTAAAAATTGCCATCAAAAAACATTTTGAAATTTCTTTTTTTGAGATTGTTATAGTGAATAATCAATTGTAAATCAAAATAGTGGGTACAAACTGATGATGATCACTATAGTGAATCCTTGCATAAAGCTCAGACATTAAGTGGGATATATATATATATAAATAAACTCAATATCACAAATAATAATCAAAAAATAAACTGAAAACACACAGCATCTTTTTGAGTTTATTTAGTAGAAAACAAAAATTGATGGAAAAAAAAAACATTATCAGAGAAAAATAATGGTAAACAAAAGATGTGACAATATATAATTAAATTATATAGATAAAATAGAACAAATTTTATCTTGGTAATAATTTAATTCAATTTTTATTATATCATCAACTATTTTTACATATTTAAAGTGGAAAGTTGAATTAATCATAGTCAGGATCCATCTATTTCTATTTTTTTTTTTGTTTCTAAATTTTTTTTTTAAACTTTATTAGTAACAAAATATTTACAAGAATATTTACATTAAGAGCTTTTTACATTTTTTTTATTATAATTTTTAATATCTTAGGATGTTTTTAGAATATAAAGGTTATTCTATTATTTACTTGTTAGTCAAGAAAATATTTTTAATGATAATAATAAAACACTATTAAGATTACTCTTGTTTTTAAAAAAAGAATTTTATTTCCACTGAGCATATACGTATAATGTATAACAATAAAATATGTGAATGAACATCAGCAAATAACTTATATATCTGCAGAAATTTATTCATTCATCTATTTAGAAATTAATTTAATGCTTTTATATTTAAAACAGTTTTAAAGTACATGATAAAATTAAAAAATAAGAAAAAGCAAAATAGATAAATTACACTATTATAGGAAAGTTATAGCTAGGGTGCCCCATATATCACAATTTTCCCAGATTTTGTCTTGGTTTTATCTCTCTTGTCTCAACATATTCTTTCGGGACAGTTAATTGTCCGAGTTTTCTTAACCACTCATTTTTACTTTTATTTTTTAATTTCATATTTATTTTAAATTAATATTTATTCATTTAATATTTTATAATTAGATTAGTTAATCAATAATTTTCCCAAAATGGAAGTAGCTTCCCATTATTTTTGTATACATTAGTAATAAGTGATTTCAAATTGTGATTTTGTTTTGATAGATAATATATGTATACAAACAATTATTTTTGCTTTTGTTTATATTATAAAATGAGTTAGTAATGTAGAATGTGATTATATGTTTTGTGATTTTTTTTATATTTCATAATAAAATATACAGTAATCTGCAACGAAGTTTTTTTTTTTTTTGGCCATGTGTCTCCATTAGGCTCTTGTGGAAATATGGACAACTAGTTATAGCTAGTATATTAATATTAGTGATAAGAATATTAACAAATTTTTCAGTAATATTGCAGAATGCAAAACAAAAATTATTATGAACAGGCACTCACAATTGTATTATATTCTTATTATTATATATTTATGCAAAAATGTTTTTGCATCCTGATCAAATCTTTTATTGGTATATTAAAATTAAAAATGATTGTGTATTATTTTGTCAAGAACTTTCTAACTCTGATGTATCTAGATAATTCCAATCTATTATTATCTTAAAACATCGTATGAAAATTATTTAGTTTTCTAGTAATGAATAAATACAAAAAAAAAAAAGAGAAAGATATTTTCTAAACAATAAAAATTACAAACGTATATATATTAATACTATCTATTGTATTTATATGTTGGACTATTTCCATCATTTAATATAAGTATTGAATGATATTAGAAAAATTTAACTTTATTTAAATATTCCAAATACATTCAACTGTATTTGGAATATTTAAATAAAGTTAAATTTTCCTAATGATATTCAATACTCATATTAGATGATGTAAATTGTCCAACATATAAATACAATTAAAACACCATCGTCACAAATCTTCAGGAAAACACTAATACTATATATATATACTGAAAGTCAATAACTGATATTTTTGCTTAACCTTGAAGAGTCAAATATTTTAATAGTAAAAATTCTTTTACAACCATTATATACTGTTTATCAAATAAAAGTCAAATAACGATTAAAACTATACTATTTACAAATTAAATAATAATAAAATAAGTCTACAATTTCAATTCAATTTAGTTTCTGCTGAATTTGAACAAAATGGCGTTCTACGATTATAGTCAATCATGGATAAAATATCAGTCGTTCAAGTATTAAAAAAAAAAAAGTAAAATTTTTATGAATGACATGACATTTTTTGGAAAGTAAGAAAAAAACAGAATAATAAAGTCTTTCACAGAAATACTTTTAAAATCAATCTAAACCCTAGAAGAAAAAAAAGAAATTAGAACTATCATATTTCGGGATTTGATAATTTTAAAATCTACTGAAAAGAAAAGAGTTAAAAGTTAATTTTTTTTTATATTAAAAATTGTTAAATATACTGCTCTATATGTGTATGCTATAGATATGAACAGTTAACAAAGAACCCATTGGTATACAAAATTTCTAGATCAATTTGAATGTAAGAAAAATATAAAATATGATTTCAGTTTGCCGATTTATTAATGAAATTTTATAATCAGTCCGTCACACTAGTGCTCATATGTAAGCAATCTCCATTAGCTACAAGTTAAATAATATGGTATTCAATTAATCAATTTTTAAATTTATAAAACGATCCACCATAGTCTGGACTGTCTAATAAATACTAGTTGATATGTCAAAAAAAAAAAAAAAAGAGATGAACTTTATGGTTGCGTTATTGTTTGAAAAATAATAAGTAAAACCGCATAACTCCCAGCTTACATTTAATATCTATATTATGAACAATTATCCACCCCATTACCTGTAAGCATAAGTAATCAATAAATATCAGACAATGGGCCAATCAAATCATCTGATTAATTTTTAGAAAATAGTGCTATTTAATGTTTCATTGTATTCTTCGGAAAACATGATCAGAAGAATACCAATTGGTTCACATTACTTTGGTTATAAAAATAAAAATGTAAGACAAAAGTAGCACAAATAAAATCAAATTGCTGCGAGTTTGATGTTTTATATCTTTATTACATTAAAAAAAAATGTTTTTAAAAATATTCATTCTGTTAATGATGTTTGCAAAGAATAAGCTTCTGAATAATTTGTTGCTCAGAAAATCATCTAATATTCAAGAATCAGAAATGACAGGTTAGATTTCAATATAAAAATATTCAGTTTTCTATATCTTTTCTAAACATTTCTACAACAACAGTGATAGGAAAACATCAAAGATTATTTCTGTTATTAACATACACTACAAAATTTACATTTCATAACTATATAGTCAATCAAAGTTTTATTCTGCTAATGGCTTATTAAATTTAGTCAGTTTAATGCACCTTTAATCTGACTTTGGATTGCTCATAATTTTAAAATTAAACAAAATAGAATTGAATCAATAAAGTATATAACTCATGAGTTACTACATTAACGTAATAGTTAATGACTTAATATATAATATTTATGAACTATATCCATTTTGAAATAAAATAAAAAAAATAAATTTTAGCAAAATCAAAGAAATGTTTTCCAAATTTATATTGGCTAAGAACATTACTCTTAATAGGTATATATATATATATATAGTAATCATATGAATAGGATGGCTAGTTGATCACAGAAATTTACAAATTAAAGTATATATTCATCGTATGAATGTAATTACATGAATTGAGAAGAGGAATTCTGTGACTGGTCAAATGGATGTAGGAGAATCGATAGATTTAATGCCCTCAGGTAGAGACTCTATTATATCAAGTCAGACTTAATATTTCATAAAATACAATATATTAAAATAAAGTTTTATTTTTGTGTACTGACTTTAATCTCACACATACCAATACAATCTAATGTAGGATCGAATAATGAGTACTAACTCTTGATTGAATACTAGACTTCAAAAGATAAGCACAAACTAATGTTAATTGAATGAAATAGATATAAATTCATACTAAATTATTTGCCAGCTAAAGTTCACCTATACCTACCTGTCTTCTGTGGCTATAGCTTATAATTATTATTGTTAAGAATTAAAATAAGTGCAACCCATGACTTCTAGTTAATAAAACAATAATGGCAAATTATTTACATTGCATAAATAATGAACAAGTAAGAGTAATACATGTCAGAAAATTGAACATGTGGTGATCATGTGGGTGTTTAAACTATGTATGACGGTAAAAAACATACACATTGTGTAATTAGAGGAAAATATGTTTGAATTAAATTTGCTCAAATTTAATTGGCAAAGAAAATTTAGCTTATGGCTTTTTATTAAGAATATCAAACCTAAATAAGTTATCCTAATAAAAATCTATTCAATAATTATTCATCTTAATCAATTATAGAAATTTCTTCTAATTACTTGCTTGCTTTAAAGCAATTATTCTTTATTGACAGACATACACAGATTAGTTGAATATATATAAGAGAAAACTTTAAAATAAAACTAAACACTCTATAACATCAATAAGACAATATTCAAAGTTTCAAAACATTTGGATTGGCAACAAATCCATGTGCAATTACTTCAATACACCATAACAGTGGAACAGTAGTAATAATATTGCTTTAAAGCAATTATTCTTTATCGACAGACATACACAGATTAGTTGAATATATATACATATAAGAGAAAACTTTAAAATAAAACTAAACACTCTATAACATCAATAAGACAATATTCAAAGTTTCAAAACATTTGGATTGGCAACAAATCCATGTGCAATTACTTCAATACACCATAACTGTGGAACAGTAGTAATATTACAACGAAATGGTATTTTAGATATGTTTTTGGGTTATCTAATATAGTTTCATCATGAGTGCATCTGGACGTATTAGCTCATTTTGAAAAGATTATTACATCACATATTGAGCATCATAGGTTAACTTCCACAGGATTCATTTAATAGTGTTATTACAGTCTTCTTTAATTTTAACCATTACTATATTTATTTGGGTACTGTGATTAATAATTCTTATAATATCTGCGATCTGAAACTACAATGCAAAATTAATGAATATTTTCTTCAATATGTGTGAAAAAGATTGTTTCTGACTGATAGGCCATGGATATAATAAATAAATATACAAATCAACATTTTACAATTTCATTAAACAATTCTTTCAGTTGTATACCAATATTATATTTTGGTATCCTTAGTAATATTATTGATTTCATTTATAAAATATTGATATTGTATCCAAGATATATATATATGTACTTGCATTAAATTTTGGTGTATACTTTATAGATCTTTAACAAAATAAAAACGAATCCTTTGAACATGATGGGAGCCATATTTTAGTTGTTTAAACCTCCATTAATATTTTGTGGTCTTTAAAGGCAGATGTCAAATTTGTTGTTTAATAATCCATGTTATGTAATTCCTTAATTAACAATTTCATGAATACATACATTATGTTTTCTTTTATAGTAAAATATTGGTTAATCGCATAGATTTCCTTTTAGAAATGAGAAAAAAGCATATATGAATACAAACTATGCCAGCCAAAACTTGAGGTCTACATTTTCATACACTTTGTTGAGTGATTATTGTTATAATAAATAGTTATTTTTTAAAAAAATAATTTCAATCATACACATACATACATATAAATTCATATCTGTGAAAATACAATATACCAACTTTATTATGATATATGGATAAGCAGAGTTATTTAATAAAATACTGTTTTCAAAATTCCAGATGCTTTGATTTCTTTTATCAGTACTAAAAAAAAAATCCTAAATCTTAAGGTACTTTTATTATGATTATTTATTTATTTTTTTAATAAAAATGAATTGTGAGCTTTTCTCAAAGACATAATAAAATGAAACAAGTCAAAATCATTTCAATTTCAACATGATTTTTGCCATTTATTTATTACAATTCAAGATTTATGAATTACATCTATATCAGTAATTGTATCAAAAGTAAATGTTTGCATTTCCCCTTTCTTAATATTATGAGTCTCATAACTTTCCACTTTTGTTGAATTTAATACCTCACTAGTTTCCTAAGGATACAGAGAAGAGCAAATTGCAAATCACTGTCTCTTCTAAGAATAGAAAATAAACAAAACATCACATAGAGTTTTATCAAAAGAATGCATCATATATTGAAGTCAATTAAAATATCATCCAGCAATTCCAAACATTAATAATCTTTATATCCAATAACGAGTTAAAATTCAGATAAATTTTTTTTCAATACTTTAAGATCGGATATGGTTGGAATATCCCCTAGATGGTATAATATAAAGGATATACATGCTTACTTGAGTCAACTGATATCAACTAATGCATATAAAATGAAAAAGTTATAATTAAAATGGCTTATAATACATTTAGTAGGATTAATATTACATTTAAAAAAAAAAAATTGCTTATGCTTAAAGAGAAAAACTTTCAATCAACATCTTTTTTTTGGTCTTATGATTTTGAAATACACATTCTAAAATAAAATAATAGGGATTAGAAATGAGAGGAGCATGGAAAAAAAATATTATGAAAATAATAATGAAGAACATAAAAAGAAGTGAATAAAATCAAGCTGAAGTCTTAATATAATTGTCAAAATTAAATAATTTAATTGGAGAAAAGTTAGTCATAAAGCAAGATTATTTATATTCATCAATTGCTGAAAGACTAAATCAGTACTTGATCGAATATCAAGAAATAAAAAGCACTTCTGAAGATGCCCATTATAATGTGAGAGGTGGAAAAAGGAAATTTGTTGCATTATTCTGAAAAAGAAGGATGAAATATGCTTGAAAAAATATTGGAGAAGACTTTGCATTGTGATCAGATGTCATTGACTGAAATAATGATGATCTACCTCTAATAATGTAATAATATAAGCTATTATGAATAACACAAATCTGATAGCTAAAGCAAGATTTCTAAAAATATGACATTTTAAATTTTCATATTTTCAATTATTATTTTATTATTCTTGACAGAATAATTAAAAAAAAAATAGATCAATATTTTCTCTACTAAAGGTAAAAATAAACAGATAAGTGAATCAAAGTGATAATAATTCTTACAAAACATGAAAAAGATGTCTTATATTCTACTCTGAGAAAGTTCTGAAATGTCTTGCACATATATGTGTCATGTTAGTTAATACTATGCATTGGTTCTACAAATCTTTAATTTAGTGAAAGTAAGGTATTTGCATAATTTGATCATTTTTCAAGTGGATTTAGCAGCAGACACTACTATAGAATAAAAATTAAAGTTAATAAATGAAAAAATAAAAATTAAATTTATTTCAGTTTTAAATTTTGAAAATAAGATATCTTTTTGCTATGGATCATTATTAAAATAAATAGACAAATTAGTTGTTAACTGCTAAACTCTTTATTTAGTTCATTTGGATCAATGAATTTTGTAGAAATTGTTTTCAAATCACAAACTGACTTGCATTTCCCCAAAGACAGACAGATTGTCCAAATGCAGCCAGATTATTTAGCCATCCAATACTAGTAATTAAGAGGGTATTCAGCTATATCAATAACAAGAGAATAAAAGTTTCAGACTAATCTAGTTTGGTCAGGTGATTATTGATGAGCTGATTATAAAAACAAACTGCAATATTTAATGTGAACTTTAACATTGATGAGTCAGTTGTTATACTCTTAGACTTTTAAGCCCATGGTTTACCTTTAACCTAAACTTTATGAAATATGAATCATTTTTACTGTGATAGCAGTCATCGTTAGTTTATAGTAAAATAACAAAAAATGATCTAGTACAATCTTATTATTAATTAAACCAAAAGACTTAGAGCCCCAATTTATTCAATAAAGTTTTGTATGATTATTTTTTAAACTTTTTTCTTCACCAATTTGGTTATTTAATTATATATATATATAAAAGAATATTTCAAAATACTGAGAATATAAAAAATAAAATGTCAGTAACAAAATAAGAAAAGACATTTGAATGCATTTTTTTCTTGTTATTATCAAATCTGCTTCAATTTTTTAAATTTTGTATGTTTCAAAGTATCAAATGTAAAAAAAAAAAAAAAAATTACAAATAAAATAGAGAATAAAAAAGAATATAAATATAGTTTATTCCAAAATAAAAATTTTTAAAATATGGATCTGTTTTTCCCACAAAAATATTTTGAATAGAAATACATTTTTTTTCTTAAAAAGAAATATCATTATTGAAAAGCTTTTGTAATATTTGTATCTAGCGATTTTTGAATAATGCAAACTTTATTTGTCTACCTGTTTAACAATATACCATTGCTGCATTACTTTGCAATAATGTAAATATAAAAAATAATTATGGATCAGTGCGAGCACTTAAACTGTGATGAAGACCACAAAATACTTCAATCCCATATTTTCTTTTTACTTTTATTTAAATAACATAGATTAATGTGGGACCTTTACATTCAATACACGATAGACACTCATTTATGGAACAACTAAGATCTGGCTACCTTGGAAAAAAAAATCCTAAGTCTGTTCGCAAACTAAAAAAAAATTAAGATTCATCTATAATGAATTGGAATTCCTGATCAGGTTGGAAAGCAAATATACTAAGCAGATCATGAAGCTTATTTATTTTTAATGCCTCAGTTGTATCTATAGCTGTATAAAAAGGAAAAATAAGTCATGGGCTACACAACCTGTACATGTATATCTCCTTCACAATTGGTGAAGATTAATATATTTCAATCAGATGTTAATTAATAAACAAAACATATTAAAACAATGAAAAAAATGTATAAATAATTTAAATAGCACAGTTAACAAGAATTAATAGTAGACAAAACAGAAATAGACTGGCCGATACTAAAAGCTTTAAAAGAATCAAAGCACAAATAAAATTTTAATAGAATTACTTAAGGGTTTTAAAAATTAGAAAATATTAGATTACATTTGTAATATAATTTGATTCAATAGATTTTTGGCCAAACACTTCTTTTAATTTCAATAAGATTAGTAGATATAAAAATATGTTAGAACAAATACATGAAAATATTTTCATATTTTTATGAACTTATCATAATATAAAAAATATGGTAAATATCTAGCTCAATAGGAGAAAAATAAAAGAAAAACAAAATTTCAATTCCCAATTAAACAATATATGTATAGATACAGGTCAGCAATTGTCTAAAATCTGTTTAGTATGGGCAGATACCGAGTTAAAAAAAATGAAATAATTGAAGATAAAATGAGTTATGTCATAATGAAGTTTAAGATGGCAAAAGCTATAGTTAAAATGAAATTAGACCAAGGCATAGAAATGATGAAATTGCAGCTAAATCATTGAAAGTTCGGAAAAGAAAATATTTGAGAGAATAAGTTAATATTTGGAATGAGATTTATGAATATCAGTAGAATAGCAGTAGAATTTCTTTCATTTGTTATGATTCTTTTAAGATGAAAACTAATAAAGTAAAATTTGAGAATTTTAAATTCATATGCACTTAAACCATTAAGGATATGGCCAGAAGAACAAATTAAATTTGAAAATATAGAGGGAAAATGAGAATCAATAGAAGTGCTGATGAATAGTATAGTAAAATATATATAAAAAATGAAGTTGATTGATATTTGTTTCACTAATATAGAAGAAAATGTTGATAGAGTGAAAGAGATTATTTTATTGAATATTATGGGGTGGGGTGGAGGTAGGTATGAAGAAATAAATGATTATTAAAAAATTTGTACAGCAAGTATGAAGAAATAAATGATTACTAAAAAATTTGTACAGCAATCACAAAGTCCAGATATATATATGGGTCTAAGACAGGGGTATTGCATATTTCCTGTTTAATATTTATGTAAATGAACCTAATCAATATGGTTTAATAAAGATGAAATTAACATAAAACCTAAGAAGGTTCTTGTACCAGTTTACTGACTGAAGTTAGTGCTTATAGATGATGATAGTAATTTCAACAAAATGTAAGTAGGATTTCAATTGTTAATTTTAAAATCAATACACCTGAGCCTGAAGCATGATTTTAGCTGAAAGTGATAAAAGATTAAAAGTGACAGTTGAAGTGAAATTTTGGATGAAATAAATGCTTTTAAATGTTCAGGAAGTTATATGACAATGATAGAAATAGGTACAAGAATATTAAAGTGAAAATTAGTATAAGTCTTTACTAAGAATAGAATTAAGAAAAAAAAAATTAGTAAACCCATTGTTTGGACTGTTATTTTATAAAAATCAAAAGCTTAGATAGTTAGAAAATAGTTTTGAATTCTAGTTTTAGAGAATATTATGAAGTATCAGTTGGAAGGAAACATTGAAAAGAATAAATGAGAAAAAAAAAATGTCAAAGAAATTATTAAGTGAAATTGAAGTTGATATATATTTAAGGAGGAGCAAAATTATGAAGGATATATTAAAAAGATTTGCAGATAATTAAAAAAACAACAACCTAAGAGTCTAAAGTAATGGTCAGAAAAGCCAAAAAGAATTTTGGCGTTGACACAGAGAACTTCTTTTAAAATTAATAATTTATGATGATGAAGCTTAAAAAAGCTCATATTAAAACCAAAATAGTGACAAGAAGCTAACAATAAATGATAATAGAAGACCAAGGATCATAATATATTAACTGACCAAGATAAATATTTTTAACAAACATTATAAGCATCTTAATAAATTTTATTAAAGTTTATGTTGTATCTCTAAAATTAACATGGTAGAATTAATTGTTTTAAGAGGGCGGAAAGCAATATGAATGATGATGATGAATCAAATGTCACTTTGATGCAGTATTTTATTGCCTAGTTATTCTACCTACCTTTGAGCACAGAACTTCTCATGTAATACAGTATGATGCAGAAATTAGGGGGAGGGGGATTATATATCCTCAGAAATATTTCTTTTATGCAGCATAAAATAAATTACGTTTCATACAGACATAAAGACACAATGAGATCATGAATAGTATCAAGTATAATCCGTAGTTGTGTATAATGATTTATGTCAATGTAGAAAAGAGTGTTTTGGTAATTTAATAAAATTATATAATAAAATACACAATTTTTAAAAAATAATACATCAGCAATTAGTTGTTGATAAAAATTAAATTATAACTTCATAAATTTTTGTACATAATATCTGCATTATGACTGATACTCATAACTTCTGGTTTGATCGTGTTAGGCAAGAATGTATATGTATGCCAAGCATGTATTGTATAAAAAAAAGTCACACATCCAAAAAAAATCTTGGAATCCGGGATTTCTGATTAATGATATATCTTTCAATATATCTTTTATATTTTCCAAGCACTAAAGGATTTAATACTTTAAAAGTTAATAATAATAACCAGCCTCTAAAACAGTTTAAAAATTATTTTAATTCTAATACTTAACTTAAATAAATATAGAAATATTAAATTTTAATATTTAAAAAATTATAATTGATTTATTATAACTTAAAAACCTTATTTTTCAATACATCTCTAAAAAATAAATAAATCACACTTTAATCAAAAAATAAAAAAATATTAAATAATATTAAGATAAAAAATTTATACAAATTCTTTTCAATTCTTTATCAATATTTCATATATGCATGATTCATATATATATATATATTAATTTACTATATATGTTTTTGGTGTTTTATGTAAAAATACCTATATAGATAGTCAAAACATTTTACAAAATGTAAAAAAAATAATTCATAATTAATGAAATTTATGATCATTAAATAATGTGCTTTAGAATATAGAGAAGTAAAGATATAAAATTATTATACTATCTTATATATAAATTAGGAAGGAAGAAAACTAATATAAAAAATGAAACAAATTACCAGTCTCTCCAGTTAATCCTAAAACTGAAACACTTGGAGCACTACGTCCGATGTTATTTACAGCCATAACTTGAAAATCATAATGAGTGAAAGGTTTAAGATTCGAAACAGTATGAGACAGAGATGTTATACCACTGAGTTCTGAATAATCATCACTACTGTGCTTAGGCTTATACTGTATAACATAATAGTTAATGGTCTCAGTTACATTCACCTCCCATGTTAGTCTGACTGAAGTGGAGGTCACATCTGAGATACGCAGATTGAACGGAGGTCGAGGTAAAGCTGGTGCAAGTTAAAAAATAAAAACAAAAATTAATCTAGATAAAAGCTATTTAAATATATTTTCAATATTAACTATGATGCTAAAAAGATAAGAATAATAAAGAGGATGCTTAAACATATCAATATGATCCGTTTACCTCACAGTTTACCCAAACGTTTAGAAGATTGAAGAAATCAGCATGGTTAATTCATCATAAAAAATAATGGAATGGATTAGATTATTTATTATTTATTTAAAATGAAAAAATAAAGTCCACTTCTTGACAGATAAGAAGAATAAGATTTTTACAATATCATGCATAAAGTTTATATACAATAACAGATAATAAAAATAAAATATAAATACATGCAATTAAATAAATAAATAAAATAATTTTCAAATAATCATGCAGAAGTCATGCAGATTAATCAAAAGTTTCTCTTACCGAACTTACCAAACAGAGTCACATGCGCTGTAGCTTCGATATTGCCCAAATCGGACGCAGCCACACAAGTGTAGTTAGCCGGCTCCTGGATATTAGTCAAAAGTAGAATATTCCTACCAATAGGAATATTATCTTCTGGGGTAAGATCTTCAGCACCCTTTCGCCACCGAATATGAGGCATAGGTGAACCAACAGCCACACAGGTGAGATTCAGCGATCCGCCAGGGGCGACTTCGTAATGTGTTTCAGGCGGGATAGAAAAGTGAGGTGGTACCCTCCGCTCTACAAAAATAAAATTTATAATATATATGCATATTTAAATTAATAAATGATTATAGGACAAGTAAGACTTACTAAAATAAGCATAAAAAAACATTACAAACTATCAAAAAAACTCATTTAGAATTTATTCTCTAACTTATAAAGTGAAAATTTCACAAGTTATGGATTAAGCCAAATAGAAAACTGATAAAAGAAAATTAACATTCTTCACCAGGTATGTTAACATTTGTATGAAAGTTACTACAAATAAACAACAAAGTGGAAATCATGATAAGTATTTACATTCCTCATAAAAATCTTTCAAATTATAAATATGAGATAATATATCATATTTTTTTTTTTAAAATTTAAAAAAAAAAAATTTTTTTTTTTTTAAAAACAAAACAAACTTTTTTTTTTATTTTATAAATATAATTAAAAAAAAAAAGTTTTTAATATTTTTTTTTTTTTTTTTTTTAATAATATTATTTTTTTTTTTTTCTTTCTCTCTTTTTTATTTTTTTTTTTTTAAATTTTATATATTTTATAATAATTTTTTTTTTTTTTTTTCTTTTCTTTTTATATTATAAATATTATTTCAATATTTTTTTAAAGCCTTTCTTTTCTTCATACATTTAATTCATTCTCACTTCTTCATGAAGAAAGAAAACCCAACGAAAACCCCTATCACACCCAACCACTTTTCCCAAAATTCCTCCAATCTAAAATACACTCTTTCCCCCACCACCACATCACTTTTCCCATTCAAATTGAAATAATCTTTACACATTTTTACCAATCCTTCTTTTCTTCAAAATCTTACCATAAAATTTTTCAATTCCCACTTTTCATTTTCTATTTTCATTAATTTCATCCTAACATCAATCCCCCTACCATTTATCATTACATTAATTTCTGAAGATAAACACTAAATTTTTTTCAAAATTTTCCTTTCTCCACCCCTCTACGAGACACTTCCTTTAAATTTTTACATCCAAATTTTCAATACCAACCCTCATTTGACTTCATCCATTTCCTTTTCATTTTTCTCAAAATCAAAAATTTTTCTTTTTCTCAACCCACACACCCTCTCATTTCATCCACCAAAATTCCACACATTTCATCTTTCTTTTCTACCAATTCTCATACCCCAAACATTTTTCCTCACAATAATATTCAGAGATACTGCTGCCTTCAAAAATCCATGTTCAGTTTTCTTTATCTTAGTCTCTTATAATCTTGAACAGTTTTCTATTATTTTCTTCAGAATTTATGTTTCCATTTTACATCATATCAAATATAAATAATCCCCAAGCAAAAATTTTAATTCTTTTTATAATATAATATTAAGTTTGTATGTACATATGATGCACTGCAAATACCAATGTAGAAACATAATATGCTTTATATAAATAAATTTTGTCTATATAACCAAGAAATATAATCAAAATATTTTAAGACATATAAAAAATATCATTTTTCATTACAAAAAGTATTTCATTCTAATTACACAATTAAAAAAAAACATTTCTACTCATTGACAATGGCTCGAATTTACTGATTGTTCAAATTTACAATAGTTGGTTCTTGAAGTAAAATGAAATGAATTACTGCTTCTAATGCAGATATCAAGAATAATGAGACTAAGCTATGTTGTTTAATAAATATAATTTCTCCATGTGCAGGATATTATTTCCTCTTTTTATCTTTCTAATACCTACAATAATTATATATTTATACATTATACTTAACTCATTTTACATTCCAAATATATTCACATATATCCAGATTTCACTGAAATATTGAAAATGATTAAAGATAAAAAGATGTATGCATGTTAATAGAAAACATAAGGGCTTCAAAAAATTATGGTCTCCTTTAATCTCATCTATTATTTGATAAAAACTGTAATTAAGAATATATAAACATTATTATAAATAACAAGTACTATTTATTAAATGTCAAAATCTTAAAATTTAAATAATTAATGTAGATAATAAGCCAAATTATTATATAATTATAAATTATTATATAATAATATAGAATTATATATATTTTTCTCTTTGCTTTTTTCAAATGCACGCATCTCTAAACATGTGCATACAAAATAATTATAATGTTAAGCTTACAACCTTACAACTTCTTTCCACAAATTATCCAAAACACTGGAAAAAATGCAAGAGACACATTTTAAATAAACATTTTTTTTCAATTGGACTAGAAAACTTATGGATATATAATAATGCTTAGACAATGTGAGATTAGTTCAGTGAAAAGTTTAGTGCATTTTCCGAGTGTTTTTGAATCATTTGTTTATAGAAAGTAACTGTAAAAATTCTAAGTTTAACATAACATATAAATAATTTCTCTTTGAAAATAGGTTGGTCATAAAGTATCAATAATACTTATCAACAACCTAAGTGATTTAAGATATATACAAACTTCAGAATAGAGTTGAAGCAAATGTTTCATAGTCTCATAAAAATTCCCACAATTAATACTATTGGTTCTTTCTTAATACAGATTGGTATTAAAAAAATAAAAATACTTTTGTCCTAAATGATATTGAAAAAATCTTAAATTTTCAACATATTGATTACAAATATAAGATATATGTATATATTATTACTTTTTCCCTTTTGGTTTGTATTTTAATAAGTTCTTCGTTTGAAATAGTTACTTCTTAGATACAGCCTGTCTTAAAAAATAATTCAGCATCTTATAAATAATTAGTCAGACAAGATTGACTGAGAGAGTTATTGACATTAAAGAAAAAAAATATCAAATACCATAATTTTATTATGTTTCAAAATAAACTCATACATAAAAATAAATGTCTCCCTTGAATCTTCACATCTAATCTTTACTTTTAGCTGCTCATTAACTTGAAAATATAACATTTTATTTCAAATTTAGAAAATATTCATATCATATTGAAATTATATACAATGCATTAATAATCACATGTTCAGTCATTTAGGAAATCATCAAATATTTGAGTACCAAAATGATAAAAATTGAACTTCCATCCAGAAATCTATAATTCATGAGTAAATCACTCTACCTGTATGGTAAACAAAAAAAAAAAAAGCACGGTGAATGGTATGCATAATGTTAAATGAAAATGTGATGAATCGAACACTCCGTATATATTATTTTATAAAAATATTTTTATAATAAAGATTATATTTAAATTATAGTGTATTAGACAAGATTCCAGTAATTAACATGGAATATCATTATTATTCCCAAGAGCAAAGATATTTTCATGGATTTTGTTGCATTCAATAGATTGTTTCAAATCATAAATGAATGATTATCATCGAGACTCAATGTGGTTTTGGAGAATCAAAAATCATTATAGACAGTTTCTTGACAGAAAAAGTAAAAAAAAGTGTCAGGAGCAAAGGAGTGATTTAATATTGTTTTTATTGACCTGAACAAGGCATCCGATTCAGTTAATAGGATAGGTTTATAACAGTGTTTGAAATTAGTTGTCTTTCAATAGTGAAATGAAAGCAAGTTATTACTATATGTGAAAATCTGAAGCATTAGAAATTAAAAACAGGTTAAAGAAGAATGCATACTTGATACAATATTATTTTCAATTTTAATGACAGTGATCATTAGAGCTGTTTATAGGGAAGTTAATGAAAAGATCAAAATGTGGTAGAGGTTTGATGGTGGAAATTTTAATCTGAATCAATTAAAAGCAAAAACAAGAACTTCATTTTTATGGATTCTGAATTTATGTATACTGATGGATGAGCTATTTTTGTTACTTCAAAAGATGGTTTACAGAATGTATTTAATGTTTTGAATGTAACATATAAAGATTTTGATTTGTTCAAAACCTCAAATTCTTTATCATCCAGTATTGGGGGGAAAAAATCTCAACGACTTTTTTAGTTTGTATAGTTATCAGTTTGAGAATGTAAAACAATTTAAATATCTTGGTAATTTTATAAACAGAACAGTGAATTTAGATGTTGAGGTGCAGCACAGATTCCAATATGCTGCTGCTACTTTTAACAAGTTATAAGATTAAGTATTTCATCATAGGAAATAATTACTGCAGGTAAATTAGCATATATAGAACTGCAATTTTATCTAATTTATTATAGTGAAAGAGATTTGGACAACATATCAATGCAATATAAAGACAAAACGTTTCATATAAGAATATACTGTAAAATTTTAAAGATGCCATGGCAAGATCTTAAAATCAATTAATAAATTCTTCAGCTTGCTGGATGTATTATTATAAAACCCACTATTATAAAATCATACTTGTGTTGGATTGGCATATAAAACTAACGAATAATGCAAGATTTCCTAAAAAAGTATTTTTAACTTGAGCATGTTTTCTTGAGAGAAAGAGATCTCATTTTACATTAAAGGATTATTTTACAAACATTCTAAACAAGTGCAATGTAGACTGTTTCCATTGGGAAGATATGGCTGAGAATAGAACTCCCTGGAGAAATATGATTAGACATATTATTAAAGTATTTCAGAAAGAAACATTTTCTATTGAAGTAATTAAAAGACAACATCATAAAATATTAATTTAAATATAAAAATAGACCAGCATATTTTATATGTAATGTATTTATGATTCATAGTCATCACAAAACTCATTTCTAAAGTTTTTCCCCTCTCGCTCTTTGCTTTCTTTCTTTCTTGGATTTAATAATTTTAATTTAAAAGACTGAAAATATAAAAATATATGATGTTGTTTTCCAACAAAATATTTGCATAAAAATACAATAAAGAATGCAATTAGAATATGGTTTCATTTCCAAATTTATCATACATATTTATTATATTTTGAAGTGCTAATTTTGAGTAGAATTTCTCAGTAAAAATTACCTTATTACAGAAAAAATTTTTTTTTCTTTAACACTTATTAAAAAAAATATATAAATTATTAATTTTTTATTGTCTTATTTAAATACCAAACGCATAGTCTAATATCTATGACCTCTTCACCTTTAGTATTTATTTATATTTTATCAGCTTGAAAAAAAAAAAGACTAATGTCAAAAGAAAAGTACTTTTCTCTGACAAATTAGTTTTAGCTGTATATTCTTTATGACTCTGTCATGTTCAATTTATATTCTGATCTGTGTTTACTTTTCAGTTCAGAATTATTTTAAAGATTCCAATAAAGATTCTACAGTATATTTTTTTACAAAAACTACACAAACACAGACAGACATAAATCTACTATCATCAGTTATCATAAGTCACTCCAATCCATATTGGCTATGCTTTTTTATGCTCTGCTTTATTCTTCAAATACTCTACAATGACAAGCATAATAAAATTGTTTCTAATAAGTTTATTGACTGAAATTAATATTAAGAAAGTTCTTTTTCATGTATATACACATACATATCATTCCTAAATCTTTCTGGATAAGCAGTTTTGCCAAATAAATAATTTGACTATATTTTTTTTCTTTCAGTTATAAACCTTTCATACATTCCAAGCATGAATATTAATTGTAACTAATGTCTAATAATTGTAATATCTCATGTTAATTCTTGCCTGCTTAATGGCATGATTTTACATTATATATCACCTGTTCCTTTTCTCTAGATCTGAAAAGTATGCTCACTGCTGGTTTTTTCTTTTGGAACATGGAATCTGTGCATTTGAAACATATCTCAGATGATATCCCTAACACTATAAAGTTGTTACATGTATAATGTGTACTATATAAACATTTTAGTGTTAATTAATATCTGGTATATAAAAAAATTATTATAGATTTAAAAAAAAACTTTATTTCCATTATGATGGGTCTTTATAATGCAATATTATAAGTATAAAAATTATCATTTTTTTATGGCATTTATGATAATTATGCAGAAACTGCAAATAAATCAGTTTAAAAATATACAAGAAAAAATACAGTTGAAACTAACTTTACTTTTTATCCTATAGAAAGAAAAAGGTTATCAAATAAAACATTTTTTAAATAGCCCAGCTGAAAAGTAATTTAACTTTTTCAAAGTACAAAAAATATAATATATATCATTATAATAATATTTTCATTATAGCAATACTCTGCAAATATCATCATTTAGACATTCTTTAATATATCACGATAATAAGGATATATATATATTTGCATAAATTATAATATGCAAAAAGTTGTGGAACTGTTTTTTCTTACTTTATTGTAATAATATTTTTAAAATTCTTTTTAATCTTGCTTACAAATGTTTAATTATATTAATGAAATATGAATAGATAATAAGATACTGTTGAGCCAAGTTTCTATAGTTTGAAAACCATTAATAATTATTACTATGATTATAATTATCATTGTTATCATCATAATAATTATTATTATAATTGCTGATATTTACACTCATTATCTTGCTGTTGTGAATTAGAAAATCAGGATTTTGTTTAAAATGACTCAAAGCATAAATTTAATAATGGCAGCAAATTCTTTCCAATCTAAAAATAACTATGAAGTACTTTGTTTATGTGATAAAATTAAAATAGTGGGTTTAGTTTTGTAAAAAAAAAAATCATATGCTAAAACTAATTTGATGTTCAATAAGTACAATCATTAATTTGCAAATAATAAAAGACGATAAAAAAATTTGTTAACATTATTTTAAACCACTATACATTCACCATTTCCTATATTTACACAAGCTATATAAAGAGTTTGTTTTGTCATTGTGTTAATATTATTTGTGATCCTGAAATTCCTAAATCTCAGCACAAGTTAAGTATTGGTGAAGACAAAAAAATAATATCAATCTGTGTGTGGAAATTATGAAAAGAAAGTAAGTGGCAAATAGTAATGTACTGCATCATCAAAAATCATTAAAAGAACATACTGATAAAGAGTAATGTTAAAAGTAATGACAGCATTTTCAAGTGTTGGCAGACTTTTGCAAAAATAATATTCTGGTAAACATAAGTCAGATGAACTTCAAATCATCATATAGGCATTGTATCTGATGCACCCCATCATTACCAATTTTGTCATAGAAAAAAATAAAGAAAATAGGAAATTTTGTTTATTTTCTGGGAGATATTGAGCAAACACATTCATACATATTTTCATAATTTCACTACTCTATCTTTTATTGATTACTTTTGTTGATGTCTTAATGTGCATAACTTTTAAAATAAATTGTATCATAAAAATATATATTAAAAATATCTATTCTGTGCACATATATATATTAAAAATGTATATTATATACTATGCTGCTATCCATGACTTTTAGTATCTGCAGAAATATTTGGAACCAAAATGATGTGAATATGGCAGTGGTGTTGTATAACTGAGTTAATATATACTATATCTTGTTCCAAGTTACCACCCATATATCATAAATAGCATATAATAGTGTATATTTTGTTGATAAATAATGATTACAATAGAATACATATTTATTGAACTGCAAGTGTATAACAGTTTAAACCCATTTATATATATATCACACAAGTAAATTTTTATATGTATAATATGCATATATATACTAAAATTATAGTCTAAATAAAAAAAATTTAAAATAGTAATAATATAGTTATTAATAAAAAATTGAGGGGACACATTTACATATATTTTGCTGAAAGAGTGCTCATTCATTCATTCAATGAAAAAATAAGATTAAGGAAAAAAACTTACTGAACCATATTTTTATTTTTTAAATGAAATAAATAGTGAAATGTCTGATTTGTCACAAATACATACACTCTGCTCAAATTCTTTTCCATAAAATTTTATTTCTAAGAATAGTCTTGTTACTAAGAAACTATGATCCCACTAATTATTTTTATGTTTTTAAGCCAGTATTAACTTTAAGAATGTCCTAAAATTTTTAATATATTACGCTCAGAAAATAGTTTATTACACAAAATATTGCACATAAAATTTGGAAAGGGTAATAAATGAAAAATAAAATGTATGTGTTTTTAACATAAACTGATGGAATTTTATTAATAAACATAATCATGTATGGCAGTCAGAGATAGGAAAATACCTACTGATGTATTGTTAAATTTATTTACAAATTTTAATTTTTTAAACAGAGCTGCATATGGAGCTCAGAGTAAGACTATAAAATATATTAAATTTGAGATTTTTAATTTTTTTATTTGTTTATTTATATTTTTTGTTCATCTGTTTATTTATTTAGGGAAGATCATGACTTCATTGTAATAATAAGTGGATTTATCATTATTTGCATTTGTGAAATAAGGATCGAATATACTTAAAGGCAAATTTCATTTAACAATGAGATCTATTGTCCATTCTGCTGTAAAGAACTATCATATAAATTGCATAATAAAGAAATAGTTCTTCATTTCTTTTTTTTCCCACAAAATTTAATTTTAAAAACTGCTGCAAACATCATGCCAGCTAACTTAGGCATTCATTCACTCCCAGCCTTCTCTGTTTCACTTGCTATATAACATAAAATTTCTATATAAATAATGAATAAAAGGTGCCATTCATGTCTATTAGGTTTATCAATTTAGAAGTATTTGCTTAAATGTTTGTTTCCCTTTATTTACTATTATTATTTTTTCAATGTGTTTGTATTCAAAATTAAATATAATTTTTCACTTTAAATACATCCCATACAATAATATATATGTAAATAATATTCTGGTTGTCAAAGAAGTTGCTGAACCATATGGATTAATGGCATTCTTTCTGTAATATTGGCTATAACTTTTTGGACATGTTGCCTGGCAATTACAAGATAAATTGTAATTGATAATCATTTATCAGACAAAAATTATGAATTACCTCAGCAGCATAAATTCATATTTAAAATTAAATAAAAACTAATTGTAGAAAATACATATAAATATTTAATGATAGCATTAAAAAAACTATTTATCTGGGAGGAGGGGAAATATTTTTAAAATAATTTAATTAACAAATGTTACATATAAAAATATTTACACACATATCTTCTGCAACCAAAAGAGTAAAAAAAAGATCAATTTGGAAATGAAAACAACATCTAATTCCAAAAACTAATATCAATTGCTCATCATCATTCATAAATATTTTTCTTAAAAAACTACACATTATTTCCTCAACGGCTTTCATTTTTAGCACAGCATCAGAATGGTGGTAGAAAGATTGGCTCAATTATCAAATGAATAAAGTAACAAAAAAAATTGTTTGGTCAGTTGAAAAACCTGTCGTGCTGAGCATGTCGCATGACCTCTTGATCAGCAAACCATATAATTAGTTATTTATTAAATAGCTTAAAACTTTAAACATTATATTGTATAGATCATTTAAATTAAACCATCAATAATAAGGCTTATATGAAAATGAAACTTTGACAAATGTTACACATCGTTTATCTAATTTATAAAAAGGCTATTGAAGATATAAATATCAACACTATATAATTATGAAAAAAATAGCCGAAGTCATGAAGTCATTTGATACCTTCACCATGGTGATTGATGACATAAAAATGACAATCTTGATTCTGTTTTGGATAGGTTATGCTGTGGGTGATCTGATTACCCCTTCATTATTTATTTATTCTCCATGCATTTTCAAATCCCAGCATAATTACAATCAGCTAATTGCATTTCTTTTTTAAACAATACATAAAATGCTAATAATCTGTATACAGACAATCAATATTATATATATATTATGCTGGATGTTATAATTATTATAAAGAAATAGATGGAAAATAATAACTATTATTGATGCAGTTTTACGAAAGAATTTTTAATATCAATGAATCCATTAATTTAAAAGATTGCTTAACCTATATATATATTCTTTATATAAATACTGAAAAGATCAAAACATGAAGTCAGTAAATTTATGACAGTGACAGATTTGATTACAGTTGGGATAATTACAAGTTGTCAATGCTATTCTTAAAGAAAAAAAATCTAGTACTTTATTTTTAGAAAAATAAACTATCTAATTTATTTTTATTTTGTGTCAAAAAAACTTTATTTGATGGCTTTACAAATGTTTTGATGATGTTGAGGAATGGAACAGATGTATATACATTTTGTTTATATTAAAACATTATTGGCTTTCAATCTTTTAACAATAACAATAATAATAAAAAAAACAAAGCAAAAAACATGCACATATGTGTATATGGAACGTACTTTTGTTTCGTTTATTTTTCCTTAGATTTGATTTATCAACAAATGCAAATTATATAGGATATAAACTTATATAACAAGAAGTTGTCTCCATAGACATAAGTCAACTTTACTATCAGAAGTGAAGATTGAATTATATTATAATCATATTATTTGTTTTTATGAGTAATGTGGAATCTTTATTTCTAGCCATTAATAGCTAGATACTTATTTATAGACAAATAATGAATGACTATTTAGATTGCTGTATAATTATTATTGGGGTCACAAATGAATTGTTTAACTCATTACTCACTCAGTACATTTAGGACACATACTTTCATCGTTGAAAGAATTAAAAGACAAGACTGAAGCGGAGTTGGACTGGACATATTGCTAGAAGAGATGAGAATAGACAGACAATTGAAATCTTAAACTAGATTCCGAGAGATTATAAAAGATCCAGAAAGAGACCGCGTGTGAGATGGATGGATGCAATAAAGTGTGCAGGGGTAATATGGAGAGAGAAGCTAGAGATCGGAGAAGATGGATTGAAGTTGGAGAGACCTTCATCATGCAGTGGACTGAAAATGGTTGACAATGATGATGACTTTTTTTTGTAGAATGTAAATTTCCACATTCCAAAGCACATCATATTAGTTTGCAGGTGAACATCTTTGAAAATCTTAAGCATGAAGTTTATTACATTAATCTTTTTTTTCTTTTCCTGATATAAATCACATGTTAAATTGTTTTCTTTTGAATTTTTGGTTTTAAAAAACTTTATGGAAACAACCTAGATTGTTTTTACAACTTAATTACTTATTCATTTATCCATTTGAATTGATGTGCCTCTACTGAGCTTCTCATTAAATAATATATTAGATGATATATATAAATAATTGCTCTTTTTATTATAATAAATGATATAATTAATTACACTGCATACAGAAAATTCATAGTCTTTGTAAATCGTTAAAATATTTGTTAATAATTCTCATTTGTTTCATTTTACTTTTATTCCTGATAGAGAAAATCTTTTAGCTATAATTTCTGAGCTTTAATCTTTTCCAAACATTTTAAATGTAAATTTTAAAATTATAAATCTCAACTGAGAGCACTTTTAGAAAAGAAGAACAATTTCTCAAAAGTACAATTTAAGACTTTTCTCTTTAAATAGTCATAAAGTCTGATAAATCTAACAAAACAATGAGTTTAGTGAATTGAAGTGACCAATGTCTTCTTAAATCTTTTTGTAAAACAATGTTACAATAAATGTTATATAATCATGGAAGCAATAAAAATTCCTGCAACATTTCGACTAGAAAATTAAATTACCTGATGTTAGTTAATTAATAATGCTATTTGTAAGATTGATTATTAAATATATGAATTATATTATACAAAACGAAATGAGACATCCATTGCTCTATGTTGCAATTAACCTGTACTGTATTTCATAATAGTAATATAGTATGCTCCACATCATTTTACCTATAAACACATTTGTATATTTGAGTGTCTAAAAAATATAATTACTGACTTGGCATATTATATTAGGAATATGCCTATGATGCAAAACTGTTCTATATACAGAGGAAGGCAAATTTAGCCAAAAAAAATAGTTTGGGGCGAGTTGGAATTATCATTTGGTATCAAATGATTACTCATGCTTTCACAAATGATTATGAGTGAAATATGAAAAGAATTCTTGCCTGAAAAACAATGTACTTGATATCTATTTTCAAATTTCACAAATACACAAGAAATGGATGAAAACTAGAACAACAAAAATCTCAACTCTTACTTAAAAACATTATGTTCATACATTCCATGAATTAGTATCATGATTAATGCAAATACATCTACATATTATAAACAGTAATTCATTCTTATTCTAGCCTGGATAAAATTACAAAACACTAAAGCTGTTGGATGTGTGAATTCATTATTCAATTTTCCCAATGGTAAAGCTAATAACTAAAAACTAATTTGGAATTTGTTTGCCACTATCATCTACTGTCTATGGATTAATTAAGCTCATAATAGATGGTTCTAGAGTAGTGCAAGAGCATATTACTGATCATAATGCAGATATTAAGCTGAGATAGTCATATAATACTTGGTTGGTACATGCAATGTATGCAAAGGTTATTTTGTGAAGGAGATTATGAAAATATAATTTATCAACTAGTTCTCATTCTGCTACAACAAGTTTCCAACTTAATGTAAAATGAAATTCTTTATTTCTCCTCCTTCTTCTCTCTATATAATATTAAAATGTGTTTATATACATCAGTACATTTTAATGCTTAGTTTTCATATAACATTTATTTTGTGAAACAGATTACAAACTCTAATAGATATCCATTATCAGTGCTGCCACATGGATAAGAGACACCTTTGTACAAGATAAATTTTAGCACCCCTCTCAATTCTACGAAAAGACATTTTCACCCAGTGCTTTCACAAGAAAAACTTGAAAATATGGCGTTAGTCAACAAGTTCAGTAAATATCTTATGAGATGAAACATAATTTAAATACCTTAAAACAAATATATTTATTTATTAAATTTGAAATTTTCAATTTTTTCTTTTGAATGTTTTCAGATTATTTTTGGACAATCCTGCAAAATTGCTAGTAGAGATAGGAAATATCGGCAAATAAATGTTTTTATTATATTTAAAAGAACCACCACCCCACACCCATGAAAACTTTGCATTGCTCCCCTCCCCTTCTCAGACTAGATCTGATATTATATAAGTAATTCTAGTTTACTAATCTGGTTATTAAAAATATTAACTACAGCCAGAGCATGATTCTCTGGAATGCTTCACCTTTGAGCTTCATCCTGTATAGTGAAGAGGAAAAGAGAGTCTGGCTTGTCTCCATTATTCTTTCTCAACCAATATTTAGATCAACTTTAACCAGCATGTCAATAATTCATTAAAAATAGTTCTTGCTTGTTTGAAAACCAAAATCTCCCATGCATAAACTTATTCACCTTTTCCATGAACAGAGGTATATTTCTTAGGACAGAATGGATCCATCTCAGACACCCCAGGTCGTATACAGTATTTCATGCCCTCAGGCTGGATACAGTGTCACATGCTAAGGGGAAACCAAGGCCACTGTTCATAATAGAGCTGCTCAACACATTTATACGTATAGAAGAGCAAAAAAGAACAATGATAACCTCAATATTTTTCGAAGATGAGAAGCAGGCTGGCCATGTGTTTGAACCCTGCAACCCCAAGATAGTATGCTCCGAAGCCAATGACCGTAAAAGAAAAATCAAGGAGGCGTATTTTATTGTCAGTAATAACAATGCCACCAATAGACGTGACACGTGTTTTTCTATCTCAAGAAAATGGACAAATTAATTTGCATTTGCATATTTTATTAGTTAGCAACATTACAGCAATAGTCTATAACTTATTTTGGCCATGAATATGAGGGAAAACCTCGAAAGTACTAGGCCTATATTAATTTGATTTAATTGTTTTGGTTCTTACAGCTTCTTCTTCAGCGGGTTAAATCGCTTTTATATGCTATTTCTTCAATAATAAAATATTTACACTATTATTTATTTTTTTATGTATGTATTATTCCACTATTAATAACTATAATTTATTATATTGTAACCTAATTAAAGGAGTTCAAATATTATAGATTCAATTGTAAGTTAATAAAGATGATCAAACGATCCAAATGTATTAAACAATTATGAATTGATTCAAATATAAATCTTTAGCTTAATAAAGGAAAAATGCATTGTAGATTTTTATATCAAAAGAAACCAAAGATCAGACTGAGTTATCAATCATATTAAGGGTCATTGGACTAAATGAACTATACTTCTATAATTAGATTTCTCAAAATATCACAATATCAAGAATTATAAACAAATTATTAATAACAACTATTATAACTCAGGTATATGGAAATCACGTGAGGTGAGTAGACTAGTAACTCAATAAAATATCTGCTCAGGTATACAGACAGTAGATTTTATCCACTTTCATTTCTTGGCTTGATGTTAAGTGCATATCCAAACAAATACCAAGTGAATATGGTCTAGCAGGGCGCCACTAGATTATTTGAATCTAGACACGGTTATATCTAATAACCTTTCACAGGTACTGGGTTTGAATCCCCTTTTGGTACTTTATTTCTAATAAACATGGAAGATTTTGCTTTTTAGAGCCATATCACTGTATGCACTAATATCTAAGTAAGCATAAAACATCTTTAAACTAAAGTGGAATTCATCAGACACACATCATTTCTCAGATCTTAGCATAACGAATGTGTTTCAATATTTTTTTTTATAAGTTTTACTAGCTCAGTTTACTATTAATTTAGGATGGCAATTCACTCATCCTTGCATGAAATAGATGATGGAATGGTGGTTATAATATTACTAAGAAATTACTAAATATTATGAAATCAATATTTATTTATGGCCTTTGAACATTTAAACAACTCATTAATTAAAACGTGATGGTGATGACAATGGTTTCAACCACAGCTTTAGGACTAAGCTTAATCATAAAACCTAATTGTTATAAAGAAATTCATGATTATTGTTAATCTTAGCATATTTAATCATATCTTAAACAACTAATATTCAACCATTGATGAGGAATGATCACACTTACTAAAGACTACTCTTAATGAACTATATACGCCTCGTTTAATAACATAAACTAATATTTATTACTTCATTTCTAGCATATACATAAAAATTTCTATATTTACATGAAAATTTATATTAACAATAACAACAATAATCATAATCAACTGTTTTAAAATCATAACATTAAATTTTGAATTCTTCCCCCTTTCCCGTAAATGTATTTCAAAAGTATATTGTATCCACAAGAAAAGTATTTCATAAAAAAAAAAAATTCACTCATTGGCACACATACCTTATAAATCTAACATGTAAGCAGAATGTAATAATAAAAAAAAATGTTAGTAGAATTGAAAGAGCAAGTTTTAGAAACAAGTTTTAAATTATTTTCTCCCCCTCTCTTCTACCTCTGAAATGCTATACTTTAACTTGAAACAAAATAATCTAATATTTTAATACTACTTATTACTTCACATTCACTCGCAATTATACACATATAAAAATATTATTATGTATGTGCGTGTTTTATCCCACAATAGCAAAATATTATTTAAAACCAAAATAATAATACAAAAAAAAATTATTTTACACATTAATATTGAAGCGTTCAGTGTGTATGAACACACAGAGCTTCATGTTAGTTGTTGAAATTAGTATACATATATATATATTTTAAAACTCAAATATTTAATTTTTCATTTTTTTTATTTTTGCTTGTTTGCTAAAGGGGATATATGCAGGTGCAGGTGTATGACTTTACGAATGAGTGGACTTATGTATGTGTAAATTGTTCTATTGAAGTGCATTTTTTTATGTATATATTTTTGGAAAGAAAAATATATTTCCATTGTCGTATATCTTTATCCTAAAGGCAGTTTGTTCCTTGCAAATAACATTTTGATGACTCTGCTTTTTTTTCATAAATATTCTGAAAAATATAGTTGCATGTAAGTGTGAATTCATTTTTTTTCTCATCCTTGAGGCGATTAAAAGGCAAGTAAGATTTTATAACTTTGTGTAATCTTATCTCGATTGTGTCACCTATTTTTGGTAAAAGATCAACGCAGCTAGTTGCATGGGAGTGTTGAATTGTTTTCTTATCTTCAAACTGATGTAAATCCTAAAAATCTTTAAACTGATGTAATTAAAAAAAAGGAAAAATCAATCATGCGGTCTGTTTTCGTTTCTAACCAAGGAAAATATATTATAGGTGTTAAAAATATATATATATATATATAAAAACAAAGCCTTGCTTAGAAAAAAATATTATATATAGAGCAAAGAAAAAGAACCAGGAATTCAATTCAATTTCTTCAAAGTCAAGCAGGGAGAGTAATTGATTCAAATTATTAACTTCAAAGTTAAGCAGTTGGAGAATTAATGCAAAGTCAAGCAGTTAGAAGCAGTTAATTAATTCAAAGTCAAGCAGTTAATTAATTAAAAGTCAAGCAGTTAGAGAAAAGATCCACGATATGACTTTTGAGTAGTACAAACTACTTTTCCTTTCTCTGGAAAGTCTCCAGAAAAATGCATCGAAAGAAGAGGAGGAGAGACAAATCCCATGCTGCTGCTATGAGAGAAAAAGAGAAGCAACCTGAAGCCAGCCTATCCTGAGTTCGACAGAGCCAAAGATCGATCCTAATAATGAATGAACCTGAAAAAAATATCTGCCTCAATCAAAGTGACACAATGGTCCATCGAAGAAAAATAGAGAAGCAACCTGAAGCCAGTCTATTCTGAATCCAGTGAAGCCCAAGGCCGACCCTGTCAATGAATGAATCGGCAGAAAAAATCTGCATCAAGCAAAAGTGACACTGTCATCGCAAGTATAAACTTTCTATCTTTAAAAAAAAAAAAAATTATTTATATCTTAAAAATACCTTCTATAAAAAAAAAAAAAAATGCGAACATTTAATTTCATTAGATTCATAAAATTTGAAAAAAACTATCTTAAGAAAATGTGTTTCAATAGGACGGTTATACATATATGAGTGTTTAGTTTATTTTTATTATTGTTTTAACAAGTCAATTTAAATTTTAACCATTACTTATTAATGGTTCAAACAACAGAAAAAAGTGTAATGTATAATTCTAAGTAGAACAAAAAGATTATTAGAGAGTTTAAAATTGCAGCTTTTCTATGTTTTATTTTGAGATATGCCGGTATGTTCTTTTAAGTATAATATATATTTGATTGATTAATTTCTTTGTGCCAATTTAGTTAAATATGGGTATAAATGATATTACACTATGAAACTAATTTATATAAAAATTTGTTTGTTTTATCCCGAATCTAAAGTGGGAAAGGGGTAACGATTCATTTTGAATGATAAAATAAGAATCAGTCAAAGTTAAATTTCTTAAATCCGTCTAATTCTGACTTAGTGAAAAATGTCATTTATTTAATAATAAAAAAAAAGAGATAGAAAAGAAATCAAATATATAAAAAAAAAAAATCCGCCCTCTTCCCGTATATGCATAATCACAGTATCTTGGTAAAGAAATTAAAAATATAAATGTGTTCAAATTATTTTATTTGATTTAAATTAAGATTCTTTGTGACAATTAAAGAAGGTAGAATGGTATATATATATAAGTGTGTATGCGTTTATCTAAATGTAAAAATAATAATGATAATAATGCTAGTTCTTCTTTTAAAATTTAAAATAGGCAATATTACTTATTGCAAAGATATGAGTTCATCTCACTCTATATGTATATTTAGTGAGGCATGCATTTGGGGAAAGAAATATCTCAGCAGTAGTATTTTTTTTTGCCTCCTTAGCATTTTATAGTTTAGATTCATATTTGAAATACTTGGGCATTTTATAGCCTATAAGATATGGTTGTCGGATTTCTCCATTATTACTTATTAAAGACAGGTTTAGGAAAAACATCTATGCAGATATAAATTAATGCTTTTAATGGGCAAATATATCAGTAGCTTAATACATTGATCTGTGCCTATATGGCTTTTAATAATAAAAATATGTCGAGTATTGCTATGCAGTCTGCCACGCGGATATTTTACCGATCTTGGCGATACGAGATAGACATGCCTTTCTTTGAGCCGATGAATGGGTATACTCTATAAAGATAGTGATTCAAAACCCACGCTCTATTATTTCCTACACAAGCCAAGCTGAATGCGGATGTGTTACTATAGGAATATACATTACTGCTCGACAAAGAAGATTGGCCCACGTTTGCCAATGCTAATAATATAGCCAGCACAGGATTCAAACCCCGACGCTACTGAACGCTGTAATTAGATTTCTTAATCATACCTGTTGTTAATTCTGTGGGAAATAGATAAGCCATATTTTTCATATAATTATTAATAATAAAGGGTAATAACATTATGCTTTTGTCCATAACTCCTGCTGAGAAGACTAACAATAAAATATTGTAATGACAAATACATATATACTTTACTTCCCCTATGTATGTAAACACACGCATAAATTTATTATATATATTCATTTGGCCTCTAACTTAATATAACCAAGTATTGTGTTTGCTCTCCAAAAATTGGCATATTAATTTTATAGTGGCATATTTCTTGATAAAATATTATCACTCTCAATATAAAATTTCGTTTTATGCTGGCACACAGTATAATACTGATTATTTACTGTGCGTGTAACTATCATTTTTTTAGTTAATAATTTTTTTTTTGTATCGAATCACAATTGTTATTGTCATGGAATCCAGTATGATTTCATTGTAATGTACACACACACATCTAATACTGAGGTTCATTATTGTAATTATTATTTTATATATTTCACAACCTTAATTGTCATTATTGTCAGGTGACCTCTTTGTAAAATCATATATTTATTCTGGTGATATTGAAATTATGTACTATTATCACTATTGATCATCAAATGTAATTGTTATTTATTTTTGGTTTAAAAAAAAATGTAATCCCATACATGGATCATGATTAGATCCAAACATGATTGTTATTAATTATATTTTCTAATTGTATTAATAAATTGTATATATCTATACCGTTGTCATGTCATTCCCTGGTTCATCATATCCACTCATCTATATCCACACTTGATTAAATCATATGTATGTATTCAAAACCTATGAAATATTAATAATAATAGTTTAAGCTATATCATAGTATTTAGTGAATATCTGAGATTAAATTAATAAAGTCTAGTGCATGATAGGCTAGGTTTGAATTGAGAGTCCTTGTTTCTACCCTGACCACCGGGACCGAAGAAAAATGATAACCATTAGTAGCATCAGGAGCGTTGGTTGGATAGTGGAGATTTTGGAGCACTGGCAAATAGGTTAAAGCTTAGTACTGTTCCGCGACTACCATATCCCGAACATACTGGGTTTGAAGTACTTTTGCTAGGTCTCTGAATCTTGTTGGCTAATCATACGATTCTGAACGTTACAGGGTGGTATATTTTTTTTTCCGGGCTTGGCTTCCCAACGTGAGGCTACGATTATATAAACTCACACACCCTGAGCACCTGAGCCATGATTTTGATTTAAAATTTTTTATGTAAAATATGTAGAGATAATTTTCAGGTTTAATGCCAATATGAGGCAATTGTATTTATTCACTCACTTCCATAAAATATAGAGATTGTTTCTCAAGCCTTTTACATGGGTTTTGATGTTGTATTGGATTGTGGTTGGTGACATGGCGCCCAGAGATAATCTTTGAAAAAGAATTTTTTTTCTTTGGTTTACTCTAAATAAATTTTGTCATCAGCCAGGATTCCAATAATCATTGTGGATATTACTGTGGTGTGTGGATTGATGATGATGGGAGACATAGACTGATGTGGATATAAACAAAAGGGGGGTGACATTGGAGTAATAGAGTGTGATGATTGTGTGAAAGTTGTCATTTTTAGATCTTAGCAGTTTTCTGGGCACAGCAGAACAAGCAACCTGTAAACAAAGGGGGCAGTGACTGGTTTTAAGAGGGTAAGAGAAATTTTTTTTAATACTTTTTATATATATCTATATACAAATTTGTTTTGATTTGTTTTTATGGTACATGTGATATTGTGTCAGTTGAATAGTAGATAGGCAGGCATGGACTTAGGCTAAATATAAGGAAAGGAGCAGGCAGCATGTGGGAATGATGGGGAAAAAGATGGAGATGCATAGGAGATCAGAGAGGGGGAAGGTATAACCTTTTATGAAAATTTAAAGTAGTAGTATAAAGAGAATATTGTTTAGATGAAGAGATAGTTGTAGAAAGCAATAGATTATTATAGTACAAGAAAAAAATGGAGGTGACAATTCGAGACCTATACCAGCTGATGTTAACCATGAATATACAGAGTAAAGAGGAAAACAGTAAGAGAGCAGAGGAAAACAGTAAGAGAGCAGAGGAAAACAGTAAGAGAGAAGAGAAAGACAGTAAGAGAGCAGAAGAGATGAAGAGTGAATTTTCTAGGATAACAGAGATAATGAGTGAATGCAATAAGAAAGCAAAGGAAACTCTGAGAGAAGATGGATGACTGGTGGGGAAAAGGTCGAACAGAGAGGGAGGAGTTTAAAGAGGAATGCAGAAAGGGGTCTGAGAAAATAAATAAAAGAGTAGATGATACTCCACAGGGGAACTACAAGACCATCCAAAAGGAAGTGCAGAATGTACAAGGGCAGCAGGAGGAAATAAGGGACTTGCAACCTGATCAACTGGGAAATATTGAGACAGTATCCCAAGTAGCAATTCAAAAACCACCTGTTGAATCTGTTCGGGTATTACCAGAGGTGGAAGTTAGGGAACTCCAAAGTGCTGAATTAGTGTATGAAAGTGCTGAATTAGTGTGTGAAACTTTCAGTGAAAAAGATATGGTAGAATGGCAGAAAGAAACACAGACGCTTCCAGAGGAAGAGAAATACAACCTCATTGCTGACGATCAAAAAAGAATAGCAATCACTAATAAGGTTATGGATGATGTAGTAAAATGTAGTTATTCCATGGATGATAACAGCATAACAGCAGAAGTCAAAGATCTAGTCAAACCAAAAGCTTCAATGACTCCACAGATAGTCAGTTGTAATAAAACTGCAATTACAATCAAATGGGATGAACTTGAGGAGGATGATGGCATTTCCACATGTAATTATGTAATTGGAAGATGTGATAATATTAGTTTAAGATGGGTTACATTCAATGTTGGTTTTGAAATAAGTGAAACTTACTACACTGTAACAGGTTTAACTGAAGGTTTAGAGTATGAGTCCAGAGTGATTGTCCAAAATGCTGCAGGTATGGGAAAGCCCTCACCTCTATCTAAATCCATCAAAGCCAAGGCATTATTTGTTGCTAAACCCCTAACCACAATAAAAAGGTTAAATGATGTTAATGATTATATTCATAAAGATGTTACTCTTCAGTGCAAATTTAAGAGTGATCTTTTGCCTACCGTCATGTGGTGCATGGATGGAAAGGGACCTGAACCTAGCAATAAATGCTTGATGACTTGTATGAAAGCTACAATAACAATGGCTATTGTTAAAGCTAGCATTGAGGATTCTGGAAAATGTTTTGATGAAATAAGTGAGGATGTGAAAGATAAGTGTGAGAGTTGGATAAAGCCGATCAATTGTAAAGATAATCAGGCCACTAACTTTACACCAATCTACTTTCATGTTGGTCATGGCTTCCAGAATATGAAAACCCCACTATCAACAGAGAGGAAGAGAATTGACAAAGGAGACCAGAAGGAAGCCTTGGAACACTTAAAGAGAACTGCAGAGAAACAAAGAAAGAGGGGCATACAACCATTTGATTTCCAAATAGTTGACCATGTGTGGCAGCACATACAAGATGTTGGGAACTCATGGCAGAATCAGTGTAGAAAATTCTCTCCATTATATTGTCCACCCTTCAAGATAAAGCTTTGTGAAGAAAAGACATTTCTCATTCAGGAAGATAAGGGAATCAGGCAAACATATAATGCCCGGAGTTTAAAGCCCTACCACCAGGTACCTCCAGATCCAGGAAAAATTTAAAATGGTCTTAGAAAACAAAAGGTAATGATGGGTACTGATTTTTAAATGAATAGGGACCATGAATTTTCAAATTATTTCTTAAGTATATAGCTATGTAAATTTTTTTTGGGGGGAATATATATGTAGTCAATCACTAACCATAGAATAGATCACTATATTTTATTATGAAGCAGTTGGGTTACTCTTTAATTTAAACTTCAAGGGTCTCTGGTGTAAAAAAAAAGAGAAAAAAAAAGGGATTTTACCAGAGTAGGTTTGATCATTTTTTTTTTGTTTTTTTTTCTTTTCATAACTTGAGGGATATGAAGCGTTCAGTGTGTATGAACACACAGAGCTTCATGTTAGTTGGTAAAATTAGTATACATATATATATTTTAAAACTCAAATATTTAATTTTTCATTTTTTTTATTTTTGCTTGTTTGCTAAAGGGGATATATGCAGGTGCAGGTGTATGACTTTACGAATGAGTGGACTTATGTATGTGTAAATTGTTCTATTGAAGTGCATTTTTTTATGTATATATTTTTGGAAAGAAAAATATATTTCCATTGTCGTATATCTTTATCCTAAAGGCAGTTTGTTCCTTGCAAATAACATTTTAATGACTCTGTTTTTTTTCATAAACATTCTGAAAAATATAGTTGCATGTAAGTGTGAATTCATTTTTTTCTCATCCTTGAGGCGATTAAAAGGCAAGTAAGATTTTATAACTTTGTGTAATCTTATCTCGATTGTGTCACCTATTTTTGGTAAAAGATCAACGCAGCTAGTTGCATGGGAGTGTTGAATTGTTTTCTTATCTTCAAACTGATGTAAATCCTAAAAATCTTTAAACTGATGTAATTAAAAAAAGGAAAAATCAATCATGCGGTCTGTTTTCGTTTCTAACCAAGGAAAATATATTATAGGTGTTAAAAATATATATATATATAGAAAACAAAGCCTTGCTTAGAAAAAAATATTATATATAGAGCAAAGAAAAAGAACCAGGGAATTCAATTCAATTCAAATTCTTCAAAGTCAAGCAGGGAGAGTAATTGATTCAAATTATTAACTTCAAAGTTAAGCAGTTGGAGAATTAATGCAAAGTCAAGCAGTTAGAAGCAGTTAATTAATTCAAAGTCGAGCAGTTAATTAATTAAAAGTCAAGTAGTTAGAGAAAAGATCCACGATATGACTTTTGAGTAGTACAAACTACTTTTCCTTTCTCTGGAAAGTCTCCAGAAAAATGCATCGAAAGAAGAGAAGGAGAGACAAATCCCATGCTGCTGCTATGAGAGAAAAAGAGAAGCAACCTGAAGCCAGCCTATCCTGAGTTCGACAGAGCCAAAGATCGATCCTAATAATGAATGAACCTGAAAAAAATATCTGCCTCAATCAAAGTGACACAATGATCCATCAAAGAAAAATAGAGAAGCAACCTGAAGCCAGTCTATTCTGAATCCAGTGAAGCCCAAGGCCGACCCTGTCAATGAATGAATCGGTAAAAAAATCTGCATCAAGCAAAGTGACACCTTAATCGATCGCAAGTATAAACTTTCTATCTTTAAAAAAAGAAAAAAATTATTTATATCTTAAAAATACCTTCTATAAAAAAAAAAAAATGCGAACATTTAATTTCATTAGATTCATAAAATTCGCAAAAGACTATCTTAAGAAAATGTGTTTCAATAGGACGGTTATACATATATGAGTGTTTAGTTTATTTTTATTATTGTTTTAACAAGTCAATTTAAATTTTAACCATTACTTATTAATGGTTCAAACAACAGAAAAAAAGTGTAATGTATAATTCTAAGTAGAACAAAAAGATTATTAGAGAGTTTAAAATTGCAGCTTTTCTATGTTTTATTTTGAGATATGCCGGTATGTTCTTTTAAGTATAATATATATTTGATTGATTAATTTCTTTGTGCCAATTTAGTTAAATATGGATATAAATGATATTACACTATGAAACTAATTTATATAAAAATTTGTTTGTTTTATCCCGAATCTAAAGTGGGAAAGGGGTAACGATTCATTTTGAATGATAAAATAAGAATCAGTCAAAGTTAAATTTCTTAAATCCGTCTAATTCTGACTTAGTGAAAAATGTCATTTATTTAATAATAAAAAAAAGAGATAGAAAAGAAATCAAATATATAAAAAAAAAAAAATCCGCCCTCTTCCCGTATATGCATAATCACAGTATCTTGGTAAAGAAATTAAAAATATAAATGTGTTCAAATTATTTTATTTGATTTAAATTAAGATTCTTTGTGACAATTAAAGAAGGTAGAATGGTATATATATATAAGTGTGTATGCGTTTATCTAAATGTAAAAATAATAATGATAATAATGCTAGTTCTTCTTTTAAAATTTAAAATAGGCAATATTACTTATTGCAAAGATATGAGTTCATCTCACTCTATATGTATATTTAGTGAGGCATGCATTTGGGGAAAGAAATATCTCAGCAGTAGTATTTTTTTTTGCCTCCTTAGCATTTTATAGTTTAGATTCATATTTGAAATACTTGGGCATTTTATAGCCTATAAGATATGGTTGTCGGATTTCTCCATTATTACTTATTAAAGACAGGTTTAGGAAAAACATCTATGCAGATATAAATTAATGCTTTTAATGGGCAAATATATCAGTAGCTTAATACATTGATCTGTGCCTATATGGCTTTTAATAATAAAAATATGTCGAGTATTGCTATGCAGTCTGCCACGCGGATATTTTACCGATCTTGGCGATACGAGATAGACATGCCTTTCTTTGAGCCGATGAATGGGTATACTCTATAAAGATAGTGATTCAAAACCCACGCTCTATTATTTCCTACACAAGCCAAGCTGAATGCGGATGTGTTACTATAGGAATATACATTACTGCTCGACAAAGAAGATTGGCCCACGTTTGCCAATGCTAATAATATAGCCAGCACAGGATTCAAACCCCGACGCTACTGAACGCTGTAATTAGATTTCTTAATCATACCTGTTGTTAATTCTGTGGGAAATAGATAAGCCATATTTTTCATATAATTATTAATAATAAAGGGTAATAACATTATGCTTTTGTCCATAACTCCTGCTGAGAAGACTAACAATAAAATATTGTAATGACAAATACATATATACTTTACTTCCCCTATGTATGTAAACACACGCATAAATTTGTTATATATATTCATTTGGCCTCTAGCTTAATATAACCAGGTATTGTGTTTGCTCTCCAAAAATTGGCATATTAATTTTATAGTGGCATATTTCTTGATAAAATATTATCACTCTCAATATAAAATTTCGTTTTATGCTGGCACACAGTATAATACTGATTATTTACTGTGCGTGTAACTATCATTTCTAGTTAATTAATTTTTTTTTGTATTGAATCACAATTGTTATTGTCATGGAATCCAGTATGATTTCATTGTAATGTACACACATACATCTAATACTGAGGTTCATTATTGTAATTATTATTTTTATATATTTCACAACCTTAATTGTCATTGTCAGGTGACCTCTTGTAAAACCATATATTTATTCTGGGGATATTGAAATTATGTACTATTATCACTATTGATCATCAAATGTAATTTTTATTTTTTTGGTTTAAAAAAAATGTAATCCCATACATAGATCATGATTAGATCCAAACATGATTGTTATTAATTATATTTTCTAATTGTATTAATAAATTGTATATATCTATACCGTTGTCATGTCATTTCCTGGTTCATCATATCCACTCATCTATATCCACACTTGATTAAATCATATGTATGTATTCAAAACCTATGAAATATTAATAATAATAGTTTAAGCTATATCATAGTATTTAGTGAATATCTGAGATTAAATTAATAAAGTCTAGTGCATGATAGGCTAGGTTTGAATTGAGAGTCCTTGTTTCTACCCTGACCACCGGGACCGAAGAAAAACGATAACCATTAGTAGCATCAGGAGCGTTGGTTGGATAGTGGAGATTTTGGAGCACTGGCAAATAGGTTAAAGCTTAGTACTGTTCCGTGACTACCATATCCCGAACATACTGGGTTTGAAGTACTTTTGCTAGGTCTCTGAATCTTGTTGGCTAATCATACGATTCTGAACGTTACAGGGTGGTATATATTTTTTTTTCCGGGCTTGGCTTCCCAACGTGAGGCTACGATTATATAAACTCACACACCCTGAGCACCTGAGCCATGATTTTGATTTAAAATTTTTTTATGTAAAATATGTAGAGATAATTTTCAGGTTTAATGCCAATATGAGGCAATTGTAATAAACAAATAATTTTGATACATTCAAGATCATTTATGAAGCTCAAAGTTATTATTAGTAAGACATTCTTGTTTTAATCGATCTGAATAGTCTTTAAAAATTCTTTAAATAAAATATACCACTTTATTGCTAAAAGTTTATTAAGAATCTGATATCATAAAGAAAATATATCAAAATTTTTTTTATACTACCAGTTCTTTGTAGCGACTTCTAATGAGTCAATTTTCTCTTGTTTAATGTCTATCTTTGGCAGCAACAATTTCCATGTTTCTTTGGAACAATCTCTTTCTTAAAGTGTATAATTATTTGATGATGATGATCCTATTGAGGTTATTTGCTTTAGTGGACAATTTAGAAATTCTTATACTGACTTTAAATTTTTCCATTCAGCATGATTCTCGTCGTGGATGAAATACAGCAGTTGTTTTCATATTGTAATTTTTCTGGGGTTCAAACTCAGTTGCTGGAACAATTAATTGGACTTGATGATTAATATTTATCATTAGATTAATTCATCTCCTTTGAATGCAGGTGAATGTTTTCTTTCTATTTAAAAACATCTTATTTCTCTGGTCAGTTGAAAGGTGTAGAATATTATTTTTCAGACAAGACATCTTTTCTTCCCTATATGATCTGCGGCTCCATGATGGTCAGGTCTTGATGGGATACATATATAATTTTTCTACCCTGTCATTTCTTATATTTTCAACATTCAAAACTTCATAAAAAAATGATTTAAAAAAAATTATCTAGCAGAACTAAAATGTTTGTCTGCTTTAGTTTCAATAATTTTTTAAAAGTCTCTCTAACAAATAATGAATGAATGATCTCAACTGATTTTCCAGACTGCTTTTATATCCGATTTTTGAGTCAACTCACCCAATTAGAGTGCTAGTGTGACTTGCTATTTTTTGACCAACCCAAAAAAAAATCACACACCTGGTTTCCAGACACTTTTGTCTTAAAAAAAAATAGACTTAATCCTTTTTTTTTATACCTAGGTAACATTTCAAATTTTTGAGCTTCTTTCTTTAGATCTTAAGATAAGACAATTTCAAAATTAGAGTTCCCACCCAGCTTAAGCTCCCAAAGTGACAAACAATCATTTACAAAAACAAAATTGCTACAAAAATAGATATCTGATTCAACAGATTTCCTCTTTTAACATAAAATTGTACAAAAAAAATAATTTGACAGATTTAACCCTTCCTTTTCTTTCAATATTTAATAAATGTCTGTATGTAATGTACACACTTACTTTATCATTTCAAATCATTCATAAACCGACATTAAATAATATAATTTCTAGCTTAGTAATTATAACCCTAATATTTAAAATTAAATCCTTATCTTTTAAATCCCAATTACAATTATAGAACAGCAAAATAGAAGTATAGAATAAGATATTAGAATTGATCAAGCATAAGTTAGTTTTAAAGAAAGTTAAATATCTGAAATATAAAACAATTCAATAGCTTACACATACACTGCCTATACGTATGCGTTATAACTTTGCTTTTTAAAGAAAAATTAAAAATTAAATAGTTTAAATGTGTGTATTACCTTTTTATCAACACACAAACAAATAAAGCATATAATTGTTGACCCACTCTCTTTCTATCTAAAGCTTTTAGAACTGGACCTTGTAGGGTTTAAACTTGGATGCCTTACAACTTTCTTTATTGTCATATAAAATGTGATGATGATTTTGGTTTACCTTTTCTACATGCACATTTCTATAAATGTAGCTAGTGACTAAATTGTAATGGCACAATATATATAATCCAATACTTTAAATTTTCATACTTACATTCTTTATTGATATAACTTTTATATTTTATTAGGAACACCAAACTAGGTCAACTTTAAATAACACAGCCTATATAACTCTTTCATTCCATTAGTACCAATTTATTAAAAATAATTTTCTTTTAAAAATTCATTAGTTATTTTTAATTCAGAACCTCTCTCACACACAATTTGTTTATTTTTTTTCTTTTAACAAAAATAGTTTCACTTGTTTTCATTCAATAACTAAGTCATATATATATTATACTTTATCATGCAGTTCAACATGTAAGTATTTAGTCAGGATTTATTTAAGGGAAGAAATTTTAGATTTTATAGTCATTGTTTATTCAATACATTTTTAGAAGCTATTAAAACACCTTGCACTTTATTTTGTTTATTCATAGGTTATGTTTGGTGATTAAAAAAAAAATTAACCACTTGGTTTGTTCCACTACATACATTTTTTAGACTTTGTCAATAATGTAATCATGTAAATGTTTTATTACAATCAAGAGAATTGCATTAAATAATATTGCTATGAAATTTGTTAAGAATTAAATGTTGGCATGAAGTAGAGACCAAACTCAAGTCTGCATCCAAGAAAAAATTATTTAGTAAAACTTGAAAAGAGATAATACGGCATTAGAAAAGGATAATATTGTTATTTAAAAATAAAAAAAGCTATTTACTAAATCATGTAAAAAGATAATATGGCATAATAAAAAATATTATTAAAAAAGTTTTGTTCAAGGCAGCATCAGAATCAATCCTAGGACTCCACACTTCAGAGTCATCTATTCTACTACCACTCTAAAGTAAATAAGATATATAAGCCATGTAAATTATCATGGATAAACATAATTTCATCTTATGCAGAATTATCATAATTATGAACAATATTTTTAAAATAAATTTTATTTTTAAATAAATTATTAATAGTAATGTGTTATTTTTAAAATATAAATTAGGATATTTAATTAAAAATGATTGGAAAATCTAAATATTTACATATAAATTTTATTAATTATAGTGGCAAAAAGGTATCGGCCTGTTATGTTAAGCACAATTGTAGAATATATATGTAGTAAAATGGTATTATTTTGTCTAACATCCTGTTTCACTTACTATGTCCCATAGTAGTAGTATTTTCCTAATTCAAACCCCTCCAAGTCCATATATATTAACGTATATTGATGTACATATATGTATATTTATATGTGTTTGCATACATTTAGAAATATTAAAAGTGTATGTGTATTGTTATACCATGCATGCAACATGATAGATTTGATAAGCATTGCAACACAATTAAATTATTTTATCTTTAAGTTATAAAATTAGAGTACAAATTGACTTTTATTTGCATATAAATTTTCAATTCCAGAGATGACATATAGCAGAATGTCCACAGAACTTAAATCTCTTTTAAAAGATCACCTGATTCTTGGAAATTATCCCGCTACACACACCTGGTTTAATTAGGTAGGAACCAAGAGCAGATTTTAAATAAATTCTAAAATAGATTTTAAGACAAAAGAAAAGCAGTCAAGTTGCACTATTTTATAAATAATTTAGATTTTACTTTTATCTTTTCTAAAGTTGATAAAACTATGTTAAAATTTATTGAAATTTATAAACTGTAAACCAGCTCATTGCTTTTGCAGAGGGAGTAAATAAGTTAGTATAAAAAAAAACCTGAAATCAAGCACTAGGGTTCGCTCTCTTAAATTAATGATTCAGTTGCTGCCAGGAGCCATACCTGATTTTATAATGAAAACAGTTGGCTAGAAGGCAACAAATTTGCCATCTTCCTTTGGAAGACCAGTCTATGGAAATGGAGAAGTTCAAGACCAACAGCCTACCAAGAAGACATTGGAAACAAGCAGCCCATAAAGAATGTCAGTGCCAAATGCTATGAATGATGTTTTAGCTAGAACAAGATTGGTAAAATTTCTTCCCGCAGAGCTCTATAAAATAAATCTTAAACTAAACTAGTTTAATAATTCTCTAAAGCTAGCTATATAATGTTGAATATTCATAAACTTATAAATTTAAATAACTTTTTAATAAATAAACTTTGCAAAATAAACTCTTATGGAAATCTAAAGTAAAATTAATAATTGTAAGAATCTTGCCTTTTAAATGAATATTTATAATTTAATATTTTTTTCTACACATAATAACTGTAATCAATTATTATAATATTATACCTATACTGTCCTAATCTGCAGTCATGTCTATTCTCTTTTATATTATTTTCACTGTATTGATTTTATGATATGCCATGATTTAAAATGGAGATTATTAATATTAATATTAGAGATGATTAGAAGCTTTCTAGTAAATGTTTTATGCTGCTCTTCAAAACACACATAAACCTCTGTTTTGATACCTATCTTACATATATGTATATTTAGTTAAGCTACTATGTTTTAGCTTATCATAATTAAGTTTGCATCATAATGAATTATGACTAGTTAATTAATACCAAGATTGATATTATAAAGCTTATTATAAGTAATTAGTTAAGTCCCAAATATGCTTTACTCTTCCTTAGTTTATGATATAAACTATTCAGATTTAATCAGTAAACTAGATCATTTTAATTAAAACCCTTCTTAGCACATTTTATGTATGCTAATTTACAAACTGGGATAAAATAGTTTCATAGGAAAAAACTAGATTTAGTGCACACACATGCTATATGCCTTGCTATATATGTTTCTTATTAAAATGGGCTTCTGATTTAAGGTCATCCCATTATTACTAGTTCTGACAGCTCTCTTTTTAGAACTGGAATCATGAAGGTCCAGAACTATATATTAAGATGCTCCAATCACCTGAACTAAATGTTCTTTGTATTTTATGATAGTATGTTGTATGGTCCATGGGAACCGAGTACTTAGTACTGAATCCCATGAGCAATTACACATTGGAGCCACAACCCTTATTTAGTTATATTAGGTTTATTTATGTAATGCCATAGTCTCTGAAGCTATGCTACAAAACACCAATTCATCCCTCCATATATTATTCAGTTCAGTCTTGATCTGAACACCAGATCTAGTTTATTTTAATAATCTGCATAGAGAGCATATTTATTGCTCATTATGTAATTTTAATAAATAAGTTATATTTAATATTTTCATTCTTTTAAACTTAACTCTTAGCAAACCTCATAGGAATGGCACAGCATAATTCAGGCATGGACATAAACTGTAGATAATAATTGTATTAAACTTACAATTAAATAATTTAAAGTGCATTCTAAAGATGAGACCTTGTATCTAATTCACTCACCATTGTAAGACACCTGCAAGTGTAAATCCCAATGCACTTCCATTTGTATTAATTAACTTATGATTTAATAATTAAATATTTTAAAACTTATAAAATGTTTAGTGTATTATTTGCAATCCATCCTAAATCTTATCCAAATCTATTCTAATTTAATATTAATTATTAATATATGTATTATTTCGTCAGCCATATGTGTGTGTGTTTAGTTAACTTAGTATTAATTTAGTCATTATTACCTGAGTCTCATACTTCACTCTTTGCTACTGCTGGCATATGAACTAAAAGAGGTCGAGTGTAACCTCATATCTGTCATCCATAGGATAGTAAATCATGGAGCATTGGTGAAGGAACTGAGGTGCGATCTGATTCGAGATCTCAGCCCCTCATCTAGATCAGTTTTGGGATAAAATGTACCAAAACTGGATTTTGTTGCATGAGTGTACAAATATGTCCATTACAGTAATATATTTTGAGACTTAGGCAATTATAAGTTTTAAGTAAAAAAGTATTCCTCTTAAAAAAACATGCCACCTAGTGGCTCTAGGAATACAATGTAAGTTTCAGGTCCCCTATATTAGGTGAAATTAAAAAAGGATAACAAAACTTCACTGTAATATTTTGAAGCTAAACTGAGGGTAAACTCATTACCTTTAAGTGTTGTTATCAAAATGAAGAAAACTTTTAGTTTCCTAACAGCAACAAGGGTTTAACTGACATCATTGGAAAAAAAAAAATGGCAGAGAATGTATCAAATCAAGTGCAAAATAGAGGAAAAAATGTGAGTCAAGAAAACAGCAGTATATATTAACAACTGACGGAAGAAGAGAATCCAGTTAACAAAGAAAACACCTCAAGTGATTTGAACTATATGTCATCCAAAATATCATAAGGGAAAGAGAAAGCAAATGTCGTTGAAGGCTTCAAAAAGTTTAAAATTGAAAACGTTATCTAAAAAGCGAAACCAATTAATAAAAGTTTAAAATTGAAAATAACGTTATCTAAAAAGCTAATCAGATTAATAAGAATAAATCTATAAAATCTAAATTTAAAACTAATGAGAGAAGTAAGTCAAACAAATTATTTAATGTTAATAACCAAGAATTTAAGTATGAAGAGGCATTACAATCAAAAATGAAAATCTACGCAAATGCAATGAAAACTAGAGGGAATAGAAATATGGGGTAAATAACATTATGCAAGAGGCTTAGGATAATATATTGGATTTAACAGATGAGGAAGATGAAATATCTACTGTTTTAATGAAATCATTTAATAACTTTTAATAAGGATTGAGAAATTTAAAGAATAAAAGTGAACAACTCTTTTATCAAGATCATAATCACAGACAAATTCATTTGACATGCTGGATGCTAGACACTCCAGCTAAAAATATCATCTTTGTAACAGTAATAGAGTTTTGTTATATATGTGAGCACAGGTCTGCACTCCTCATTTCTTCTGCAGGAGTTGATGATGGTGGTCAGTAGAGTCTAGTTTATGGGTGCGGGCTGTTGATGATTATTGCCACCACCCAGAAAACCTGCTGGGAGGGTATAGGGTCAAAGTTTTCAGAACCTTTTCCGCACTGATGGGCTGCTGCGACCCCTTGATGGGGCATTTTGGGGCAATGCAGATCTGTGCTCATCCATGTATAGATACACATTAAGTAAAATTATACAACCCTTTTATGGATATATTTGTTATCGAGCGTATGTACTTTGTAAACCTGGTCAATAATTGTTTTACCTTTTAACATTGAACATCCTCCACAGGTAAGTGTACCCGATAATTTTTTGTAATCTTTTAACAAGGTTACTTTAGAAAAAAAAAAGTATTCCTCTTATATTTAAATAATAAAAAAATTGCACCCAGAATGTGTTTCTAATAATAAAGTGATTCAGAAATCTAAACATTTACATATAAAATTTTATATTCATTACCACAACAAACTGGCATCGGCCTGTTCGGTTTAGTGCAATGATGAGTATTTATGTACCGTATTTGGAGCTCAAGCCACAATAAGTCTAAGTAACGATGTATTTCTCTCATATTTAAATAAAAAATATTTACATTCAGAATGTATTTCTAAAAATAAAGTGATTTGAAAATGTAAATCTTTTTATTTACTCATAAATTTTATTAATTATTTTGTTGCCCTCATTATGAAGCATAGTTGTGTCCCAAACAACCACACACATTCAGTGGCCTTATCAATTGTGTTGAGGCTGTAGGTATTAGTAACAAAATAAATTACAAATTAGTCTTGAATAAAATCTGTCTTGCAGTGTTAGCAATTACTAAGTTTAAATAAAAATAGAATTTAGGATAAATACAACAAATCATTTTTTAAAAAAATGAAGCATTAAAATTTTGATAAAAATTAGTTTTACATATCCAATATTTATATTTTTTACTTCATAATACAAAGATACACACAGGTAAATAATATACATAAACTTCCAATCTTATTTTTTTTAAAAATTGTCTGTGGATAATTATACTTTCATTTGGATTGTATTTTCTTCCCAAAAGATTTGTTGTATTTGAAAAGTGAACAAATCTTTATAGAATTAGCTATACATTAAACTGTCTAATAAAAGGAGAATAGAGTAATTAAGCAATAAACTAATAGAACAAAGTATAAACTTTCATATCATCAATGGCAGTGTTTTGCAATTGTTGCCAGCAGAGTACCATCATAATTTATTATAATATATCAAATTAAAACCTATTTTATAAAACACTGAACCCCTTTATATCATTTATCATATAAAAAAATGTTTTTTTCCATACTAAAAGTGTTTATTCATAGATTATAAGTTATAATTCATATATACTAGAATAATAATAGTAAAAAACCCACTAAACTTAATAAGACAAATATACTGATTTATTATACATTTATAAAATATATATAATTAGGGACAAACTCCAGGAAAAAGAAAATGTTTAGTAATCCTATACAACCAATATTATAAGATAGCATCACAAAATATCAAACAGAAAAATGGATCAGCATATTCTATATGTAGATGTATTTGTGTTTCACAAATTGGTTTGTATAGTCATCACAAAATTCATATCTAGAGCTGTATTCCCCCTTGGGATTACACCGAACATACTCATTTATGAGTGGTTGCTGTATGTATGTGTAGACATATAAATTAAATTTATACACACTCTTAAATTTAAACATATGGTTATAGATACTGGACAAATATATAAATGAGTTAATTATAATTTCTAAAAATAAAAACAATCAGAGTATGTGGGTAGAAAAAAAGAAAGATTAAAAGACAAGAGATTGTTAAAGAATATTGTAGATACTTTTAAACTTATTAAATAGCTAATAAAATCCACAATTTTAGTTTAAAGAAGTATGATTAATAATTTTTGCTTTTACTAAAAAGTGATTCCTAATAAATAAGCGATTGCCAACCAAAATACACTTATACAATAAATTTATAATAGACAGGGTATGAGCACAGACTTTCACCTGACCCACCACTCTCCACACTATCTCATAACACTGATACACCTGAATTTATATATATCAATATTGAATCTTCTGGATACAGACTGAAAGACTTAGAACATGATTTTTGTATTTATTTACTCACATATAATGGTTAGATATTTAAAATATATAGACATAAACAGAGAATGAACAATGCAAATATAGGAATAAAAAAAAATTGTATAGGCAATTTCTATAGAGAATGCTAGAAAAGATGAGCTAAAAATAACCATTCCATTCAATTAAACAGATTTTTTTATTTTGTTGTAATCAATCTAAAGCCCTTAAAGTTGTCACTACTACGCTCTCTAAACTAATATACCGAACTTCTAAGCAATTAAAAAAGATTCAAAATTGCAAAGAAAGATATACGGAGATATACAAATTAAAATAAGTAAACACATGAATCAGTTATAAACAATAAACTAAATTGATCAGGGTAAATAAATAATTAAAAATGTATAAAGATACAACGAAAGATTACAGCAAAAATCAAAATAAGTAGATATATGAATCAGCTACTAATATTAAGTTAAATGACCAGAATATATAAATAATTAAAAATGTATACATAAGCAAAGAAAAATTACAGAATGGCAGTAAAATCAAAATATATGAATAGGCTATAACTATTACCGAAGTAAACTGATCAGGATACAGAAGTAATTAAAAAAATGTATAAAGATATAAACAAATATTACAAAATAGATAAACAAAATCAAAATAAGTAAATACATGAATCAGTTATTATCACCACTAAACTTGGCTAATTAAGATATATAAGTAGTTAAAAAAGTCGAGAGCTCAGCATAGCTGCCTTACAGGCAGTTGTCCCGGGTTAGCGGGTTCGCTTCCTGGCCGATGCTATGACACATGAAAAAAAAAAAAGCCCAAAAGTAGAAAAAGACCTGATGTTAAGGATTAGTAAAAAAAATAATATGTATTTTTTAATTTTCAATTAACATTTTCCAAATATAAAATATATTAAAAAGTGTTTTTTTCCCCCCTTAGATTTAATGCTATAAAAAAACTAACAAATTTA